>JARHVA010000897.1:1797500-2997500 GCA_037957365.1 Torreya grandis
CTATAAAAATATAAAAGCCTAGGAATGGTGATGAGGCTAGATGTAATGAGAACCACCCCTAAGAGGGTCACCCCAACCTTAAGGTGGGGTGTCCATGGGTGGGGAAGGTGACATGTGAGTAATGATGCAAGGTGCATCACCCTAGTGATGGAGGAACCATTGTAGGTAGTTAAGTTCCATATCCACTTTTTTTGTTTGTACTTGTATCTATAGAATCACATTAGAAACAATGGTGACTTTGTCATAAGTATTAAATAGAGTAAATATAATTATTAGAAAATAATGTTGAATTATGCTCTTTCCATATCTAGAATAAAATTTCCATTCTTAAATCATGCCGGACATGGGTGTATTGGAGAGGCAGACTATGATTATCTCCAAATAGAATATGGTACAAGCTAAAGGAAATTGAGTGGAGGGGCTAAAAAAAGACCTAAATTTGAGTCCAAACAGTTGGGCCTTCAGGAAATACCAAAAAAGGTTCATTATGGTTTCAAGGTGGCCATATAAAGGACATCTAGGTAGATAATTCCCAAAGTATACAAGCCTTCCACCAATCAACAATCCTTGATAAAGGAAACAACTATTGAAATGTGCAATTTTGGGTTCAATACAAGCTGACTAGATAATGTGGAAGCACCTCCCCTAGATAAAAGGGGAGGAATGGAAGCCCCAACTCTATATGAGTTTATCCACCATAAGAAAGTTTTGAGAGAACCATTCATAACCTTTTTTGGTTGTATAATTATGGAAAAGAGTCTCTTTATACCATTTCCAATCCTTCCACCAAGTATGGGTAGAGTTTATGGATATCTTGTGAAGAAACTCCATAGACATCGCTACCATAATCAAATCATAAGAATCTCTATCAACTTAAGAAAGTTTGAATTTATCCTAAAAAGCATTTTGAGGGATCTAAAATCATGACTCTTTATATAAAATGTCTTCTTTGGTACAAATTCCTCTATAGTAAAACCTAAGTGCATGAATCTAAGGCACTTATACAAGAGGCACCATATGTATGTTGATGAAAAATGACCACTATAGAGACTATTGTTTGATGGAAAGACCATCCTTAAATTCTAAACCATTTCACAATAGCTATGGTTTGATTTTTTCCTAGGCTTTCTAGATACTCTTAATGATAAATGTGCCCACCACTTTTACTAGGGTGACAAGGGTAAGGATACTAGGAAAACCAAGTCCTTTCTAAGTAATGTAGCCAAAGGGGACCTTTGAGTGATGAAATTCTGAATAAGAGTATTCTAGGATTCTTTACCCTCTACTACATGCATAATCCATTTAGCACATAGGGTAGAGGCTTGTTGTGAGATATATATAAGGCCCATACCTCCAACTTCATGAAGAAGACAATAATAATCCTAAGGAATTCTATAAATTATCTTATCAATGGAGGTATTGGACCAAATGAAATCATGTAGTAACTTCTCAATCTTATAGATAACCTATTTGATGGGCACCTAACAAGAAGAATAGTACAAATGGGTGGTAGCAAGTAATTTGGAATTTCCTAACCAAGTAAAATGGCTTCATTATATAATACAAAAGTTTTTTCTCAACATAGTCCAACACATACTACTAAACCAAGAGGGAGAGGCCTAGAAGGTAAAGGGAATTCCTAAAAATTAAAAAATCTCATCATGTTATATCTAGTGCTAATTGTATTGTGCTATCCAGGTACCTTGAGGAAAAAAGGATTACTTATAACACTACAATTTATGCCATTAAATGATAGAGCTAAAATCAAGATAAAAGACCTTTAGGAAACACATAACATTAGCCATAACATCCTCTTCCTTGATGATTGTAAATAAAAGGTTATTAGATAAGTGACCATTGAGAAGTTGTTGGGGTTATTCCAAAGGAAGGGATATACCATGCATAAGCCCTTGTGATTAAGCATTGGCCAAAATATAACCAAAGCCTTTATGTGGTGAGAACATACATGGTTGGGGCTAAGGGGAAACCTTTTTTGATGGATTTGAAGAGGTTGAAAGGTTTTAAGTTGACTCCATCAATAGAAAATAATGTTATGGCAATATAAAATAACATGTGAATAGATTAAATGAGAGTGGAACCAAAACCTAAATCTTGTAACATAACTAGGATGAATGGCCACTCAACATGATCATAAGATTTCTTAAAATAAATTTTAATAAATAAAGCCTTTTGGTATGATCTATGGGACCATTTCATGCCTTCCCACACTACAATAACATTATCCAAAATATAGCAGCCTTGAATTAAGCTCATCTACTCAAGATGGATGATTGAGGGCAACATATGTCTAAGGTAGAGTGTCAAAGCCTTGGAGATTATTTTGTAAGAGATGTTAAGTAAGTGATAGGATACTAATTACCAATGAATTTGGGGTCACTAGACTTTGGGATGAAGTTGATATGACCTTTGTTGATGGATGAGCCTAACGTTTGTGAGTGGAAGGCTTCAAGTTAGACCTCACAAAGGTCAACCCCAATAGTATTCCACATTTTCTTGTAAAACTCATAAGGGAAGCCATCATATCCTAGGGCTTTGTCATTATCCATTTACATCAAGTTTGAAATATATCCTCCATAGAAAGGAGTATATCACACATGACCCTCTGGGTGGTGGTAACTTTAGTGGGAACCACTGAGAGGAATTGTTTTAAGGCCTATATGATTTTTATGGATGAAATTTGAGATGAAAACACTTGTCGATAATGTTTTTTGAAAGCCTTAACCATCTCAAGTGTGTTTATGTATCTCTACCCATTATCTTGAATGGATTGAAAGTGTTGGGAGGTGGAATTGGACTTAAATATGTGGAATAATTCATTGAATACCTAGTTTCTAACTTTGAGCAAATGCATACAAACTCAAACTTAAGCATTGTGGGCATTGTACTAATCAATAATTTGGATTTTATGGCATAATCTAGCCACCTATAGCTAGATAAATTAACTGAAGGTGTTTCTCTAGGGAGGTCATAGCATAGCTCTACTCTAAAGTAGTGGTAGAGTAGGATTTTCACTAAAATCTTGGCTAATTAACACCTGTATATATGCAAAAATCTAGCCATCCAATTGAGAACATCTACCCACCACTAGGTCCAACCTAGCTACCAAGTAGGCATAGGAACTAGATTCTAAACCCATTTGATTTTGGACATAGTGGGTCTATAATCTAATAGGGATATATTAATAAATAAGTGCATAATATAGAGTTTAGTATTTTTGAAATGCTAATTAATATGGTATCTAACCAAAAAGTGGTTGGAGAGAGAAAAATTTGGCAAGGTTTCCATTGGTGGAGTAAACATGCTATCAAAGGAGAAGTAGGGTTGAGTAGAAATCATAACATGATCAAGCTCTTTAAGCAATCGATCAGTCCCACCTCAAATATTGGTCCAATTATACCAAACTTTTGGTGTTGGGGAGCACCCTAAATTAGGGTCATGAAAGCCAAATTTATTTCGCATGTATAACCATGCCTTACTTTCATCGATAGACCATCACATTGGTAGAGTCCTAATCTTATTAGTTGATTAATCTACCATATTAAATAACCACATAAAGTCTAATAGGTGTTAAGTAGATAATTGATAATCCATCACCATAAATTTGATTGTTCATGTGCATCATTGAAGTCATAAACATTAATAATGCCAAACAAGTGATTCTCAATATTAAAAAGGGCTCATATGACATGGTGGGTGGGGTCCTTGCCAAACATCACAAAATGAGGCTACCCCTTGGTTGAAATTAATGTCATAATTACACCACAACCTACCTTGTGATTGTTGGAAAACACTAAACATTAGGCCAAATAACTCCAACAACAACCAAGAGAAGGAAACCCACCACCTTCACTTCCTGAAGGTAGAGAATGTCCATGTGTACAAACTTAATTTTAAAATCTTAAAAAACATACTTGTGGATTGAGTCAGTCAAGCCCCAAAAATTCCATGAAAAATAATTCATAGATTATAGGTGTTGAGAGATATATCCTTTGTATTGAACCCTTCAAGGGATTCATATCTATTATTTAGGAAATGCTTAGAGTTAGAGAGAAGAAACTATATCTACTAAATAAATTCTAGAAAAAAATATGAATCCTCAGACAAACCCTGATAAATGAGGATTCAAGAGTGATTTAGAGAGTTTTAAGAGGGGCTGAGTAAGTGCTTACTAGTGCTGATTTATGTGATATGTGATGTGAAATCTAGATCATCTGGAAAGATGTCTATTGATACTTGAGAGCTAGAAAACACATTTACCACTAGGGTCATGCTTTGAAACTAAGATTGAGATGATGCTACCTCCATAGGCAATGGTACCTTGATAAGGAGTATGTTATGAGGCACTTATTTTATCAATAAATATAAATGCTTAAGTGCCTAAAGCACAAATCTAGAAGAAGGCTTGTTGATAATCCCATAACCAGTTTGAGCAGGGCCCTTTTTTCAATTATTCCTCTTCCCCCGCAAAAGTTTTCCATCCATTATAAAATAATTAATCTTGTTAGGGGTTCTATTTTACGGAATATACAAAGGATAATCCTTAATCTTGTGGTCTGTGGCTTGCTAGTGGAAAAAATTATTAGTCAAGTTGATATACAAAAATATCTATAAATATTAGGAGTCATCAATTTGAATTTTGATACATTCCTTGAGGTCCTTATAAATATAAAATTACATATAGACCCTCCTTTACATCTAGGTTGAATAGATAATTTGGGACTCATGAGTAATAATAAAACTTATAGATCTAGTTATTTGGTCCAATAAGGGCTAGCATGGTAGGGGCAAACCTAGGAACTCAATCTAGATAGGGACTTTCAGAGGACCTTGCTATGAGATTACAAAGTCTTTAGTTCAAAGGGATAACACTTGGAGGGAGTTTCAGACATACTAAGTGGTTCAATTTTTCAATATAACACCTCTATGGGTGGGGTGGATAAATTTTAATAGAAAAAACCTTTGGTCACATTCTGGACACTCTCAAGCTTAATGTTATGAGCCATTCAGGTAGTTTGAACCCTAAATTTTATCATGCTTTTAGAGGGAATATGACCAATGAAATAACCTATTAGTGAAAACTACTCTAGCTATTTACAATTAGAATCAAAATCAAGATGAGTAAGAACAACATTAGGAGGAGAATCCTTACCTCATGACATATTTTTGGGTTAAATTTTCTCAATCATTTATTTAGTGGTGCCATTATAGAGCACTCCTTCATCCATTACTATTAGAGGTACAATCCACTGAGGGGGGTGAATCAGTGGATGAAAAACAATCTAGTTCAATTTCAAAACCCTTTTAAATACTTAATCATTCAACACAAGTATTTATGAAGCATACAAATTATTCATAACAATAAACAATAAACAATAAACATATTGCAAGATCACATATACAAAACAAGATCTACATGGGAAACCCTCTTGGGGAATAAAACCAAATCTCAAGCCTACAAACACATGGACTACTTTCTTATAAGATGATCATGAATAAGAGACTGATCAATTCCTTTTGATAAGGATCCTTTAGTCAAGTCCTTATGACCTACAACCTTGATCAAGTCCTTTTGACTAAAGGTTTTTTAGTGAAACCCTGTTTCACAAGGAGTAACTACCCCTAAGGAAATCAAGTCCTTTAAAATATCCTTGGAAATAAAAATTCCACCTTAGAGTTAATATCTTCAACACTTGATGATAGACCTCTTGATTAACTCACCTCTGCACTTTTTCTCATACTCAATCTATAAGAACACAATTATGCCAACAAAATTATAACCTACAGGTCATACAAATAGTCTTAAATCTATTCTACTCTTCAACTCATCCTTCAGGAGATCTAACCCTCATTTTATCCATAAATCACACACAATTATCTCTCCAATCTCTCTCAAATCTCCCACACCAAGTCTTTTGCTTACCAAGTCTGAAAATCACAAGCCTAAAAATCAACACATTTGATTTTTTTATATATAGAGAAATCATGAATAAATAAGATCAAAACATTTCCTTGTCAACCATAAAATATGCCTTCACCCTTAAGACATCTCACATGGGTCACACTTAAGCAACTACATCTTTTAATAAGGCCCTTGTATCTCTTATAGGTCTCATGGAGACCTATTTACCCACTTAACACACTATCAAACAAAATAAGAACACATGATAACTTTCAAATACATAGGTCCATTCCTTATCTCCCATAAAACATCCTTAAATTATCATAGTCATCTTAGCTCACCTTTTCTTATGCTCAAATAACACAAATAGAGACCTTATATATAGATATACCATTACTGAACAAATAGTCAACTTCTTAAGCATTGTTCTTACTTAAAATAGATTAATCACACCTCAAAAATCCTCATAGAGTCTACAACACTCCCCAATATCCAATTCACCATGAAACATTGAAATAACATGTACATAAGCTTGAATATCCTTCTTGGGTCACTTGAAGAACATATATAGAAACATAGTTAACTTTGGAGCTCAATATATATGTCTATACACACTTTCAAATATTCAAATTCATGTTGCTAGATGTACCTTAGAGTCCTCTACCACTTTGAGTTTTATTGCATGAGAAAATTATGTATAGATATGGACCAACTACCAGACATTGGTATTTACCTTAGCAAATTCAAATATTCAAATGGCAACGGTCACAGTTAAACCTCAAACACAATGCTTGCATCTCATGTCCTTGATGCTTAGATAAAATACACTTCATCAATCTTGTTCAATATTTAACACATAGGTACTAATGCTCAAATGTGAAGCCTCTATCACTTTGACCTCTGATAATATGCAGGGGTTGAATGGCTATGGCTTCGATATTGCTTTAAACTTCAAACTTTACAATAGAGATTACAATACTTATGCAAGGTTTTTGATTCGTAGGATCTTGATTAGGCAAGCAAAGAGCATACACCTTACATGACTCAATAGACTTTCTAGGACTTCTAATAATTTTTGATGCCTAACACAACACACAAACTCTTTATTTATTATATGAGAGAGGTCTTACCCAGAATGTTTACCTGGGTGGTGTCTTTCTCATCATTGCTTTTACTTTACAAAAAGTAGATTCCTCCTTATCATCAATGGTTAAATGATGCATTTAAATAGATAGAAGATTCCTCCATAGATGGTTGTGTGTCCAATGCTACTTCCACTTCAGTCACTAAGTCATCAATTGATATTAGATGGAAATAAATTTTGTATTGAAAAGTTTGATGAATAGTCCATTGGGGACCATTATCTGGTACTAAATGAATACCTTGTATAGAAAAGTAGGATTCCAATGTCAGGTGTCTTCTGATGATTGTCTTAACAATCATTTCTTCATCCAAAGCATCTTCTAGATTGATAGTAGTGGATCCTAGATCTCAGATAAAAGCATATGCCCAATTATTATCTTGAGATAAATGATGATCCATCTTAATATCCCAATTATGATTAGGGATTCTAACTAGATCACATAAATGGATTAATTGGAGATTATTATTTAATCAATGAATAAAAATTTGTCCATGATTTCTATCTATAGAAATACCTACAACTCATGTACTCTAAAGTATCATGGAGGTAGCTCTAGATCTTTTGAGATAGGCCCAATTCAAGCCATGCTATAGAATTTCTCCATGCAACATCACATTAACTTTATAAAATATCTTATTAAGTATCCATGTCAGATTAAATCTTGGGTCAGGTTGCTACATCATGGATATAAGATGCTGCCTACTTAACCAATCTACAACCACATTTTGTTTTTCCTAGATATGTTCTATAGTATAATTTAATTGATTAAAATAATCTTGCCATCTGATATATTTACCTATACCATCCTTTTGATTGTGATCTTTTTATTTAAAAGTCAAGAACCTTGTGCAATCTATTCTGATGATAGAGTGAGGTAGATGCAGATGCATTATCTTTAAAGCAAATTTTTCTAGACATTTTTTTAACAACATAGATTTCTTTATCTAAAGAAATCCACTTGAAGACATCTTCACTGAACACACCACTGGCAAAATCAAAAACATAATCTTGGTCCTTATTAACACAAACTAATATACCAGCCCAAACATGATTAGAAGCATTTGTATATATAATGAACTTATAAAAATTAAGAATATATAATTCAGGTAGATTCTATAACTTAGACTTTATTTTCTGAATACCCAGATAATGCTCAAAATTCCATCTGAAGTAATCTTTTTCTTTAACAACTCTTGTAAAATAAATATAGCTTCTCCTACATCTTGGTAAAAACTATTCAGGTAATTAAGCATTCTTAAAAATGCTTGAAGCTTAGGCTTATCCATGATGTCAGGAAATTCAACAATCTTATCTTTGATATGTGGTTGAACTTGTAATTTTAAATTTTGGACTACCATTCCCAAAAAATTGCATTCTATTTTGCAGAGTTAGATTTTTGTTTTTGCAAGAACAATACTAGCTTTATAGGCAATATCATAAAATGTTTGAAGATATTGTAAATGATATTCAAGAGTCATGATAAAAATAAGAATATCATCTATGTATACACAAAGAAAATTTGATGATCCTTTGAATATGTCATCCATATGTGCTTGGTAATAAGTAGGAGCATTCATTAATCCAAAGGGCATGACCATCCATTGAAAGTGGCCAAAAGGATAACTGAAATTAGTTTTCTCACAATCAAATTCTTTGATTCTTATTTGGT
Source organism: Torreya grandis (assembly GCA_037957365.1). NCBI lineage: Eukaryota > Viridiplantae > Streptophyta > Pinopsida > Cupressales > Taxaceae > Torreya > Torreya grandis. Next base: position 1,806,234 of record JARHVA010000897.1, read on the forward strand.
AAAATCTTGATTTGTAGTCGAACTGAGAGAAATATTTACACTTGGAAACTTTCTCAAGCAAATAGGATTTATCTGGTATTGGATATGGATATGGTTCTGTTATAGCATTTAATGGCCTATAGTTTATAACCATTCTTTTCTTTCCCCTTTTTTTCTCAGAGTGTTTATTTAACATAAAGGCATAACAATAATAAGGAGAAGTAGATTTTGTAATAAAGTCATTTTCTTGAAGTTCTACAATCTGTTTTTCCATATCTTGGTAGTCATGAGCTAGAATAGGGATCTTCTTCCCTATTTTCATTCTTTTCCCCTCTTGGATCTTGATTTCCATAATTGGCATAGATTTTTCCAAATTTTTTTGGGGATTATCAGAATAGATATTTTATTTAATTTGTAGTCCTATGGCTTCTATATTATGAAGAATTTCAATATTAGGAGTCTGGCTCATTGATCTTGGAAACTATTCTATAGCATAAACCAATCTGAGAATTCTTATTCTTTCCTTATTTATGGTAAAGAGAAAAAATTTAAGAGTAGATCCATAGGGTGAATATCTATCAATAAAGGCACCTCCTAATAGGATATCTATATGAATTTTTTCATTGGCAAAGAAATCAAAAGTAAATATTTTATCCTGGATTCTAAATGGCTATTGATGTTTGTAGAGGTTACAGGTAAAACTATTGCTTTGGACATCTAGACTCTTATAAGAATGTGACTCATCAATATTTGATAATATTTTATCAAAGGAGACTTAGAAAAAGAAAGATATTCACCCTTATCAACTTGAGTATCAACTAATCTTCCATTCAACTTTATAGTGATGAACTGAGCAAATCTTCCATTGAGTAATTGAGTTAAATAAACTAGTTGTGGATATTATAATATAGGTATAACAATACATACTAGTTTATGCTTAGAGGGATTAGAAACTTGAATAGGAATAGGTTCCTCTTCATCTTCATCTTCTTCTAGTTCTTCTTGAACAAATAACCTACTACATTCTCCCTCATTCGAATAGGTGTAGAATTCATTAGGAATTTCTTCTTCTTCATTTTGTTGGTCAAAATTTGAGAATGGATAATAATTATTAAAATATGTACATAATTATTCATCAAAACTTAGAGATTGGATCTATAGAGGTTGTTATCTAGAAGTAAACTTGGTTTTTATCCAAGATTCACTTGGTCTGAAAGAACTAGGAAAATGCATAGGAATATTTATAAGGTTATTTACAGATGGTGGCCTGTGAGGCTTATTGGGCTATTTGCCTTGATTATTTATTCTTCTATTCTTCTAAGGATATTATTAATTTTCATGATGTCATTGAGACATTTTCCCCCATGCTCATATTGTATATTCTCTAATTGAAATTGAGATATATTAGATATGTTCCAAGGTCTTTACATATTTGTAAGAAGATTTTCTAAATCATCTGCTAATAATTCCAAGTCTAGTTCATATTGGAGATCATCATTCTCTTCCTTAGAACATTATTAAAAAATGAGTTCAAAAATATCTTCTTGATCATATAAATCTTCTTGTTCATCAAAGAGATCCCACCATGCTATTGCGTTAGAATAATAGATAACTTTGATAGCATGATTTTTGCAAGAGCATTGAGGAGTAATATGGCTAGTATTTTTATAGATATAATAGATAGTTTTATTGGAAAGTGGGTGTGGAGTGTGGTGTTTGCAAATAAAATGGTGTGGAAGAGCATAGGAATGGTAACAAGGAAAATATCCCAATATGCCTCACAGGCTACCATCTGTACATAATTCAAGGTTTGAGCTGCATAGGTCTAAATCTCATTACAGGTTTTCCTGATATGATGGGCATGGTATTCAGTAATAGGAAGTCTAGCTAAAGAATTTATTATATACAGAACATATTTACACAAATCATCAAATTTCTATAAAAAAATGAGATTTAAATCTAGAAATATAATTCTATGTTTGAATTCTTTAGATGGCTTAGGATCAATTTCTCTAGTTTGGAAAACATCTAAAAAATAACTAATAGTTCCTTCTGACTACTTGTATATTCCTCGATGAGGAGGTCATCTTCCTATTTTATACAGAGTAAGTTTATCCTTTGTATAGAATTCAAGAGTATTTTCTCTAAGAAGACTCATAAAATTATGGGGTAAATCATTGGGATCTAGACCCTAATTTATAGGTTCATCTTCAAATAAAATTTCTTTTTTTCTAATAGCTCTTTAAGAGGATGAAGATGATTCACTTTTCCTAGGAGAGGAAGATCTAGATTCAAAATAATTAAATGAAATGGACCTTAGGAGAATGTTTATAGATTGACCATCTGTATCATGAATCTTTGATTGTCTTTTCATTTTGGGGGCAACAACTTCTAATCGATATAGTTTCCATGATGGAGGTATATTTATGGAGGCTATGTGACCTTTTTGGAGTTGGATAGTGTTGCTAAGCCTTCTAGCATATGGCATATTTTATAGTTTTTTTCGATGGTTAGTATTTGTCATACTATACAAGACTGTGACATTTACAGAGGCATACTTATATTTACCAAACATGTCTAGACCATAAACAAAAGAAAATATTCCCCAACAATCTAAAGAACCATGTTTTACTTTGTTGTAACCTTTATCATGGATAGAAACATACCAATTTAGAACATGTTTATAACAGATAACACCATCATTTAGTCTAAAAATACTTGATAATTGACAGGCATGAACAAAATTAATTTATCGATGATCACATAGAGACAAATACATGACTAGTTTTATGTTACTGGGTATGAAAGGAGTAAGATATACATAGATTAAACCAAAATGGATAAACTTTACATCTTTGTGAGATCTTATATATGCTATTTCCTCAGGAGGTAGTAATAGAAGTAGAGTTATCTAAAAATATTTTCCTAATTTATATGTGGGAGAAAGTTCTATAGATTTAATATGAGGGCAGACAAAAGACATAAAAGTAGAATTATACACAACCTTAGACTTAAGTAATTCAAAAATTTTATAGACATTTTTAGCCTTAACTACTGGAGGTTTAAACAATTGAAAAGATTTATCTAGTTGATTTTTGGTGACTTTGATCTCAAGATTTTTAGGGATCTAGTCAAGAATCATATATGGGAACTCATAAGATCCTTCCAAGGTAGCTTTGTTCAAGATTTCATAGCCATCAGCAATAGATTGATCCTTTTCAAATTCCATTTTTGACTTAATTTTTTTTTGAAAGTGAGGACTATCAGATAAGGGTAAAATTTATAGAGATAAAAGGCCCTAAAAACAAATGATATAAATGGGAAAAGACTTGATGCAATATATTCCCATAGATAGATCATAAAGCAAGAATCAATCCTAAAGTTTACTTAGGAAATGAAATTAGACTTAAAGTATGACCAAATACACAGTTGAATGGCTCTAATGCCAATATTTTTATCTCATCAGTAGATGATAGCTCCTTACAGAAAACCCATGATAGTGGGTAGGGGCCGAATGGCTATGGCTTTGATATTACTTTAAACTTCAAAATTTACAAAAAATATTACAATACTTATGCAAAGGTTTTGATTCATAGGATCCTGATTATGCAAGCAAAGAGCATACACCTTACATGACTCGATAGACTTACTAGGACTTCTAATAATTTTTGATACCTAACACAACACATAAACCCTTTATTTATAGAAAGAGAGAGGTCCTACCCATAATCTTTGCCTGGGTGGTGTCTGTATCATCATTAATTTTACTTTACAAAAATCACATTCTTGCTTATCATCAAATGCTAAATGATGCATTTGAATCGATAGAAGATTCCTTCATAGATGGTTATAGGTCCAATGGTACTTCCACTTCGATCACTATGTCATCAATTGAGATTGGATGAAAATGACATCTGTACTAAAAAGATTAATGAATAGTCCATTGGGGACCATTGTCTAGTACTAAATAAATACCCTATATATAAAAGTAGGATTCCCATGCTAGGTGTCTTCTGATAATTATCTTAACAATCATTTCTTCATCTAATGCATCTTCTATATTGATAGTAGTGGGTCCTAGATCTTAGATAAAAGCATATGCCCAATTATTATCTTGAGATATTTGATGATACATCGTAATAGCCCAATTATGATTAAGCCTTCTAATTAGATCACACAGATGGATTAATTGGAGATTATTCTTTAATCAATGAATAAAAATTTGTCCATGATTTTTATCTATAGAAATGTCTGCAACTCTTGTACTCTAAAGTATCATGGAGGTAGCTCTAGATCTTTTGAGATAGGCCTCATTCAAGCCATGCTATAGAATTTCTCCCTGTAGCATCACATTAACTTCATAAAATCTCTTATTAAGTATTCATGTCAGATTAAATCCTAGGCGAGGTTGGTGCATCATGGATATAGGATGGTGTCTACTTAACCAATCTGTGACCACATTCTTTTTCCCCTAGATATGTTCTATAGTATAATTGAATCGATTAAAATAATCTTTCAATTTGATATATTTACCTCTACCATCCTTCGATTGTGATCTTTTTCTTTAAAATATAGGAACCTTGTGTAATCTATTCAGATGATAAAGTGAGGTAGATACATGATGTTCAAAGCAAATTTCACTAGACATTTTTTTAAAGCATAGATTTCTTTATCTAAACAAATCCACTTTAAAACATCTTCACTAAACACACCACTAGCAGAATTAAAAACATACTCCTGGTCCTTATTAACGCAAACTAATATACCACCCAAGCATGATCAGAAGCATCTATATATACAATGAAATTATCAAAAGTAGGAATATATAATTTAGGTAGATTCTATCCCTTGGACTTAATTTTTTGAATAGCTTGAGAATGTTCAAAATTCCATCTAAAAGTATTCTTTTTCTTTAATAACTCTTGTAAAATAAATCTATCTTCTCCTACATCTTGGTAAAAACTATTCAGGTAATTAAGCATTCTTAAAAAATCTTGAATCTTAGGATTATCCATGACGTCATGAAATTTGAAAATCTTCTCTTTGATATGTGGTTGAACCTATAATTTTGAATTTTGGACTACCATTCCCAAAAAAATGAATTCTATTTTGCAGAGCTAGATTTTTATTTTTGAAAGAACAAAACTAGCTTTACAAGTAATATCATAAAATGTTTAAAGGTGCTTTAAATGATCTTCAAGAGTCATGCTAAAAATAATAATATCATTTATGTACACACAAATAAAATTTGATGTTACTTTGAATATGTCATCCATATGTGCTTGGTAATAATTAGAAGCATTCATTAGTCCAAAGGGCATGACTATCCATTGGAAGTGGCCAAAAGGACAACTGAAAGTAGTTTTCTCACAATCAAATTCTTTGATTATTATTTGGTAAAATCCTCATTTGCATTCAAACTGAGAGAAATATTTACACTTAGCAACTTTCTCTAGAAAATAGGATTTATCTGGTATTGGATATGGATATGGTTCTATTATAACATTTAATGGTCTATAGTTTATAACCATTCTTTTCTTTCCCCTACTATGCTCACAGTGTTTGTTTACCAGAAAGGCATAACAATAATAAGGAGAAGTAGATTTTGTAATAAAGCCATTTTCATGAAGTTCTACAATCTATTTTTCCATATCTTGGTAGTCATGAGCTGGAATAGGGATCTTCCCTATTTTCATTTTTTTCTCCTCTTGGATCTTGATTTCCATAATTGGCATAGATTTTTCCAATTTTTTTGGGCATTATCAAAATAGATATGTTCTTTAATTTGTAGTCCTATGGATTTTATATTCTGAAGAATTTTAATATTAGGAGTATGGTTCATTGATCTTAGAAACTGTTCTGTAGCATAAATGAATATGAGAATTCTTATTCTTTCATTATTTATGGTAAAGAGAACATTTTAGGAGTAGATCCATAGGGTGAATATTTGTCAATAAAGGAACCTCCTAATAGGATATCTACATGCATTTTTACATGGGCAAAGAAATCATAAGTAAATATTTTGTCCTGGATTCTAAATGGATGTTGATGTTTGTAGAGGTTATAGGTAAAACAATTACCTTAGACATCTAGACTCTTATAAGACTGTGACTCTATCAATTTTTGCCCATCTTTTATCAAAAGAGGCTTAGCAAAAGAAAGAGATGTACTAGTATCAACTTGAGCATCAACTAATTTTCCTTTCAACTCTATAGTGATGAACTGAACAAATCTTCCATTGAGTAATTGAGTCAAATAAATTAGTTATAGATCTTCTAATATACGTACAATAATACATACCAATTTATGCTTAGAGGAATCAAAAATGTGAATAAGAGTAGGTTCCTCTTCATCTTCATCTTCTTCTAGTTCTTCTTATTGAACAAATGTCCTGGTACATTCTCCCTCATTCAAACAGGTGTATAATTCATTAAGAATTTCTTCTTCTTCTTCTTCTTCATTATGTTGGTCAAAATATGAGATGGATAATACTTATTAAAATATATACATAATGCTTCATCAAACCTTAGAGATTGGATCTATAGAGGCTATTCTCTAGAATCAAACTTTTTTTTTAATCCAAGATTCACTTGGTCTAAAAGAACTATGAAAATACATAGGAATATTTATAGGTTTATTTATAGATGGTGGCCTATGAGGCATATTGGGCTGTCTGCCTCAATTATTTCTTCTTCTATCATTATGAGGATATTCTTCATTTTCATGATGGCCTTGAGAAATTTGTCCCTGTGGTTCATATTGTAGATTCTCTCTTGGAAATCAAGATTTATTAGATTTATTCCAAGGTCTCTACATATTTATAAAAGGATTTTATAAATCATCTACTAATGATTCCAAGTCTAGTTCATCTTGGAGTTCATCATTCTCTTCCTCAGAGACTTCTTCAAAAATGGGTTCAAAAATGTCTTCTTGATCATATAAATCTTCTTGTTCATCAATGAGATCCCACCACGTTGTTGCATTAGAAGAATAGATAGCTTTGATAGTGGGATTTTTACAAGAGCATTGAGGAGCAATATGACTAGGCTTTTTATAGATATAATAGATACCTGAGCTTCTCAAGCTTTGAAAATGGCCTCGACCTTTGAAAATGGCTTCTCAATCTACCCTATCGGGTCAAATCTATTGTTAGTTCTAATCCATTCCACTACCATTGGGGATGTGACCTTCCATTTTCATGTATCCTTACTTGGGTGCACCACCTATTTATCATTCTATTGATCCTTCACACGTAGGTATTGACTTGGTTTATGATATGATGTTTTCTATTGTTTTTACTTTTAAGCCTGGTGTGTGTTTGTTTGCTTATTTATTTGTTTGTTTACTTTCATTGTTGTGACTTGACTAATTCTATATGTGTTTATTGGGTGATTCCTTGTGAATTACTATTGATTCTATCCATATTCATATGTCAACATTGTCATCATGGTTTTTTATCATTGATGCTTTATTTTCAATTATATATTGGAGTAAGAGTCAGTTCTTATGCATATTATAGATAGATTATATTGGTGTTTTATATCATGATACATACCATCATGTGCTACAACAAAAATTATCTCAAGAAATATTACAAATAATGGAGCCATAAAAACTTCTCCTTGGCAACCTTGGAAAATATTCCCTCCCTCTTTGATTGAATCAACACATTAGCCATTCTTGTTGTATCAATGTTAATACAAATGAGCATCATCACATTAGAAATTACAATCAAATCATTTATATTTATCAATTTTTATTTTTCTAATTTCATCTTTCATCACTTTGCACATCATTGTATGCCTAGTTATTTATGGATTCTTTAGTCATTAGGCCATCGTATCTATGTTTATGTCTATTCATCATTAATCTATGTAACATGTTATATCCTTAAGTTATGTTTGCAAATCTACCCCACTAAGGCACAATTAAAAATATTTTTTAATTCTAGGTCATCTTAATGATTATAACTACATGTGTCCAAATCATTATTTTGACTAATCTACCCTAACTGGGCCATATGCCTATGCCATTGATTATAACCACCTTTGGGAAAATCAATGCCTCAACCTTTGTTACTAATTATAAATGCCTTTGGTAAAATTATTAATTTTTAAATCAATGCATGCAAGCATATTCTTGATTGGATTAATCTCACTCATAGGTTAATTTCATTCTTCTTTTACCCCACCTATGGGAAAATCATTTTATTTGTCCTTTCAATTGGGGTAACTCCATGTGCCACTAATTATAACTACCTATGGAGAAATTAGTCTTTTTCACCCCATTTTGTCCTTTTGGTCCCATCATTTTCTCCTTTTGATAGACTAATCACCAACCCTTTTTTTGATTACTCCCTTAAGGGGGTATCTATAGTTTATCCATTACTATTAAAGTCATAGGCATACATGACCTTTTCACTATTTGATAAGATGTTACTATGCCTATAAATTTCAACACATTCCCAAATAGGGGAAAACTTTAGACACCTAAAATTGGTCACAACTAACCTTTGATCAAAATTCAGACTGATTTGTACTAACTGTTGATGTTTAAAATTGCACTTTGTTTCAAACACCAACAATGGGAAGTTTCAAGATCTGGGACATGCGACTTGAAACAACCTCCAAATTTTTAAGAAGCTGGTCTCTTCTTCATATCAAGTGTTGGGGGAAAAGAGATGGGAATTTAAATAGAAATGCAAATGCAAAGAAAGAAATTCTAACTATGGCAATGCGCTTGAATGTAATTCAACCTTAATCTTGAGCACAGTGAGACTATATGTAGGATACATTTACATTTAAGAGAAAACAAGTGCATGATCAATGTAAAAGATTGAAATAATAGAAATAGAGGCTCATAATAAAGACTTCTTTTGCTGAAATATAGAAAATGTCAACAAAGGCATAGGGTTCAATCTTATTATAAGAATATTCCAATCACATAAGAGGCACATAAACACGTACAGTTATGTAGAACTTCTGACTCAAGAAAATGAAACAAAAGCAAATGACATTTCTAATCACAACTCTAGAAGGTCTACAGTATAGACTACTTTTGCAAATGACACAGATAATATCAACAAAGGCATAAAGTTCAATCTTCTTAATTCTTTTAGCCACATAAAAGGCACAGAAACATGCATAGTTACATCAACCTTACAACTCAAGAAAATAAGACAAAAGTAAATGATATTACTTAGTCACCAACTCTAGAAAGTCTAAACTTTTTTACAAATCCTCCCTTGCTCTCTTTAGACAATCCCCCCTTTTTTATAGCCTCGAATTTTGAGATAAAATAGTGTGGAATTTAGCGTATTCAATGCCTTGGATGCATTCTATTCTTATCAGAAAGGGCCATGCTGGGGCGGGGTGGCTGCCCTGACTACGGCATGTTGATTCATGTCTAGTACCTCCTTCCATGCCTGAATTTCCTCATCCCATCACTTGCTTAGCTGTGCAATTTTCCATTCTCCTCCGCTTATAGGGGACAAATAGATGACCCCTTTTAACATTTTTAGGCCCCAAAAATTTACCTGGTGAACTATTCCACCTACCAAATATAACTCCCGCTAAGTTCCTCCTAGCTTGCTTGCTGAAATAGATACACATAACACTCTGTCCTATTGAAACAGAAGAGAACACTTAGTCAATTCCTTGAAAATCTTCTTATTACTTAGAAAGCATTGGAGAACGACACTTGGCACTTTTTGCCTAATTTATCAAAGACACGTAGCTCTTCTTGCTTTCCCTTTAGCTATGCTATAGAATTATTCAAGGCACAATTAGGCTCATACAAATGGTGACACTTGGCAGCTTCTGTAGACTTTTGAAATAACACCCAGGGCCCACCAAAATATTTATTCGGCAATGAAGTTTGAAGATGGTCTCTCAGAAGCTGACACATGGTGGCATCTACTATTTTTGGGAAGATACGTGGCATCTTCTGCTTCTTTCAAGAATGGAGTAGAAAGGGGCTCAAAAAGTGACACTTGGTTGCCTCCACTACTCTTTGGCACTTAAACAAAATGAAACAACACCTTTCTACCTTTTGAAAAGGTACTTGACCCCTTTGGTTTTTGGAACACTCCCTTGAAATGCTTGATGAACCCAAATGGTTCAATGGTTCAATGATTCAACACTACATGCCATTTACATGTTAACTAAGGTATTGAACCAAAAATGTTGAACCAAGGCATTGAATCCAGGCATTGAACCAACTATCTCTCAAATGTCGACACGTGGTGACTTTTGCTTTCCTCTAAAAAAGTAGTCTAAGGCCTTTCATGACTACCACCTGGCACTTTCTGGTTCTTCCTACTACTTAGCTTGTTGAAAACCTTTGTCAAAAAATAGAATGAAATGTGGGTGCTGATATGAGATGTGGATGCTGACATGTGATGCATCCTGCTGAGTTGCTATTGGATGCATGGCATGTTCTGTAGCTCTCTTAAAAGTTAGGAAAGGTCCCTCAGATGACTCCACTTGGCCAGAACCTGTGCTCGAACTATGCCACTTGGTAGCTTCCACTACCCTTTGACACTTAGATAGAAAATGAGTCAAAAGAAATAAACCCATGATCTATTTCAAAACTTTTTCCACCACGACCAAGGTATGCAGGAACCAAACTGTAGTGCGCGACTGAGAATCAGAATGCAATGTAGAGTAAAAATTTCTACTCTTCAGTTACTAGCGACCCCTAGGACTTTTGAGCCTACTCAAAAAGAAAACTCCACTTTCTGCTAGATCAAAATTGTGAAAATTATAGCTTCAAAAGAGCCATTGACATGTGTTTAAAACACTTATTTAAAAATAAAAGTGGGAAAACAATGAAAAAAATGATAGAAAGGGAAATTATTTAACTATAATACATTAGAGACCCAAGTTAATTGAAATGCTTTAAATAGATTCCATTTACAAGAATCTCTTTAGGTTCTTCCATCGATTTCAGCTCAAATGAATTCTTCCACTTGCACAGGTGAATTTTATACGGGTTAGTCCATAATGCTTCAAATTTGGTATGTTGACCCAGCTTGGCGGCTCTTGCATCTCATTTCAAAACAATCGAGCCTACTTCAAAATTAAGATTTGAATTCCTTTTATCAAAATAGTTTTTAACCATTCCCTGATGCTTAATCAATGAATCATGGGCTATATCCCTCTTTTCCTAAACTTCCAAAAGTTCTGTGAGTCTGACTTGCATGGGGCCATTTTCTTTAATTTCAATTTGTTTGATCAGCTGGAGAGTAGGGATTTCTAAGCTTAGGGGAATCACAGTAGACTTTCCATATACCAATTCATATGGGGACATTTTGATCACCTGCTTAGGCATGATTCTATCAACCCATAGTGCTAGATTAAGCACTTTATGCCACTCTTTGTGATGATCAACCCCTACTCTTTTGATGAGTCTTATCATGTTCTTATTGGTTGATTATGCCAGACCATTACCTTGAGGGTAATAGTTAGATGGAGTTTTTAGATATATTCCATGTTTCAAGGCAAAGTTGGATACTTTAGACCCCAAGAATGCTTTAGCATTATCTAAAATTATGGTGCAAGGAAACCCAAAGTGAGTAATGATACTCCCTAGAAAATCTAGGATCACATTCTCTATTGCTTCCTTAAGTGGGACTGTCTTGGTCCATCTGGTGAAATAGTCTATGGCAGTTAATATCCATTTGTGACGCATACAGGATACTAGATTTATCATTCCAATGAAGTCAAGACCCCATTAAACAAAAGGTTCATCCACAATTATAAGACTGAGGGGCATGGCTACATTCCTTCTCATCCCCATATAATGTTGGTAGGATTGACATTTTTTAACCAGCTGATAATAATCTACAAATAAAGTAGGCCAAAAATATCCTACCTCACTTATCTTTATGGTTGAGCTCTTTGCAAAAAAATGCCCCCTGATATTTCATGATGCATTTCGTGTAGTATTCTCTTAGCTTCAGCCTGTTCCACACATCTTAACAATTTTCCATCAAACTTTCTTCTGAAAAGGACTTGTTCAATTAAAACAAAATGAACTCCCTGTATCCTATAATATCTCCTCTTATTTTTGAGGGAGTTCTCTCAGATAAATCCCATTTTTCATAAAATGATTCCTACTTGTAACCCAGGATTCCTGATCAACCTCTTGTATTTTTAGCACCATCTCCGTCTCTCCTTCTGAATCTACCTCCTCAGGTAACATATTTTCAAGCTCTTGGGTTATATATTGGCACAAACCCCTGCCTCTGACTAACTTGGTGGGTTTGACCTCTACGCCATATTCAAAAATCTTAGTGATCCAGTTAGCTCTTTTCTCAATAATTTCTCCCTCCATGATGTATTCCCTGACACTTGGGTGAGCTACAAGTATCAAAATTTTATTCCTTGATATCATATGCTTAAATTTCTTGAGGGCTTTTACCATAGCATAGGCTTGTCCTTCCACAAAATTATATCTGGTCTCATAATCCTTGAGAGTCCTTGAGAAAAAGGCTATTGGGTGTTCCCCCTCCAACCTATCATTCTTTTGAGTCAAGAAAACAACAATACTTGACTCTCCTTCATAGAAATACATTACAAAGGGCTTGAAAAAATTTGGGTTTTTAAGCATTGGGGCTGCTGAGATAGCCTTCTTGACCTCTTCAAAAGCTTGCCTTCTTTTTGTAGTCCATTTGAAGACCAGGTCTTTATTTAGCAAGAGTGTCATTCGTCTTATCAAGCCTACAAAATCAGATATGAATCTATTGACAAAATTGATCTTCCCTAAAAAGGATTGAACTACCTTTTTATTTACTAGAAGAGGTAGGTTCATTATAGCTGCAATTATTTTGAGATCTATAGAAACTCCTTATTTAGATACTATATGTCCCAATAATTTACCCTGAGGTACAACAAAGATGCATTTCTTGGGATTTAATGAAATCCCAAAATCCTGACATTTTTGGAAGACAGATTCTAAATGATCAAAATGATCATCAGTATTTTTTTTAAAATATAGTGAGGTCATTCAGATAGACCGAGATAATCTTATTTATAAGTCCCCTAAAGGCTGTATCCATAGCTCTTTGAAAGGTGGCTCCTGCATTTGACAGACCAAAAGGCATCTTAACATATGCAAATGTTCCCCATTTGGTAGTAAAAGTAGTTTTGTACTGATCTTCATTAGCCAACCAAATCTGATTGTATCCAAAGAAACCATCTAGTAAAAAAAACCCTCTTTGATCTAGCCATAGTTTGTAGAATTTGTTCCATGGAGGGCAAGGGATAGTGGTCTTTCAGAGATGCTCTATTCAGATCTCTAAAATCTACACACAGTCTTACATCTCCATTCTTTTTCCTAACTGGTACTAGATTTGATTCCCAGGTTGAGTGCTTGATCGAAAATATTATTTTGGAATCTAAAAGTTTTTGAAACTCATCTACCATTAGAGACTCAATCCTTGGATTTACTGGCCTCTATTTTTGTTTGATGGGCTTAGACCCTTCAGTCAGTTCTATTGTGTGCTAGATAATGTCTCTATTGTATTCGTGAAGGTCTTCATAGCTCCAAGCTATGACTCCATCATATCTCTGGAATAATTAAATTAAACTTTCTTTCTCTTCTTGAGTTGAAAAATTTCCAACTTTTATCCTTTCCCGTCACTCACCTCTATTTTAGAATAGTTTTTGTCTACTTGGAACCTTTTCTTTTCCAGACTTACATCCTCTGGGTCAAACAAGTTTTCTAAGGTGATCAAGCCCTTGGGGAGCTTATTAGTCCTCAATTGTATAATTTGATCACCATATGCCTCTTCAATTTTGGTTTGAAATTAATCATCAAACTCATTTGATTTTTGTAAAGCATCATTTTCAAATACTTGCCAGTTCTCATCATTGTCTGGAATAGTTGGCCTCACTATAACTTTTACTGACTCATTATTAATTAATAGGCTAGTTGCTGGGTTAAACTATGAGCTGATCTGGGCCATCCTATCAGCTTCAAAATTTTGACTCCTAGGGACTATCTCAATATTGAAAGCTTCAAAATCTTCTATCAAATCCCAAATCCTATGTCTGTAGGATCTCATTCTCACATTTTTGGCTGCTGCCTTTTCTCTAATTTGCTTTACTACTAATTTTAAATCTCCTTTTACTTTTAGATTCTTTATTCCATTTTTCTTGGCTAATAGGAGCCCATGTACTAAAGATTCATACTCAACATCATTATTAGTGTAAGCAAATTAGAATCAGATAGCCCTTAAAATTTTATCACCATTCGAAGTAGTAAGACAAATTCCTGCTCTAGCACCATGTTTACTTCTAGCTCCATCAAAATTCAAAGTCTAGATCTCTGAATCTTGAGTAGTAGGTACCTCTTTATAACATTTGGGATTTCCTGGTCCTCATCAAAAATAACATATGTGCCCAAACCAGTAGAGTCATAGTTCCCATATGGATTGCTATGCATCATAGCCAACAACTAGTTGTTTTCTTCTTCTTGATCATGCTTAGTCCAGTCACCTAGCTCTTCAATAAAAATCCTTTCTTCCTTATTTAACATAGTATGATCTACCTCTAATCTTGTTATTGTTTCATTGGTGATATGTTCTTTTAACAGTAGTTTAGATATAATTTTCATCTTCAAACTGTATCTAGTTCTCAAGATAAGGTGAGACTAGTCAAGAGACATATATCCTCATATTTTTGCCATAAAGTCTTTGGATAAACATAAACCAAAAATAGGAGGTATATCTATGACTAATACATCTTGGTTGACAATTATGTTGGGATATGTGTATAATTGCAATGGGAGTTGTTTGATTCTCCCTATGGTTTGCACTATTTTGCCATCCAACTGCATAACTCCTTTTGCAAGGGGTTCATATTTTATTTTCAAAGCATTAGCTATTTGCTTTGGCATCACTATAGTACTAGCTCCTGAGTCTATCAATGCATTATACAAGAGTTTCTTTCCAACTTTTAAAGTCAAATAGAAAGGCTTTGGTTTGGATTTACTTACTTGCGCTGCATCATTCACAAAGGCTGTTGTCTTTGGAGGAACCGTATCTTTGAGCTTTTCCTTTCCAGTAGGTCCTTCTTTGGTAATAGTACCTTTGGGCACTACTTGACCTTGTAGAGCTTCTTGTAGTAGTGTCTTCTATTTAAGACTAGCCAATATATCCCATATCAACACTTGTGCTAGAGTCTTCTTCAACTGATCCACTACATTTATCGGTCCCAAAGACTGAGTTTTTTGGACATAAGGATATCTCATTTTTTCCTAAGTTTGGGTAGGAATCCCTTGATCTTGCATTAGCTGAGGCACTTCTTGTCTAACAACAACATTTCTTTGCCCTTGAGATGGAGGATTATTCTTGACTTGACCACTTACAATCTCAGGCTATTCCACCATTCTCCTCTTTGATCTAGTGTAGTAATCAGATTGCGCCACTAGTCTTTGGGAGGTAGATGTTTTGTTCAAGAAAACTAATTCTTCATCTTCAAACCATGAGAACAAAGCATGTTTTGGGGTTATTTCCTCCTCTTGTTGTAAGGACATTCCTTGCATTTGGGCCACTAGGACTAAATTCTACATACCGGGAGACTGGTGGGCTTGATTGTCACTGGTACTGGTAAACTGACCATCCATTCTTCTTTGCTCTGCCACCCTTTATTGTAGATTACCCCTAGGACAATCTCTAAGTGTATGAGAATTATTAAAAGGAAAACACCAGGCATTAGTATCATCCACATAATTATTTTGCCTTGGAACCATCTCCCTATTTGAGTTGGGAGGAATGGTCTGTGAGGGTGTGGGAACTACAACTAATTGATTCACTGGTTGATGGTTAGTTTTTTTGGAGGACCTTGATATTAGTTTGGTTGGGACAAAAAACTATTTCCTTAATAGCCATGATAAGGAGGCTTAGAGAAAGTATTCTGCTATCTCTTTATATTGATCAGCTCGTTAGAAAACATCCTCAGGATATTTTTGATATCATCCATCTTAGATGAATGAGCAAAGGCAGGTTCTTTCGTAGATAGTTGAGGGTAAGTGTACATAGACACAGGTGGGCTTACAGATTTAGAAACTTCTTGAGGTAAGGGCAAAGAAATTTTTGGGAACATGGGCATGAGAGGCCTTTGAGGTAACTTTCCAACATCTATTAAGTGATTCTCAGCTCTGACCGCATATTCATAAGCCTCTGGTAGAGTCTATCCTCCAAGTGACTAAATCATAATAGATATATCTAAATTTAAAGCTTTGAGATAAAACACTATGGCCATACCTGGCAGTGGTCTAGCTATAGCAGGGATTCTATCCCAAGTCTTTTAAAATCTGGTATTGAAGTCAGTCATGTCTTCTTGTGGTCCCCTTTGAATGGTGATTAACTGCTGTAACAAAGAAGACTTATCACCCTTCTCTGTAAATCTTTGAAAGAATAGATCTCTGAGTTGATCCCATGGAGATATGGTATTTGGGGTCAAAGAATGATACCATTCTAAAGGCTTCCCCTTAAAAGAAGCTGATAATAACCTTATGGCCACATTTTTCTGTGTGACAACATGTATAGCATAGACATCTGATACATCTTGAAGATGTTCCACAGGTGTTTTAGAGTCTTGCCCACTAAATTTAGGTAGAGATTTTAGGGCATTTACTGGGATAAGACCCCAAATGGCTAGTGGTGTTGGGAGGATTAAGGGGCTACCAGTGTTCCAACTTGCATAATTTATTGAGGGTATAGGGGCTCCCATATTTGGTATTGGTACAAACTGGTTAGCTCTTCTTCTTGGACTTGTTACCAAAGGTGACAAAAGAATACCTGGATTTGTAGTAGAATGTGATCTGGTGACTAGTCCACAACTCCAACTCCTCGTAGCTCTTTGGTTCATACAGTCTTGAAAGAAACTTCAAGACTAGTCTCACAGAGCGTGCCAAAAACTATTGTTGCTTAAAATTGTGCTTGATTCTAATCAACAATAATGGGAAGTTTCAAGCTGTGGGATATTGCAGCTTAAAACAACCTCCAGATTTTAGAGAAGCTGCTCTCTTCTTTTGTATAGAGTGTGGGGAAAAAGGATAGAAAATTAAACAAAAATGCAAATGTAGGAAATGAAACCTAACTATGGCGATGCGCCTGAGTGTAATTTTGATCCTAATCTTGAGCATAGTGAGACTACATGTAGGATTAATTTACATTTAAGAGCAAACAAGTGCATGATCAATGTAAAAGATTGAAATAATAGAAATAGAGGCTCACAACAGAGACTTATTTTGCTGAGATATAGAAAATGTCAACAAAGGCATAGGGTTCAATCTTATTATAAGAATCTTCCAATCACATAAGAGGCACAGAAACACGTACAGTTATGTAGAACTTTTGACTCAAGAAAATAAAACAAAAGTAAATGACATTCCTAATCACAACTCTGGAAAGTCTACAGTATAGACTACTTTTACAAATGACACAGGTAATATCAACAAAGGCATAGAGTTTAATCTTCTTAATTCTTTTAGCCACATAAAAGGCATAGAAACATGCACAGTTACATCAACCTTACAACTCAAGAAAATAAGACAAAAGCAAATGATATTACTTAGTCACTAACTCTAGAAAGTCTAAACTTTTTTACAAATCCTCCCCCCTCTCTTTAGACAATCCCCCATTTTTTATAGCCTTAGATTTTGAGATAAAATAGTGTGGAATTTAGCGTAATCAATGCCTTAGATGCATTATGGTCTTATCAAAAAGGGCCATGCTAGGGTGGGGTAGCTACCCTAACTGTGGCATGTCAATTCATGTCTAGTACCTCCTTTCATGCTTGAATTTCCTCATTTCATCACTTGCTTAGCCATGCAACTGTCCATTCTCCTCCACTTATAGGGGATAAACAGATGACCCCTTTTAATGTTTGTAGGCCCCAAAAATCTACTTGGTGAATTGCTCCACCTACCAAAAATAACTCCCACTGAGTTCCTCCTTAGCTCGCTTGCTGAAAAAAATACATAGAACACTCTATCCTATTGAAATGGAAGAGAATACTTAGTCAATTCCCTAAAAATCTTCTTATTACTTAGAAAGCACCGAAGAATGACACTTAGTGCTTTCTGCCTGATTTATCGAAGACATGCAACTCTTTCCACTTTCCCTTTAGTTATGCTGTAGAATTATTCAGGGCACATATTAGGCTCCTATGGATGGTGATAGTTGGTAGCTTCCACAAACTTTTGAAATAACACCCAAGGCCCACCACAATCTTTATTCGACAATAAAGTTTGAAGATGGTCTCTCGAAAGATGACACGTGGTGGCCTCTACTATTCTTGGGAAGATACGTGGCATCTTCTACTTCTTTTGGGAATAGAGTAGAAAGGGGCTCAAAAAGTGACACTTGGCATCCTCTACTACTCTTCAGCACTTAAACAAAATGAAACGATGCCTTTTTACCTTTTGAAAAGGTGCTTGACCCCTCTGGTTTTTGGGACACTCCCTTGAACTGCCTGATGAACCAAAATGGTTCAATGGTTTAATGATTCAACACTATGTGCTATTTACACATTAACTGAGGTATTGAACCAAAAAAATTGAGCCAAGGCATTGAACCCAAGTTTTAAACCGACTATCTCTCGAATGCCAACATGTGGTGACTTTTGCTTTCCTCTAAAAAAGTAGTCCAAGGCCTTCCGTGACTGCCACCTGGCACTTTCCACTTCTTCCTGCTACTTAGCTTGTTGAAAACCTTTATTGAAAAATAGAATGAAATGTGGGTGCCAATATGAGATGTGGATGCTAACATGTGATGCGTCCCACTATGTTGCTATTGGATACGTGGCATGTTCTGTGGCTCTCTTGAAAGTTAGGAAAGGTCCCTTGGATGACTCCACTTGGCCAGAACTTGTGCTCGAACTATGCCACGTGGTAGCTTCTGCTACCCTTCGACACTTAGACAGAAAATGAGTCAAAAGAAACAAACCTGTGCTCTGTTTCAAAACTTCTGCCGTCATGAGCAAGGTATGCAAGAACCAAACTATAGTGCGTGATTGAGAATCAGAATGCAACGTAGAGTAAAAATTTTTACTCTAAAGTCTGCATCTATATGAAGTGGTCCTCCATGAGGCCTTTTCTTGTGACAAGCATATAAGGGTCATAGTATGGCATTGAAAATATAGCTTGAGGATTTTTAAAAGAGGCATGCTCATTATTTTTATTGTAAGTTATGTTTTAAGGCACTCTTACTAAACTTGGCAAATTTTTTGAGGGGAAGTCTGTTGGAAACTTCACCCCTACCTCTATAGATCTGATTAATACTTCATCCTTATTCAAAATCAAGTGATGATCAAATAAATAAGGGTCATAGGACTATGGCATTGTAATGTGGTAGGGTTACTATTAGCTTTGTTCTATAACTTAAGGTATGCTAGATAGGTATTGTGTTATTTTCTCTTGGTCTTGTTCCAAGTATGGAGGCATGTTGAACAAATAATGGCCCAAAGGATCTTGGATTTGTTCCCTTGATTGAGTGTTGTAAGGTGGATAAATATCCATCTCAAAAATGACATCATACCATAAGGGTCTTGAAAAAGGCCTTCTTGTGTGACCCCATTACTATACCCTAAATTATACATGACACCACTATGAGTTTAGTGAGACATGTTAAAATCAATGTTAAATGTTTAATGATAAAATTGGTTAGAGTTATATAAAATATAAAAAAACAATGTCTAAAAATACAAATATGTTGAACTCAATCTAACTTGGTTAAAATATGGAGCTTTATCTCCACAAAGGGTTTATGCTAAAACTTAGTGTAAAATATTCTAACATCAAATGTTTAACATTAAATATATCACACAAAATCAAGTGGATGAACTAAAATAGAATTCCAAACTTGAAGTTCAAAGTGTTCCAAATAGGTCTAACCTAGGAAAATAAAGTTGGCTAGGTCTTTTGGCCAAATGCGGTGTCAAAAGCTAGGCTCAAAATAGGCATGTTCTAGGACTTTTGGTAAAACAAGCATAAAATCTAGACTTTTAAAAAAAGGGATATGATTTAATATAAAAAAATCTGAAATACTTTGGCATAGACTATTAATTCAACTTTAAACATGAACGTGGTCAAATTGGCATAAGACATGAAATAAAAAGGCACTTGGAAATATACTATTTTCTCCCAAATAACAACACAAACAATAGTTTTAAAAGTGGTTAATGAATTAACCTAAGTTACACAACCCAAAATAGAAAGATCAATGTTTAATCCCAAATTACATAAGGCCTAAATAGAAATCAATCAATAATTGGATTCAAACTTGTCAAGGTTAATTAAAAACTCAACTTAGGAAAAATTAGGCTTCTTTAATCAACAAGCTAGATAAAATTGAATGACATAATGATACTAGACAAAGATCCAAAAGGCACACATGGATTATTTTCAAAAATGTCAACTTGGATGCAAGTCTATGAAATGATTCGAGTAACATAATGGTGTTATCACTCTTTCAAGGTATGATTTATGTTTTGTTTCAAGAATCCAAGGCACAAAACTTGAAATGGATTGGGTAACATAATGTTACCCTTTCCAATCAAGTGACACATACATAAAGATTTGTCAAAAGGTTAAGGAAAAATCATGGTATCAAATAGATGACATAATGCCTCCTCTATAAATGGAGTAGTATAGACACAAAACTCATTTTGATGCATCATAAACAAGGAACTAGATAGTTTTAGACTAAAAAACTATGTAATAAAGGATAAAATGACATACACATTTAAATTTAACATCCTAGATCCTATAATTGACAAGGTTGCATCGTATCATTGAATTTTATCTATTTACATGCTCTTGGGAGTATTTTGAGTGTTAATTTAAAAATAAAAATGCATGAAGTAGTAGGGTTTTTACACCCCATTTTTCCCAAGAGATTATATGGTGACATGGAACTTCAGGCTACTCACCCTACATTAGTAACATGTCCACAACAAGTGGGGTTATTATAAAACTTAAAATTTTAATTGTCTAGATGGTCCCAAGTGTGGTTAACACTAGATATACAATCACATCAATTGATTTCATACTAGCTAACTTACTATTCAAGGTTCTATTCCTTTGAATATCAATCCATCTATGTACTTCTTAGTGTAATTCCCTAGTTATCCATACTTTACTTGGGTCTTTGTTATGATTAGAGAGGTTAGTCACTTAACCCCTTGGCAATCATAGTATAATGCCTTGATTTGTATACCCTACCCTATAGTGGGGTTGGTACAGTTCCAAGAGATGAATTCCTAGGTCAAAGTACCCTTAATTTACTTGTGAGGAGGCTAAGAAATCCTACTCACAAGCTAAGTTGCATAAAATAAATGACCAAGTGAAAATAATTTAAAGGTTGTGTTTATATCACCGAAACCATATGGGTTTTGGGGAGAGCCTAATAACATTATTTTCATGCCTTTGGATACAACACAAATGTAAAGGAAGAATCAATTTTGGTCATACAATTTCCCTAAAGGGGATGGGGGGAGAACATACACACATTCTTCATTTTTTGAAAAAAAAGAACAAGTATAAAACTCTAGCACCAAACAAACACTTTTAAGAATTTACAATCTAAGTGTGAATTTTATGCACCAAATAAAGTGTTTTTGAAATTCTTATCTCCTTGGCCTTAGTTTAAAACTTGAAAAACTTTCACAAAACAAACTAATCATAAACACCTATGTTCCCTTTAAGTACCAAATTATAAGTTTTCAAGAGTTAACCATTCATTTTAGGTGCCAAAATGAAATGTTTAAGACTTAGTACTTGAAAATTTATGTCATTTTCCCTATTTGGTCTTGCAAAATTTAGAGGATTTTGGCCTACCTCAAATCACTTTTATGAATTAAAAAATAAGATTTGGAAACTTGCTCTTAGGTTTCTCTATTTTTGTTACATAGAGACCGATGTCAGTCCATAGAGACTGATGTTGGTTACAATAAACTCATGCTGATTAGTACATAGAACCAATGCTGGTTAGGTCACAAGATTGATGTTGATTAGTTGTAAATCCATAGGCAAAACCAAATGATTTTAAAGACATTTTTTATCCCAAATAAGTATAAAATATCTAGAAAATGTACAATAAAATGATGGGACAGAGAGTATGCAAGTTAATAAAACCAAGCAAATCAACCTGTAATTTTCAAGAAAATAACCCAAAAACCACATTTTTTTCCATTTTATGACCTAAACATGGACTAATTCTAGTTATGATAGGACCGATGTCAATTATGGGAAATTGATATTGGTCACTATGTAAACTGTGTGTGACTAAAAAAATAGAATATGAAAAAAACCAACTAAAAACTCAAATTTTAAGATGGTCAAGCATTAATTATAAAAATTATGAGCTAGAATTTGGTCTCCTTGCTATGTGGGATGATTTATGTCTCATCTATCATGTCATTTGTGATAATAGGAATCCAATAAGGGAGGTTAGTAGAGTGTTAGAACAAGTAAACATAACTCAATAAAAAAACACTAACACTAACACTTACAAGCCTATATCTTAGGGGTTAGATTAATGAACATAACCAAATGAAAATCACAACTAAAATTCAAAAGACACATAATATGTTATCTTAATTGAGATCTCCAAATGTTTTGTTGAGTGGCTTGCTCGGTTTGTGCTCAAAGAGTCTTTGGTAATGGAGTTTATGTAGCCCCCTCTCTCCTTGGCACCATTATGGATTATGTTGGCTTAGTGTGGCTTGGCTCAATATTTAGGAATTATAACATTATTAATATGAATCATAAAATAAAAATTTCATTATAACTCTACAATATCCAAGCTTGGGATTAAATAGGCAAGGGATTGTATTTATAGGCTTAGGAGCTAACCCCAACCCAAGGTGAGTCAAGGTGTAGGTTAAACATGGAATGGGTTTAAACCTAACCTAAGTGAATCAAGACTAACCCCAATAAATTTAATAGGTGTCAATCACTCATGATTTACAATGAATAGGCATGGGTCTCCAAAATGAGATATTTTGGGATATTTTCCAAAAGGCTTGACAACTCATAAAGGTAATCATGAAAGGCTAGGATATTTCATATTTTTGAATTTCATTTTTATTAATTCATTAATTACACATGGATAATTCAACTAGGAATTTAATTTGGTTTAGATTATTAATTAATTCTGATTAGCCATTTAAGTCTTTCAAAATTTTATTTTATGTGTGCAAGTGCCCTACTTAATAGGTCCATAAGCTAAATTGACTGTTGTGATGCCATAAGATTATTAAGGATGAATCCTTGAGAGTTTATTATTAAATTCAATAAGATAACCAAATTAGGGATGTTTCAATGAGATTTTAAGCTTTGACGAATGATGCACAAGTAAATTTAGGATGTTTAGTGATTCCTAGTGTTGGGTGAATATTTTGTCACTAGTTAACTGATGGAAAAATAGGTCTCTTCAACAACAACATAGGGAGATTGGTCAACAAAGTGTGCAAGTTTACCACATCAAAAGGGCACAAATCTCTCCTCTCATCAAGGGGAGGTTCCCTTTTAATTATGAGGAGCTATATACTATATATATGCAAAAAATAACACTCAGGGATAGAACAACACCATCCATCTCTCTTTTTTCAGAGATGATGTTCACAAACAACAGAGAAATCTAGGCTAAAAACACTGAAGGCACTTCTCTTCTTTCAGAAGTGGTCTTACAGAAAACAACCAGAGTTCTTTCTAGTAGGTAACAAGTAACTGGTAACAAAGGGGGTAGTAACTAGTAGACTGAGATGTAGCACAAAGTCTCCACCTTGACTACCCAAGAGTGAAATATGAAGGAAAATGAGGGCAAAAAGTCATCCCAAGGTCCTTTACATAGAAACAAAAAAAAGACAAACACACTAAAGATAATTGTGGTAGCATAAAGTCTCTCCATAGTTGGCTTCAGGACACCTTCCTGATCACTTCCACTAGATCTATTTATTTCATTAAAATGGACAAGAACACATTCAAGAAATAGACATAAGAATAATCTCCTAAAATGACACAAGCTATAACAACACAAAGTCTGAAAGTAACCTGCTTTCTCATTCAAAATAAAGAAATATGATCAACAATCTGAGCTCAAAGTCTCAATAATCACCTTTCAATTTTGGTAGAGTTTTTCTTCTATAATAGAGAGATCTCCTTTGCATAAAATAGGAGATTACATTATATAGTAGCCAAGAAAGGCTTGGCACTTTATTTCATGGAATGACCCATGCTGCATTCAATGCCTTGAATGCATTTTTAGTTTTATCAAAGAGGGCAATGCTAGAATAGGGCATCTTCCCTAACTATGGCATGTTGATTCATCATAAATGTCTTCTCCTCAGCATGGGTTGTCTGGTCTTTCCCTTGATATATGTGCAGCTGTCCACTTTGCCTTTACTTCATGGAGAAAAATAGGCCACACCTTTAATGCTTAAAAGCTCAAATATCTACTTGGTGGACTGTTCCACCTACTGAAATAACTCCTACATATATATTTTTGGTCTTTCCCTCTTTCCCATTGTAATTCGAGCTCTCATGCTATCTTTTCCCCTTTTTGCTAGCCTTTCGACTCCCTCTTCAGCTGGTCGCTGAGTTTGTTTTTAGGTTTTGCGCCATATTTGAAAATCAATAGATAATTCATTACCCTAAATTTGATGTTTGTGGGGATGTCATTGGTTCACTATTTCAATAGTTCAAGTGGTTTGGGAGGCCTTCTCGACTCCTTGGTTCTGTCACTTCTCTGGTTCATTCGCTTTCTTGGTTCATTCACTTTCCTTTGCTTGAAGCTTTCTTTAAACCTTTGAACCCATTGAGCCTATTGAACCGTTTTGGTTCAAGGTTCAATGGTTCATCCTCTTTCTTAGAAGCCTTTGTTTTCTCTAAGTATTTATCAAACCTGCAGAGTCCATAGAAACCAACCTATAGAGTCTATAGAAACTAGTTCATAGAACCAAGCCTATAGAGTCCATAGAAATGAGTCCATAAAAACTAGCCTATAGAGTCTATAGAATCAAACCTTATTATTTAAATCATGTAGGTTCCATAGAACCAAGCCTACAGAGTTTGTAGAAACATTCCTTCAGAGTCCATAGATTCAAGCCTATAGAGTCTATAAAAATTAGTTCATAGAAATGGGTCTACAGAGTTCATAGAAATGACTCTGTAGAAACATTCCTTTGGATTAATGTCTTTGGGACCTCCTAAAGGGAAGGTGTTCCTTCAGGGCTTGAGAAGCTCCATTTCCTAGTCGCTAAGAGCCCCCTGCAAGGGTACCTACCCTTCAAGGTCCTTCGAGCGATCTTCAGCCGGTCTTCAACTTCAATTCCTTCAGACAAAATGTCTGAAGGAATTCCTTCAAACATTTTGTCTGAAGGAAATCTTCCCTTGCCTTAGCCTCTTTTCACTAGGCTTTTGATCATTCCTTCAAACAAAATGTCTGAAGGAAATCTTCCCTTGCCTTGTAAAATTTGGCCACGGAAAATCTTTTTGAAAGATATCTCTTTGTCTACTTTTGGTCATTGCCCTCCGCAAGGGTACTCACCTTTGGTTCACTATCCTTCACAAGGGAACTTGGATTTTGGGCACTCCTATGAACCATTTGATTGAACTGACTGATTGAACCAAATTTGGTTCAATATTTCAATCTTGTGTTTTGCTCATTCGCTTGACCACTTGAACCAACCGCATTGAACCAACCACTTTAAACCAACTGCATTAAACCTTTGAACCTTTTTGGTTCAAGGTTCAAAAATTCAATGGTTCAATCTTCCTTCTTCATGCTAAGTATTTTGAAGATGTTGAACTTGTCGAAGTGGTTGAACTTTGAACTTTTGCCGAAGCGTTTAACTCTTTAAGCTTGTCGACATTGTTGAACCTTTGAACCTGTTGAACCTTTAAAACTTTTAGAAGTGCAGTTCAATGGTTTAATGGTTAAATGGTTCAATCCTTTGTTTGAAGCTTGCCGATGGACATTTTTGGTTAAATTAAGGTGTTAAACTAACCTTGAAATTGCCTACGTGTTGAGAACTTGTTCCTTTTTGAGAGCTTGCTTGTTGATGTTGTTGAACTTGTTAAACTTGCTAGTCCCTTAACTAAAGTAGCTTGAATAATTAAGAATTTGAATGCTTAGAACAATTTTTTGAGAAGGGAAGAGAGTATTTTGGCCTACATGACCAAAATAGTTCATATGTTGTCCCAAAAATGAGTGACAAATTTTGGGAACAATAACTGAATCTAGTTGAGGAACTTCCTTTAGTTAAAATTTTAGAATAACTGAGGGGAGTAGAAACCAGAATCTCGAGTGCCTTCAAGTATGCCATTCAGCTACGAAATCATGCTAACCAAAAAATAAAGGCACCAAAAATGAAAATAAAAAGCACAAAATGGAACTAAAGACTATACAAATATACATATGTATAGATGATCTTTTCTGATGCTTCAAGGATTGAAGCACTTTAGATGCTGCTCATTATGAGGTAGAGAAAAGGGCATGCCATATTGATACTTTAACAAGAAACTATTTTCACTATTGAGATGATGGATAGTAAATGGGCTTCTCCATAGGGAATCAAACTTCCCATGCATTCCCTTTGGTTCTCTCCTTTTGTCCCATAACAAGACTTGATCTCCAATCTGTAAATCATGGGTTTTTGCTTTCTAGTCAAAGAGCTTCTTCACTAGAATTTGATGTGCAACAATTCAGTCCACCACCATAGTTTACTTCTCATCTAGCTCAGTTAAGCACATGATCCTTTTATTGATGGAGCTTTCATATGTTTGATCTTTGACTGCCTTTGCCAATTTCAATGCTGGAAATTCTAGGGTGATTGGTATCTCTGCATCAAGACCATACAAAAGTTGGAAAGATGACATACCAATCACCTTTTTGGGTGTAATTCTATCTACCCATCAAGCATCAACCAATGCTTTATGCCAGGTTCGTTGGTTGTCATCCACTAGCTTCCTGATGATGGTTACCAGGTTCTTGTTGCTTGATTCAGCTTGGCCATTCCCTTGTGGAAAATAATTAAAGGAGTGGGAGAGGGTAATCCCATAGTAAAAATAGAAATGAGTGATCTCATGAGAATAGTAATAGGCTGCATTATCTGTCACAATCTTGGTTGGGACCCCAAACTTGGAAATGATGTTTTCCTTGAGGAAATTGCATACTACTTTTGAAGTAGCATGCTTGGTTGGAATTGCTTCCACCCATTTGGTGAAGCAATATGTGGCTATGAGGACATAATCATGTCCAATGCTTAAAGATGGGTTTATAGCACCAATAAAATCAATTCCCCACTACTAAAATGGCTCTTTTATTACCACTGGCTTGAGAGGTAGAGCAGTTAACTTGGGTCTTCCAATGAACTATTGGCATAGTTCACATCTTTATACCCATTTTTATGCATCCTAAAATAGAGTAGGCTAGTAATAGCTAGTTCTCAGAATCTTATGGGTAGTTACAAGAGCAAAAAAATGTCCTCCATAGGCTAGATTATAAAAGGACTTCAAAAGTTGGTTTTGCTGCTCTTTATCTATGTAGTGAAGGAACACTCCATCAAGGCTTCTCTTATACAGGCCATTGTTCCACAAGAAAAAATTAGTAGCTTTCAATTTAACAGTCCTTCTTTCTTTATGAGACAAGTGAGTGGGACACTCACCATAAGTAAGGAAATGAGCAATACTTGAATACCACTCATTCGTGGTGGAGACAAAGAAGACTGTTGGCATGTCTTCCACTTTTACTTCTTCATGCCCGTCTTCTTTGGGTTTGTTGTCAACAATCAATTGGCAGAGGCTCCTTCCTCACATAAGCTTTATTGGTTTGATAACAAGATCAAACTCCTAAATTTTAGCAATCCAATTTCCCCTTTTGGTTCCAAACTCCTACTAAGTTAGTATGGATTTAACTATGGTATCAAGAACTAGGGCAATAGTGTGGGAATTTAGAATGTAAAAGTGGAAATGCTTTACTGCCTTTACCACTACATAAGCATGCTTTTCCATGTTTGAATACTTTAGTTCATGAGCTTTGAGAGGATAGCTCATGAAAGATATGGGAGATTCCACACCTTCTTCATTCTATTGAACTAGAATTGTTGAAAGTGTGTGCTTAGAAGCATAACTATACACTGTGAAATCCTTGATATAATCCAAACAAACCAAAATTGGGGCATGGGCAATAGCAGTCTTGATATCTTGAAATGCCAATTTGCCTTCTTTAGTCCAGTTGAAGGTGGCCTTTCCCTTTATCATGTTCACAATGTAGCGAGTCTTTTTAACAAAATTAGGGATGAACCTTTGTAAAAAATTCACCTTTCTAAAGAAAGAGTGAACTATAGTCTTACTTATAGGTAGGGTAAGCTCTTAGATGGACTTGACTCTGTCTGAGTCAATCTTTATACCTTCTTAGGATACAATGTGTTTGGGAAGTTTCCCTTTTATTACTCCAAAAATAGAATTATTGGGGTTAAGAGAAATGCCATTTTGTCAGAAGCATTCTATTGCTTGTTATAAATGGTGCACATGGTCAGGGCGATGCTTAGAAAAGATGGTCAAGTAATTAAGGTATACCATAATGAACTTACCCATTTCATCTTTGAAAGCAAGGTCCATTACTCTCTAGAAAGTGGTGCCAGCATTTATTAGGCCAAATGGCATTCTTTGATATACAAAGGTGCCCCAAGGCAGTATTATGCTAGTCTGCTTCACCAACTTCAACTTGATTGTACCCTAAGAAGCCATCTAACATTGATAACATCTCTAAACTGATCACTATCTGAAGCACTTGGTCCATGATGGACAGAGAATAGTTATCCTTTAAGGATGACTGATTCAAATTCTTGAAGTCTACACAGAGGCAAATTTTGCCATTCTTCTTCCTCACAGTACTGTGTTGGCAATCCATGTGGAATGATGGATTGGGAAAATTATCCTAAAATTCAGCATTTTTTGTATTTTAGATAGAATAGTACCTGATATCTTTGGATTATACTACCTAGATTTTTGCTTGTAAGGTGTTGAATCATCTTTGAGAGGAATTTCATGGTGAATTTCATTAGGCCTATGTGACTTTAGATCATCATAGGATTATGTTAGGACATCCATGTACTGGCAGAGCAGAGCAGCAAATATGAACTTCTCTTCTGGAGTGAAACACTTCCCAATGTTCACCATCTTGGGATTTTCTTTAGTACCCAAATTTATTTGATCAAACTCTTGAGAGGAGCTTGAATCTATTTTTTGATATTTGATGAACCTATCATGCTTGTCAAATAGCTTCTCAAGGGAAACCAATCTTTTGAGAATTTTATTCCTTTTAATTTGCAAGAATTCATCCCCTGTGTCTAAGCTTGATTCGAGAGCTAGTTCACTACCTTCGAAGTGAAGTTGTTTGAAGCTACCTTTTTGTTCCAAGAAGGTAATAATTTGGTTGTTGCCATTGAATACTTACCAATGATTGGCATTGTTAGGCACACTTGGTCAAAAGACCAGTTTGATAGTGTACTTGTCTTCTTTAAAATTAGGGTGAGGAACCAAAAGAGTTGTTGAAATAGCCAAAGCATCAACTCAGTCATTGAATTCCCTGGAAACTATAGATATGCTGAAAGCATCAAAACTTTCAATTTGATCCCAAACTAGATTATGGTAATGGTGTAATCTTTCATTTTTGATTTGGTATAGGTTCCTCACCTAACAAACCACCATCTCAACATCTCCTTTGGCATGAAGGAGCTTGATGCCCTTGTCTTGAGCGACCTTTAATCCAAGCAACAACGATTCATATTCAGTAGTATTTTTAGTATTGCTAAACTATAATTTGTATAATAAAGGAAAAATATCTCCTTGAGGAGATATCAGAACAATCTTAGCTCTAAAACTAGTAGAAGAGCAACTTTCATCAAATTCTAGAATCTAGACATCATCAAAAACTGATTTTTCCTTAGATTTTTCTTTGTGTGGAGGGGAGGATTCTTTTGCACTTGAACTGTGCTCTATCCTATCTTTTGTTGTTCTATTTGAACCAATTTTTAGACTGTTATTTTTAGAAGTTTCATCAGTTGAAACATGAACTTCCTCTATGGTCAAGAAAAAGTTACCCATTCTTGAAGACTCAAATAGAATTCAAGCTTCAAGCACTGATGTTTGAGTGACCACATATTTTACTTCTTTTTCAAGGAGCAATCTCTGCATAACACCTTTGACTGGGATCCTTGCTTCAGATAGGTCCATGCTCAACTCACCACCAACATCCTTACAAAAATTTCACCGAAGAAGGATGTTGTATGAGCCTAGGACGTTAGCCACTAGGACTTGCATCTTGATCCTCTTGTCTGGGAATGCTACAAATGCAAATTGGGCATCTTTGATATGTCCTAGTAGTGGCACTTATTTCTTCTCCATCAAAAAACATCTCCCAAATGTATTGGTCAGTGTGAGACCAAGGGATTTAGCTACTTTAGCAAGCATGACATTGTCAGACGCACCTGAGTCTATGATGCAATTGTTCAGCTGGTGTCCATTTATCAATAGGGAGACATAAAATAGTTTAGTCCTTCTGGAAGCAGTAGGAGGAGTAATGAAAAGGTTATTCTAGGTGGATGTGGGAGTCACCTTTGGAATAACTAGTCCTATAGGGATGGTTTTATTCTTCACACATTCCACTAACTTATCCAACTGCTCAGGGTTGGATTACAGGAATTCAAATTCAGACATTTGAATTTTAGTTTTCTTGACATGGTCGACTATGTCAAATGTCTAAAATGAATTATGAATAGGGGAAGGGAGTTCATCCTTCTAGTTTTTAAGAGGGGTGGTACTGGTTTGTGAAATGCAAGTTGAAGGCGAAGGCATACTTGAAGTACTTACATTTTTAGCAATCACTGGGTCTTTTGGCTAGAAAGGTAGAGAAGTTCCTTGTTTAGAAATTGAAACTACAAGTTGAGCTCACTCCTCTATTTTTTCTTTATCAGCTTGCTGGGTTGACTAGTTCTTAGATCAGGTGGATACAACATATGATCCCTCAACTGCTTTACCTTCACTTTTGGGTTCATCCTGGTAATTCAAGAAACCAATATTGGAGTCACCAGCTAATTCTTCTTCTTCCTCTATGAAGAAATTAGCATCATCTTCAAGGTTTAACTTAGGTTGGAAGGAGAAATCTGATTTTGCTTCAAGATATCCAACTACTTAATTGGTTGGAGGTGCTTCAATGACCTATTTTCCTTGAGTGGGAGGAAGGTGATTTGGCTGCCCTTGATTCTTGGTAGCATTGCCTTGGTATGACTAACTAGGGAATGTCTTCCTTGGTATATCTTTGTATGAAGGGGTAGATGACAACCCTTGTGCCATTTGCTTTCTAAGAGCTAGCACTTCATTTTCTAGCTTTTGCACCATTGGATTAGTGGTGCCTGTAGGTGAATATTCAAAAGATGAAGAAGATTTACCTCTATTAAGATCTCTCCTTATCTTTCCTGCCAAGATAAATTCATCTTTCACCTCAGTGGCCAAATCTTGAGTAATATCAAGGTCTATGTGGCCAGCACATCTCAATAGAAAACTCACTTCAGGAAGCTGTGAGTTGATGAAGAAACATTTAAGATTCTCAAGTGTTGGCTGAGTAATTGTAGGAATCCTATTCCTTAGTTTGTCAAACCTAGATTCAGTCTGTAGCAACACCTTACAATGTTTCCATGAACATCTTGACTGCTACGTCCTCATATTCCATTCATATCACACCATAATCTATGTTGAAGGCTGAAATATGTTCATCAAGATGAACTCTCATATCACCAAATAATTTGGGGAAATTCTTCCTTGAGCTGTGTTGTAGCTCATGTAGAGGTGGAGTTAAATTGAGTGGGCTAAAAGAGTTACCCCATAAACTGCCATGATTTGATTATGGAAAGTGGGGATAATAAATCTAGGTGGAGTATGTATAGGTAAAGCTTTGCTAATAATAGAAAAAGAAGCTCTACCTTGTATTGGTGACCTGGTGTTGATAGGAGAAAGACTCATAGTTCATTGAACTTGAAGTTATGGAGGAAATAAATCAAAATTGCCCTACTACACTAACTCAAAAATTAAGTCAACAACACCTCGGGCTCTCTAGCTTCTTGTATAGCATGGAGTTGCCAAATTGTAGAATAAATATGGAAAAGAATTGACCCTACTTTAGCTTGAAGCTTGAGGCTTCAAACTACACGCTCTTCCCTAGAGGAGTCACCAAAAACTATTGCATGAGGCTGGGAGGAAAATTAACAATGGGAAAGAATTGTAACTACTCGTTCTTCCCTAATAGAGTCACCAAAAATTGTTGGCATGAAGCTGGTAGTGTTCTTTCATACTTCACATCATTCCTCAGTGATATGAAATGCTTTAATATGAATGGACTAGAAAAAGACTGGAACTACTCATTCTTCCCCAGCAGAGTCATCAAAAACTATTGGGTGAATATTTTGTCACCAGCTAACTGATGGGTAAAATAGGTCTCTTCAACCAAAGCATAGGGAGATTGGTTGGCCAAGTGTGTAGGTTTACCGCATCAAAAGGTGACAAATCTCTCCTCTCATCAAGGGGAGGTTCCCTTATAAATATGAGGAGCTATATATATATATATATACAAAAAATAACACTCAAGGGTAGGACAACACCATCCATCTCTCTTTTTTCAGAGATGATGTTCACAAACAAAGGAGAAATCCAAGCTAGAAACACTGAAGGCACTTCTCTTATTTTAGAAGTGGTCTTACAACAAATAGTCAAAGTTCTTTGTGGTAGGTAACAAGTAACTGGTAACAAAGGGGGTAGTAACTAGCAGACTAAGATGTAGCACAAAGTCTCCACCTCAACTACCCAAGAGGGAAATATGAAGGACAATGAGGGCACAAAGTCATCCCAAGGTCCTTTACATAGAAACATAAAAAAAACAAACACACTAAAGACAATTGTGGCAGCACAAAGTCTCTCCAAAGTTGGCTTCAAAATACCTTCGTGATCACTTCCACTAGTTTTACTTATTTCATTAAAATGGATAAAAACACATTTAGGAAATAGACATAAGAACAATCTCTTAAAATAACTCAAGCTATAATAGCACAAAGTCTAAAAGTAACCTACTTTCTCTTTCAAAATAAAGAAATATGATCAACAATCTGAGCTCAAAGTCTCAGTAATTGCCTTTCAATTTTGGTAGAGTTTTTATTCTATAACAGAGAGATCTCCTTTGTATAAAATAGAAGATTACATTATATAGTAGCCAAGAAAGGCTTGGCACTTTGTTTCATGGAATGGCCCATGTTGCATTCAATGCCTTGAATGCATTTTTAGTTTTTTCAAAGAGGGCCATGCTAGAACAGGGCATCTACCTTAACTGTGGTGTGTTGATTCATCCTAAATGTCTTCTCCTCAGCATGGGTTGTTTGGTATTTCACCTAATATCTATGTAGCTATCCACTTCACCTTTACTTCATGGAGAAAAATAGGTCATGCCTTTAATGCTTACAAGCTCAAATATCTACTTGGTGGACTATTCCACCTACTAGAATAACTCCATAAATATTTTTGGTCTTTCCCTCTTTCCCATTGCAATTTAAGCTCTCAGGCTATCTTTTCCCCTTTCTATTGGCCTTTTAGCTCCCTCTTCAGCTGGTCACCGAGTTTGTTTTTAGGTTTCATGCCACATTTGAAAATCAATGGATATTTCACTACCCTAAATTTGACGTCTATAGGGACGTCATTGGTTCACTGTTTCAATGGTTCAAGTGGCTCGGGAGGCCTTCTTGACTCCTTGGTTTTGTCATTTCTCTAGTTTATTCACTTTCCTTTGCTCAGAGCTTTCTTTGAAACTTTAAACCCATTAAACCTGTTGAACCATTTTGGTTTAAATTTCAATGGTTCATCCTCTTTCTTATAAGCCTTTGTTTTCTCTAAGTCTTTATCAAACCTACAGAGTATGTAGAAACCAACCCGCAGAGTCTATAGAAACTAGTCCATAGAACCAAGCCTGTGGAGTCCATAAAAACCAGCCTATAGAGTCTGTAGAAACATTCCTTTAGAGTCTGTATATTCAAGCCTGCAGAGTCCGTAGAAATTAGTTCATAGAAATGGGTCTGCCGAGTCCATAGAAACATTCCTTTAGCTTAATGTCTTTGAAACCTCCCAAAGGTAAGGTGTCCCTTTAGGCCTTAAGAAGGTCCATTTCTTGGTCACTAAGAGCCCCCCACAAGGGTACCTACCCTTTGGGGTCCTTTAGGTGATCTTCAAGCAGTCTTCAGCTTTGATTCCTTCAGACAAAATGTCTGAAGGAAATCTTTCCTTGCCTTAGCCACTTTCCACTGGGCTTTTGATCATTCCTTCAGACAAAATGTTTGAAGAAAATTTTCCCTTGCCTTGTAAAATTTGGCCATGGAAAATCTTTCTAAAAGATATCTCTTTGTCCTCTTTTACTCACTACCCTCCGTAAGGGTACTTGGCTTTTGGGCTTTGGGGCACTCCTTTGAACCATTTGATTAAGTTGACTGATTGAACCAACTTTGGTTCAACGGTTCAATCTTGTGTTCCACTCATTCACTTGAATGCTTGAACCAACTACGTTGAACCAACTGCTTTGAACCAACTGCTTTGAACCAACTGCATTGAACCCTTAAACCTTTTTGGTTCAAGGTTTAATGGTTCAATGGTTCAATCTTCCTTCTTCACGCTAAGTCTTTTGAAGCTATTGAACTTGTCGAAGTAGTTAAACTTTGAACTTTTGTTGAAGCATTTAACTCTTTAAGCTTGCCAATGCCGTTAAACCTTTGAACCTTTTGGAAGTGGGTTTCAATGGTTCAATGGTTCAATCCTTTGTTTGAAGCTTGCCGATGGACATTTTTGGTTGAATCGAGGTGTTGAACCAACCTTGAAATTGCCTAAGTGTTGGGAACTTGTTCCTTTGTGAGAGCTTGCCTATTGATGTTGTTGAACTTGTTGAACCTGCTAGTCCCTTAACTGAAAAAGCTTGAATAATGAAGAATTTTAATGCTCAGAACAATTTTTTGAGAAGGGAAGAAAGAATTTTGGCCTATAGGACCAAAATAGTTCATATGTTGTTCCAAAAATGAGTGACAAATTTTGGAAACAACACCTAGGATTAATTTTTAATGGCTGGTAGAAATCAGTCTAAAGTTTGATCAAGGGCTATTAGTGGCCAGTTTTAGGTATCTACAAGGTACACATGGATTATTTTCAACTTAAAATTTGGCACAAGGAAAATAAGTCTTTGAAATGAATTGATCAACATAAAAATGTTACTATGCTCCAATGTGATCAATGGTTTGTTTCAAGACTCAAAGGTATAATATTTGAAATGTATTGGGTGGCATAACATTACCCTTTCTAATCAAGTGACACCCACACATATATTTGTCAAAAGACTAAGGCAAAGGTATGATGCCCAATGGATGGCATAACGCCTCCTCAAATAAATGAGTGATGTATGAACAAGACTCATTTTTATGTGGAATAACAAACCAATAGTTTAAACTAAAAAACCATGCAAAAAAAGGATAAAATGACACAAACACCTAAGTATAACATCTTAAATCCTAAAATTGACAAGGTTGTATAATATTATTGAATTCTAGCAATATGCTCACCCTTGGGAAGATTTTAAGTGTTAATACAAAAAATAAAAATACATAAAAAGTAGGGTTTTTAGGCCCCCTCTTCTTCCAAGAGTTTTTACTACAACATAGAACTTCAGGCTACTCGCCGTGTATCAATAGTATATCCATGGCAAGTGGGTTTGTTCTAAAACTAAATTTTTATGCATTTCTAGATGGTTTCAAATGTGAATAATACAATAGATGCTCATATAAATTGGATCGATATCAAATGGATTATTTTGAAAAAGTATTATCCTTTTAAAAACCACTACATCCATCACTTTCTTAGTGTAGTGCAATGTCCAAGTTGCCCCTATGGTCCAAGGTAGTCTCTTACTAACAGAGCTTGTTTAACCACTCAAACAAACATCCTAGTAAGTCATGTATACCCTATCATGTAATGGGGTTTAAAATATGCTAGAAGATGAATTACAGGGTCAATACTTTCCTAAAATACCCATGACGAGGTGATGAACTCCCACTAACAATCTAAAATACATAAAAATAAAAGACAAGTGAAAAGACTTTAGGTTTGTGTTTGGGTCACCCAAACCATATATATTTAAGGAGGGTCTTAATGATATTATTTTCTTGATTTTGGACTAAATCAACTGAGGTAAAGAATGAGTACTTTTGGTCACCTAATTTCCCTAAAGGAGATAGGGGAGAGCATTCACACATTAATCATTATGCTAAAATAAACAACTTCAACAAATAAGTAATGAAAATGAAACTCTTAAGATCATTTATCTAGTGTGAGAGTTTATTTTAATCACCAAAATGAGATGTGTTGTGAATTTTAAGCCCCTTGGTACTTGTTGAAAAACTTGCAAATTTTTTAATACAACTAAGGTATAAAAATAACTAGGTTTGTTTTAAACCCCAAAGATAAATTGTGCAAGATTTAAACATGTTAAAAATTGATCTATTTCACCTTAGGACCTATAATTGTTAGAGGTTTTTTCCTACTTAGAATCCCAAAAGTGAATGAGAAAATAATAATTTGGATTTTTCTCTCGAGTTTCTTTGTTTTTCTATCTCAAATATTGACATCAATCCACATAGGGATCAATATCGGTCTACAAGGATTGATGTTGGTCGACACAGATCAATGTTGGTTTCCTACAAAACATAGAAGAATATAATATAGATTTCACACAAAATACTATTAGTGCAATGAGCTTGAAATCAATGAATAACACTAGAACCTATAGGAAAATGATCAGTCCAACAATATTTAGGTCCAAATAAATAAATAAATAAATAAAACTCAAGAAAAAAACTTGTTTATCATGTTTTCACTATGCTCTATTCTCCACACAAGGGTTAATGTTGGTCCTGGGTGGATCAACATTAATTATAGAAGGATAAACATTGGTTAGAGGGAATCAATGTTAGTCTCTATGTAAACTATGTGTCACTAAAAATAGAATACATGAAAAATAAAGTTAAAACTCAAATTTTAAATATTGTCAAGCATTCATTATAAAAACTAAGAGATGCATATTAATCTCCTTGCTTGCATGGGATGCTTTAGGTCCCACCGGGTGTGCCATATGTGATCATAATAATCCAAGAAGGTCAGTATAATTTTATTTAAAGTAACAAAACCTCAAATAAATACACTAAAACTTACACTCCTAGCCTAGATACTAAGGAAGGATTAGCAATAAGAGAAATGAAATCACAATAAAAACATAAAATACAATACATCTTTTACCTTCATTGGGAGCTCCAAATGCTTTTTTGAGTGGCTTTCTCAATGTGTGCATCAAGAAGTCTTTGAAAAATGAAGCTTGTTGGATCCTTCTCTCCTTGACACCATTGGCTTTGATGTTGCTTTGGCTTAAAATTTTAACATTATAACACTACTGCAAAGCTTGTCTCTCTCTAAATTATCATTATAAATTTTGCTTATGAGATCTTAAAAAGGAATAGGCATGGTCTTGTATTTATAATTTTTAGAATGAACTCTCACCCAAGATGAGTTAGGGTTGAGTTAAGGCTTGGAATGCATTCAAACTAAACCTAAGTGATTCAAATTTAACCTTAGTAGAGTTAATAGTTGTCAAGAAATTATGATTTGCAATTACTAAGCATGACTCTCAAAAATAGATAATTTTAGGATATTTTTAAAGAGCTTGACAACTCATAAAGGCAATGATAAAAGGCTAACATATTTTGAATTTTTGAATTTCCTTTTTTAGATATTCACTAATTGCAAATGGATAATTCAACTAGGCATGTAATCTTGTTTAACTTGTTAAATTATTTTGATTAGTGTTTTAGCATTTCCAAGATCTGATTTAAGTGTGCAAGTGCCCCAGTTAATATGTCCAAGGCCAAATTGATAGTTATTATGTTGTAATATGATTAAGGATGAATACATGAGAGGTTATTATTATATACAATAAGATACCCCAATTAGGGATGTCTCAACATGATTCTAAGCATTGATGAATGATGCACAAGTAAATTAGGGATATTTAATGATTCCTAAACTTAATTTGTAATGGTTGGTAGGAATCAGTTTGAAGTCTAGTTGAAAGCCAATTTTAGGTGTCTATAATCCCAAGTACTACATGACATTTGATGAAACCTATGTATGTGGAAATAAGCTCCAATCACTCCTCCCACCATTTCTTGAACTTTACCTCATGATATAAGTCACCACACTCAGGTGTCCATATCAAATTGTGAAATTACTATGTTGGCTAGTAGTCGGTGTCTAGGTGCATCGCTCCTTTAAGTGACTTATATTGAGTGAAACATAGGATAAAGATAAAAAATTAGTACTAGAAGTTTTGATTAGAAGTCATGTGCTACTTATCGATATTTTAAAGAAACTCTTATACAAATTACTTGAGCTATTTGAATTGTTCATTGTGTTAGATCATGCAATGTGTAATGTCAACCACTCTTTTAGGGATTTACTTTATAGACTTGTTGGTTTGTTAGAATCTAGATGTAATGCACTCAACCAAGATGTTTACTATTTTATATTGGATATATTGAATTAGGATTCCTTAGTATATGTGTTTCTAACTTCCTAAAGGATATGAGACATTCTTGATTTGTAGGGAGTAAGAGAATCACCCCCACATACATGCCCAAAGATTTGGTCATTACTTTAATGTTGATGATGAGAGTGATATATGGGCAGATTTAAATGTTGGCCTAATTGTAGAAGCTGAGAAGGATTTTCATAATCTCCCCTGAATTGTCAAAGGTAGGCATTTGAAGCAAGCACTTAATGTCTATGTTATGGAAATGATGTGGGGTTGTAAGACAAGTGGTTGTGTAACATCTACTAGATTTGTTTGAAAAAGTTTCTATTCTACTGCTTGAAAGTAATCAAATAGTTTTGGATCATTATATTTGGTCAATTAAAGTACAAGATTGATGCCCATTTCTTCTTTCTAGGCATCTATCAAATTTTTGATGAGATGCAAATGATCCACGGCATCTAAATATTGAAATTTATAAATTATTACTTTTTGTGCTAGATAATTTGGCTCAACTCTATAAATTCAACTCATAAAATAGTTGAAAGAATGAAATTCAGACTCAATTCACAACTTTGTGCCTTTACAGATTTTGCACATGTTAGTTTCTACATAAATGTTGTACTAAGTTATCCCTTTGATATCAATTTTAATGTCGATGTGGAAAATATTATATGATCTAGAAATAAAAGTGGTTATTTATTGGCACATGTATTGAGATAAATCTTTATATTCTTTGTTATTCATACCAAGGTATGTACTAATTATGTTAACTGGCCACCAATTTGGTGAATATTAGATCAATCAAACCTAGGCTTTGACATTAAATGCTTGGGATGATTTTTATATTATTGAGATCTTGGATGATGTGACTTTATTGTAGATTTCTTGGACGTAATTACTTTCTTTCATTTCTAATAACATCAATATTGATGCACCTAAATTCTTCTATGCATGGGTGTCACAACCTATATTTATTATCATGGTTCCAAAATTTGGAGAAGATATCATCTAACATACAAACACACACACACACACACACATATAAAAAGAAACACATAAAAAACATACAAAAATGGGAAATCCTAATATACTCAATGGTACTTAACATACACTCTTTTGAAAGAAAGAGATCAATTAAGACTATTGGTAATAGGGCTTAAACCTACAACCATTCACCCACCTTGGTAGAATGGTTCCCTACAAATCTCTAAAAACAATTGTTCCTTTTTGTAATATTTCATGTATAATGTAAGGCCCTTTCCACCTAATCTATAATTTACCTATAAATGCTTTGAGTGACTGTTTTTACTCATTTTTTTTGCTTTTTACATTTAGAAGAAATAAGAAACTAAAGTTAATGGTCAGGGGTTAGATGATACCTGGATTAAGTTGTGCACTGTATCCAGATGTTGTAGGAGCTCCTCTTTGGCTGTGGAAGAAGACACCTATAGATAAGACCGAATTAAACAAAGAAAATGTTAGATGATATATGGTGGACTACCAAGTGATATGCTTG
The DNA here is from genome assembly GCA_037957365.1 of Torreya grandis. Lineage (NCBI taxonomy): Eukaryota > Viridiplantae > Streptophyta > Pinopsida > Cupressales > Taxaceae > Torreya > Torreya grandis. The sequence continues at coordinate 1,846,400 of JARHVA010000897.1, forward strand.
GTCCCAGAAGTGCAAAGACTTCCTTAAGGGATGACAGTCCACTTTTTGATAAAATGAATGTTGTAATAAATAGAAAAGGTGAAAGACTAAACAAGAGAAATAGAGATAATGCATACCTATATTCTATTATCAGTTTGACACAGTCGACTAGTTAGAAGTTGTGTCTAGTTTTAGGCTATCTAGATTGGTTTTTTGGTCTACACAGTTGCCAACATCGGTAGTCTTGTCGGCATTGGTTTGTCAATATGCCAACATCACTTATATTACTGATTCAGTAGGGGCAATGGACCTTGGATGGGTTTCAGGCTATGGTCTGTGGTTGACAGAGGAGTCTGGAAGGTGTCTAAGGGTTTGTGCAAGGTTGCAAGATAATGAATAGGTTTTGAGAGGAGAAAAAGGTAAAGGGTAAGTATGAAAAGAGGATAAGGATAGCAAGAAGGCTTTTTAACCTTTCTACGGAAGAGATCGGGTCTAGTTGATAGTATTCAAAAATAGTAAATAGAAACTAATTACTAATGTTATTCTAAATACTAAAATGAGAGGCAAAAGAATACTTAGCTCTATTAATGAAGAACCAAAGGTGTTCGAATGCTTATCCCTATTGTGGCTGATGTCGAAGTCTCTGTGTAATATTTTGATCCAATCTAGAGTCACTTGTGTAGAGTCTGTAGTCAGGTGAGCATTAGTCGAAGTGCCATCAATGTCTCAGAGTCCTAGAGAGAGAATGAGCAAGAGAAATAGAGATTCTAGATTCAGGATTCATGATTTTGTGATTAGGTAGCCAGAGGTCGATTAGAACTCAATTTAAGAAACTGACGTCAACAATCCTACTGGCATCAACCGATAGTTGACCGATGTTGACAGCCAGAGAATGGGTAAAAGGGCTATTTTTGGCCCTTTGCCCATTTCTCCATTCACCATGTGCATTTGCCATTGGAGAACAGTCAAAAGGTGAGGTTATTATGCACGAGTATTAGTTAGGCAGTTGGAAAGGAGTGAGAATAGGTCATAGGTAGATGACTTAGTCTCAAGGTGAGTCATAGGGTAGGAAATGGTCCAAGGCGAGGTGCCCTAGGTGAGGTGTCAAGGTGATGTTATTAATTTAAAATAAATAGTTTATTTTAAATTAATAAGTGTGTAAGGGACCAAGGGGAGTCAACACAATTTTGGTGTCTACATTTGCCCCTTTTTGTCTTGTTGGTTGTTCTTGATGAACTGCAAGACAAAAATAAGGTGTTAGTTGCCCTAGGTATGGGATGAGGTATTCCCCCTCAAAGTGGAATTTGAGGGAAGGTACCCTGATATCGGGTGTCGATTTCATAGGTAGTGGATGTGTATGGTGAAGTTAGAGTGTGAACACTGCAATAGTCAAGATTATGCGTATACCACTTCACATGTTAGGTAGGTCAAATTGTCATAGTCAAAGTTTAAGGAGTGCTAAAATTGAATTAATCGGTCCCCAGCTTTTAGTCGTAGCTGATTGGGTTAAATGATCAAAGCTGTAGCTCCAATGGTCATCATGTTCCAAGTATCTTGGGCTTAGGAAGTGCTCCTGGAAAACAAAAAAATGTCACAAGTAGTAGGGATCAACTTGGGTGCGATTCGATACTTGTGAGGGTCGTAATGTGAGGTGCGTACAATTTGCTATCTATTTGTGAGGTAGCATATATGCAATCAAAACAACCAAGGAAAAGTTGTCTCGAAAGTGGTCGTGGTCAAAGGAGATAGTCATGATCTCCAAAGTTGTTGGTTGGGTTGGGTTGAGATATAAGTGATCTCAAGTGTTTGTTTGTTGTCATTTGGGAGATGTATGTGATCTCCAATGTGCCCCATGAGAAGTTTGAGTGACTCCTTCAGTGGCAAGGCTGGTTGTTTGGTCATGGTTAAAGGTTATATGGTTCATCCATGAAGTAGATGAATGAACGAAATGGCCGACCTCATTAGGGTGACGAATGAGTGAATGGCCGAGCTAACCCTAGAAGACCTTGTGTCAACTTAGTGTTGCCTATATAGCCCTTATTTTAAGCGCCTTAGGCCAATGTAGTTCTCCCCAAAAGGGAAGAAGAGTCAAAGAGGTTGATAGGTTGGTTTGGTTAAGTTAGGGTGGTTAGCATTTCCCATATGTGTAATGGTACGTGCTTGAAATGATTAGTGTATGATGATGTTACAGCCTTTTCCATATTAGATGATGGTGTATTCTATAACATTGGTTATGTGGTTTTTCATCCTTAGTAATTTTCCATATTCGTGATGGTGTATGCTAAAAATGAAATGAGTATATTTATGCTTTAGCAGGTTTCCATATTAGTGATGGTAAATGCTTGACATAAATTGTGTTTGGTCGATAGTTTCCATGTGTATTGGTTTCCATAAAAACTAGTGTAAATGGGCTATCATGATGTCATGTTAGTGGTTACAAAAAGGTTGGGTTGGTTTTATGTGATGAAGATGTGTAAGAAGTGAAAGGTGTGTTGCGCTTTCATTGACAAGAACCATAATGATGGCATAGATAAGACTTTTGCAAACAAAATCCCTGTTCATGGATTACGTCGTTGACCATTGGTTTATGTTAGAAAAGTACTCGAATAACTTGACATTAAGTGAGCTCAAAATCCCTTGAGTATGTTGGGGTAATAGGTGTGATTAGGTGAATAGCAAGGCATTAAGGGGCTTAGGTTCTAGCTGGCCTTCGAGAGAAGATAGATGATAAGTGCCTGATCCATGCGTTATTATGTAAGGTCTACCCAATTAGGAGCAAACTCACCCCATTTACTTCTTTCCATATTGGTCATGTGTTGGTCAATGCTTGGTTAGTTGATGTTTGGTCGATGTCATGATAGTTAGTATAAAGTCGAATTCCCCCAGTTGCTTTTGTAACAGGGACAATGTTTAACACCCATTACAGATAATCAATGAGTTGGATAAATGAGATGAAGAGAAGATAATGAAGCTTCTCTTTGACAAGGAGTGTGACGCGAGGATGCATCTTGCAAAGCTTTTGCCTGATAGGCTTAGTTTGAGAGGGTGAGATCCTGATCTTCTAGGTTGTAGTATGGAATCTCAAAATCACTGAAGGTGATTGAGGCAATAGTGGGTAATGATTTGACAAAAGCAGCAAGTGGTTGGGGGTCTTTAGGTTGGACTTTCACTACCTGTAAAGCTTTAATCAAGGTTTGGCAATGTTGTGGAGAGTTTTGTATGAGGTCATACAAAGACATCTTCATAGGGTTTTGGCAAAGTTGTTTCACCATGGAGTCATGAATTGACCCTGAAGAAGTTGGTTGAGATGTGCCCAAGATTGAAGTCTTGGGTTTCGGTGGTGGGGAGGGCTTGATGAATGGATATGTCCAAGGGATAGAAACCTTCTCTTTTCCTTTATCCTTCCTGGTTTGTGGCCTTGTGGCCATATTGATAGTGTTAATTTTGAACAAAGGGGGAGAAGGTGGTAGAGGGACCATAGTCTTGCGTTGAGATCCCGATTTAGGTGAGGATGTTTGGGAGGTATGGGATGGTGTCAATGGTTTGTTGAAGGGGTGGTCAAGAGGATACTTAATGAAAAGGGTATCCTTTTTTAGGTGTTGATGAATGACAACCTTAAGAGCATAGCAACACTCAGTGTCATGTCCAGGTGTGTGATGATACGCACAAAATTTAGTGTTGTCGAACCAAGATGGTTTTGATCTGAGAGTTGATGAGTGTGAAGGTGAAAAGGTTTGGGAGACATGGGATGGTGTTGATGGTTTTGTTAAAGGGTGGTCAAGAGGATCCTTAATGAAAAGGGTGTCCTTTTTTAGGTTTTGATGAACGACAACCTTAAGAGTGTAGCAACGCTCAGTGTCATGTCGAGGTGTGTGATGATACACACAAATTTTAGTGTCATCGAACCAAGATGGTTTTGGTCTGAGAGGTTGGAATAGTTTAAGAGGTGGGAGATTGATACTAGAAGACTGTAACAATTGGTGTAATAGCAAAGCATAGGAACCCACTAAGGGGTCTGTGCACTTTGTCGTAGTAGGGGTTGACAACTACTTTTTAGGAGTTGTAGGAGGAGTTTTTCGTACCATCTTTTTGTTTGGTGGTGTGACCACATGTGTAGATGCAACTTTTGTAGTGATAGGTGTTGGATGTTTTAGAGGGTGTATGTTTTTGCTAGGTAAAGGTAGTAATGGATGTGATTTGTTTTTGATAGGTGTTGGAGTAGGAAGCACTCCTATTAAGGTGGATGGATGTGGGCCCAAAATAGAGGGCAATGGTGATGGTGGGGAAGGAGTTCTCTGATGTGGTTTAGTAGTCTTCTTTAGTTTGGTGTGAGGAACACTATTGTGTGGGGCGAGGTTCAAGTCTACCTTCACTTGTAGGTGAGTGAGGTTTGATGTAGGGCAAACACTGAGAGATTTGACCTGTCTCAATATGATGGATGTTTGCAAAGGTTTGGGTTTAGGTGTGAGTGTAAGCATGTGAGACGTAGCGATCTTAGGTAGAAGGTGAGAGAAAATTATCACCAGATCTCCTTTGGTTGAAGTGGGTGAAGTGACAAGTTCTTCTCTCGGTGGAAAAGGGATTGGAGAATGTGGCTCTTCGAGCAAAGAGAGCGTATGTATAATCACATCTTCGATGTGTGGTCTAAGAGCGGGGAAAGTGTGATCCCCCATTGATGATAAGAAGGATGAGGGTGGGGCTACCAGTGTTGGTGCCACCAAAGCATTCTCCAATATGGGAGAGTTTGAAGTAGACTCTCTTATGTGTGAAAGGGGGTGGATGGAAGACTATCTTCCATCTGTGGAGGACAAATAGGAGAAGAAGGCTCTTCTTCCCATGGTGGTGAGATAGGTTGACTAACCTCTTTAGATTGTGGGAGAGGTTGGTCAGGGATAAAAGGAGAAACCATGTCAATCATGCGTATGTTACGCTCTTGAGAGTCATCGACCATGGTTTGGACGTTATTTTGAATAGGGGGATGGTTAGGGAATGGTTATCTATAGATGTCTAAGTTTTGGTTAGCCAATGCATTTGGGTTATCCAAAACAAGATCTCCCTTGTTTAACATGTCCTGAATAACGTTCTTAAAGGTTTTGCAATTGTCTATGTCATGACCCTTGACACGGTGATAATTACAAAAGTCATTTTCCCTATACCATGTAGGGATAGATTTTGAGGGGTCAAATTGAGGTGGTCAGATTTGAGGAAGATTGAGGACCCCCTGTTTGACTAGTTTATCCAACACGAAAGCGTATGATTCTCCTATTGGAGTATATTGATGTTGTACGTATCATTGTTGGAATTGTTTTGTGATGTATTGTGATGTAGAAGGGTCAGTTTGGTTAGTTGTGGTAGATGATGATCTAACGACCACAACATTTGCTGACCCCTTGGACTTGGAGTCGGAAGAAGAAGGTCTGGAAGAAGAAGGGTCATTGGCTTTTGCATTGGTATTTTTACTATGCAATTTGACTCTATCCTCTTTGATAGCGTGGAGTTCAAGCTTTTGGGCCATGGTGAAAGCTTCGTCAAATGTGCAGAATTTTTGAACCTGTAAAGTAGATGAGATGTGCTTGGCACATGCTCGTGAAAAGAGCTCAATGAGCTCAGGTTGAGGTAATGAAAAAGAGAGTTGGTTAATCAGACCTCTCTAATGGGCAATGAAGTCAGCTATTGACTCATCGTCGAATTGTTTAATAGAATATAGGTCTGTGATTGAGACCTTTTTAGTAATATTGATTGAAAAGTGGTCGAGAATGACTAGTAATAGAACCATACCAGTCAAGGGTGGCACCCGAAAGTGACATGGGAAATGTGAGAAGTAATAACGCATCATCGTGTGCTATAAGGTAGCAAGTGTGTCTAAACACTCGTAAATGTTGTTGTGGGTCCTCTTTACTCTGAAAGCAAGTAAATTTAGGGAGTTCCCACTGGTTAGGATATGGTCTAATAGGCACCAAAGGGTGGATGGGTTCATTGTAGATTTGTTCGTATGAAAGAACATTGCTTGAACTGGAAATGGATGTCTCAAGGTTGGACATCTTATCCATCAGCATCTTAATTAGATTGGTTGATGGATTGGCAGGGGGACAACCCCTAGGTTGTAAGGTACTTGGAAGGTGTTGAGGGTGGCATATGATGTACTAGGTTGCATTTGTATAGGTGCAACATATTGGTAGTTCATCATAGGGACTGATGTTGAGGTCAAGGGAGGTTGTGCCATGAAGTTAGAGGGCACAAATTGACTGGATGTTGCCAAAGGTGGTTGAATAGTGGTGATGTTGTTTAAAGGGTAGGTGGTCACTCCTACGTTCACTCCTGCGTTTATGGGTGCAAGAATGGGTGGAGTAGAGAACCAAGTTCTAAAAATGTGTAGAACTTGGTTGAATTGTTTGTGGTTGAGGGGGTAAGAAAACCCCAATGGAGGTAGGTCCAAAAATAAAAGAGGAGGCCAAATCTAGAGCATTGGCCATGGTCGGGTTATTAGTTGAGGCAATGGCCTGGGTAACGGATGTTGTTGATATCATTTCTGCTTTAGTAAGAGAAGTTGGCATCCCATAAATAGGGGTACCTGAAAGATTTCATGTTTGGTTTCTTGCGAGATAGTGTTGGAGAGCCTTGATGTTGTGGTCAAGGAATCTCTCAAAATTTTGATCCCCTTCGAGAACAATTGGAGGTTGATTTGGGGTAGGTTGGGTAAGAGTACTCTTAGTGTTTGAAGTATACTCCATTAGGGGACTTGGTATGAAGGGTGAAGGTGGAAGTGGTTGTTGCCTTGCATAGTCAATAAGAGTTTTGGCTTGACTATGTGTCAAAGCCATCCAAGATGAAATGTGTTCAGGTTCTAAAAACTGTGCATTTCAGTTTTAAAAAACCCAAAATGTGTGTTTAACAATAAAAAAGTTAGGTTTTAAAGTTGTTATTCTGGAAAGAAAATTTGTTGATAGTGACCGACATCGGTGGTATGACCGATGTTAGTGAAGATATGCTGCCGATGTCAGTGGAAAAATTGATGTTGGTGAAGATAAGTTGCCGATGTCAGTGTCTGTGTGTTTCCAAAAACTTAGAGAATTGAAAGTTTTTAGAAAAAAGGAGAAATTTTGAGGTGTTTTTAGACCTCAAAAATAATGTGACCTTACTAGCTCAAAAAACTAGATAAGAACAGTAGAAATGATGACAACAAGCAACCTCTAAACGTTAAATTCCTAAGAATAATTTTTAGAGTCATGGTGGCTTATGCCTTAGAAGAATGTGTTGGAAGTTGGCCTTTTAGAATGGGTCCTAAAGAGGAAGTCTAAGGTTGGTTTTAGGTTATGTTTTGGTGATCAAAAGTCTGTGTTAGGTTCTGTACATGGCCTAGTGCTGGGGGCTTACTCCCTTCACTTCACGAACCTAGAGTGGAGCTGGGCCGCTTAGCTAATATATACTTTTCCTATAGTTTATACTCTGCCAGAGAATAGAGTGGGTCCTCCTCTTGGTTTTGAAGTCCAAGTAGGATCACCAGGATGGTTAAGGTATCTGCTAGGTGGTGAAATCCTAGATGGGCCTTGTCTCAAGTATGTTTAGATGTTTGATTTTGTGAATGTGGTTAGGTTGTGTAACATATGTGCACTATGATTTATTCATAATGTGTTTTAATTACTAAATGAGAGGGATAAATATGCATTCAAGAAGGAATGAAATGCAATAGTGTTTTAACCCAATTTGAAATGTTTTGTTCAGATGCAAACAAGTGGGGAAAAGGTTAAGAGCATGAATTTTCACTACTCTAAGATGTAGGGAAATAAGGGACAAGAAGAAAAAGAAAGATGATCTTTTTAACTTATGCTTATGGTTTCTTTTTGAAATAAAGAGATAGAAGAAGGATGCTAGGAGAGAAAATTTTTCCTAATGCACCTATATGAAAGTTTGATTTTTAGAAAAAATGAACCCAAGGAAAACTCTAGGGTCCCACTGGGCATGCCAAAATGTTTCTACTCATTTTTTTTGCTTTTTACATTTAGAAGAAATAAGGAACTAAAGTTAATGGTCATGGGTTAGATGATACCTAGATTAAGTTGCACACCGTATTCAAACGTTGTAGGAACTCCTCTTTGGCTGTGGAGGAAGACACCTGTAGATACGAATGACTTAAACAAAGAAAATGTTAGATGATATATGGTGGACTGCCAAGCAATATGCTCGGTCCCAGAAGTGCAAAGACTTCCTTAAGGGATGACAGTCCACTTTTTGAAAAAAAAATGTTGTAATAGACAAAAAAGGTGAAAGACTAAACAAGATAAATAGAGATAATGCGTACCTATATTTTTCTGTCAATTTGACACAGTCAGCTAGTCAGAAGTTGTGTCTGGTCTTAGGCTGTCTAGATTGGTTTTTTGGTCTGCACAGTCACCGACGTCGGTAGTCCTATTGGTGTCAGTTTGTCAATATGCCAACATCAATTATGTTACCAATGTCAGTAGGGGCAATGGACCTTGGATGGGTTTCAGGCTATGGTTTGTGGTTGACAGAGGAGTCTGGAAGGTGTTTAAGGGTTTGTGTAGGGTTGCAAGACAATGAATAGGGTCTAAGAGGGGACAAAGGTAAAGGGTATGTATGAAAAGAGGATAAGGATAGAAAGAAGGCTTTTCAGCCTTTCTATGGAAGAGATTGGGTTTGGTTGATAGTATTCAAAAATAGTAAATAGAAACTAATTACTAATGTTATTCTAAATACTAAAATGAGAGGCAGAAGAATACTTAGCTCTGTTAATGAAGAACCAAGGGTGTTAGAATGTTTATCCCTATTACAATTGGTGTCAAAGTCCTTGTGCAATATTTTGATCCAATTTGGAGTCACTTGTGTAGAGTCTGTAGTAAGGTGATCATTAGTCAAAGTGTTGTCGATGTCTCAGAGTCCTAGAGAGCGAGTGAGTTAGAGAGATAGAGATTCTAGATTCAAGATTCATGATTTTGTGATTAGGCAGCCAGAGGTCGATTAGAACTCAGTTTAAGAAACTGATGTTGGTGATCCCACTGGCATTGGCTGATGCTTTACCGACATCGGTGGCCAGAGAATGGGTAAAAGGGTTATTTTTGGCCCTTTGCTCGTTTCTCCATCCGCCATGTGCATTTATCATTGGAGAATGGTCAAAAGGCAAGGTTATTATGCATGAGTGTTGGTTAGGCAGTTGGAAAGGAGTGAGAATAGGTCATAGGTAGATGACTTAGTCTCAAGGTGAGTCATAGGGTAGGAAATGGTCCAAGGCGAGGTGTCCTAGGTGAGGTGTCGAGGTGATGCTATTAATTTAAAATAAATAGTTTATTTTAAATTAATAAGTGTGTAAGGGACCAAGGGGAGTTGACACAATTTTGGTGTCTACAGTGACTATCATATAACAAAATTGATTGATCTTTGTGGAATTCCTTATGTCACAGGTCCTTGTCATGCCATGCTTTCTAACTCAGCCTATGAACTTTCTACATCTAAGATGCTCTATGCTGATAATCATCCATCTAATTCAATTCAAGAAGCCTATTTATGAGAGACCCACAATCCCCTCATCTCATAACCATTACAATACGTAGACTAAGTACCAAATATTCCATAAGCATTATTACTTCAAGCTCATAGATCAACTGAAATGGAGTAAAACATGTAGCCCTATTATAGTGAATTTAATAAGCCCAAATAATCACAAGAATATGATATTCCCAATTATCCCTCTTGACATCATTAATATTTATCAACATCTTTACCAACACTTTATTAGAAGCCTCAACTTGTTTATTAGCTTATGGATGGTATGCATTATGTTTATGATGGGAATCATGAATTCTTCAATAAGAGATTCAATATTATTATTCAAAAAGTGTGTCCCTTGATCAATAATGAGCTTGATGGGTCATCAAAACCATGTGAAAATATTTTTTCAAAGGAACTTTTCTACATCCTTTGCCCCATATTTGGGTGTCATAGTAGCTTCAACCCATTTGGTAACATAATTTATCATAGTGATAATATACCAAGCTTTACTATGTTTACTTAGGGGATTGATAGATCCTAACAAATCAATGCCCCACTATTCAAAAGGTTGTTTACCTAATAAATGTTTTAAGGGAATTTCATCTTTTTGGTGTGGCTTACCCATTCATTGACATATGTCATAATGTTTTGCTACTCTATGTGCATCCTAAAAATTATTTATCCACCATAATCCACTCTATAATAATTTCCATATAGTAACTTCTTTGAAAAAATGGCCTCTTGCTGATCCTTGGTGTGATTCTTGTAAGAGATGTGGATGTTCATGTTCCAAAACTACCCTATGTAACACTTCATCCTTTCCCAAATGATATAAGATCCCATTTATAATAGTATATGGTAAATCTCTAGTGATAAAATGCTTCTTTTCTCTTGCTTGGTAGTGCATAGGGAATACCCCTTGTTCTAGGGAATTAGTAATTTCTTAAAAATTCTCAAGTATCAGAGAAACTCAAAATAAATAGATAGAAGGAGAATATTCTTGTAGTTATTCTAGATCTTCCCAATTCATGATGTGACTGAGATGATCCAGCCCAAAATTTTCTCTTCCTAGCTTGATGTTGATGAGAAATTAAAATTCTTGAAAGAGCATCAACCATATTAAAATTTGTCCTCTAATCATAGGCTTATTGAATAGGTAACACAAATCTTGATTATCTATTAAAAATTTAAATGGTGTTGCAAGAAGATAATGTCTAAATTTCTACTGTGCAAACATTATCTCTAGTGCTTCCCTTTCAGTTGTTGTGTAATTTTTTGTACATCAAACAACTTTTGGTTTGAAAAATGTATGGGGTGGCTACATAAGCACAACACTGAATGTGATACTAAAAGTATTAACATGCACATGAAAGGGCTTACTCCAATATGGAAAGACTAGAATAATCACAGTGATCAATCTCTACTTCATTTTTATGAAAGCTACTTGACACTTAGAGGTCTAGACAAACTTCATACCTTTGCATAGTAAATACTCTAATGGGGAAGAAATGGATATATATCCCTTGATCAAATTCTGATATTAACCTATGTGTCTAGGAAAGGATCACACTTCTATTGAGTTGACTGGTGGGTGCATACTAATAATGACTAAAATTTTGGCTTGGTCTTCCAAAATCCCTTCACTGCACACCACATGACTTAGCAAGACACTAAAAGGTGTAAAAAATAAGCACTTTTTCAAATTTAGGGAAATACGTAGATCTAAGAAACATTATAGCATGAGGCACAACTTTTACAAGTTATCTTTAAATAAATAGAAAACTACCTAATCATTTATAAATACTTCTAGGAAGTCATGAATGAAATCCTTAAAGGCAGTCACCACTACTCTAAAAAAAACTGCAGGGGTGTTCTTGAGGCCAAAAGACATTACCTTGCATGTAAAGGATCCCCATTTCATGGTAAATTTTATTTTAGCTTTGTCTTCTTCTATGATGGTTATTTGATGATACCCACCGAACCCATCTTTGAAGGAGTAAGCTTCATGACATATGATAGATTCCAAAATTTCATCTAAGAAGGAAATCAGAAATGATCATTCACATATACGTCATTCAAAATTTGATAATCACCACATAAACTGATATCCCCTATTTTCTTAGGTTTCACTACCATAGGACTAACCCAATATTCCTTTTCTATAGGATATATTATACCTACCTACTTTTGACATTCTATCCAGTTTAACCTTCACTTACAACTTCATGTTTGGATTCAACTTATAAAACCTTTTATTTATGGGTCATGTGTACTCCTTGAGCTTGATATGCATTTATCTAAGGAAGGATCTACTCTAAATTATAAAAATGTTATGGGAAACACATCTTAATAATCTCATAGGAGTTGTATAGCTTCTAAAACTTTGGATTTAGTCCAATAGTCACCCATATGTGCCAATTTAGGAATCTCCTCACTTTTGATGTTTTCCACATGATTTTTAATAAGTTGCTAATAAATCTTGCTCTTTTTCTCAACAACATATTCTTGTAGCATTATTTTCCTTTTTTACTCTAGAATATATATGTTGCATAGCTTTTATTCTTTAGTAGGTCCTATGACTAGATATTTTAATGGTTTTACTATCCATTTAGGTTTAAACAAATTAGTCAGATTGATATCACCATTAGTATTTAAATCTTTAGTTTCCTCCTCTTCATCCTTTATTCAGTGGCATGATTGCATAAGATATGTTTCTTCCATATTGGTAGCTTTATATCTTCATAGTGTTGTATTCAAATCATATACTGAGTTATTCTATGTAGTAAACTCTATCATGGTGCTTAAATCTTCTGTGCACCCATGTCATAGAAAATGTTTGATTTTGAGCAATGCATTATGACCCAAATGAATCTCATAGTCAAACACAAAATTATGTATGAAGTCACTTTGCACCTACACCCAATTCTTTGTCTCCCTTTTGTGTTCTTGATGCATATACCAAGTTGATGGTAAGGGGCAAGTGTGTAATGAAAGATATGAACCCATTACTTAGGTGACACACATTCTTTATTCCAAACCTCAACACATTTTTGGATATGGATTTTAGGGCACTCACCTTCTTGAAATAAAGTATAATTATTTATGATTGCCTATGATAGTTGAAATTTTATAATCATAATTTTTCATGCATCATCCTAATAAAGCTAATTATTTCTAAGAATTATCTACCATGTCACTACAACTCCCTTCAAAGCATAATTCAAATCACTAACCCACTAACTAATCATAGGCACATAAACTTGTAGGTGCAAAATGAATTGATGGATATCCTCAATCGTAAAGTATGAAGGAAGTTATTTTTTATTAGCAAAGACCATTCTGATAGGTTGGAGTTTAGAATCACCATGAGACTAATTGAGTAGATGTGTATAAAAGTCTCCACTTAAAAATGGATATATTTCCTAAAGTAAGGTGCCTTCTCTAGTAGGCTTTATATAATACTACATATGATCATCTAATTGATAGAGAAAATCAATTTTTGAGTAACTAATTTAATAGACATGCATGCACAATATTCTATGAAAAATTGAGGTGCCAATGACTGAGTAATTACTGGTTTAGGCTTTTAATGTTTAGATGTCTTCAATTATTTAGTGAGTAAAATTTTCATCTGAGGTTTATTATGCCCATACAAGAAATTTCACTCGATTGTGCATAAAGCTTTTAGGTTCTCCTTAGAGTTTACTTTCATCTATCTATTTTATTGTGTAACATGAGGAGACATTGGCTCAACTATAATGATGTAGGGTTTGTGTACCTTATTTAGAGGAATGACTATAATCTTATCTCCTTGATGTATCTTTAACTAATTTTGCATAGTATTGATAGTCATCTAACCATCACATGCCCATTTCTTGCCAATCAATATAGGATAATGAGTATTTGTTGTCTTCATATTGATGACTTCAAAGTCACCTCATAGGATCAATTCTATGACTTTGATCTCAATGTCTTCTAATTGGCCAATGGGTTCAACTCTTCCATAGTTTGTTAAACTAAAATTCACTAGGTTGTAACTAAGAACTGGCCATCCAATCACCTCCCATATAGACCTAGGTATCATGTTAACCGTACTAACAAAATCAAAGACAACATTAAGAATTTCATATCCTATAACTTTAATGTTGATTCGCACATTTACATCCCATGGCTTCTTTGTTTTTACATGCCAAACAAGTTTTTCTATCTTTTTTTGCCCTCACTGCACACATTCTAGTAAATTATGTAACAAATTTGTAATGTTATGGGAAATATCTTCATTTCATAGTGTACTTAGTAGCTTAAATAAATCTATCAGTGTAATAATAACTCTATCCTATCACATAATGTGCACAATATAACCATACATTTGGGCATCTACTGATGTAGCATCTCCTTTAGTAGTGGCTTGGTGTTGAATATTCTTTGACATCTATGCAACTTCATACATCACCCTCTTTTCTATAGATGGGTTTGAGTATTTGTCCTTTTTTAATTTATGGATTCCCTAAACCTGAGGCATTTTGAGAGGAGGCAATCCTCTCTCTCTGTGTGTTGATATCTTTTAATGTCATTCAAAAATGCATCCTCCTTAGGATGTGCATTCACCATGTTATGATTATTAATGTATTTTATTTTCTTTGCTTTTCCAAACTAGGATAGTCTCTTGTCTCATGCTACTCATATACCCTATAATATGTGCATTAAAACTTACTTTGGTGATTTAAAGGATAATTGTGATGCACATGGTTATACTCTTCACCTAAGTAATATTACAAAGGAGGGCATTGATAATTATTTCCTCTACCACCTTGATAACCCCCTTTGTATACATCCTCTATTCAACTAATAGCCTCATATATAACCTCCCTATTGCTATGTTATATTATAGTTATGATGCTATTGGGTATTATCTATAATCCCATATTTTTGTTGCACAACTAGTGGAGTCAAACTAGTTTGTTGTTGTTGCATCATTGTTGGATTCTAAGGTGATGAGTACTGGTATTATGATGATGGTGGTGTCTAACCTAGTGAAAGAGGATTCCATCTGGCTAGATCTTGAGGCTATTACTAAGGTGAGATAGGAGTCCATTATAGACCTATTTGGTTTTCACAACACTTATCCACCTCTAGGCCTAGAATCATTTAATTAGTTAAGGACACTTTCTGCATAGTGATGATGAATACATTCTTTTTAATATCTTCTTTGAGCTCTTGTAAAGCCCTATAATTATTTTCATCATGATTGTGAGATTTATAAAAATTGCAATGCAAACTCTATGGGATTTTTACATACTATTATAGGAGATGGTACTATGTTGTTGCATGCCCCACTATTCTACAAATTTCATAAAACTCTATCTTAATCTTAGGATAATCATTTCTATGATGTACTTATTTCCCACATTCCATACACCATAAACTTATCTTAGGCTTATCTACTTCATGATATTGTTACATCCTTTTCATAAAATCTTGTAATGTATTTTCAATCATAGAACCTACTACAGGAGCTTCCCCATAATCTTCAATTTACTCCACCTGGAAATCACCAACTCTAACATCTACCTTAGTAGTAGATTGAGTCTATGCTATAGAAAACCTGATCTTGGAATGCAGTCTTTCAACAAACCATGAAAATTTATCTTTATATTTTAGTGTAAACTCTACCTTATTTATAACACCTAAGAACCTATAATCATAATCATAGACTAATTATCTTGAATTCTGCCTTATCTCTTTAAGGTCTTGAATAATCTGACTTCTACATTTATTTATTTTAAGTTATGTGATAAGCCACTCCTTAACATGTTGTAGATTTTCCTAATTGATATTTTTTTAGTATATAAAACTCAAGTGCTCTTCCATTCATTACCTTGATTATTTCATACTTCTTTATAACCTCATCAATAATACCCTTAGCTTGTCATTTCATCTCACATGTTAATAAGTAATGCTTAGTGTCTGTAGACCCATAATATGGCACTAGGTTTATAAATGCTCCTAAAGTACCCATATTATAAATTGGTGTTGAGGGGATCTACTGCATAACTATTATAGTGGGATGTACTAAGAATATAAAAAATTGGGAGAGTTTGTACTAAGAATATTTACCTATGCACTGGGAGAGTTTGTCTGTGCACTCCACTTTTTTATATTTTCTAATTTTATCTACTCAGATTCAATGAACCCTATGGCCTTTAAATCCTTATGAATTGAGTTTTTTTTGTTTTTATCACCCCATTGATGTACTTTCTCTAAAAATAGACCTTCCCAACTACTATCTACCTATCCTTCTAGTTGAAAACATTTACTAGAATATAAAAAATTGGGCTATAAGGATATGTACTCTTCTACTGAATGATTTTTTCTATGACTTATTCTCTTTCCATGCTTGAACCTATGATTACTTTATGATTTTGTCTTACTTCTTTACTTAATACTTCATATCCTTCTTCTAGTAATACCCATTCTTGTAGCTACACATTATATCCATCAACTAACTAATCTACTTCTACACCATTCTCATCTTCATATTTAAACATATCTTCTTCCTCTTGCTCTTTGTCACTTCTTTCTTTCTACCAACATTCATCTTCTTCTTTAATCTCATCTTTATTCATTATTTGTTATTCATTTCTTTATTCTTGTTTATCACTTCTTCCTACTAATTCTTCATTTATTTTACTTATACTCTTAAATCTACTATTAACTCTACTCATAGCTACCTACATAGTTTTATATTTACTCCATCTATTCTATTGTCATAGCTCATGTTTTGAATCTAGACTCTTCTTCTAAATCTTCATCCCTCTTGTCTCCATTCTAGATTTAGGTCCAAGCCTTATTTTATCATCTAATCATCATTCACTATCATGTCACATGCATCCCCATATACTTGAAGTGATTACTCCATATTGGATAAAGTAAGCACAATGGTCTTATCCACAACCAACATCTTCACTAGGATAGGTAGTCTCTATAAAAATTTCCCTTAAATTACATTGATGAACAAGTCCTTCATAGGTTTAAAATCTATGTATCCTTGCACTACAAACTTAGTTATATATCTATATACTATAGTATCAACCTAATGATCTATTTCTATTGTATATTTAATTTTCAATCTCTGCAACCGGTCTATCTTTTCTTTAGTCCAGATTATAGTTTCTTCATCCTTGGTCTAAAGCAATAATATTCCAACCATACTAACTAGTTAGCTAGAAATTTAGGCAACTCACACTAGAATATTTCTTAAATTTCTTCATAAATATGCTTTTGAATGATCTCCTAAATTGTAAGACCAGTCCTTCTTGATTGTTCTTCTATGAAATTACATGTCCTTTGGTCTAACCATATCTTAATATCTCTCTACCTTGATAACCATCTTAGAATAATTTCATCCAAAAAGAGTTTCCACACTCACCACACCATTATTAACAAAGGTTCCCAAAGCATCAAAAAATTCTAAGGATGAGGATAGATATTACATATGATGTAGGGCCTATTCACCTCACCCTACATTCCAAGATCTTTTTACCTTGTTTGATTGAATGGCCTCAATAGGCCAATTCTTGCTCCAATACGCCAGTTTGCACTTTAGGATTTACTAAAACTTTGTGAAGGTTGCCTTGGATTTTATAGGTCAATTTAGACATGTTATATCCATTCCCAATCATCTCTATACTTTGTTCTTTCCCTAATGCACTTATCTCTCCTTTAGGCCTAATAGCCTATTAGCCCTCTTGGACTAGTTTTTAGGCCATAACTCCTTGTATATTGATCATGGAAAAATGAAATAAAAAATTTTAGATACCCATTTGGAATTTTTAGGAGATTGAAAAAATTTAGATAAGCTTTCTTTGTATGGATTGGTACTTCCAAACCTAGGGCAGGCTTAATTAGGCCTCTTTTATATGGTTATAGGTGGTCAAAAGTACTTTTTGGGTTGAAATAAGAACATAAATTAACATGGATGGTCTATAATATAATTTATGACCTATATAAACCCTTATCCACCTTTGATCACATGTGTGAATACCAAAATGCTCATATTACCAGTCTGTTGTGTCTAATAAGCACCTAGAGAGTAGGGTAGGTTAGAAACTAGTAGGGCACATATGATATGGATCTAAATTTTTTTACAGGATTATATATGGATATTTAAAAATATACCACCAAGTTTCATCAATTTTGGCTAGATAGATCAAATTTTATACATTACGGGGCCATGAGGGTAATTTGGATACACAAGACTTAATATTGATAGTCAAAACATGAGAAAAAATTTCTCAAGACTATTTTGAGGTCCTCTATCTATTGGAACAATCACCAATCACCTATCTCACTCAAATCATTGGCTTCACACTTTCACCTTGCTGCCTTACCTATAAATAACACACAACCTATACCAACTGCATAGAAAAAACATCAAGAAACTTAATGAAAATGTATTTTAATTGAATTATCTAATTGAATATCATAAATCAAACTAGAATATGTCTTCCTCCCATGAATACCATCTCAAATTGACCCCTTAAATACAAATAGGCTTGATTCTTGACCAAGAATCAAGCAACAAATCCTATAATCTCTCAACCAAACATCCAAATGGAGCAAATGTGATAACTCACACCCCTAGCACGCCTATTTAGACTTGAATTTTTTTGAAAAGCATATACAAATGGATTAAAATCCATATTTTTTCTCAATTATACTACTTTTACCTCTTAAAACACATAATTATGCCTTTACAACACACAAATAGGCCTTATTTAACTTCCTTTTCTATTTTCAAAATTTTGAACATTTGAATCATATAATTTGGAGGGAAACTTATTCAAAACACACCTAAGACTCCTAAGATAAACTAATGAAATGAAATTATTCCTAGATGCTCATGCATCATATTACCCTCCTTGAAAATTTTCATGAACTCTTTATTCATGAGTCTCCTTTCTTAGTATCATTTTCATCTTTTTCTTCTCGTTGTTATGTAGTTTTTTTTTTCACCTTTGTCATTTTTTTGCCCATCCTTTGTTCCTCTTCCTTGGTCTTAATGTTGTCCTAGATCCCATACTTTCACTTGGAATGATGAAACTTGAATTGTTCTATCATACTCTTCAAATGAAAAACTTTCATTCTTAGTGTTTATCTTCCTTTTTATATGGATGTACCTTGTACCTGTACTCATGAAAAACACATTAGATGTAATAAAAAATCCATTAGCTTCTTGAATCCATTCCTTATCATTCTTTCATACTATCATGTCTTCATAGAGCATCTTCAACTGTTGTATTTCAACCTCTTTAAGTAATTTAACATGTGATTATTCATCTTATTCTAATGATGTAACTTATCTTACCTCTATTTGAACCTTGAACACTTCATTTGGTGCTTCATTGTCTCCTTCTTCACCTTATATTAGTGCATCCATCAGCTTCATATTCTTTTCAGACAACTCATCTTTTGCCTCTACCAAATTAGCATATTGATAAAAAATAACATTGAGTTTTATACCTTGAGTGTCCCTATTGGCTTCAACTTCTCCATTTATGGCTTGTTCCAAGGCTATGATCTCTATCATTAGCTATTATTCATCTTAGTAGACAAATTATTTGTCCAATGCTTTATCATACATATCTTTATCACTCTACTACTCTAACTTCTTTATCTCTCTCAACAGATTTTCCTCAAGTATCAAAGTTTCATACTCAACCTTCTCTTCATTACCATCATTATTCATGAGTCCATTTATTGACTCATTAAATTATTTCTTCTCCTCTACTATTATACCTGCATTCATCTCACCAAAAACAATATTAGACAAAATATTTTGAGGCCAATTTTCCCTTTGCACTACGGTTTGCCTCTTCATTCTTCTTTGCTCTCTTTTGGGTTACTTATCTTACAACATTATTTTATTATTATTTCTCATTGTTATCAACTTGATTGTAAATTTCACTTTCTTATTCATTAACCATCAACAACATGATTTTTCTTCTATCAGCTGCTCTAAAATCTTGTTCAAGTGTTCAAGCTTCTTCTTCATTTCTTTCATCTCTTTTTCTATCTCTTTGTGGTATCTTACTTCAAAATTTCCCTACTTTATTCCTTATTTTTTCATCTTACTTCTCCCTCAATATTTATTTTGGTCTCACCTAGATCTATACTCCTTGACAAGCCTATCCCACTTGCCTTGTTCTTCTTCTTGACCTCACTTGGGCCTTCTCTCTCTTTTGACTCTCTCTAGAGTCTCTTTCCTCTTCTTGTCCACACTTGAGGATACTCACTATCTTTGAGATATCTCTCTAAAATTCTTTCTCTTGAGCTTATTAATATCTCTTTTCAACTTTTTCAAGCCTTTATGGCTTTAGGGTTGCTCACCACACTATCCACCTTACTCTACTCTTTACAACTCATTCAATAACATATCAAAACAATAGATAAACTAAAAAACAAGCATGTAAATTTTCTTTCCATGGATCTTCTTGATACTTTATGTCTCTAATATTTACCAAATATGCTCTGATACTACTTGATGTAGGGCATATTCACCTCACCCTACATTCTAGGATCATTTTACCTTGTTTGATTGAATGGCCTCAATAGGCCAATTCTTGCTCCAATAGGCCAATTTTCACTATAGGATTTCCTGTAACTTTGTGAAGGTTCCCTTGGATTTTATAGGTCAATTTAGACATGTTATATCCATTCCCAATCATATCTATACTATGTTATTTCCCTAATGCACTTATCTCTCCTTTAGGCCTAGTAGCCTAATGGCCCTCTTATATTAGTTGTTAGGCCATAAATCCCTGTGTATTGATCATGGGAAAATTAAATAAACCTTTTTGGATACCCATTTTTAATTTTTAAGACATGTAAAATTTTTAGATAAGGTTTATTTGTACATATTGGTACTTCCAGACCTAGGGTAGTTCTAATTAAGCCTCTTTTATATGGCTATAGGTGGTCAAAAGTCATTTTGGGTTGATATAGGCACAAAAATTAACATGGATGTTATGTACAATCATTTATTACCTATCTAAACCCTTATCTACCTTTTATCACATGTGTGAATACCAAAATGCTCATATTACAAATCTATTGTGTCTAGTAAGCACCTAAAGAGCAGGGTAGGTTAGAAACCAATATGACACATATGGTATGGATCTAATTTTTTTTATAGGCATATATATGAAAATTTAACATTGGATCACAAATTTTCATCAATTTTGGCTAGATAGATCAAATTTTATACATTGCCCTAGTTTAGGGGGCAGTGAGGGTAATTTGGATGCACAAGACTCAATATTGATAGTCAAAACATGAAAAAAAATATTATAAAGACTATTTTAAGGTCTTATAACTATTGGAACCATCACCAATCACCTATATCACTCAGATCATTGGCTACACACTTTCACCTTACTGTCCTACTTGTAAATATAACACAACCTACACCAACTGCATAGAAAAAACATTAAGAAACTTAATAAAAATGTGCTATAATTGAACTATATTATTTAATATCATAAATTACACTATAATATGTCTTCCTCTCATGAATACCATCTCAACTTGACCCATTACATATAAATAGGCTTGATTTTTGACTAATAATCAAGCATTAAATCCTATAATCTCTCAACCAAACATCTAAATGGAGCAAATGTGATAAATCACATCCCTAACACACCTATTTGGACTTTTAAAATTTTGACAGCAATTCCAAATGGATTAAAATCCATATTTTTTTCTTAACTAGACTACTTTGACTTCTTAAAACACATAATTATGCCTTTACAACACACAAATAGGCCTTATTTAACTTCCTTGTCTATTTTCAAACTTTTGAACATTTGAATCATACAATTTGGAGGGAAAATTATTCAAAACACACCTCATACTCCTAAGACAAACTAATCAAATGAAAGCAAGCCTAGATGCTCCTGTATCAATATACTTCATGTGTATAGAATAGTTTATCATAAAATACAAGAAATTTGATGATAGAAATGTAAGATGCTTTAATTATTCTATATTATTGAGAAATTTAAGAATAACTAGTATTGTATAATTTGAAATAATGCATTCATTATAGTTCAGATAGAAAGTAATTAAGACATTACACATGAGAACACACAGAAGGAGCATAAAAATAAATCATATAGGTAACCATAACCAAATAATCTCTATTGATATCTTCTAAAAGTAGAACCCTCTTATTCTTACAAATAAAAAGTATATATAGACATTTTCAATCTATGATTGTTCATTTTCTTCTCATAGTTAGTGTCAAAAGCAAAGTCTCTTCATATTCTACATTATTACAACTCATAAAGATAAGATAAAATAGGCTATACAATGATAAAATTAGTGCATAATGCATGAATATTAGACAAATATCCTACATCACTTTACAATTCACTTTCTCTTACTAATAGTTTGATAGGAATGCCAAGTAGACCTTGCATATGTTTAGAATAATGCCACACTATCATCATAGGATAAGTGTCACCCTACCACTAATTTTGTAAAAAATCAAGTATGCCACATAGAAATCTCTTAGAATACAAGTGTTAGAAATTTTATTAAAAAATAATTATAAAAAAATTACAATGCCTTGGATGCGTGAAACATGAAGACAAAAGTTGTGAAGACCCAAAACATGTGAAGAGGTAGAGACCAATTTAAGCGACTCAAATAAAAGTCACGATGAACAAATATCATGATAAACAAAATTATTGATGAGTAAATATCATGATGAATAAAATTTATGAAGATAAAAATATGTTAAGGTAATAGTTGCATAGGAAAAAAAGAAGTTAAGACCTAGAAGTAATGAATTGTGTAAAAATTTTGGTGTACAAAAGTCATGACAAATAAAAGTAATGGATACTTAAAAATCTCAAAGTGTAATAGTTATGAAATCCATATAATAAGTGAACTCAAAGGTCATGAATTTATAGAAGTGTTGATGAATAGAAGTTGGGAAAGGTAAAATCCATGACATGTAAAATTTGTGAAGTGAAAAATATATGAATTCAAAAATTTAGGATTCTAAGTTTGTAGTTCTTATGAAAATTAAAAATACTTGTATATATATGCAAACTCCACAAAACCATCAATAGGTTATTCTGAATAAAACCCACAGTGAAAACTTAGATGTCAGGGGGGGAAATCCAAGTGCATTAACATAGAATAAACCTATTTAACAAGAATCATGAACATGAGGGATAATAACTTCAAATATTTTAATCTTGATAAGTACATATTAATTTTAATGAAAAGGATTTTCTAATCAAGATTAAACTGTCAAACTTTAATGGGTCCCTATTCATATAATTTGAGAGTGGGGTGTGTTGAATACAATAGGTACATTTATGATTTGTTGGGAATTATTTTCCTTACACATGTATAACTTTTCCTAGGCATGCACTAAAGTGGTTAAGAGTTTAATGTGATATCACACTAAAATTTCATACAAGAATGAATTCTTGCATGCTCACCCAAAGCACGTAGTGAGGGATTGATTCTTATTGGTTTTGTTATGTGAGGGTGTTATTCCAACTACTTAGACAGGAGCACTTGAATATATATAAAATAATAAGCTTGTTCTATAATCCTTATCTATCTTAACACAAATTTATTGCTCAATAATTAAAAAGAAAAATATGGCATAAAAGGGTAACTATTAACCTTAACTTAGTCAGCTAAAAAGTAAAAAAACATGATAACTAGCAACATTATCTCCATAGTCAACTGAACAATAGTATTAAGTAAACACAATCTTCATTCATCATATTAATAAGTGATCTCTAAAGAATACATAGTTTTAGAGTTAAAATGCAACCAACTCATATAAACTCTATCAATAATATCCAATTATACCATAACATTATAAAGTACATTCTAGGGGTATTTATAATTGGTTTTCCTTGACCAAGCAATTACAAAGGTAAATATACTCAAGTTGACTCACCAATGATCATCAATATATTTGAGTCGTGGTAGCTAATTACATTAATTTCCTAAGGACTTGGCCCTTTCTACCCTATATTCTCTCTTCAATGACAAATACTCATCTCTAAGCACCTATCTTCTCATAGGCTAATGTTGGATTTGTGTTTGATTTATTCTCTTCCATCCCTATGAATCACTCCATAACTATTCTCTACTTTCCAAGTGCTTCCCAAGTCTTTTTATAAGTTCTAAATCCTTCATTATTGGGTTATCCATTAATATGCACATTTATTCCATGAGACTTGGTCCTTCCATGCCATAGTCTTCCATGTTATGCATCTTCATGCTATTTATTCCAAAAATTACTTACCCAAAATTGGGGCTAAACATCACCCCACACTAAGCCATTAGTCTATATTATACTAAGCATTATTCTCAAGCTCTACCAAAAATTCTGGTCCTATTTTCTCAATTTACTTCTTGACACCTTCTCAATGGTTTAAGGTGTTCTACTACTTGGTAATTATATATTTTACCATCACTTTGATCTTCTTAATCTCCTCAAGCTATTCAAGACACTCACCTGATTTATTCACCAAATGTTCAAGGTATGTGGAAGCATCCATATGAATGACTTTAAGCATAGAGACCTCGATGACAACCTGTCTTCAGTCACCAAAAAATTTATATTTATTTACTGTCAATGATTACTTATTATATTCTACTTTGCCTCCAAATACTTGAATTTTTTGGTGCACTCTATGTGGTCTTTTATTAACAAGGAATTATCTGCCAACTATATCATTGAATCTCTTCTACATGGAGCCTAGATTCCAAATTCTTACTAGGTTGTGCCAGATTTTTAAAAACCCCATCCAAAATGTGAATGGTGTACCCAAATATATGCAAGAAACTCTTACATATCTCTATTACTTTTGTGAGCTACATTATTGCCCAAGTATGTTCATTATAGGGGTCAGGCTAGTCCTTACACAATTTTAGCAAGAGATCTACCAAGGTCTCTAGTTTATCCACTACCTCATCAAAAGAGGGTGATTCCATCCATAATCATTGATTCTTGGATCAAAATTATTTTACAAATGTTTAATGTTTTCACCCTAGTTGTTGAATTAATTTCTAACTGGTGCTTGACCTCAGATAGGTTTTCCTCAAAATTTATTCTTATAGTGACATCATTCTAATATAGAACCACCATTTTTGCATGTTTATTTTGGGATTTCCAAGCATTAGAATAAGCTAAGGAATTCTATCTTATGACTTCATGTGTCAACTTTAAGAGTGTCACACTAATCTACCCTATGGAAAACTACCTTGGGTCTACCCAAAGTGTATCTAGAAGTGCCACTACTTTCATATCTAGTACCAATCTATCTAAAAGCATCTAAAAATGACATTATTAATTATAAATATCATAGGAGAAAGATAACACCCACCAAGTCTGCTTAGATGTATCCTCTAGCATACAATGTGAATACATGTTCAAGTGATTTTATAGCACTCCCTTTTGATATTGGGCATGTAGGGTCATTGTCACATTAGTTTTCTCTAGCCTCAGGATGGATTCATTAATCAACTCTTTCCCCTTATAGTGATCTCACTTGAGTATTTTGACATTCATGTCTTTGCTCTGGTGATTGGCCCTGATGTCAAACTTACTCATTCCTAAAGTTGTGTTGGAACCATCCCTCTTTTCACCAATGATATCTTCAATTTCTATTTGTACCTCATTAAGGGTGGTTTCTTCATGTTGTAATAGTGAAGGTGTTTTTTTAGAGATCAAGGTGACTACCTCTTCTTCTACAATAACCTATTTTTCCATTATCATCTCTAGAATCTCTATCTTCTCTTTCAAGTCACCATCCTTAGGCACCAATGTCTCATGTTCCAAAAGAACAGTCTATGTTGTTGGCTTCGAACCTTCACATTGACTTATGAGTGGATTCTACTTAGGTGGTACCTAGGTAGTCGTATGTCACTTTATAGGTTTTAGATGGGTGCTTGCACTGGCATCATTCCCTATATGCTTTTGCTTCTTTTTCTATATTAATGGTTCCAATGGGATTCTTTCTTTCTCTCATTTTTCACTTCTTGATGATTTCTTCCTGGGCTTTAACGTGTAAAACAAAGAATGAATTGAATTTCTAACCAAATTTTGATGGAATTTTATGTCTATTTCATCCAAATTTAACTTTTAACTATATGACTTATTTCTTTGATATATGTACAAGTGGCATAGGGTGTGATTCTCCACATTAATCTTCTCTAAAACAAGGTTCACCAGTTGCACATTATATATTTGGTTGACGGTGTTCATGAAGTACTACATCATGACAACATATGGTAACTTTAACCATCTAGATAACTCTTTGGAGGGATCCATCCAGTGCACATTAGGGAAATTTTTTTCTTTACTACAAACTTTGATTGGTCTCCAACCTATCTAGGGAAGTCTTTTGGAATGCACCACTCATTCCCAAAACAAATTTTTATATCTGCAATACCATCCCTTCATTCTGATCTTATGGGATGGGATTATTGGTCCAAGGCAAGTGATTACTTTGAACCACTCTATTTGGGATTTTTTATCTAAAGGGTAAACCCATTTCAACTCTCCAATGGTGTAATCAAGTACAACAATCTCATCAAACACCATCAATAAAAGGAATGCAATCCATGCAAACCTTTGGTTGGGTAGGCAATGAGCTTTCTTTATATCCATGATATTTTTTTCAATGAAGTAATGTGCCTAATTGAAATTTATTCCAATGGTAGCTTTTTGAGAAATATAAATGTGGGCCATATCCACTGATATCCACCTCTTTCCACCTAACATCTCTTCCAACCTTAGTCATGATGATGCATGCAGCCACTCTAAGGACAAGATCTTAGAGCTCATGATATGTATAACATGGCCTTATTTTTGATACTCAAGCACCATATTAGTATTTTTTTATCTTATCTTAGTCTTCCAAGTCAAAATCAAGGTCTATTCCTGAGCACTACAACCTTGATACTTTGCTTGTCTATTCTAGTTTTATCTGCATCTAGTGCTTAACAAAGTCTAGATCGTCTTCATATACTTGCAAAATAAATTTTTTTATTTCTTTAATTTGCTTCCCAAAATATGGAATATTGAATAATTATAAGATCCCTACATCATTTAAAGTATTAAAATACTCAAGTCATATACTATCTCATTCCTCATGTTTTAGCACTCTACTTGGTTATCACACTCTAATTCCACTTCATTACTAGGCTAATGATGGTTATAATAAAAAAACAATACAAGTGGTATGTTTGATACCTAGTTCTCTATGTGCATCACCACTTTGAGGTACTACATTTATTCAACCAATAGTAGGGGTGGAGGGGGTACAACATCCTTATTATTTACCTAGTATACCTTTCTTAATTCTGTGTCTTTTGCATGCATGCCAAGATCTTTAGTTACCTCTTCTCTAATCAACACAATCTCTTCACCCACAATCTCCAAATCTTATTCCTCTGGTATCATATGTAAAGGATCATTATGTTTGGCCTTTTTATTCAACTCAATCACCCTTCAAAGACCCCAAAGGTTGAGGCATGACAATCCAATATTCTTGAAAGAATATGTGGTTGCCTTGTTATCCCACTCAACTCTCTTGCTTCAATTCCCTCTAATGGAAAACATTGACTTTTGCAACTTTCAAATCCTAAAACATGGGCATCCCTACACTCCTCCTAACACTCTTCTTGTTTCTCTCAATTGATACACTCCACAATGCTTAAAATATTTGCAAATAGTTAATTATCACTCATCTAGAAGATTTAAAATCACTCTTTGCGTAGCTCAAATTTGATCCTTAGACTCTATAAGTTCATTAATGTGACAATAGTAAAAATTCAAATGACCTACATTTAACATTTTATAAGATCAGGGGGTAACTTGCGTTTACTACCCCACTACCTCTTCTATCACCTCACATAATAATTTATAATAATGATATTGCCACAATGCATACTTGGCACACCTACCATTACCATTGCTTTCTTTGTAAATACATGTCCCGTCCCACACTTTTATCGAAGTGCATGATAACTTTAAAAAATTTGAATATTTTTCATTACAAAGGTGGGAATATTTCTTTCCTTTGACTTAGCTTAGAGTTAACATGTCACATCCTATGTACCTTTTTGTCCTTACACATTTCCACTTACATGCCTTTGCTCCTGCATGCATTCCCATTGACCATATCCTTGGCACTCCATAAATTTTAATTCTACCCTTACCCCATACTAAAATTTGTTCATGTTCCTCCATAATAATACAAATAATTAAAAAAATAAAGTATTGACCCTAAAACTACTCAAGGGTACGCAACTAGTTCCATGATTTATTGAAAATAATCAAAATTCATAGAATAACCTAATTTCATAAGCCTCATATCATAATTAAGAAAAACTATTTAAAATAGTAGGGCCTTAACTGACTACCATTGAAATGGCTTGCAAGGAATTAGCCATCTAGTCATTTTAACCTACACACATCAATTGGACAACTACTATGAATGATGAATGGTCCATCCCAGTGGACATGATTCTTGCTTAAGGGGTGTACAAACTTGGAATAACATATTAAGATTTGTATGCCTAGCTAAAAAGTCTTATTCTTCAAATGGTGATCATTTCAGGACTTCTATTTATGCTTCTCCACCCCTTAAATCTAATGTGTGAGAAATTGAATCTCATCCAACTACAAAGAAGAATCTAAGTGTGATTTCAAGGACTCTTCATAATATAGTCTACCAACATGTGTAATTCAAAGAGAAGGGATAAGGAATTCAATCAAAAGAATTTCTTCAGTACCAAACACAAGATTGATTGGTGTGCTCTTATTAAACTATTTATAAGTGGTCTGATATGTCCATAATACTATAGACACATGATCATCCTAGTCATTGCATCAAATATTACATATCTTGGTCAATCTATTACCTAATATATTTTTTCATGCCATAGCTATACCATTGACCTGAGGATGATATGGTGTAGTTTTATATTGTGTAATCATGAATATTTCCAAGAGCATACAGATGGTCTTGCTAATGAAATGGGTTCTTTGGTCACTAGTTAGACTCACTAGACATCTAAACCATGTAAGGACATTCTCCTAAATGAATCTTATATTAGTGGAAGAAGTATAATCCCTAGTTGGTGTAGCTTCATACTAGTGGGTAAGATAGTCAGTAGAAATGATAACATAGCACACATCAATATACCTCCATGCTAGGTTTATAGGACCAACAAAGTCAATATCACACTTTTTAAAGGCTTCTTGTGACAAGATAAGATGAAGAGGCATTTCATCCCTTCTATTTGGATTTTCCATACACTAGAAAATGTCACGTTGGTGTGTGTAAGTTTTAGCACATTTAAATAAGGTAAGCCACCATAATCCAACTAAAAAAACTTCTGCATTATAACTTCACTAGAATAGTGTCCTCTAGCAATACCCTCTTTAACTTACCAAAGAACTTCTGTGTATTCATGTTGCATGATGCAACATCATAGCACTTAATCTTAAACAAAATTATAAAGGTCACCCTTATAATTTAGAATGGAGCGACATGAACAACCAACTACTTATTTTTTAGACTACTAAAATGAGCTAGAGTTGAACCCATATTTAGAATGGTAGTAATATATTACAACTCCTCGAGCACATGTGTGACTTGTAATAACTACATGTCATAAAGTCATCTTTAATGGCATGTGTTGATTCACAAGATTTAATGCATGAGAGATGATCTGGGTTACAATTGGCCTTATCAGGTTTCATGATTGCTAAAAATTAGAACTCTTAGAATAACATAATCCACTGATAAATGTGCCTATATAATAATATTTTATTTACTAAGTAATTTAGTGCCTCATGGTCTATGAAGAAGATAAATGGATTAGCCAACAAGTATTGGCATAAATTTTGGAGGATGTAAACCATATAAAATGCTTCACACTCTATAGTCATGTAGTTTCATTTAGATAGATTAAGATTTCAACTTACAAAATAAATAGGGTGGTCTAGGTTACCCTCACTAAGTTGAGAAAGGATAACACTGACCACCATGTTAGAAGCATTGACATGGATGTCAAAAAGCTTTGTCCAGTCTAGAAACTAGAGAATAGGGGTGGTGATAATCTTATCTTTGAGTGTAAAAAATGCATGTTGGTGAGCATTAGTCTAGATAAACTGACCATTTTACTTTAGTAATTCCTCAAGTGGTGAAATAATCTTATCATACTTGTGAATGAACTTCCTATAATATCTATTATGTCCAGATAAGGTGTGTGCCTCTCATTGGGTGGTCAGCATTAGAAGGTGAGGTATAACAACAATTTTAGTTGGATCCACCAAGAGTCCATCATGGCATATGACATGACCAATTAAAATGCCAAAAGGGGTAGAAAACACACATTTATTTAGATTTAAGGAAATCTAAAGGTTTTGACAATGCTTAAACATTAGTTATACATTTGAACAGTGATCCTATACTAAGCCATAAATAGTCCAATAATCAAGGTAGACTTGAAAGAACTTATGCATAAAGTCTTTGAAAGCCTTGATTTTGATTTGAGAGAACACATTAGGAGCATTTTTTAACCCAAATGGAATTACATTGTAAGAAAAAGATCCCCACTTAGTTGCAAATGTAGTCTTTAGCTTATCCTCTTTGATGATCTAAACTTAATGGTTTCTAGATAAGCCATTTATAAATGTATAAATTTCACACCCATCTCCCTTGAGTATCTCTTTAGTGAACATCATCAAAAAGGGGTCAGTTACACAAGAAATGTTGTGTACTTGATAATCCACATAGACTTAAATTCATCCATCCTTATTGATACTTATAACAATCATACTCACCTTCTTATACTTCTCCATAGGAGTAATGAATCTGGTGTGCAACATGTTATTGATTTATTCCCTGAATCGAGCACATAAGTTGGGATTCATATGATAGGGCCTCTTCTTGACTAGTCGAGTACCCTCTACCAAATCTATGTGAATCTCTCCTAAGGAAGAATACATGCCTTTCATTTCAATATAGTTTTGTGGTAAGACATCTTAATACTTTTTTAATAGCTCAAACACCTTAGAAATCTCTATGTTAGACCAATAGTTTCCCACAATAGCCATCTTGGGTACTTCCTCCATGATAATATTTCATTGTATAGTCTAGATAGGATCTAAGTATGGGTGTTTTTCATCTTATATTATGTCATAAACATTTCATGCACCATATTTCATGTGTATAACTAAATAATTAGTTGACAAGTTAGGCAAATTAGAATCAACACTTTCATCAACCTAGTGCATGACTTTATGCTTACCTTTATGGATTTTTTCTCTCAGTACATGGTCTAGTGAAAGTTTATAAATTGGATATGATACCTCATTAGGTTTTTGTAAAATATTCAAACTCTTTTCTTGCATACCATGTATGCATTTAATCTGATCTTCAACTGGGGCTGGGTCACCTAGTATATCCAAATACATGGCTTGTAATATAATGCATAAATACATATATGGAGATGAATAAGATAACATGTTAGTCATGTTACTCATAAGGAAACACAAAGAAATCATTTATAAATGGTGTTTTTAGTGGACACACCATTATTTATCCCAACTATATAAAGTTCCATATAATGTGTGAACCTATAGGTACTCAGGCAAAAGTATTTCATCTACCTTCAACATAGTCTCACAAGCTTCAAGATGTGGTTGAAGAGATCTGATGGCACTATAACTGATAGTATCGTGAATATGATTATGATGGTGTAAAGTAAAATGAACTCAGTCCCAAGTAAGTTTAAATGATGATTTCTCCACCACTAAGTAGTTGTGCCATCAAAGATATGAATAATTGATCATACTTGATCAAATTTAGAGTCACTAAAATCTTCTACCTACTATACAAACTCATAGACTTCCATCTAACCATGGAACCTCAAAGCTTCATCTAAACTTATTGGTGTCACAACCATAATTTTTTCATGATGGAGATGAACAAATTTATGGCATTTATGATATTCAATGGTGTATCATCTCAACTACCTATAGCACCATAGATCTTCCTACCTATTTTATAGTCACCTTGAGCCCAATAATCATAGGCATTACTAGTGGTATTAGACATAGATTATGTATCCACCCAACATAAAATGCCATCTAAAGTGGGATCTAGGAATTTAGTACCCCAAATATTGATATTGTATATGTGGTTAATGTCCTCATCAACATTGATTGGCTCAACATATAGAGGTACTTAAGCATGGTCTAATAGGATGAAAACACATTGATTATCATTATTAAAGTTAATTTAGCACTTATTAAAGCTCAAACCAACATTATTTTCATAACACCATGGGTGACCTAATAGAGATAGGAATTCATTAGCTTTAACCAATTCTATGACTTTAAAGTCAGCTTTGAAAGAGACATCAAAGATATCCATGATGGCATATTTAAGTATGCCAATGGGAAAAGCACAAGTCTTGTTGGTCATAAATAACACATGGGGTGAAGGATATAAAGTTGAATTGGACATCTTCCTCCATGTGTCTTTTATAAGGAAATTTACTTCAACACTAGTATCAACTAAGATATCCTCTATAACCCATCCATATATAGCAGTACTAGCCAATATCTCCTTATCCCCCTTTAGGCTAGGTTGGATGTGAGTTTATTGCCATCACGTATGGTTTAGACAATGATATTTAGTATGCATACACATATGACACCTTATCCAATTGAATAATAAGGATACAATGTCCTTGTATAGGAGTCACTTTCACAACTCATGAAATTCATCATGTACCATGTCATAAAGGTCTATAACTTTCTACATATCACCACATGTAGCAACATCTCAATCATTGAGGAATTGGATCTATCCTTGTATTTATATTAAAAAATTCATAATGTTATGGATCATCTCATTTTATTGTTTATCATATGGATATTAAGTAGCATGAGGCTCCTCTCATTGAACTTTTTCAGTGGGTAGGTTGCACATAGACTAGGACTGACCACCACTGTGTAATATTGACTTAGAGACTTGTTAAAGTAGTAGGGCATGGTATCAATTTTGTAATTTCAATATGTATCATTCCATCACCCATTTCATTTATTTTATTTTTAATATTATCATATAGGTTAGATCACTCCTCTAAATGATGTTTATTTTTACAAAAGGCACATGTAGGATACACTAGGTAATTACACTAGTAATGCTCTATAGAACTAAACTTATAATAGGTTATTAGTGGAAAACATCCACCTATACATCCTCAAGATCAACCAAATTCATGATAACCTCATATATTATATTGGTTATTAGTAATATATGCTTCATGCGTATCACATGCATATGCCTCATGAATTTCACTAATAAGATAACAATCATTGGTATCATGAGTATATGAATCACATATCTTATAATAGGTTGATACATTTGATTGAGTGGCACATTATAGTTTAAGGAAATACCTTACTTCGTTTTATTATTATAAATCTCACATTATTTATTTAATGTGGATTGAATACTCTTACGAGGATAGTTATTTTGATTATGACCTTTAGACTCATAGTCTGCACACCATAATCCACTGTGGGTGTCATGAGCATTATGTGCAATGAAATTTTATAACTAATATTTAGTTACAATTATTTGAACCTCCATTAATGGATGTATCCCTATGTCAATACTTCCAGTACTTTGGCATGAAGGGTAGATTCTAAGGCCTCACATGGGTTGGTGAAAGTTTTCTTTGACAATGTATGTATAAAGGGGAGTAATAAACCTATTATGAACCACTAGGTATGTTGAGAAGTCTTTATATGAAAAGAGAGTTTAGATAGAATCATCTTGACATGTGGATCATACTTATGCACACTCTTAGTGAGTCCCTATTTGATATCCTACAAGGTAGCTATGCTTTATTGTTCAAACTTTGAGATATTAAATTCATAGAGGAATGATGTCTTTAGCTAGTCATAATCCACCATAGCTTGCTATGGATCATACTTTTAGTACCACTTATGTGCACAATATATAATGGTGGTAATAAACTATGTTACCTTACATTTAGAAGAGGTGATGTGGTGCACTCACAAGATGAGTTCACACTTGTGAACATGTTCTACAACATTATACACACCTCGATACTCTAGAAAGTGGAGTTTCATCTCATAGTACATAGTGGGTAGTTGACGAGCTTGTAATGGAGTCTATTTAAAAGCACTTCCTATCCTTCTTAGACCTTATGGGGGAGGTCCACCACTACCTCTTGCACCTTCTCCAATTCCTCTAGTTGAACCACCATTGGTTCCACTTCTCATGCCTCCCATAATTATAAAAGCACCTAAGACATTGGGTACTAATGTAGGTTGATTAACTATAGTTGGGTTAGTACTCTTCCCACTAGTTATACTTAGTCTACCAAGAATTCTAATTGGGCCATAGAATTATCTCACAAAAGAAAATAAATGGCCAATAAACTACTACCTAAAACTTCATATATAAATGTCTCTCTCACAGTTTCAAATTCTGATTATACACTATCCATATCCCAATTACATATAAATATATCATCTAACTCAAGATCACGAGCATGTGTTGTGGGTGGGTAATTGTACCTATCTAAATTAGGTTCTTTAGTCACCACTACTTGACTTGCTTCTCCTATGCATACTTAGGCTAGTTTTGAGTGGGGTCATATGGTTGGGGAGTCTTTTTTATGCTCTTCTACTTCCTTGTGGACCCTTATAACACTTAATGAGTCTTTTTGTCCCCTCTCTAGATCACTTCCCCTCATAACCCTTTTTCAAGCTTCATCATACTTACACTTCTACAATTCCCATTGGCATGCTTATATGTTGAACCAATAATATTACTTCAAAAGTGCCCCTCCATTTCTCCACCAATTGCATTGCTCATGTGAGGGAGAGTTTAGCATTTTATGGAGAAATTCTCAAGTCCAAAATCTACAAAGAATTTATTAATGTCCAATAGAAAGTGTTTAAGATATTTACCATGTAGTTATTGGAAGAAGTAAAACTAAGCTTTCTCTAGACAATAATAAGTTAAGATTGTGTATTCTAAGATGTAACTATTTAAATTTCCATGTCATTATACATCAATAACATATGTCTAAGTTCATCCAAATTGTGTTAGAGATGAATGAAGCTCTAGTGTCCAAGTTATCTTCCATCCGTAGTTACTTGACCAATCTTGTACATAAGATGCAAGCCAATCATGAAGGTGAATATGTACCTCTACAAATAATGTCTCATACAATAAATCATGTATATTATATTATACCCATGCATGTGTGGATATTTTTGGTTCTATAAATGGTACCTCTATAAATAATGTCTCATACTATGAATCGTAAAGATTCTATTAAACCCATGCACGTGTGGAGATTTATGGTTTTATAAATGGTACTACAAAATTATACTCAATACTAGTAACCCATCACTCAATATTCTCAAGTGATAGTTATTTGAGCATCTTTGACCATCATGTAGGCAAGTGCTATGGGTCCTAAAAATAAAACAAAAATGCTAGGAATTATTTTACTAACACAAGCATAACTTTCCTTATGCATGCACTGAAGTGGTTAAGAGTACAACATGATAGTGTACTAGCATTTCACACAAGAATTAGTTCTCATGTACTCACCCAAAGCATATAATAAGGGACCGATTCTCATTGGTTTTGTCATGCGAGGGTGTTATTATAACTACTTAGACATGACTACTTGAATACATACACAATATTAAGCTCATTCTACAATCCTTATCTATTTGAACACATGTTCACTTCTCAATAAACAAAAATAAAAAGATGACATGAATGGTAAATATTAATCTTAACTTAGTCAGCTGAACAACAACATACATGATAATGAGTAACATTATCTTCATAGTTAACTGAATAGTAGTATTAAGTCAACACAAGCTTCATTCATCATATTCATAAGTGATCTATATATAATACACATTTTTAGAGTTACAATGAAACTAAATCATATAAAATATATTGATAATATCCAATTGAAAAAAAACATTAAAAAGTACATTCTATAGGTATTTATACTTGGTTTTCCCTAACTAAGTAATTAAAAAATAAATACACTCAAGGTGAATCACCAATGATCATTAATATATTTGCATTGTGGAAACCAATTACATTAATTTAAGGACCTAACCCTTTCTACTCATATATCATCTATTCAGTTTTGTATCTTCATTGTTGAGTGCCTATCTTCCCACATGCTAATGCTAGATTCATGTTTGACTTATTCTCTTCCATCCCTATAAATCACTCCATAACCATTCTCCACTTTTTGTATGCTACCCAAGTCTTCCACTAAGTTTCAAGTCCTTTATTCTGGGGTTATCTGTTAACATGCACATTTATTCCATGAGACTTGATCCTTCCATGCCATGGACTCCTGCACTATGGTCTTCTATGCCATGGTCTTTAGTGTTGTGCCTCTTTGTGCTAATTATTCTAAAAATTACTTAGCCAAAATTGGGGCCCAATATGATTTCTTGAGTATTTTATCAAAACTATTTTTGTGTTCACAAACACATTCAAACAAGTAAATTAAGTTCTAGAAACAAAATTCTCAATACATGTCTTCATGTATTCACACACTAAGGTGTTACATTGACCATTTTTTGAACCATCATTATTACATCTTGTGGCATTACACTTTCTATTTGAACAATATTTTATCTCATTTGGCATTGTTACACTACCCATTCCATTATTAATTTTAAATTTACATTTTCTTGTATTAAAATCCAATTCTAAAATCTAAAACCATTTGATCTTTTGATTTCAAAATCTAAAAATAGAGTCAAGGACAAACCAAGGTCCAACACTTTTCAAATTTGAGTACCATTTCAACCATGTCTAGGTACACTCATAGTGGATACGCTTATGACCATATTTTTGAAGAAGAAAACTCCTATGATCATTTGGGATACCTTAAGAATTCTAAAATGAGTGAGGATGGGGAAGACCACCCAACTATGTTTGAAGACTTCCCTCCCATTTCATAATCTAGTCAAGGCCATTTTCAAAATTAAATCATGAAAAATAAATATGAGTAATTATTAATACTTCTATATCTTAGGGCCAAAAAACCACCTAACTTCCCCATAGAGCAATTATGTAGCCTTATTCAGGTAGAGGAGTCATCTCAAGTGGTAATTGTTAACTAATGTTAGCCTCTTACCCAATGTTCACAACCAACTATAACATTCGATAGCAAAGGGAAGGGGAAACTTATTGAGCCATCCCAATATGGTCATATTATTACTTATATAATACAACATATTAGTAAATGTGTTGGAATCAAAATTACTGAGTGGGGGGGTGAATCAATCTTCAAAACTTTTCATTCAATTCCACTTAAACATATATGAACCATTCTAATAAGCATGTACATCTTAGTAATCATAAGAGCATGAAACATATGAATAAAACCCATTGATGAAGAAAATGGACTATAGTCCTATAAGACAAACACCAATCTTTAGTGAAGCACCAACTTCACATGGAGCACCAACCCCAACTAGTTATGTACTAACTTAGATAGACTTTAAAAATCACCCACTTGTAAGGAAGTACCAAACCCATAGATGAATCAACCACCTAATACACTTGATCATCTTCAAAAACCCTTGTTACTCATATAATAGATGATGATCTTCTTCCTCAGCTCTTTTCTCACTTTTATCCTTCTCAAACTGGCCTGTAAACTTCTTTAATTAACTAGCCCTCTTCTTGACTTGATTAGGTCATCTAACCTTAATAATTATATGAAAAACCTTTGTATATATTCATTATAATTATTTCATGGTCTGAATGAACTCCTTCTACCTACCAATTTTATATATCATTCACTTGTTCTTCACTTTCTCTAAGCACTCTAAAATAGGCTTAAACTACCTAGTATTTATACAAGTCACTTGATCATATCCTTCTTAGTCAGACACAAAGTTATATTATTAGATCAGATTTATGATAGATCTTATAAAAATAAAATAACATTCCTTAATCATGAATCAACCAATACATTAGGTCAACCATATCTCAATTAGCCCTTACTCCTCTTTTAGGATATAAGGAGACCTAATAGGTCTTCTTAACAACACATTACCCTTTAATATTTATTGAAGCATTTTAAAACACCTAAAATAAAGGAAAAACATCATATGATACTCTATTAGACCTTAACCAACTTAAATTTATGTTTATAACACATTTTAGGTCCAACCACCATTTGAACCCTTTCTCAAAGAAACTATTTATAAAAGGCTTGTGTATACATAGAAAATCTATCTTAAACAATTGAGGCATAAACACATTTTAAAAAAACAATAATGGAAAAAAATTACATATTTAAAACCCTCATGACATCAAGGTCATCAAAAACTTCATTATATTCTTAAACCTAGGGTATACAACCTCAAACTCTTCTCTGTAAGAAGCTCACTCATAATTGTTAACTAACTTTAAAACATAGTCAATGAAACATGAACTTATAACACTTAATTAAACATACTAAAAGGATTTTAATGCATGAATATAATATTATACTATACTCATAGTAACCTCCATCAAATGGATTACAATAACTAATGGAAACTATTAGTCTTATAAACCAATCTATTAACTTTCTCTCTCATAGACTCCACTTAGCTAGATACACCATTTTTGGCTTCAATGTTCCAACCTATTAAACTGACTTAAAGATTTTTAAAAACATTAATAGACCATTCAAGTCTCAAACAACATCATAAAAAACTTTAATCCATCATTCTTACATGAAAACAATCAAGAATCATCTTCTCACTTTTGCCTAGTTTTCTTACTATCTGCATCACTAGGTCTATTAGTGATTGAACAAATTGGATCACCAAATTTTCACACTTGAGATATATAACCTATACAAAAACCTTCATGAAAAAAAACTACAAGTATAAATTTTTTATCTTCATCCACTTAGTAAATTTGAATTGGTCAACTCTGCCTGCTACAATAAATCTTCTAAAAACAAGAACTTTCTTGTAGGGTGTACTCACTCACTTGAGAGACTAATTACACCTAGAGATGATTGAGAGAGTTGATCTAAACCTCAAATCACTTAATAGTACATATCAAACCATTTTTATCTCTTTAGAATAATATCTTGAAAATTGGGTAAATGTTAGGGTTCTTTAAGGGTTTATACCATATTATAGTCTCTTATCTACCATGACTATATTATATTTTCATGTAGATGTACGTGCTAATGAACACTTGAAAAACCTTACCGAGTAGACAAATATTCATTCTATGCACTTAAGAACCCTTAAAACACTTTTTCAAGCCTTTTTCTTGCAAACCATGAATTAAAACTTTATGCACATACTTAAAAAACTTGAATCACCTTTTTCAATGCTCATATGCTCACTCATGCCTTGAAAATGATCTTGATACCTCATCTAGCCACCATATATCTTTTTAATTTCGATGCCTTGACTTTCAAGTCACATTATGTCCTTGAATGTGACCTTATATCCACCCTATATGCTTTACCTTTAAACTTTCCTATGTTCCAATGTCTCTTGTGTATGCTCAAACAACCTCATACACTCACTCTTCTTTAGAGATTCTATAGATAATATTTTTATCTTCAATGGAGCATCTTCAAAGCTCAACTAAGTATCTTCATATCATCTTCAAAACTACTTACACAGATCTTTAGAGTTGACATTATAATCATTTTCAAAGCCCTCAACACCTCATGTATAAAATTAAACAATATTTCTCACTGTCAAACACTATGAAGTATTCTTCAGAGTTGTAATAGAATTTATTTAGAGCTACTTACTAGATCTTTAGAGCATATAACTTATTCTTCAAAGCTCTCTCATTTCATCATACTATCTACACATACCTTATCACTATCAGAGTTGTTGCCAAAATCTGGATAATGCGAGTGCAATGGAGACGCGATCACACAAGTTGAAGCAAGTGCACACCTCATAGATGCTAAATCAATTTGAAAATTACACAATAAGAGAAATTACACAAGACAAAATGGAGAAAGCCAAAATCTGATTAGCTTGAGATGGCCAAAGTGAGGAATAAATATAGGAGAGTATGTAAGTAACTCCTCCACAAAAGGTGGACAAGGCACCCCAAGAATAGACAGTAACTCCTCCATGAAAGGTGGTGATAAGGTGCTAAGAATAGAGAAGTAACTCCCATCAAGGGAGTTACTTATGACATTCTTATGACACCTATGACACATCTATGACACACACCTCCACATAAGCTACCCTATCCCACAAATGTAGAAAAACTCCATCTATGCACAAGAAATACAATTTTCCTAATTAATAAATAGGAAAAAATAAAAACCTACACTATTATCCCCCCCATAAGCACATCTTAGGTGGGCAGTGTGGAAAAATAAATGGGTCCTGGCAACTAGGCCTGATGAGGTACCCATGTATAAATTTAATCTCTCATAAGATAGAGAAAAGGAGAAAACCCATAGGAAAAAAACTCCCCCCCCCCAAAAGAGAGACA
Organism: Torreya grandis; assembly: GCA_037957365.1. NCBI lineage: Eukaryota > Viridiplantae > Streptophyta > Pinopsida > Cupressales > Taxaceae > Torreya > Torreya grandis. The sequence goes on from JARHVA010000897.1 coordinate 1,886,521, forward strand.
TAAAAGAAATGAAGAGGTTAGAAGGCCCCCCTAAAGATGATGCTATTGCAGATGTAGACTGCACCCCAAGAAGAGCTCATAGATGAATGAAATTTCTCTCAGGGAAAGGTTTGGTGAAGACGTCTACAACCTACTCTGAATACTAGAAAAATATCAAGTCAATGACCTGACTATGAATAAGCTCCTAAATGAAATGCATGTGAATCTCTATGTGTTTGGTCTGCTGGTGCTAAACTAGATTCTTGTAAATCTGAATGGTACTCTAGTTGTCATAATAAATGATGGTGGGCTACCTGATAGGAATGCCAAACTTAATAAAAATCCCCTGAAGCCAAATAGCCTCAATAGCTACATTAATAGCTCCCCTGTACTCTACCTCTATGGATGATATAGCAATAACATTCTACTTCTTGCTAGACCAACTGATAGGACCTGAACCTAGAGAGAAACTATAACCAGAAGTGGACTTACAAGTCTGTGAATCACCAACCCAGTCTAAATCTATATATCCAACCAAGTCAACCTCTATGCCATATCTGTAATGAATCCCATATCTATGTGAACCCTGTATGTAATGCAAGATCCTCTTAGCTACTTTTTAATGTAGCTCATGAGGTTCATGAATGAATCTAGAAATAAGTCCCACTGTATATGATATGTCAGTTCTGGTGTGAGTCAAGTAGATGAGACTAACAACAAGTTGTCGATATCAAGTGGAATCAACCAATGGTGAAGAACAATCAGCCTCAAGCTTGACTCCTGATAGAAAGGGAGTCAAAGATGGCTGACAATCAACCATGTGAAACTGAGCCAATAAGTCAAGAGCATACTTAGGTTATGCAAGAGAAATCCTTGAATCTAACTATGAGATCTTGATGCCAAGGAAGTAGTGTAACAAACCCAAGTCTGTTATGTCAAATCTATCTTAGAAAGATGCCTTCACCACTACAATAGTCGATGAACTCTCGATGATCAAAAGGTCATCAACATATAGAACCAAAATCAGAAGCGAATCATCCTGCCACAAGAAGTAGACATTGGGATCAAAATGGCACCTAGTGAAACCTATTGTGAGAAGGAAGGAATCCATCTTGGCATACCAAGCCTGAGGGGCCTGTTTGAGGCCATAGATAGATTTCCTAAATCTACATACTAAGGAATAATCTTGAATAAATCTTGGTAGCTACTCCATGTAGATCTCCTCCTCTAGATCTCCATGAAGAAAGGCACTCTTCACATCCATCTGATGCATATCACAACCATGTGATGTGATAATAGCCAAGGTGAATCAAATAGAAGTCATCTTTGCAATGGGTGCAAAGGTCTCTGAGTAGTCAATGCCTACCACCTATGAGAAACCCTTGGCAACCAATCGCACCTTATACTTATCAACTGATCCATCTGCTACAAACTTGGTCTGATATATCCACCTACATCAAACCATCTTTCTTCCCTTAGGAAGTGAAGTCAAATCCCAAGTGTGATTTTTGATTAGAGAAGAATATTCTTCCTCCATAGCACTATCCCACTTAGGTACCCTAGATGCCTCTCGAAAAGTCTATGGATCTGAAATTGAAGCAAAGAATGCATGTGGATCTCTCTAAAAATTCCCCTAGTATGTCTATCATTTATGGGATCTCCTACCCAAGTGCTAGCACTCTCAAGTGTCTGTCTAGCCCAAAGTGGCTCAAAAGTGGGTCAGTCAGGTGCTAACTCTGCATCCTTTAATTAACTAGAGGTGGATGACTCTGCATCACTATCCTCACTGTCTAAACTTGAAAAATAAGAAGATGTCTCTAGCTCAAGAACTTGCTATGGCTGATTTGAATCTGATGAGGAATCATCATGAAGAAGTAGATCCAATGAGGGAGAAGAAGTGTCAAGTGTTGAGTCTCTAGGACTCTCCTAAAAATGGACACTTCTCTCGATAAACAACTCATGAGTGACTAGATCTAGAAGGTGATATCCCTTAATACCATCTAGATAACCTACAAATATGCAAGGCTTGGACTGACATTCCATAGCTTTGCATTCCTTCTTCAGAATGTGGGCCATGGCTGGGGATCTAAAAATTCTAAGGTGCTCAACATCAAGTTTCCTTTTATGCCAAGCTTCAAAGGGTGTTATCCCTTTTAAAGATTTATGAGGAACCCTGTTTTGAATGTAGCAAGCACAATTGATGGCTTCAACTCAGTACTATGGTGCTAAGGATTTAGAGTGAATCATAAAGCTACCCATCTCTTTCAAGAACCTATTCTTGAATTCTACAACCCCTTTCTATGAAGGACTGTAAGTGGCTGTGTGCTGCAAATCAATCCCCTCTGTGGTGCAAAACTGCTCAAACTTGATGCTGACATACTCCCCTCCATTATTAGTTCAAATAAATTTGATGGATTTCTCACTCTATTTCTCAATAAGAGACTTAAAGTCTAAAAAAAATTCAAACACTTTAGACTTTTGTTTGAGAAAATATATCCAAGTGTACCTAGAGAAATCATCAATGAAAGTGAGGATGTACTTGGCCCTTGTGAAAGATGGTTTGGGAAAGGATTTCGATACATCACTGTGGACTAAATCCAAAGGTTGTGAAGCCCTCCAAGCTTTGCCTTTTTCAAATTTCACTTTGGGATGCTTCCTAAGGGAATACCCCTTGCAAAGTCCTTTTGAGAATTAGACACAAGGCAAGCCAATGACCATGTCATTTTTGCAAAGTTGCTCAAGGTAGCGGTAGTTAAGGTGGCCAAACTGCTCATGCCATAATTTGATAACTCCATCTGAATGAGTCAGCAATGCTATTGGAGAAGAATCTAATGCAAAATGTGAGAAGGTGTATAACCTTGCTTGGTGATCTACCCTACCCACTCCCACTATAGTATCACTATGCAACTCCCTAATAGCCACTGAATCTGGTGAAAACTCAACTCTCATACCCCGACCAATGTGAGTGATTTGGTACACTAATAGGAGATTGGTTGAAAGAGAAGGAACACTTAGAATATTTTTGAATGTTCCTCCTTCCATTTCAATTGACCCTCTCCCTACAATAAAAACTGATGTGTCATCACCCAAACTAATTGAAGTCATGCTACAAGGCTCTAAAGATGAAAACTCAACTAGTGAAGAGCCCATGTGGTGAGAAGCACCTAAGTAGATGACCCATGAAGATGTGGAAGCTACTGTAGTTACAAGGGTCTTTCCCTTTTCTTTCTCCTTACCCTTGCCTTTTTCCTTGGTAGAATCTTGGGTAGATGAATTCTGATTGATGGACTCAAGAACATCTATGTTGTTCTTCTCTAGAAGATGAGTTAGGTGATCTATTTGTTTCTTCATGCATTTGCGTTCATCATGCCCTGTATTTTTACAATAGGCACACTTAACCTTTTCCTTCTTAGGTTTAGCATTGGAAGAGGATGAAGACTCAGTGTTATTTTTGGCAGGATTGGTGTTTTCTTTCTTCTTCTCCTAGTCCTTGTTCTTTTTCTGCTTCTCTTTTGTTGAAGTCTTGTCCTTACCATTTCTAGCTATCAAAGCTTGGGGTTGAGTAGACTTCATTGTGCCCATTTGAATTAGCTTATCTTGCTCCCTAGTCAAGTTGGCAATGAATGAATCCAAAGAAGGCATTTTCCATGTAGTACCAAGGGCACTTTTTGTGGCATGGAAAGTGGAGACAAAGACCGAATAGCTTGGACCTAACTTTGTGAGAATAGAAAGAATGAGTTGATCATCTTTCTTCTCTATCTCACATTCTTTAAATTGCAATTTAAGGGCCTTAAACTTAGTGAAGAAGTCATGTAGGGTGTCAAAGTTGCTAGGATTTAGACTTATGAGTTTGTTTTCGAGATCATGACCTCTCATCTCATCAAGTTTTTCAAATAACTTTTCTAAGGTGTCCCATATGTCATTGGGAGTCTGGGAGGATTCTAAATGGAAGATAAGTTTTGGAGACATAGACAAGCTTAGTAATCCAAAGGCTTCATCACTACGGTTGTACCACTTAACCTTTTTAGCATCAGTATTAGGTTTTACTTCAGTACCCATGGTGATCCTATACAACCCTTTGCTTCTAAGAATGATTGACATTTTAACCTTCCATTCATGATATTTGAAGGGTGTTAAGGGTTTAAGTTGAAAAGAATCTATTTTTAGCTGAATTTAGGTGAAGTTGTGTTGATTGCAAGTTGTGAATTTATGCAGAAAGGAGAATGAAAGTGAAGATTTGTAAGTTGTGAAAAGCAATCACAACCCCCACAAAATATTGAGCCCCCCCCAAATATACAATTGCACACTCAAAAGATGTTAGACTCAATTGAGAATGTGTCTTATAGAAATTAGTGCAAGACTAAAGCAAGCAGGATGTCAGACTCAATCGAAAATGCGTCCTGAGAGACCCAAATTTTTGGCACTTTATAAACTAGTGCATTTTTGACAAATAACAATCCTACACTATGGAAAATTGAATTAAAAACACTTTTGAAAAAAATGGCACCCAAATTTGAGCTACCATTTGCAAGATATTAAAGATTCAATTTTCTCATAAACTAGTGTTATTGCTAAAAAAAGCACTAAAACATTTTAAAAATGCCTATTATGATAGAGAAAGTGGCCTTCCAACCACTCATTGGATTTGACATGGAATGAGGAATCCAAAGGAGGTTTGTGTGAGGGGGAATTGGCCTCCCACCTACTCGGGCCTCACCCTTCATCTTTGACAGGTGAAGATACAAGTTTTAAATGAAAAACCCCATAATTACAAAACTGTCTAAAAAATTAAATATTCAATCAAATTGACTGACTTTTGTTTTAAAAGTCAATTTAAACTGAAAACAAATGAATCATAGATATAATGATGGATGCCACGTGTCCAAGGGGTGCCACATGCGATGCCAAGTACGGAAGGGGCACTAAAATAACACAGTTCAGAATTTTAACTTAGAAAAGACAAAAAAATAATTGCAGACCTATGCTGGATGCTGTACGGCCTGCTTGGCACCTTGATGGGCAAGAAAATAAGCTAGAATCTACTGACTTCAATGCACATCAGGTCTAGGCAGAATAATACAAGAAAAAAGTGCCATATTCACAAAAAAATAGCCCTATTTTGGACGCCGTACAGTTGATGGCATGGCTAGAAGGAAGGACTTCTGCTACTGAAACTGAAGTTGCTTAGAGCTGCTCCTCCCTCTACTTCTTGCACACAACAATGGCACCTAGTCTAACTACTGAACTAGCCCCTGAAGTGAAGACAACCAAGACACCCAAAGGCCAAGGATTCCAAGGAAATGATACCAGAAAAGATTCTGATAGTTTTTTAAATTTTAGATCAGATCTAGAAAATAAAAAAACAAAGAGAACTCCACTCCTCTTGATTTCAAAATGAACTAAAAGCATAACCAAACACATGATTACGATTCTTGCTCTGATACCATATCGGAGTTGTTTCCAAAATTTGAATAATGCGAGTGCAATGGAGATGTGATCACACAAGTTGAAGCAAGTGTACACCACATAGATGCTAAAGCAATTTGAAAATAACACAATAAGAGAAATTGCACAATAAAAAATGGAGAAAACCAAAATTTGATTAGCCTGAGATGGCCAAAGTTAAGAATACATATAGGAGAGTATGTAACTCCTCCACGAAAGGTGGACAAGGCACCTCAAGAATAGACAGTAACTCCTCCATGAAAGGTGGTGACAAGGTGCTAAGAATAGAGAAGTAACTCCCATCAAGGAAGTTACTTATGACATTCTTATGACACCTATGACACATCTATGACACACACATCCACATAAGCTAGCCTATCCCATAAATGTAGGAAAACTCCATGTATGCACAAGAAATACAATTTCCCTAATTAATAAATAGGGAAAAATGAAAACCTACACTAATAATCACAAGGTCTAGATAAATATTTTCAAGATAATAGACACTTGACATACTGATATGTACTTACTCATGTTGATTCTCAATGATATTTCTCAAGATGGCATAAGAACATTCTTCAAATAGTACTTTCACATTACTACTCTCATACAGTAACAATACTCACTATGTTAGCAATATAACTCATCATACACACACCTCAACACTTTATTGACCATGCACTTTCACAAGAAGCTTTTGACATCAATGAAAACATTAATACCAAAACTTAAAAATTAATGTCAACCAATCTTAATGGCAATTATCTCTTAGACCTAGTCTTGCCTTTTCTCACCTTTTATGATATGGCCTTTTTCACCATTTTTGATCTTTCTCCCCATTTTATATTAGTGACAAATGTCTTATATAACTATTATCTCTTTTAGAATGAACTCAAATTATAAGACCACTTCAACATAGATCAAGCATAGTCAACAACCTAAATATCTCCCCCTTAAACCAAGCATTCATAATGCTTCTATTAACAGTAGACATCAAGGATCACTTATATATACTGAAATCATATTTTCTCCCTTTGATCTGATACTACCTCTCAAAGATACTAGATGGTACTCAGTCTTTAGAAACTATGGAAATTGCCTATGACAACCATTCTCTGAAACTTATCTCAATCAGGTCACTCTCCCAATTGATCCTTAAAAAGATCAACAAATAGAGTCTATGAAGCATCTTAGACACAATATCTCCTTAAATCCATGTATATCAAAAAGCAATGATTTTCTTGACAAAGAACTAAGAGATACCAAGATCCCCCTTAGACCAAGCATACCTCTAAAATAGCTAAGAACTTAAGATCACTTACCTTCTTTTTCATGACTGAAGAAGATCAAAATCTTGACCACACACAAGGCTATGCCATTTTTGACTTTCAATCTATATAATTAGGGACTCCCCCTTTGTATTTATATACCAACATATGATTGAATAGAATCCTTAATCCATCCTCATCTTTCTTTAAGCATATTGACACCAATATCCTTGATAATAGCCATAGATCTCTTATCATGTTACCTACTATACTTCAAAACCACAGAGATACCAATATAGGAATGGATGATATCCATCTTCATCTTCTTGATTGCAACATAGAAAACCTAAAATCTTCCCAAAAATAAACTTTCTTTGAATAAAATCTCATGCTTCTATTGATAGATGAATGTCTCCATGAAGATTAATGAAGGTAACCTTTTTCATAGGGCACTAAAACAACATGAACTCAAGAGATTCCCATATCTCCATATTCTCACAAGACTAAATATTCTTCAACATCCTTTTGGACTTGATTGACATTATAGACTTGATCTCATTATCAACCATTTGATGATCAATGTGAGCTGACAATACACATTCCTTACTTGATTTCTCTTCTGAAGAATTCTCTATTTTAATAAGTATTCCACTTGAGCTTAAAGATTGATGATGACTTATCATTACTACCTTTATTTTCCATACATTAATTTTCCTTTTATGTTTCACTATAGGAGTTCCAAACATCCTATTTTGACTTGATGACTTTCTAACTTTGTTACAATAGAATCCTGCAATGTGTCCTATATTATAATAGTTATAACAAACCACATTATACATACCATTTTACTGATATGATTTGTGACTCCTTCCATTGTTCAATGAGTCATTATTGTAGGGTCATATACACTCTCTTACTTTATGACCAAATTTATTTCACATAAAAAAGTAACCATTAAAAGAATTAGAATACCTTATAGCATTGGGTTGTTTGATAGGTCTTTTCATGTTGACCTTCTTGTCTTCAATAGTCTTCCTTTTGAATTGAGGTGCCTCATTTTGGTCCTCTTTGAAATAAAGACCTATATTGTCAGTTGAATACTTTTGGCTACTCAATATATCATCTAGAGCCTTAGTACTCTTTTAAAATTACTTAAAAATTTTCATCTTTCTAGATGCTCGATCCAACTTAGCTTTTAGAGATTTTATTTCAATTTCATATCTAATGAAATATTCCTCTTTAGCCTTTAGGATTGCATTAACTACCTTCATATGTTATTTAACTTGATTTATGATCTCATCATACTCCTTAGAAGTGTTACTTAGCCTTTCCTCAAACAATCTAATATCCTCCTCATAATCCTTGACTAATGACCTTAGTTTGTGATTTTTTCTTCTTGAAACTTCAAATCCTCTAGGGAACTTACCAATTTTTCCTCAAAGTTAACTTAAGCTTATCCTTATTTGCTATCATAGTATACTTATTCATCAATCATAAATCCTTTCCCATTTGATCAACCCTCATTACTTGATTTTATGGCCATGAATAGGGTTTCAATATTGTCATGTTTAGATTCATTACTGCCATCATCACTATCAGATGTTCCTAAATCACATACATCAGATGAGCTTTCTTATTTGGTATAAAAACTCTTCTTATTTTTGAATGACCATTTCCTTCCTTAATTCTTCTTTAAATCTCTCTTTTTATTGTTAGACTTATAGGCTTTTCTTCCATTTCCATTATGTTCATTATGTTCTTCATTATGTTTAGATTTATCCTTGTTAGGAAACTTAGATTCAAAGTGACCAATCTTGCCATAGTTGAAACATTTGAAGGGTAACTTACCTAAGCCAAACCTCAACTTCTTAGCAAACATAGCTATGAGTTTATCATCATCATTATCTGAACATACCTCATCCTTGACCTTCTTGGCCTTTGAATTCTTTTCAAATTTGAAATTTTCTTCCTTCTTAGGAGATCTTCCTTTATTTATTCTCATCTCATAGGCAATCAAGATTTCATGAATCCCATCCATATCTAGCTTGTTTAAATCTTTCATCTCTTTTACTACAAACACCTTAGAGTTAACTTTAGAATTTAGTGATCTCAACACCTTTTAGACAATAGTAGACTCTTTCACTTCTTCTCCCAATATTCTAATGATATTGACAACTTCATCAATCCCCAATAGGTAGGATACAATGGTTTCATCTTTAGGATTTTAAACTATATTCTATAGGTATGCAGCTTAGATAACTTCATGTTGGTGTCTCATTCATAGATGGTCTTTAATTTGTCCCATATATCTTTGGTTGATACACAATGAATTACCTTTATAATCTCTACCTATTATAGGCCACCAAGAATGGCATTCATTGCATTGGAGTTATTTCACTAGCCTTCTTACCTGTTGTATCTGTTGGAGGAATAGGGATACAATATAACCATCCACAAATAACTACCAAATATCATGTCCTTGTGAAATTAGATATATCTTCATTCTAATATTCCAAAAGTCATAGTTAGATCTAGTAAATAATGGAGCCTTACTGGTACAAAAACTACCTTGAGCTTGCTAACTAGTCATCCTTGATTTTTAAGATCTCCTTTAGGATTTTAGACCTTATTCAAATAATCAGGCTTTGATACCAATTATTAGAAGAAACATTAATAAGAGGGGGGTCTAATCAGTCTTGAAAAAAGTTCATTCAATTCCACTTAAACATATATGAACCATTCTAACAAGCATGTACATTTTAGCAAGCATAAACATTAAATCATACGAGCATGAAACATAACATATACATGGAAAAATATTAAAGGGAATAAAACCCACTGATGAATAAAATTGAATATTCATATAAAATAAACACCAATATTTAGTTAATTACCAACTTTACATGGAGCACCAACCCCAACTAGCTTACACCAACTTCGTTAGGCATTAATAAGCACCCATTTGTAAGGATGAACTAACCCCCTAATGATTCAAAACCAACTTATCCAAATGATATAGTTGATAACCTTTATAAACCATTATTTCTCATACAATATATGATGATATTCTTCCTCAGTGCTTTGCTCACTTCTATACCTCTCAGACTGGCCTCTAGACTTCTTTACTCAACTAGCCCTCTTCTTGACTTGATTAGGTCATCTAAACTTAATACTTATATGAAAAACTATATATAGCTATAATTGAGCTATGGTCAACCTGATGTATTAGTTGATTAATGATTAAGGCATGTTATTTTATTATTCTAAGATATATTGTATTCCTTACCTAGTAAGATAAGTTTGTGGCTGACTAAGAAGGATATGATCAAGTGACTTGTATAGAAACTACACAGTTTAAGCCTAGTTCAGAGTGCTTAGAGAAAGTGAAAAATAAGTGAATGATATATAAAATTGGTAAGAAAAATTAGGTCATGAATACTAACTTACAAGATTATAATAAACATGAATATATCATTTAAGTATTAAAAACATCATAAAACACTTCAATCCATCATTCTTACAAGAAAACACATCAAGAATCATCTTCTCACTTCTATCTAAATTTCTTACTATCTACATCACTAGGTATATTAGCAACTGATCAACTTGGATCACCAAATTTGCACACCTAAGATTTAGAACCTATTAATAAACCTTAATTATATATATATATATAAGTTTCATGCTTTTACATTCATCTACTTAGTAAGTTTGACTTGGTCAACTCTACTTGTTACAATAAATCTTCTAAAAAAAACACTTTCCTGTAAGGTCTGCTCACTCACCCAAGAAACCAATCACACCTATAAATTATTGAGAGAATTTAATTCAACCTCAAATAACTTAAATATCCTTAACAAACCATTATGATCTCTTTAAAACAATATCTTCAACATTGGGTCAATGTTAGGGTTCTTTGAGGGTTTATACCATATTCCAGTCTTATTGATCACTCATAAAGCTTAGCTCCTTTTTATAGAAACCAATGCTTAGAACTTTGAGATATAACCATTCCTTATCTACCATGAATATATTAAATTATCATGTAGATTTTTTATATGCTAATGAACACTTAAATAACCTTCTTGGGTAGACAATTCTTCATATTATGCACTCAAGAGCCCTTAAAACAATTTTTCAAGCCTTTTCTTGCAAACCAATAACTAAAACTTTATGAACATAATTAAAAAAAATTAATCACATTTTTCAATTCTTATATAATCACTAATTCCTTGTAAATTAATCCTAATACCTCATCTAGACACCATCTATCTTTTGTTTTTTATGCCTTGACTTGTAAGTCACATTAGGTCCTTGAATCTAACCTTCTAGCCACCCTATAGGATTCATCTTGAAAATATCCTATGTTTCATTACCTATTTTGTATGCTCAAACAACATTATACACTCATTATTATTCATATATTCTATATATCATCTTTGTAGCTTCAATGGAGCATATTTAAAGCTCAACTAAGGATCTTCATAACATCTTTAGAGATGCTTACATAAATATTTGAAGATGGCCTTTTAATCATTTTTAAATCCCTCAACACCTCATGGACAAACTCAAATAATTTTTCTCATGCTCAAACACTTAATTATTCTTTGGAGTTACAATAGAATGTCTTTATAGCTACCTACTAGATCTTTGGAGCATACAACTTCTTTGGAGATCACTCATTTCATCGTGCTACCTGCACATATATTTTCACAAGGTCTAGATAACGCTTTACAAGATACTAGACACTTGACATACTAACCTATACTTACTCATGTTGGTTCTCAATGATATTTATCAAGATAAATTAAAAACATTCTTCAAATGGTAATTTCACATTACTGCTCTTATATAACAACAATACTCACTAAGATGGCAAAATAACTCATCATACACACACCTCAATGCTTTGTTGACCATGCACTTTCACAAGAACCTTTTAACATCAATGATAATATCAATACCAAAACTCAACAATCAATTATTGTTGAGTTGTGGAGCTAAAAGATTCACTAATGAGATAATGTGGAGATTACTAGGCTTACACAGTAATTGGCATCGGTCAGAATCAACTAACATCGGTTAGGGGTCGACTGGCATCTGTCATCTTTAGACTGACACCGACTTCTGTGCATTTTCAAAATTGTTATTTTTAGGAGAACAAATTTGAGCCTTTGATTTAAGAGGTGGATCTAAGGGTGGCGAATGCATGGCTCATGAACCCTAGTGTTGTAGTATTCTATATACTAGGGTTAGATCCTCATAGCATGTATAATTTAGTAATTGAGTTGATTGTAATTGATTGAGAGAGAGAGAACTCTTGAGGGAGAATTACTGTACATCTGTGAGGTGTGAGGAGAGAGATATTTCTTCATTATATTTCCTTCTGGAAGAGTTTAATACAAATTGGTTGTTTCTTGTATCTCCTATTATTTGTTGTTTTTGATTTTTAGTTACTTATTACTTCTGGTTTCAATTCCATGTTTAGTTGCTTATACAAAAGTAATCAATTGTACTCTAAGATCTTGAAAACTAGTATCAAAGCATGTTAGTGTTTTTTTATTATAGAATTCACTCACATGGGTTTCTGATTGAGTGGGAGCAAAGCAATGGCAGAAGAAAGTAAACTAAAAATGGAGAAACTCAATGGCAAGAATTATCATTTATAGAGGATGCAGATTGAAGATTATCTATATCAAAAAGATTTATATTTACCATTGGGTGGGGTTTCAAAGAAGCCCATAGATATGGAAGATGAAGAATGGAATGTTCTTGACAGAAAGGCTCTTGGATCTATAAGGTTGAGCTTGGCAACTTCTGTGTTTTCCAACTTATCACAGGCAAAGACAAAGGTAGAGTTAATAAATACTTTGGCAAATTTATATGAAAAACCCTTAGCTTTGAATAAGGTATATCTTATGAAGTAATTATTAATTTGTAAATGTAGGAAGGTGGATTTGTATCTAGTCATCTTAATGATTTCTATACAATCGTAAATTAGTTAAATTTAGTCAAAATAGTTTTTGATGATGTAATTAAGGCTCTCTTAATCTTATGCTCTTTACCTAAAAGTTGGCATAGTTTGGTAATGGCAGTTAGTAATATTGCATCTGATTCAAATATTTTGAAAGTTGATGATGTTTTTAGTGTAATCTTGAATGAAGAAATTCACAGGAAAAGCACAGGGGAAACATTAGGTAATGCTTTAAGTGTTGAAAGCAGGGGAAGGCAAAGAGAGAAGGGCAAGCAAGGAAAATCAAGGTCAAAGATGGGAAGTAGATCCAAATCTAGAAATGGAAGAATAACCTACTAGAATTGTGGAAAGAAAGGGCATGCAAAGAAATATTGTTGGTTGAAGGATAATAAAGAAAATCAGCATGAAGGTAATAAAGAAGCAAAAGTTGCAAGTATTGTTGCACAAGATGCTCTTATATTTTCTTTGGATAATAAAGTAGAATCATGGGTTTTAGATTCTTGTGCCTCTTTCGATGCAACCCCAAATAGATAATTTTTCAATGATTATGTCCATGGAGATTTTGGAAAAGTTTATTTAGGGGATGATGAGCCTTGTAAAATTGTTGGCAAAGGAAAAGTGTAGCTGAAATTGCAGAATGGCAACACATGGGTGTTGAAGGAGGTCATGCATGTACCCATCCTGAAGAGGAATCTAATTTCTGTAAGAAATTTGGGTGATGAGGATTACACAATAACTCTCACAGCTGAATCTTGGAAAGTTTCCAAGGGTGCACTTGTATTAGTAAAAGGTAAGAGAGTAGGTACACTTTATCTAACTACTTGTATTACTGATTATTCTCCTTTTGTTTTATCTACTTCAAATGTAGACGCAAAGTTGTGGCACTGTAGGCTTGGTCACATGAGTGAGAAGGGAATGAATGTTCTTAAGTCAAAAGGTAAGCTTTTAGATTTGAAAAGCATAGATCTAGATTTATGTGAGCATTGTATTTTTGGGAAATAAAAGAAAGTGAGGTTTCTCAAAACTAGGTCAACAAAGAAGAAGCACAAGTTAGAGCTTGTTCACACAGACGTGTGGGGACCAGCTCAGGTAGCTTCTAATGGAGGATCACAATATTATGTTTCTTTCATTAATGATACTACAAGAAAGGTATGGGTTTATTACATAAAGAGGAAATTTGATGTTTTTGACACATTTAAGAAATGTAAAGCTTTGGTTGAGAATGAAACAGGTTTGAGATTGAAGTGCCTTAGATCTGACAATGGTGGTGAGTACTACAGCAATAAATTCAATAGTTACTATTCTATGAGTGGAATATGTAGGGAAAGGATGGTTTCAAGGACACCTCAGCAAAATGGAGTTGCTAAAAGGATGAATAGAACAATAATGGAGCATGGATGGAGTATGAGGTTACATGTTGGTTTGCCCTTACAGTTTTGGGTAGAAGCTGTAGATATTATGGTTTACCTAATTAACAGAGGAACTTATACTACACTAGATGGTGGAATTCTAGAAGAGGCTTAGATAGGTAAAAAGGTAGATCTTTCATTTCTCAGAGTTTTTAGTTCTGAAGCTTTTGTGCACATTGATAAAGAAAATAGAAATAAGCTGGATGTTAAATCTATGCGGTGCACTTTCATTGGTTATGGTTTTGGAGATTTCAGATTTTGGTTGTGGAATTTAGAAACTAACAAAATTATTAGAATCCATGATGTGGTTTTCAATGAGAAGGTGATGTACAGTGATCAACTCAAGAGGCTAAATAATTTTGAGCAGGGCAATCTTGATTTGGAAGAGGTTATGATCCAAAATGAGCTCACGAGTAAAAATTATCACTCATAGAAAAACACAGAGACCAACATCAATTAGGTGGAAATCAACGTTGATTAAGAGGAATCGACATCGGTCAGGTGCAGACCGGCATCGATCAAAGATGACTGGGATCAGTCACTGTCAAAAGAAAATTTGGGTGGACAACAAGCTATAAATGAGTCTCAAATGCCCATAAGGAGGTTTGAAAGGGTAAGTAAACCTCCAATTAGTTATTCCCCTTATTTATACTACTTGTTGCTCACTAATGGTGGAGAACTAGAAATTTTTGATGAGGCAATGTAGGTAGAATCCAGGAAACAGTGGGAGCATGGCATGAATGAGGAAATTAATTCCTTGGAAGAGAACCATACGTGGGATTTGGTTGAGTTGCCAGCCAAAAAGAAAGAACTGAAAAACAAATGGGTATATAGGTTAAAAGAAGGAGAGAATGGACAAATGAGACATAAGGCTAGGTTGGTAGTAAAGGGATTTGCACAGAAACCAGGTATTGATTTTGGTGAAATTTTTTCTCCTGTAGTAAAGATGACTTCTATTCAGACTGTATTGTCTTTAGTTGCTATTGAGGATTTGCATCTTGAGAAGCTTGATGTTAAGACAACATTTCTTTATGGAGATTTGGATGAAGAGACATATATGGATTAGCTAGAAGGTTTTGAGGTCAAAGGTAAGGAGAAACTTGTGTACAGGTTGAAGAAAAGCTTATATGGTCTTAAGCAAGCTCCAAGACAATGGTATTTAAGGTTTGACAAGTTTATGACAGAGCATGGCTTTAGTAAATTTCAATATGACCATTGTGTTTATTTTAATAGATTGGATAATGGTAGTTATATTATCCTGTTACTGTATGTAGATGATATGCTTGCTACAGGTTCACACATGCAGGAAATTACTGAGCTTAAGGTAAAATTAGCTCACACATTTGCCATGAAGGACTTAGGAGCAGCAAAGAAAATCCTTGACATGAGTATTAAGAGAGACAGGAAAAATCATAGTATGATTTATTCTCAAGAGGTTTATGTGAATAAGGTATTGGAGAGGTTCAATATGCAGGATGCAAAACTGGTAAGCACACCTATGGCTGGACACTTCAATTTGAGCAAAGAACAGTGTACTAAATCACATGATGAGGTTTAGTACATGAGTAGAGTTCCATATGCTTTAGCAGTTGGGAGCTTGATGTATGCAATGGTATGTACTAGACTAGATATTGCCCTAGCAGTGGGAGTTGTCAGCAAGTTATGGCCAATCCAGGAAAGCAACACTGAAAAGTAGTTCAGTGGATTCTCAGATATCTGAGAGGGACCAATAGTAGGCATTTATGCTATGGAGGGTTAAACACTTCTCTACATGGGTATGTAGATTCAGATATGGTAGGTGACTTGGATGGTAGGAGAAGCACCACAAGATATGTGTTCACTGTTGGTGGAATGATGGTTAGTTAGATTTCAATGTTGCAGAAGGTTGTTGCCTTGTCTACTACAAAGGAAAAATACATTAAAGTTACAGAGGCTAGCAAGGAAATGATTTGGATGACTCGGTTCATGGAAGAGTTGAGAAAGGAGAAAGAGAGTTGTAGATTGTATAGTGATAGTCAAAGTGCAATTCATTTGGCAAAGAATTCAGCCTTTCATTCAAAAACCAAACATACACAGCTTAGGTACCACTTCATTAGACAGGTATTGGAGGATGGACAGTTGAAGCTAGAAAAGATCCATATCGATAAGAACCTTGCTGATATGTTAACAAAGCCAGTAACAAAGGAGAAGTTGAATCTTCATTCAAATTTTGTTGGTCTTCAAGATTGAACTTGAAGAGTGAGAAACAAGCCAGAGATGTTTAGAGGATGTTGATGTATAGGTACAGGTGCAGTTGTTTATATCCAAGTGGGAGATTATTGAGTTGTGGAGCTAAAAGCTTCACTAATGAGCTAATGTGGAGGTTGTTGGGCTTACACAGTAACTGGCATCAGTCATAACCAATCGACATCGGTTAGGGGTCGATCAACATCGGTCATCTTCAGACCAACACCAATGCACAAAATTGTTATTTTTAGGAGAACAAATTTGAGCCTTTGATTTAAGAGGTGGATCTAAGGGTGGCGAATGCATGGCTCATGAACCCTAGTGTTGTAGTATTCTATATAATAGGGTTAGATCCTCATAGCATGTATAATTCAGTAATTGAGTTGATTGTAATTGATTGAAAGAGAGAGAACTCTTGAGGGAGAATTACTGTACATCTGTGAGGTGTGAGGAGAGAGAGATTTCTTCATTATATTTCCTTTCAAAAGAGTTTAATATAAATTGGTTGTTTCTTGTATCTCCTATTATTTGTTGTTTTTGATTTCTAGTTACTTATTACTTCTGGTTTCAATTATGTGTTTAGTTGCTTATACAAAAGTAATCAATTGTACAGTAAGATCCTGACAATTACAATGCTCAACACAATGATACACAGATCAACTTATAGCTAATTTGATGACTTATATAGTTGTGACTTCATTTAATAATGCCATATTTTTAGACCAAAACTAGTCACTTGAATAACCATAACAAACCTTAGCTAATTATACATCTAATATAGATCTATTATCTCCTTATAAATATTTAATTCCAATAATTTATTCACAATAAGTTTTAATTGATATGCATCATACCTTTTTCAATCATCAAGAGGTCCTTTCCAATACAAAATAAGTCTCTAATAATTGGCAATAACAAGTTTAAAAAAATCCACTATCATAGTAAGTAATGAGTGGCACACAACACACATTACCTAATTCTTCTAATTCACAAAAATAATGTTTTTTTGGACAAAGAATAGATTCTTTATAATAAACACTAGATCTGCTTATATTTGTAATAATAAATTCCTTATAATTAGTAATAGGTTCCTCTAAATTAATATCTTCCCTATTCACATCCAAATCAAAACCAATAACAAAGTTCCTTATCAAACTCAAAATTCAAGTTATAGGGTGGATACCCTAATATAACTACACAAATGGGGTCCATCCCTACTTACACCAACTCTAATCAATCCCATCAGTCCAAAAATACCCAACAAAATGCCTTATTTTCATCACTAATACTCCCTATGTCCAAGAGTGGAATATGATGAAGGATATTGTCTCATGACTTCAAACAGGTAACCAAACTAAAAAGTATAATTTTGATCAAATATACCCCTACCCATTTGATCTAAGTGTCCTCTAGGTGATTTTACCACCTCTTTCAAAATGTTAAAGCTTGACAAATATAAAGGGAAAGGTGATCGAAGAGAGCATTTATAGGCATTATTTATTGCATGCCAAGAAGTAACTTACAAGTGTATCTATTTACTTTGAAAATTTCCATTTATTTTGGGTGGACAGGCCTTAGAATGGCTCCTTAAACTACTAAAAGGATTGGTAACCACTTTTAATGACCTATCATATAAGTTTGTCAATCACTTATACTATAACATATAACATGAGTTGATAGTGGTCAATGTATGTATGCTAAACATCATGGTGGAGAAAGCTTTTCAACATTATTACAAAGGTGGAGAGCCATAGTAAGTCACTTTACACACAATCTATTAGATAAATAGTTAGCTGGTATTTTTGCTCAAAACTTGAATCTTGAGGTTGCCTATAATCTGAGACTTCATTATACAAACACATTTGAATAAATCATTTACAAGGGGGTGAAAATTGAAAATTAATTATTGATAAGGATTTAATTAAGATATATTCTCATGTTCAACCACCAATCAAGACTTAACCACCAATTCAAACTAGTGTGATATAAAATCCTAAGGTCTTTAATAAGAACAAAAGCATGGTTGGAAATGGGGCCACAAAAGCAAAACATGTGTAATGATGCAACCACCACCTATCGAAAATACCCCACATAATCCACCACTCACCCTACAAAGTGTTCCCCCATGATGGAGACACTTCCAAGATAGAGTTTTTAGTAACCTAGGTGAGCTCATTGAGGTGATATTCCAAAAATTAGTTGTAGCTAATATGATTGTGTTTCCATTTATAAAACCCTTTATGGAAAGACAACCCAAGCTAATATGGTATCGAGATAATAATTACTATGACTACCATCATTTTTTCAACCATTCAATCTTTAAATGTGTTTAACTTAGGCATATCATCCAAGACTTTCTCAAAAATGGGGAAATTAAGTTGGAGAAAAGATCTCCCAATATTAATCAAGATATGGGCATATGCAAAGATCCCTTCCCAATGCACAACAATAAAAAACAAAAAATAATTAGAATCAAGGCCAAGGTCATAATCAAAATCAATCACATAGCTATAATTAAACACATGTCTAATTATAATCAAGATCATGATACCCAAGCCAACAAAATTGGTTAGCATAATGTTCTATATGATTATGGTAATGTCATAGGATATGTTACAAATAACTACATCAATACTATTAAGTTCATTCCTTATACATCATCTAACACCCATCAGAGTGTTATCCCTTATTTTTTGGTACTTACACCTTTATCCATAAGTAATTCCATGCCAAGTCAAAGAAACTTAATTTTGCCTTGACCTTCATGAACTACCATTCCTATAACTCTGCCTAATTCTTCTAATTTGAATAACTCTTTCCCAAATCAAGATTATGCAGTCACAACTAAACATCCAAGATTTACCCTCCAAGTCCCTTTTCCTTCTTCTAATACCAATCACATTCATAACTCTACACCTCTTAAATACCAAGCCACATCTACCTATTATTAAGAATTAATATGATATTGGTGAAAAATTCATCAAAATCCTTGCACAAATTTCCATCATGGATCTCTTACATACATCAAAACTTCATAGGACAATATTGAATGAACTTATCTAATAGTCCAAGGTACCCATTGATATTGATCTTACCCATTTTCAAGTACTTGTGGGGAATTTATACCCAAGGCAATAACTTACATTTGAGCAATGTGATATGTCATCCTTTGGGCCCCTACACAATAATCCTCTATATATTGAAACCATCATTTCCTACTATAAATTCAAGTGGTTTCTCATAGATAATGGTTCAAGAATAAATATAGCTTTTTTTAAGTTGATCCTCCATTTGGGATATGCAACAGTGGATATGTAGCCAAATACAATCATGATCAAAACCTATGATAATACAAAAAGGGAATCTATAGGTACCATTTATCTACCTATCATTATTGGGCCTGTCACCCATGACACCCTTTACCATGTCATTGATATAAATTTTCCCTATAATATGCTTTTTTCGTCATATTTATATCCATGAAGTATTATCAACAGCTTCCACATTACACTAATGCATTAAATTATCTCATTTTAAATTAGAGGTCACTATTCTTGATAATTTATAGTCATATCAGTATTGTAATAACCTAGAAGCCAAGTATGGGAACAATAATTATTTCCCTAGTATTGAATTTATAGGAAATAAGGATAAATAAATAGTTATTGAGTCTCTAAAATCTAATTACATTAACCTTAGTGACCTCGCATCCACTTCTTATAATCCACCTCCTGTATTAATTTCTTCCCACTTTAAAATTGAAGATGCTAGCAGTTACATGTATAGAATTTAGAATACTTTTCATGTTAGCAATTTTACCAAGTCCCCTAAATCCTATGGGAGACCTAAACCTACCACAACCATTGGTAGTCCCAACATGATATGGAAAAAGAAGATTAATTCTCATTAGAATCCATTGTTTTTGTTTGTAAAAGATACATCACCAAACCATGATCAACCTACCAGTTTTAAAGGATATTATTTTTATGTTAATGTTTTTTATATGTGATTTAAAAGTGATAAATACCCCATTCATAATATAATAATGGAAAACCAAGACTACAAAGCAAAAGGTCTATGGAAAAAAAAACATAAAGTATTATTGAACTTGTCCCCATGAAAACATAGATAGGAAATTAGATTCTTGGATTCATGCCACTGGGGGTGATCCCATATATTTTGAGAGTGATACTACTTTATTATCTAATTAGAAAAATCTTGGTAGTGACACAACATCCCATTATAGCATATATGATGAGCTGACCAATACCAATTTATTTGATATCAATGTCATTATTACCATCACAACCCATTATCCCCTTTCTTTTTATTATCCCAACCTAATTGATTGGGACAAACAAGATTATATCATATAATTAGATGAATTTTAGAATAAAGAGTCAATTTTTGAGTTCATGGGTCTTAGAGATAGGTTTCTAGTTGGTGATCATAACTAGGGCTTTAACTTCACATTGGACTTTTCAGCCTGCTTTGGAGAGCAAGTGAATTTATTTGGTTATAATAAAATTGAAACATCAAGATCCTTTTGTGAAAACCTCTTTAAAGCACCTTTAGATCAGGTATAAATCAAACATAAAGATGAGTCCATGGGTGAAAACCTATTTCAAGTGCCCTTGGATGGGGAAGTTTGTTTACCTCATCAAGAAGCTTAGTGACCTCTAAGTCCAAGTATCACAGTTGGATCTAATATTAGTTTAAAAGAACACAAAGTCTTTGAGTGATTAGTTTAGGAGTTTCTTGATCCATAAATAGTAATTGACCCCCACTTATTGAAAATTATTTAAAATGGATAGTCATTAATTATAGCAGTTTTCCCCATTCTATAAAATAAAAAACTAGCACTTTGAATGATTATGATCAGTGAGAGTGATTTTTAAAAACTTCTAAAATTGATTCCAAGCCTTAATCATTCATTTTACATAATTCCCATCAAATTGCTTATAATTCCATTAAAACTAGAAATATAAATAAAATGGAAAGCAATAATCAAATTCATGAGAAAAAATAGAGACAAGATACTCCAGAGTTGATAACGAAGTTCACCTAGATTGGGATACATTTCTAAGCTCACTAAGAAATAGTTGAACTAATATATTGATGCAAAAGTGAAGTTTTAAATATCTTACAACATTAAAATGTGAGCTCTAAGGCTAATGAACAATATAGTATGAAAATCCAATCTCATGATAGAACAACTCATGAATAATATTGAGCCAAATATCCTATTTGAAAACTTTATCATAATCAACTGTAAAAATCTCTACCAAAATGATTTTTTCAAGTTGACTATGGCTTCAAAAAATTGATTACACTTCTCCTTTCATGCTCATGCTTCTTTTGGATTCTTTGAGTTCTTGAGAATTGAATGCAACACTGATTTTTAAATTTATTAATTCCATGATTTGTAAATGTCTTCCTCCCCCTTTATATGCTTGTGGAGGTCCACATTTAGGGGTTTATATAATTATCCCCTTTCCCATAATAATGAGATCAACATTTATCTCCACTTTTTTTTATTCTACCATGTTTTATGGGATTTATATTATCCCTTTACATTTTATTATAGAATTTTAATAATATCCCACTTATTTAATTTATGGTCTTTCACATAATTATTAAGGTTTTAAGTTAAGCCAAATTAGCAATTAATTCCATATGTGAGGAATGGGGTAAACTAAAAAGCCATAAGTTGCCCTAGGTTGTGGGATTTTATCCCATATATAAATTATTTTAGGCTTGTTTAAAAATTCCTTTCTTTACCTTTATAATTTTCCTTAGCTGCATGTGTCAACCTAAGACTAGTTTATTGGTTTACTTGTCAAATTATGACTTGTCTTTCTCTACCACATCCATGCCACATGTCAGTCTTTTATTGGTTCACATCACTTTAACTATTTTGACCAAAACTTTGACCATCCATATCTTTCACATACAGACTCCATTTTTTGAACTATAAAATGTGATGGAAATCTCTCAATGAGATATACATTGTGCATATATTTTGAATAAGAATTGATACTATTAATATTTTCCCTTATAGATGATCTCTAGATCATTTCCAAAATAATTTTTTAATTGGACACTACTAGACGTGGATGATTCTAATTCTTCTTACATGGGTGATCCCCATAGCTCACAAAAATCTAAAGAAGATAAATTTATTTCATCACTGAATACTATTGAAGATGGTTCTACGCTCATTTTGTAAAATACCATAGAAGTAAACATTGGTACTTATGATGATCCAAAAATCATTCAATTAGATGCTCTCTCATTGCTAAAGAATGTGAATTCATTATTATTATCTTAAATGACTTCATTGACATATTCTCTTAGTCCTATGTATAAATTCCAGGTTTAGACCCATCTTTAGTGGTACATCAACTTGTTATGCATATAGATGCTAAACCAATCAAGCAAAAACTATGAAAAATACATTCACGTATTGTTATCCTAGTTAAAATAGAGTTAGAAAAATATTTCAAATAGGTTTCATTAGACCAATTGATTACTTAGAGTGTATTTTAAACACTATTCTAGTTATCAAGAAACCATATAGAATTTGCTTATATACTGATTTTAGAGATATCAACATATTGTGCCCTAAGGATGACTTCCCTTAGCCAAACATAGACATGATAGTCAAATCAATGAATGGATATAAGATGTTATCCATCATGGATGGTTTTTCAAGATATAATTAGATAAATATTATACCTAAAGACTAGAATATAACAACATTCACCACTCCATGGTGGATGCTTTTCTATGAAGTCATGCCATTTGGCTTCAAGAATATCAATACAACTTACCAATATGCCATGACTATCATATTACATGACATGATGTGTGATATTGTTGAGGATTATGTATATGACATCCTATCCAAGTAAAATACATGTAAAAGACACCTTGAATTTCTACGAATAATCTTTGAGAGACTTCATGAATATAAGGTATGCCTTAAACATAAGAAGTGCATATTTAGTGTCACTTCTATAAAATTTATAGGGTTTATTGTATCATATAGAGACACTAAATTTTATCCCACTAAGGTTAAATATATTATGGAAATGTCTCTTCCATCTAATATGAATTATCTTCATAGCTTATAAGCAATATCTAATCTATTTGTTCGTTAATTTCACAACTAGCATATAGGTGTCATCCTTTTACTCATATTTGAAAGAAAGGTGTTACATTTAAATGGGGTGTAGGTTGCCAAAAATATTTTGAATAATTAAAGACATATTTGGCCAATCCACCAGTATTGATCCCACCTTCATTAGGTATCCCATTGATCCTTTACATTTCAATAACAAAACATGCACTGGGGGTACTTTTAGATCAACATGATAAACAAAGTAAGGAGCATGCAGTATAATATTTGAGTTGGACACTTGTAGCTTATGAAAACAATTATTCACCAATTAAAAAGGCTTGTTTATAAATGGTGTTTACTTCCTATAATTTTCATCAATACATGTTAAATAATAAGACCATTGTTATAGCCAAGATTGATCCCCTCAATATCTATTAGCCAAGGCAATTTTAATAGGTCACATAGCCAAGTGAGTAATGTTTCTATGTGAATTTTATGATAAGTATCATAATCATAAATACATTAAGGGGTATGTCCTTTCATATAATTTTTTTGAATCTCCTTTATGTGATACCAAGCTCCACATTTTTTGTTTCCTAGATGAGTCAATCTTGACACTAGGAGAAATGTCCATTGAATTTAAACAATGGAAATTATAATTTGATGGTTCATTCACATCTCATGGATCTAGAGCTGATAATTTTTTAATCACACCATAAATAGATATAATTCCCAATACATTTCACATTATCTTTCATTACACTAATAATATGGCCGAGTATGAGGCACTCATTTCAAGACTTTATCTTGTTGTACAATGGAACACTCAATAGTTAATATCATATGGGGATTTATAATTGATCATTAATCAGGCTATCTAAAAATACCAAACTAGATATAAGAATCTTGTACCTTACAAAATTATGGTTGACAACCTAAAATAACATTTTGAAACTATTCAGTTTGAAAAGATACCATGAGTCAATAATCAATCAATTGATGCAATGGAAACCATTGGGTCCATGATAATAGTGCCAAAGAGTATTACTTTGTCATTGAGAACCCTATTCAACCTACTCATATATAGCTATATTCTAAGGTCGTATGTGATATTGTTAGTCCTGATCTCCCTTGGTATCAAGACCTATACACCTATTTCCAAGACCAAATTCTTCCTACTAACTTATCACAAAACTAACTTAAGGTCTTCATTCATAATGCTTCCCATTATACCCTAATTGGACACTATATCATAGAGATTATGATTAAAATTTTATTCATTATTTGAATTTAGGACAATTCAAATTAGCATTTAAGGACAAACACAAAGGAATTTATGGGGCTCACACTAGTAGGATGGTCTTTGCTAAGAAACTCCTTTAGACAGGGTATTATTAACCAAAATGGTTATAGATTCTTGTCAATATGTCAAAAAATATGTTGCTTATCAAATACATGGTAATTTTATCCATGCTCCTTCCCTATAATTTTAAATAATCACTATGCCTTGGTTATTTTCAATGTGGGGACTCAATCTCATAGGGAAAGTAAACCCCACTTTCTCTGATGGCCACAAGCATATCCTCACTGATATAGAATATTTTAATAAGTGGATAGAGGCCATTATCTTTGCTTACATAAATAGCAATCAGATTTTTAAATTCATTTATTTTTACCTCATCTACCACTATGGCATTACCTCCACCATTATATTTGATAATGGATCATTAAAAAAAAGATATCAAATCCCTCTATTCCCAATTCTATATTGAGCATAAAAGTTCCACACCCTATTTTCCTCAAGGTAAAAACTAATATGAGGAACCAAATAAAGCCATTATTAATATTCTTAAGAATATTATCAATGGCATTGTTTGTGATTGACACTTGTAATTATTTCCAACCTTGAAAGATTATTGTACCAATACCTACACACCTACAAGAGCCATACCATACTCCTTAATCTTTGATTCTAAGGTCATTATCCATATAGAGATCAAGTTTCCCTCTCTAATTTTTTTTTATATAATATCATTGATGATGAATAATATAGAATTTCCATATTACAAGAGGTAGAGCTATTGAATGAGAAAATGCTAGATGCATTAGACCATTTGAGAGCCTATCAAAATTGGTTATACAAAATCTATAACAAACATATCTTCCCAAAGAGTTTGAAGTTGGTGATTTAGTGCTAAAATAAATTCATAAGAATACCAATGTTGAACACAAAAAGAAAGGCAAGTTTGAGGCTAATTATCTAGGTTCGTATATTATTATGATAAATTATGGTTCTAAGTAATACATGTTGGATACACCATATGTATAATATCTTGAGGAGCCTATGATCATTTTTCATCTCAAATACTTTTATTTTTATCCATTATCTATGAGATATCTTGTTTGGGGTCATCCATTTCATATTCAGCCATTTACCTCATTTTACCATTCCCTAGACCATTTTTATCCTCCTACTTCCTGTTACCATCATGATCTTGATTACTACCAAAAGGTGTCACATGAAAATTCATATAACATTTTCAAAGGCACTCTAGATTGATTAGCATCAATAACCTCTTTTGAGACAAGTGTACCAGGGCATGTTAACATGTGTGTTACCTAATTTATAGTTATTTGAGTTACCTTATAATTACTCCCCATAGTTTTTCCAAAATTTGTTCCTTCCTATTCCTATATTTTTATTATATCGTATTCATCTTTGCCTTAGGTTCTGCTCTTGGTTTTATGGTCAATACCATTTTAGCTAGTTTAGTTGTTGTTTGAGCCCCTACCTAAGATTATTTTCCTTAACTAGATATTTCATTATATTTTTTTGAATATTCCATTTCTTTATTCATTATAAAAACCCCAAAACATTTAAAAGACCTAGAAAACCCTAAAAATAAAAAAAATGAAAAAAAATGGCTTAAAATATCCATGAGAGATATAAAGCCACAAAATCTTTGATTTTTTATCACCTTTGTTTTTATTGGTGACTCTTGGTCATATTATAGGAGGAAATATTTTTACCAATACTAATTATTTCTACTCATCATTACCATTATTTCATTATATCTTCCCATTTTTGGGAAAACTACATCAGCCTGAGGTCTATACGGACTATGTAGACAACACTTAGATGCATGGGGCTTCTCAGGTCAGCTCATCCACTCTTCAATTTTGTTTCCATTCCCATTTTAATTACCATTATATTATTCTCTCATATTTTTTCAATAAATAATTGATTTACACTCTCACCATTTTGCAAGCATTAATTATCTTATGCTCTCACCATTTTACGAATAAAATTTACCTTATGTTATCACCATTTTACAAGAAATAATCATCTTATCCTCTCACCATTTTTTGATTCATCCCTATTTTTCCTCTACAAAAATTTATATCTCTACTTATCATCACTTTTATTCTATCCCAAATCCTGAGAGAGCTACATCTGGTTTGAGTCCATATAGACTATGTAGGTAGTGTCCATGTACATAGGGAATTTGGGGGCAATTTGACCACCCTTCATTATTCTTATATACCCAATTTATTTAGCCTAATTATTATTTTATCCTATCCATATTTCCCTTGATTTGGGGATATATTATCCAAGCATAATACCTTACTAGTCGCACATGCACAATTGATTATTTAGTCCAAGCATATCTTCTTGCATCATGTTTTTATGTGTTTTACTTATCTGATCACTTTCCTATTTATTTAAACATTTCTTATTTTATTGTTTTTTTGTGTTTAAATGCAACTTATTTTACACTTTAAGTCTTAATATTTTATATCTTGGCCTTAATGTGTTTACACTTATATTTAAACTTTTTTTTGGTATGTCTTTTGTTCAAATATATTATGTTTTACACTTAGGTCTTGATGTTCTATATCATTATTTTAAGTTATAAATATTTTCATTTAAATTAGACCTTATGTAATTGACATACAATGTTATCATAGATTATTTATACTTATGGTTCATATTATCATTTTCAAAATTTAAAACCAATTGCTCAAATTCTATATACCAATGTTGTACCAAAAGCATCTCTCCAAGTATGATCTAGTTATCTAAA
Organism: Torreya grandis; assembly: GCA_037957365.1. Taxonomy (NCBI): domain Eukaryota; kingdom Viridiplantae; phylum Streptophyta; class Pinopsida; order Cupressales; family Taxaceae; genus Torreya; species Torreya grandis. The sequence goes on from JARHVA010000897.1 coordinate 1,914,030, forward strand.
ACACATGATTAAGAAGTCATTTCATTTTACATAATCACATCAAATGACCAAATTTAAAACAAACATGGCTATCTTTATGCTAATTGTTGGCTATTCTAATGCCCCCTGGTCCCTCAAACACTTTCACACTTAGAGAGGAGTATTATTTGCAGAAATAAGCTGAGTATGCACTCCATCACTCATTCATAATGACTTTTGTGGCCTAAAATTAGGTATGTCCAAGATTGTTCATATTTCCTAAGAAAATTATTCTTCATTTATTACAATCTATCACCTTGAATGAGGTCTTACATATTTGATGTTTGGCATCGAAAAGGGCATAGTTTCTTACTTATCAATGCATGGATGCATTTAACATCTTATATATATTCATGCTAACCTTGTTGAGGCTTATTCCATGGATAATGTTTTACAATATCCACTATTGATGTTATGTTTCATAAGTATAAGGATATAAAGGTTATTTTCCATGTTTTGAGGGTGAATGCATCCAAAAAAGAGATTTATGTAAATTTTAACATTATATTAGCTTGAAGAGGTTTATTCAAGTGCTTTCCAATTGAAAATAAGGCCAAAAAGAGTCTTAAGAGGCCTAATAAGATTATGAACACATCAAAAAGTCCCAAACAGTGCATTTGAGGATATAAAAGATCAAAATGTTATATTTTAGGTCATTAAAGTCATTTTTAATAAAAAAATCATTCTTTAGGTTTTAAATAGTTATTCTTTATATGTGAGGATTCTTTATGACCCTTCTAGTCTATATAAATGATTAAAAAGGTGTTGAAGTTAGTTATTTCCCTTTATTTTTATCCTTAGTGAAATTCAATTCTCCCTAATGTGAGGAAAGTACACTTGACCATCATAAAATCATTTTTCCACCTTCAAGCATGATCATGGTAGTTTCATGGTTCCAAGGATGCTTTTGTAGGTTTACTAAAGAATCTCTCAAGGTTTCTTCAAATCTCCAAGGAGGAAGACACCATGATCTTGAAAGGGTTGTGGTATTAGAGCCATATATGTGGTTTATCCAAGAAAGAGGAGGTTCATATATAAAGGAGTAGTAGTTTAAAAACTAGATCATAAAGAAATAAGCCATGAATGAGTTTTCAAAACCTTGATTTCAAGTTATAGGTCTAGAGAGAGGTGCAGGTTTTGGCCTTGAATGAAAAATTTTAGGGGTTATGAGAGTTTCATACATGAAACCTATATAGATGGAATCCTAAGTGAGTTAGATTAAGAATTAGTCAATAAAACTCAAAAAATACATAAATAAAATAACTAACTAAGCCAACTCCTTAAACATGGTTTACAAATGAAAACTAAGATCTATTGAAAGAAAAAATATGCATCAAACCTTCCAAAAAGAATCCCTCCTCTAAATGCATCTCAAAATGTGATTTTACCCTTGATTTGGTGATGAAGTCTTTAGAAATGATGAGTGGCTTTCTCCTCCATCATCTCTTAATGCACCAATGAAACTAGGCTCATGATATTTGATCAAATATATTCCAATAATGAAGTTATCCTATAGCAAATTCAACATATTGACACTACAAAAAATATGAGTTGTGAAGAGAATTTTGCATAATAAGTTTAAACCAAAAGAGCTTTAAAAAAGGTGGTCTTGGCCCTCCTATTTATAGATTTTTAGAATTGATCAGAATTAATCATGATCGTCCATCTTGACATCAAGATGTGTGGCCATGAATCAATTCAATTTTGGAGGCTCAATCCATAATTATCCCCATTAATATTTGGAAGAAAGGGGCATTAAAGAGGCATGGGAGGCCTTAAACGTAATATTTATTCCATTTATGGCTTATATATGCCACCCTAAAGATGATGTCACTTTATGATAGATATATTAGAAATAAATTTCCAATTAAACAATAGTAAATAACTTCCATGGATTTTCCAATCAAGCCCTTAATTTGGATTAATTTACTTAAGTGAGGTTAATTAACTTTTCAACAAATCTTTGGAAATTGGTTGCTCACTTTAATCAAACTATTCAAAATGTCAAGTTATTGGGTCATAATTTGACTGGAATATAATTATAATAAGGTGTCAATTGCGTATGGACCAATACCCCATTTAAATCATTGTTGACACAAAATAACACATACATGTGTCATGTGCTTTTGAATTAGAAGAAATCATTGGTTCAAAGTGTCAAATACTATTTTTGTCATTTTGACTCGAAATGATTTGAGAAAATTTAATAATTACATAAAATTTATTTCCCCATTCATGGATACATTAACCTAAATTGGCACTTGTATACGATAAGCTCAAACCATTTAGCGTGTTTAAGTGATTTTGGCCCAAATTATGTGTTTGAGTGCATTTCAATTAAGATTGATAATTTTAACATAATGATGTTAGTGTTGACTATTTTTTTCCCAACAAGCCAAAAAGTTGGTCCCCTTCTATCCCTGTTGTTCTAGGCCATTTCATTTTTGATTTTGCATGAATCTGTCCATTTCTATAGACTCTGCAAAATTTCTACGAACTTTGCAAGTCTATTTCTATGGACTCTGTAGGTCTATTTCTTGGACTCTGTAGGTGGAATTTCTATAGTTTCTACAAAGAAGATTTTTCTATGGACTCTGCAGGTTAGTCTTTTGGTGTGTGAAGAATCAGTTCAGAGAGTGTTGGGTTTTACAAGGTTTCTTCAGGCTCTTGTCTAAAGAAATTCACAAGGAATGTTGGCATCATTGAACCATTAAACCATTAAACCGGTTTAATGCTTTGGTTCAACACTTGGGTTCAATCGCCAAGTTCATCACTTGGTTCAACGCTTGGTTCAATCAGCAAAGTTCAATGCAAGGTTCATCGGTAGGTTCAATCAAATGGTTCATCACTCAAGTTCAATGCCTTGGTTCAATCGGCAAGTTCATTAGCCTTGGTTCATCACCGGGTTTAATCACTTGGTTCAACGAGCTTGGTTCAATGCTCAATTCAAAGGCTCAGCTCAACAAATGTTTGAACCATTGAACCAGTTCAATGGATTGGTTCAACAATTGGTTCAAGTGAATGGTTCAAAGGCTTGGTTCAATATGGAGTGGTGCGCAGTGTTAAACCATTAAACCATTGAACTGTTGAACCATTTTTGGTTCAATTGATTGGTTCAATGGCTTGGTTTAAGGGAGAATCCTAAATCCAAAAGGGCAAGTGCCCTTGTGGAGGGTAGTTCTAGGTTGAAAAGCCCTTATGAAGGGTAGGGAGCACTTCGAAGGCAGTTGAAGGATTTAAAAAATGTGAAAAAGACTTAAGGCTTTGAAATCTTTCAAAATTTTTGTCTAAAGGAATTCCTTCAGATAAAAAGTTCAAAGGAATTTAGAGGAAGGCCACCAACACAAAGAAAAGGACAAAGGACTGAGACAATTCTCGTGGACTTTTTGTTCACGGGAAAATTGTCCACGACAAAAGTTTGTAGGAAAAAACCCACAAAAAAAGCTCACAAAAAAGGCCTGAAGGAATTTTCCAAGGACGGTGATGTCCTGAAAGCCCTCAATTTCAAGGAGATAGATTAGTGTTGTGTTTTAAGCAATGATGGGTGCACAGACATCAATTTTAAGATAGTGAAATAGCCATTTGCTTTTGAATTGCCTGAGCACCAACCATGAAAGGAGCCTAAAGAATGCATCAACCCACTAGAAGATCACCCCTAAGGGATAAAAGAGTAAAAAGAGACAAAACTAGGGATGAGACAAGGTGCATAAAGAGACAAAACATCCAAGTGGTAAAAGGAGATGTCAACTCAGGAATTTATTCCTACAGTTGGAACAACGCTTGCCAGATGGATAACCAAATGGTGCAAATAACAGACAAGCCACATAAATGCCTTGAAGGGAGTAGTCTATTTTTAGAAAAGCATTGCAGCCATGTTTTTCACATTAATTTAGAATGCCAAAGTCAAAGCAGGAGCTGACAATCAAATGGTTTCCTCTTCCCAAGGCTCAGAGTGCACATGGGCCAGCTTGCAAAAAGAGCACCAAAATATTTCCTAGGAAGCACCAATTTCTCTTCCTCTTCTGATATATTGAAATTTCTCATTTGAGAAAGGATCCACTCTCTTAGCCTTAAGGCAAAACTCTACCCAAAAATATCTCGAGCTTGTACAACAAAGCTCTGCTAGTTTTTACCTTGAATCATAACTTAGCTTTTTTACCTCTATCTGGACTTGTACTTTAAAGTATATGTTAGTTTTCTCCTTTGTGTTAAGTCATTGTCTTTCATACTTTCATAGATTGATTACCATATGTCCAGTGCATTGTGAAGTCTCTTTTCTATAAGTCTGCTAGAAGTGTCTATAGGGGAGTGTAGGTGCCTATAAATAGGTTGCCATAAGTGTGTCTGAGGATGCCTCTGGTAGTTTCTTCATCCCTGTATTTCCATGGGCCCCTAGATGACTGTTGTAGAAGAGCTTCCCACTTTAGATGAAGTGTATGGGCACTTCTTTTTGGTGAAAATTATATATTTAAGCTAGGTGGGTCACACTTTTTTGGTGTAGCACCTTTTCATTTTTAGGCTTAAGTTCTATTTTCAACATCTCTCTTTCTTTTCATCCCCCCCTTTTTTCATTTTATTTATTAGTAGTAGGAGAAACTAGGGCTTAAAAGATACATCAGAGGGAGCTAGCCCTTATCTAGAGACTCTCCCCTCTAGCTTCACTAGTCCCACATGCGAGAGGGGAGTTTCCATTTTGACGTGTGGAAGGTGGGAGCTAAGCCTCCTACCCCAGGTGCAATCCACTATGTCAACAATTTTTGGCACACCCAGTGGGACCAACGAGGACAAGTTGTGTCCAAAGAGTTGAAGAATTTTTAGTGTGTTCTTCAACCAACCAGCCTTTGGAGGCTTTTACATCAACACCAATGGTGACTCTGAGTTGAATCAACTGGTTAAGTATCCTGGTGCCATCAAAAATCACTTTTTGTATGTATAATTCCTTTGCACAAAATCATGGACCTTGTATTCCTTCATATGACTTTGATCAGACTCAAAATTTTTAGGGAATCACCTCAAGCAGCTCTCCTAGTTACCCTTCAATGATAAGGGAGGTGGCACTGGAGTTTGAGAAGCAGGTAATGGAAATAGACAGACTAGATGAGCAATATGGTTATCAACAGGACCTAATGTACAAAGAGGCACATTTATTTAGGCAAGCTCAAGCCCTGTAATCCATGGAGGAGGAGGTAGCAAAGTGGTGGAATCCATTCATGTAAGGTAGTCAGCCTTGCGTGCCCCCTCCTATCCTAAAGAAATCCCCCTCTTATACACCAAATCCTTTTTATCAGATGACACTTGCTCACTCTAGCTCATCTGATGCATTAATTAACCTTGCTCTTGACCCCATATGCCTAACCTTCAAACATCAAAGGAAACTAGAACAACCTCCCATGGAGATGAACCTTCTAAACTCCTTAGATCATGAATCTTCTTTTGGGGGGAACTTTACGAACCAGCACATCTCTCTCAAAACTGTTCTTACTCAACATGATGATGCTGGTGACCTCCAAGAAAGACTCTTTTAGGATAATCTAGCCAAGAAGATTGAAGATTTAGAGGCTAGGATGAGACTGCTTAGAGAAGGAGAGAGAGAACTTTTAGACCTTATGGAGGAGCCCCAGGACCTTGGAGAAAACAAAGTTACTGCCTATTTTTAGGAGCATAATTCCAACTCTAAGATCTTGAACTGGAAGAAAATAGTAGAATCATGGGGTAGGAAGGAGGAGAAGGGTTTTTCTCAAAACCTTGAAGAAGATGAGGCTGCTCCTACTCAACATGATGATGCTGATGACCTCCAAGAAGGGCATTTCCAAGAGGATATAGCCAGAAGAATTACAGAGTTGGAATCTAGAGAGAGATTCCTCAGCCAATGCGTGATAGATAATTCAGACCCAATGACACATTATATGTCTGAACACACCCCATCTACACACTTCCAAGAGAGCTATCAGGCCACACCTGATATAGATGAAGTGTTAACCAAGTGGAAGGAGGAAAATCATTTGATTCTAGCTCAAGGACTACCTCCTCTTCCATATGGTTTTCCCACTCCACCCCCTCTCAAGGAGGAACCTATTCTATAGGAGGTGAGTGATGTAATATCCCCTACCAATAGAGATATATGAAAGACACAAAGCTCTGATACCATTGTAATATCCCCTACCAATAGAGATATATGAAAGACACAAAACTCTGATACCACTGTGATGTCCCTTACTTAGGGGCTCTTTTTTTCCTACAAAAGCTCTGATATATAGCAATAAAATCTCTGAACAACTGTAATATCCTCTTCAAACAGGGAATATATAAACTCATCAAGCTCTGAACAAGATACAATTCTGTGGAATAGATTCACATATGCATAAACAAATCACAATATAATCTCTCAATAGCAATTAAAGATCACATTACTTGTTCTTCTGGACGATTACACAATTGAGTCTTTGTTATACAAAATTAAGAATATTAAAACCCTAGTCTTAAAACCTTGGCTTTGGCTAATCTGGCAATGGAAACTGGATTTGGAAGTGTCTCAGCCTTTCTGTGTCGACACACAGACTCCGTCGTCGGTCAATATATCGCCGACGTCGGTCACTGTCGGTCGGCTTTCTGCCGACGTCGGTCTTTAGTCGACCGATGTCGGTCACTGTAGCCCTTTCTCTGTCGAGGTCAGTGCCTGATGCGGATCTGTACGGACCTGTACGGACTTGGTACGACCGCCAACCTGTCTCTTCTTAACCCCTGATAGCTGAATAGCCTGATCTCACGAATATAGATTCTAACACAAGATCTATCTCTGTATAACTTATTAGATCAAAACTAAATAAAGAAAATACCTGGCAAGCTCTGTGATAAACTTCTGTGTGAAGTTATCTCTCAACCCTGGAATTTTGTGATAACTTCTGGGTGAAGCTATCTCTCAGATCTGTATCTCTGTGATAACTTTTGGATGAAGCTATCTCTCAATTTGGCAATAAATCAGCTGATATCTCACAGCCTCTAAATCACACATAATGAAGAGGGAACGTTCTTCACTGCAATGGAATCCTGGAACCCTTGGCTCAGTCTTCACAGAAGAATTACTTCAATTTTCAATAATCAATAATCTATGCATACATAATCAATAATGGCCTCCATGTGAAACCCTTATACCCTCAAAAGATATGCTTGCCCTAATTAGGGTTTTTCTTAAATTAGCATTAGGGTTTCTAATTTAAAATTAGAGCAAATAATTAATAATTAATAATTAATTATTAATGAGACTAAATAATTAATATTTGATTAAATCAATCAAATATTAATATCTCCCTCAATACATGTCGGATCGACGAACCGATCGAAGCTAGTGAATCAGGGAGTGATTCCACACATAACCATACCATAATAAAGGTGCTCCACTGCATATCAAATATCCCTAAAAAGTAGGAGCCCTGGCCAAATATGTCTAAAATAACCTGAATGAAAATCAAATGTAGAAATCTTGTGAATCAAAGTCAATCCAAGCTCCATTATGACCCTCTATCCATCCTATTAGCCTACGAAGGTCGCATAATAGGCCAATCATCAAATCTGTCAATGTCCACAAAAAAGGGGACATGACAATCCGCCCCTCCTGAAATTGCTTGTCCCCAAGCAATCTCAGAACAATAAACCACTCAATCCTCCTGGATCCCAAATGTAGTTATGCCCTGCACTGCTGTGAATCAATGTGAGTACCTGCAATATCATCAGAAGTAAAACAAAGAGGAACCCATAATCAAATTGGCGAACACAACTCAACCAATCTCTGAAATCATGACTGCCCTGGATGTGTCGATACTGTAGACTGTGTACTGGGCAACTGCAAATTTCATCTACAAAAGATGGTGTTAATCCATCCCATAACTGATCCCTCTGTAATGGTGGCACAACCAACTGTACCATACTATCAAATGTGTGAGAAGAATCAATTTGGAGACTCGACTCCACTGGTATCCCAAACTCCTCAGAATCAGGTACTCCCAAGTCCTAAATATGTGTGTGAGCCTCAACCACATGCTCCTCATAAGCAGCTATAGAAACATACTCATCACCCACACTCAATGTACTAACATCTGAGTACACCTCCACACTCTGAATGCAAGCATCAGACTCATCCTCACTGTCTAACTCCTGAGTTAGACTCACCTTAAGACAAAGCTCATCCACAACATCCTCAACTACTCCTGCCTGTGAAGATAATGTGGATAACTCATTACCTGAAGATGTGTTAATATCTCCCTGTACTGGATCAGCATGACTGTCAAACTCATCATGCAAGTGGCTGCATGTCATAGGGAAAGCACTACGATCCTTGGGCCTATTAATTAAATTCTTTAACCACATGCAAGCTCTAGGTGAGACATTTCTCCCTTTTGTCCAGACATACCATAAATCTTCTGCCAAGAGTTTGGAAATTTTATCCTCCTCCTCAAACAAGATTGTGAACATAATAGAGTGCATTGATGCCAATATATTGCTAGAATGAAACTCATCTAAAATATTTTAAACATCATGCGAATTTCACCAATACAACCTACTAACATCATAATGTTTTCAAATCCATACCTTGCAAATGTTTCAAGTAACCTTGCCCTCCTTGAGAAATAAGGGTCTCTAATGTTATCCAACTTTTCGAAGCTTTTTACCATGGCATAAAGTACCTCTCTCATAATCTGATCATCATGAAAATCAAAGCCAGCTATGATTCTCATCATTTCACTAATGCAAGAGAGAGTTGCAAGTCTTACCACCTCATCATGATGTCTCAATAATCGGGGCTTCACCAATGAATCAAACACTGGAAATAACGCTGTTTGCATCTCATAAGTATTTGAATGCTCAACCTTGCCTAAATAAGTGTCCAACTCCTCCAAAAATTTTAGAGTGTCATCTACTTGCTGAAATGGATGATCTAATTTCTTCTTTGCATTGTGCATGCTTTCTTCTAAATCTTTGACCCCTCTTAGAGCCATACTGATAATCGAATTGAACCTGGAACTACCCAACAGGATGGCAAGACATTAGTTCTGATGTACCCAACAGGATGGCAGGAATTTAGCTCTGATACCACTGTACTATCCCCTACCAATAGAGATATATGAAAGACACAAAGCTATGATACCACTGTAATATCCCCTACCAATAGAGATATATGAAAGACACAAAGCTCTGATACCACTATAATATCCCCTACCAATAGAGATATATGAAAGACACAAAACTCTGATACCACTGTGATGTCCCTTACTTAGGGGCTCTTTTTTTCCTACAAAAGCTCTGATATATAGCAATAAAATCTCTGAACAACTATAATATCCTCTTCAAACAGGGAATAGATAAACTCATAAAGCTCTGAACAAGATACAATTCTGTGGAATAGATTCACATATGCATAAACAAATCACAATATAATCTCTCAATAGCAATTAAAGATCACATTACTTATTCTTCTGGACGATTACACAATTGAGTCTTTGTTATACAAAATAAAGAATATTAAAACCCTGGTCTTAAAACCTTGGCTTTGGCTAATCCGGCAATGGAAACTGGATCTAGAAGTGTCTCAGCCTTTCTGTGTCGACACACAGACGCCGTCGTCGGTCGATATATCGCCGACGTCGGTCACTGTCGGTCAGCTTTCTGCCGACATCAGTCTTTAGTCGACCGATGTCGGTCACTGTAACCCTTTCTCTGCCGAGGTCGGTGCCTGATGTGGATCTGTACGGACCTGTACGGACTTGGTACGGCCGCCAACCTGTCTCTTCTTAACCCCTGATAGCTGAATAGCCTGATCTCACGAATATAGATTCTAACACAAGATCTATCTCTGTATAACTTATTAGATCAAAACTAAATAAAGAAAATACCTGGCAAGCTCTGTGATAAACTTCTGTGTGAAGTTATCTCTCAACCCTGGAATTTTGTGATAACTTCTGGGTGAAGCTATCTCTCAGATCTGTATCTCTGTGATAACTTCTGGATGAAGCTATCTCTCAATTTGGCAATAAATCAGCTGATATCTCACAGCCTCTAAATCACACACAATGAAGAGGGAACGTTCTTCACTGCAATGGAATCCTGGAACCCTTGGCTCAGTCTTCACAGAAGAATTACTTCAATTTTCAATAATCAATAATCTATGCATACATAATCAATAATGGCCTCCATGTGAAACCCTTATACCCTCAAAAGATATGCTTGCCCTAATTAGGGTTTTTCTTAAATTAGCATTAGGGTTTCTAATTTAAAATTAGAGCAAATAATTAATAATTAATAATTAATTATTAATGAGACTAAATAATTAATATTTGATTAAATCAATCAAATATTAATATCTCCCTCAATACATGTCGGATCGACGAACCGATCGAAGCTAGTGAATCAGGGAGTGATTCCGCACATAACCATACCATAATAAAGGCGCTCCACTGCATATCAAATATCCCTAAAAAGTAGGAGCCCTAGCCAAATATGTCTGAAATAACTTGAATGAAAATCAAATGTAGAAATCTTGTGAATCAAAGTCAATCCAAGCTCCATTATGACCCTCTATCCATCCTATTAGCCTACGAAGGTCGCATAATAGGCCAATCATCAAATCTGTCAATGTCCACAAAAAAGGGGACATGACAAGTGAGGAGTAGAAGATCCAATTTGTAGTTTCCCAAGAGGCTATCAGGAGCGATGATGAAGAAGAAATCATCATTGATGATCCTTGTGAAGATCTCGTCAGCAATGGAGAAGACACGGGGCATGCATACATGCAGATGTTCTAGCAATATGAGGAGGAACATAAGCATGGTGAGCTCCCTCATCCTTTGTTTGATGAACTTCCTTATTGCTTTGATGAGGAGGATGACTATGCCAAGGAGCTTGAGTTGGAGGAGGATTAGGAGAATATCTTTGAACATCTAGAGATCCATATCTTTGAGGAGGAAAAAGAGAGGTCTATCTTCCTTGAGGAAAGCCTTAAAGAAGAAAGTTTTGAACAGAGAGGTGATGTTCTATGGGATGAGTAATCAGTTTGTATTTCCATTTCAGACATCATCACAGTTGCCCTTATTTAAGAAGGCCAAGAGGAAGTAGAGGATGAGTCTGACAGAGTCTTCAATGAAGCAGAAAGAAATGGGTTAGACCATGATGCAGTACAAGGGAGATATACATATCAAAGGGCTTATGGTGATGAGCCAGTAGCCATTGATTTCTTGGTGAAATGCACTAGCATGAAGGACCAACATTCAACAATCTTCCAGGAATGAACAAAGTATGTATATATTGGAAGCATGTTCAAATTTGATCCACTCAGATACAAGCCAACCCAAGTGGTAGGTAAGAGGAGTAGGTCACCAAGTCTCCACTTCATTTAGCCACTTGTCTGGCACCATAAGTTTCCTAGCCAAGAAGGGGACTTAAGAAGTTTTCCTTTTGATCTAGGAGGGAGTCAAATATTCTTGGTTAGCTATATATAGTAGTTTGATTTTAGTTTCTTTTCCTGCTTTCCCTAAGTGTAGTTTGCACAAGTAGTGTTTTTAGTCTTGTGTGTGTTTTCCCTTTTGTCTAGGGTAAAAGGATTCATATTTGATTCTTGGATCTATCAAGGCTATTGCTAACCTTTCTTCAAAGCTGCATTCTAACTCCGTGCCTAATGGACTACAAGGCAACTAGTCTCTAAGCATAGTAGGCATGCTTCCCCTGGGAGTTGCCAATTTGTTGACCATTTTTTTCCCAACAGGCCAAAAAATTGGTCCCCTTCTGTCCCTACTATTCTAGGCCATTTCATTTTTTATTTTTCATGAATCTGTCCATTTATACAGACTCTACAGAGTTTATATGGACTTTGTAGGTATATTTCTATAGACTCTGTAGGTTTATTTTTATGGACTCTGTAGGTGGAATTTGCAAAGAAGATTTTTCTATAGACTCTATAGGTTAGTCTTTTGGCGCATGAAGAATCAGTTCAGAGAGTGCTAGGTTTTACAAGGTTTCTTTAGGCTCTTGTCTGAATAAATTCACAAGGAAGGTTGTCATCATTGAACCATTAAACCATTGAACTGATTCAGTGCCTTGGTTCAATGCTTTGGTTTAATCACCAAGTTCATCGCTTGGTTCAATGCTTGGTTGAATTGGCAAAGTTCAATGCAAGGTTCATCAGTAGGTTCAATCAAATGGTTCATCGCTCGAGTTCAATGCCTTGGGTCAATCAACAAGTTCATCACTCAAGTTCATTAGCCTTGGTTCATCACTAGGTTCAATCACTTGGTTCAACGAGCTTGGTTCAATGCTCAATTCAAAGGCTCAACTCAATAAATGTTTGAACCGTTGAACTGGTTCAATGGATTGGTTCAACAGTTGGTTCAAGTGAATGGTTCAAAGGCTTGGTTCAATAAGGAGTGGTGCATAGTGTTGAACCATTGAACCATTGAACCAATTTTGGTTCAATCGGTTAGTTCAATGGCTTGGTTCAAGGGAGCATCCTAAAGCCAAAAGGGCAAGTGCCCTTATGAAGGGTAGTTCTAGGTTCAAAAGCTGCCTTGTGGAGGGCAGGGAGCACTTCGAAGGCAGCCGAAGGATTTTAAAAATGTGAAAAAGACTTAAGGCTTTGAAGTATTTTAGACTTTTTATTTGAAGGAATTCCTTCAGACTTTTAGTCTGAAGGAATTCAGAGGAAGGTCGCCAGCACAAAGAAAAGGACAAAGGACTAAGACAATTCTTGCAGACTTTTTGTCTGTGGGAAAATTGTTCACAAAAAAAATTTGTGGGGAAAAAACCCATAGAAAAAGCCTATAGAAAAGGCCCAAAGGAATTTGCCAAGGACGATGACGTCCCAAAAGCCATCAATTTCAAGGAGACAAATTAGCCATTATTTTTTAAGTGATGATGGGTGCATGGACATCAATTTTAAGATAGTGAAATAGCCATTTGCTTTTGAATTTCCTGAGCACCAACCATGAAAGGAGCCCAAGGAATGTAGTGACCCACTAGAAGATCACTCCCAAGGGCTGAAAGAGTAGAAAGAGATAAAACCAGGGATGAGACAAGGTGCATAAAGAGACAAAACATCCAAGTGGTGAGAGGAGATGTCAACTCAGGGATTTATTCCTGCAATTGGAATAGCGCTTGCCGGATGGACAACCAAATAATGCAAACAATAGACAAGCCATGTAAATGCCTTGAAGGGAGTAGTCTATTTGAAAAAAAGTAGTGTGGCCATGTTTTTCACATTAATGTGGAATACCAAAGTCAAAGCAAGAGCTGACAATCAAACAGCTTCCTCTTCCTAAGGCTCAGAGCACACATGGGCCAACTTGTAAAAAGAGTGCCAAAATCTTTCTCAGGAAGTGCAAAGTTCTCTTCCTCTTCCAATATATTGAAATTTATCATTTGACAAAGGATCCAATCTCTTATCCTTAAGGCAAAACTCTACCCAAAAATCTCTCAGGCTTGTAAGGCAAAGCTCTGCCAGTTTTTACCTTGAATCAAAACTTAGCTTTTTTACCTCTATCTGGGCTTGCACTTTAAAGTATATGTCTATTTTCTCCTTTGTGTTAAGTCATTGTCTTTCAAGCTTTCACAGATCAATTATAGTATGTCTAGTGCATTGTGAAGTCTCTTTTCTATAGGTCTGCTAGAAGTGTCTACAGGGGAGTGTAGGTGCCTGTGAATAGGCTGCCATATGTGTGTCTGAGGACACCTCTGGTAGATTCTTCCTCCCTGTATTTCCACGGGCCCCTAGCTGACTATTGCAAAAGAGCTTCCCACTTCAGATGAAGTGTATGGGTGCTTATTTTTGGTGAAAAGTGTATATTTGGGCTGGGTGGGTCACATTTTTTTGGTGTATCACCTTTTCATTTTTAGGCTTAGGTTCTATTTTCAACATCTCTCTCTCTCTTTTCATCCCCCCTTTTTCATTTTATTTTTTAGTATTAGGATAAACCAAGGCTTAAAAGATACATCAAAGGGATCTAGCCCTTATCTAGAGACTCTCCCCTCCAGCTTCACTGGTCCCACAGGTGAGAGGGGAGTTTCCATTTTGACGTGTGGAAGGTAGGAGCTAGGCCTCCTACCCTAGGTGCAATCCACTGCATCAACAGTTAGGAATTAGATGTCTACAAAACTAAGGATTAAGCACCTCCTTAAAACACCTCTGAGGTGTATCAAATCTCCTTGATGGTTATTTTATGTAGAACCAGGCATAAAATCCCTTGAACATGAATGTTAGTAAGAAATTACAAGGTTTTGTGAGGTTTTCTCAAGATTTACATGGTTTTATAATGGTTTTTAAGCACAAAATAGGTTAATGGAGTCCCCCCTCATAATTCTCAAACCTTAACATTCCTTAAAATATTTCCATGCAAGTTGTAGACCTCAAAACAAGGCAAAATTGATTTAATATCTCACTCGTAGACACCTACACAAAGTTTTTAAATACATTCCATCTTTGATCAAAAATTTTATGGATAAGTATAGCCATTATGGAGAATGTATGAAGCACTAAAGGGTAATATATATGTTATGAGGAAACAAAAAGGAAATAGGGGTATGAATCATCCTTAAAAAGCTAAAACAACCCAAAAGAAGGCATGATCCAAGGTTTGAATGCATTTTTATAGATACATGGAAAATAGTGATTAAGGGATGAGTTTAAGAGGTTTTTTATGCACCATCATGAGTAATCAAACCAAAATTAGAAGCTTCAAATTACATTAACCCATTGAAAACATTATGTGGAGTCTTAAAACCCTACTAAATCCTAAAGCTCGTGAATCCACTTTTTGAATTTTCAGAGTCTTCCCAAGTAGAATATATGATTTTTTCAAATCCTCCAATCGTGTCAAGACCATAATTTATCACCTAATCAATAAATTTGTCGGTTTTAGGATTTTGATGACTAAGGTGAGGTTTTTAATGAGTTTCAAAGATTGGAAAAGACACCTTTAGGCCTACTAATTAAGGAGGGAAATTTTTAATCTATTTCAAGATGTTTCTCTTTAAAATGGAGCCTCAAGTAAGCCCAATTACCCTTCTCTTACACCTAATATAATATTAACAAGTGTCAGGCCCATGGGAGTAATTGACAATCATTCTCAAGGAGGTTTTAAGCTAAGGAATGACCTTTAGATGTCTAGAGGAAAATGTGAGGGTTTCAACATGATGACAAGTCTAAGATGATCTATTATAGGATTTAATAGTATTCCCATGGTTTTCATTAAAAATAAGGCTTTTAACTTAAAATAGCCTAAATTTGGGTTTGTAGACTAGATGGGAGTTTTCAACTTGTATAAAATCCTCTAGATGGTCTCAATAAGGGTACAAGCTAGGGTTTATAAGTTTCAAGCTTGAGAAAACCTATATGATGTTTACAAATTAAGAAGAAGAGATCTTCTATGAGGACTTAAGCATGTTTCTTGATTAGTTAATACTTGTAAGACTAATTGATAGTCTTCATGAGTGCCAAAATTGATACAAGGTTAGTGGATAAATTTCAAGCAAGATATGAAGAGCTACCACTAGATAACATGGTATTATAAGATTGTCAATGATGATATCAAACCTAAAATACATAATGCTTGGAAACATGCATCTACAAGCTTGAAGGCCCCTATAAGGTCTTAATGACTAATTACATATTGATATGCCAAGTATGTATGATGTCTTCAAGAGGTTTTAGGCATGATAATGCAATGTTAGGGGTTTTAACATGGTTAAATAATCCTTCAAACACTCAAATAGGTTCATGAAGGTGCCAATCATATATTCAAGGTGTTTAAGAGTTCTAAACAAGGTTTTGGATAACTTCAAGGTTTCTAAACACCAAAAGTCCTGTAGGTCTAATAAGGATAAATGACAAGCCTAAAAATGATTTCAATGAATTATGTTTTAAGCATGTATTATAATGTTGAGAATTGTAGTTGATGTTGTCATTGATGTCAAAGGTTATTTATGAGGTGACTTGAGAAGGCTTATACATAGGATGCCCAGTCTTGTGCATGAAAGAGCATGGTGGCCTAGTAATATGGATGAATATATTATTAAGAGGATTTTTGAGGAAACTTGATCATGTTTATGAAGCATTGGACCACTCAAGATAGCTTTAAAGTGAGTCTATAGGGGTAGACCCTACAAGACTAGCATGCAAATATGCTAGTTCTAGACTCTACTTGACCTAATAAGGGATTATAAGGTGTTTTCAAGACCTATGAAGGATTAAAAATAGTGATATATCATGTGGTAGGTTTTTTGATCATGTGAGTGAGGTTGAGAGTGCTTGTATAATATTTATAAGGTCTACTTTAAGTCTTAATGTGACATGTAGATCAAAATCTTAGAGAGTAAAGAGAAAGATAGCAGTCTAATGGGGTATCAGGATCAGTTTCCAAGGTAAAAATGGGAACATTAGAATTTAAAGATTCATTTCATATTTTTTTAGGTATTTTTACCAAGTCTAAGGTAAAAATATGAAAGAAAAGGCATAGAATGTGGTTTTGAGGTTTCCTGTGTGCATATAATAAAGGATTCTCAACTTGAGAAGAATGTTCATGTACTCATTGGCATGTGTAACCTCTAAATTAGAACCCAATATACTCATGGTAGATGGGTAAAGGTCTTATCTCATATTTATTAGCATTGGTTTTTGGATTAATGTCCTAAGTTTTATGAATGATCAGTAAGACTATAAGGTGGTTTAAACCTCTCTAAAACCTTAACTTTGACTCGATATAGAAGATCTTGGTGGAAATTGCTCAAAATGGATTGTATGACCTAGTTTGATGATTGGATCATTTATTGGAATCTTCCAAGTACTTATAAGTGGCATTGGCATATTAAGAGAGTGAGTGGACCATACATGAAAATCCATGTTTCTCAAAAATTTATTGTAGCATGTAGGGTTGATCGAGTCAAAGTGGCTAAATGGATGGAGGTTAAATCTTGAGATTTATATCTTATTCCCATAATGGTTTATTGGTATTTTATATGATCTAGGATTTAAAATAAAAGGAGGAGGTTAGTATAGATTTAGTCTCAAAAATAATGAAAAATGAACTCACTAACAATCTAACATTCTTTAGGCCTGATCCTGGGGGGAGCATAATGAATAAACCAAATGAGAACTCAACAAAACATGGAAGAAAATAAGAAATATAAACATAAAAACACAAATTCCTTTCAAAATTAGTTTCAAATAGTAATTTAGTTGGCTTACTCAGTTTATGCATAATAAGTCTTCATCAATGACATATGGCTAACATCATCTCCTCTATGCACCATTGTTGAATGTTTGGCTTGATTGATATGGCTTGGCTCAATTTTGGAATTATAACACTAGGATTTTAGCTTCATATTTATATTACTACATTATAACTCTACTTTTATTGAGATATCTAAATGAAGAGCTCTAGGCTTGATTTTATAGGCTTTCAAATCCCTTAGAATGGGTTAAATCTAACCATGGTTGAGTTTATTAGCTTGGTTGAGTTTGGCATATTCTTATGAAATTATTTTAGATATTTTCCAAAAGTAACAATTCACAAAGGTAATGAGTGTATTTTATGATGTTCTATGATGCTCTTGGATTTCCTTTTTAGTAATTGATTTATTAGCTCATGGGTGAACTCAATTAGGATTTGAAATTGATTTTACTTGCTAATTGATTTTTATTAAGTTTTGCAAGTTTTAATTATTTTTAGGCATTTGATCATTTATTTGATTTTGATTAATTCAATGTGTGTATTTGCCTTATTTAATTGATTTAATAGGACAAATTAATTTAATACAAGGTTATAAAGCCAAATTTGAGACTAATAAAAATTATTAGATTAAATGTTTGATGATTGATAAGAATTGTTCAAATAGTCTAATGCAAAGTCATTGGTGGCCAAATTTACATGTCTATAGTTTAACCCTATTTGGGAAGATGTTACAAGCTATAAGCATAGTAACATTTTATCAAAGAATAAAATGGTTATTTATGCTTAAGACTATAATGGTAATGATTAAACTATAGATACCCCCTCAAGGGAGCAGTTGGAAAGTGGGTTGGAAAACGATCCCTCAAAAGAAAGAAGCAAAATAAGGGGACTAAAAAAATGAAGATGGTGGGTTGATAACATAATGATTCACCAAAAGTTGGGCAAAATCACTAAAAAATGCAAGTGGGATGGTGTACAAAGGTTTTCCCAAAGGAGGTTATAAACATTGTACCATGATAGTGGTAATGTGGTATGATAACACAATGATTTGCCTTAGTAGATGATATAATTATTGAGAAGATGGAGCTTCCCTAGTTAAGATAGACAAATAAGAAAGGAAATTGGTGATAACATAATGATTTTCTCTAGTAGGTGATATAATAATTAATAATGCATATGAGATGGTGTATAATGATGATGTAGTATACCTTGATTATGAAAAACATGATTAATAGTTGATGATTGATAACTTGATATAGAGGATAATGATGAATTGGGATAATCTACTAGTAGGGAGATGCTCGTCTGAACTAACAAAGGTTAAAATTCTTTCATTACTTAATTACTCTATTTGAGATATGATTGGGATTATTATTGATGTTAGTGCCAATGAGATGGTGATTTTACATTGATATTGTAGACCCCTTAAAGCTGATTTTTTTTGTCGTAATTGTGGTAAGCCTCATGATAGAACACCATGGGGGCTTAGTAAAAATATGCATAAATACTAACTCTCAATATCTAATACTCAATGGAAAATAATTGCACCAATGATAAAAACCATGATGATAGTGTAGATTTTTGAATATAGATATATTCAAGAATAATATTCAATGAATCACCCAATGAACATAAAGACTGAATCAAGGCCATAGTACTAAAAGTAAACAAACATGAACATAAAAAGACAAATAAAATAGACAAATAAAGAAATAAACAAGATAAGCAAATAAATAAGTGTTAGTCCTTATGTTAGTAAAAACAACATCATGAGAATTACCCCTAAAAACTAGGTGACAACTGAACAAACAAACAAGATGGGGGAATATAAGAAAAGGAAGGGGGTGGCTAAGTTATCTCCATATGTACTAGGTAAGTGGATGTTGCCTACATACTTTAGGCCAAATGTATTTCTCCCAAGAAATGAGAATAAAATGATGATTGATAGAAGACATGATGGATGTGATAAAATAATAGGGATGAACTCACAAAATGATGATAATGTAGGATAAAAGGCCAAAAAGGATAGGGAAACTAAAGAATAAGTGATTTGTTTGTGACTTCCTGAGGGTTTCCAGAATCCTTAAGGCAAAGAAGTGGTCAATGCTTTTTGGTTTTTGTAAATGATTTTCAAATATTTTTGGAATTTTTGAAGCATCTTGACTCAATCAAGAATGACAAGATACTAAAATGGTCCAATCTCAAAAAATGGTGAGAGCGTTATAAATTGAAATGATGTTTGCAAAATAGTGAGAGCATGGTTGAAATTTCTCATAAAATAGTGAGAGTGTAGATAAAGGGGGACTAAGCTTACCTCAACATGAAATAAATGTGACCCATATAGTCCCAAAATGGATTTATTTCATAGTAGTTCACCTCATAGCAAAGAAATTTGACTAGTGTAACAACCAATTCAAAAAAAAATAGGCACAATTGGTATGATGGTATAGTATGACACATGAATGGCTAGGTGATATGTCAAGGCATAATAAATAAATGTTTCCCCTAATTTTCCCATAGGTTTTTATAACTAGGATACAACTAATAGATCAATGATACTAATTTACCTCAGTAGGTGATATAATTAGTATCAAGATCGGTGAACACTGATTTTCCCTTGTGGGTGATATAATTAGGCTCACATAAACAAAATTGATAAGAAGGGAATAACAAATGAAGGATGTAACTACCAAAACTTCTATCATACTACTCTACAATATTATCTTTGTCTAATGATGGTTATTGGTTTTTAAATGTGTTTTCCATGGGTATGGTAAATGGCATATAATTCTATTATTCTTACTGAAGTGGAGATGTATATCCTGATCAACAAATGATATACATAGAATAATACATCATGTTAATTACTATCCCACACCTTATCTAAATATTTTATCTATCAAGAACTTGCTAAATATTCATATGCTAAGAATTATATTTTGATCTTTGTTGGTCATTGATTTTGATTCCTTCGAGCATCAAAACAAGGTATCTTTGTAGCCTCTATAAAGGAAAGTGTGACCATGGATGCTAAATAAGGATACATGTTGGTTGATAGGTTTTTTTTTTAAATGGAATGGTGGAGGATGGAATGAATGATGGTTAGGAAATAAATGAATACTAGGATTTTTAAGTACACATAATATTGTTGATTCTAGATTTGACATAGATTTAAATATGATAGGGCCAAAGACTTTTAAATATTCTCTCAATAAGACCACCAAATTCTTCTATTATTTGATCTTGAGAGTAGCTATGATCTAATTAGGCTATAGATAGGAAGTTATTTTGATTTGATCTTTTATTTTGTCATCATTAAATAGTGAAGAACTTTTATGCTCAGCTATTAGTGCCTCAAAGAGATTTTCACCAATGAATTTGTCTTGATTGTCCCATAGTGCCTCCAAGAAGGTTTCACTAAGTAACATTGAGTTTTGACTTTGATTATCTTCTAGCCCCTTTGAAAAAGTTTCACTAAAAGATGTTGAGTTTGAACTTTGATTGTCTCCTAGCACCTCTGAAAAAGGTTTCACTAGGAGAGTGTTCTTCTTCTATATGATATTAGTCTTGGCCTCCTTGCTATTTTTCAACTACTATGTTTCCATGGATGTAGTTAAATAAGGTGTGATTTTTTTGGTCCCAATTGACACTTGTAAGAGATGTAATTTCAATGATATGGCTATAATGGTTGATGGTAATGGCATGTGGAATGGTAATGAGTTGAGGGAAGGCTGCACAATCCTTGTAGAAGATACTAGGAGAAATTATGTTAATGATAAAGTAATCATCCTAAAAAATTATAGAAGGATCACAAATGTATTCATACTAATTTGTCATCCTAAAAAATTATAGAAGGATCACAAATGTATTCATACTAATTTGTTATGCATGCATAACCAATATTGTAATAGTCATGAACATATTCTATTTTTAAATTTGATTCTAACACAAGAGACTCTAGATCTGATGCTAAGACTAATGTTGATTCTGCTTTTGATGTTAAATTAAAAGATAGTTCAAGAATAAAACTTAAATTTATCTTTGATTCTTCATCTGATGGGTACTCTAATACAATGAATTCTTATTGAATGTTTGGTATTAGACAAGTAATGACATGTGATGTAATAATAGGCTCCATAGAGACTAGTTTGTCATAGTGAGACTCCTCAATGATAGGGAAAAGGTTAAGAGACAACTCCTTAGAGACTAGCTTATCAATAGGAGGCTCTTGAAAAATAGGCATATGGTGGAAGTAATGATTTTCCTAAAGGTAGTTATAATAATTAAGAAGTGACTCAGTAAAGACTAGCTCATTAGAGTGAGACTCCTTAATAATAGGTATAGGATCAATAGGTGATTCATCATAGGTTGACTTATCACAAACGATTGGTTTAATAAAAGCATCTTAGATTTGTTATTTTGCTTGGCCTTGGTTTCTAATGAGTTAGAAAATACTATTTTTTATCATAGTTTGGTCTTTGAATGATTGGCTCAATTGGGTAGGTACTAATTATATTGGTTGGTGTTTAGGCTAAATGATGGCTTGAGGCTGGATAATTGGATAAGCTTTAGGCTAAATGATTGGTTAAGGTTATGAATGGATAATGATAGGGCATTATAGAGCTTGATTGCTTGCACAAGCCAAAGGATGGAATCCTCAAATGGTATGGATATGGTGGTGTGGAGCTTGGTTGTTTGAAAAAGCCAAAGGACAAGGTCCTATAATAGAAATGGTATTCTTTGGATGTTGTGGAGCTTGGTATCTTGTATAATCCAAAAGATAAGATCCTGTAAGGACAAGTTTAGGGAATTATGGAGTTTAGTTACTCACACAAGCCAAAGCATCCAAGTCCTCCTAATAAACCATAACATCCCAATTGGTAACTTGATTTAGATCATAAGTGGGTTCTTGAATTTGTTTCCTATATTGATTATGGTAAGGAGGATAAGAATCAATCTTCCAAAAAACATTATCATTGTAGAGGTCTGTACCTAATTCTACCTCACCAACCATATCATCCCAGTTGAGGACTTGACTTTGGTCCCCAATTTGATTTTTGTAAGGTGGATAAAATTCTTTCTCACAAAAAATGTTAACATCAAAGGGGTCTTAAATAAAGCCATACAAATCAAAGCCATTTTGTGTAACTATTCTATCATAATTTGGATTTTATGCGACTCCACCATAAGTGTAGATAGACATATCCACATCAATGAAGAAAGATCTAAAAACAAAAAGGCTTAGAGTTCTGTAAACTCTAAAAAACTATGTCTAAAAGACAAATGGTTCAAATTTGGTCTAACTTGATCAAAAGTGGAGTTTTATCTCCAGCTTGGTCTAAAAAATAGATATGTATCTCCAAAATGGTTTGTGCTAGAACTTGGCTTAAAACACTCTAAAGTTAAATGTTTAACATCAAATGTCATACACACAAAATGTCAAGTAATGAATAAAAACCAACATGTCAAAGTCTAGGCCAAAGTGTTCCAAACAAGGTCTAAACCAAGAAAGGGAAAATTTGAGTTGCTAGGGCTTTCATCCAAACATGGAGTCAAAAGCTAGGCTCAAACAAACATGATCTATTAGGACTTTTGGCCAAACATCATCAAAATATAGATTTTGAAACAAAGGCTGATGTGATTTGATTTAATATAACAATTTTGAAATAACTTTGCCATAGACCAACACATGGAATCAAACATAAACATGATCAGTTGGTATAAGCCATAAGGCAAAAGGTACCTAGAGAAAAAACTATGTTTTTCCACATAAAGACATAAACAATTATGAGGATAGTTTGAATGAATAAAAAATTGATAGTTTTCAAATTTGGACAATTGATTAACCTAAGTTATGCAACCCAAAAGAGAAAGATCTATGTATCAGCCCATATAAAGTGAGACCTAAACATAAATCAATCAATGTTTGAATTTGAATTTGGAAAGGTTAATTGAAAACTTAATGGTCGAAAAATATGATTGGACTAAACAAGCTAAAAAAGATTAGACAACATGATGGTGCTTGAATAAGATCTAAATGGCATATGTGACATGGTTTCATTAGTTTGAAATAATGGCTTTTGATACAAATTCAAACAAGTCTTGAAACCAAATGAATAGCCTAATGACATAAACATGCTCTAATAATGTGATCAATGTTATGTTTCAAAGACTCAAAGGATTAAACTTGATAATGATGTGGGAAACATAACGGTACCCATCTCAAATAAGTAACGCACACTCAAACATGTTTATCTAAAAATTTAAAGCACAAGTGCGGTGTAAAATAGTCATCATAACGCCTCTTTAGACAAAAGAGTGACATATAAACAAACTAGTTTTTGACATGGCTTAAATAAACATAGAAGTTTTAGTCTTAAAACATCAAGCAAGAAAAAGATAAGTGACCAAATGAAACTAAGCATAAAATCCTAAAATCCTATCAAGGGTGTGGTAAAGTGGGATTGACTAAAATTAATTATTTTTTAATCATTTTAGATGGATCCCATGTCTACCAAATTTCACATCAGTAAATAAGAGAAGTATCATGTCATTTGGGTCCACATCATATGGCTTGTTATAAAAAGGTCTTACCCTTTTTACAACCACTACATCCATTGCTTTCTTAATGTAGTGTGATGTCCAACATGCTCAAACGTCCTGAGCTTAACCTCTACAATGGAGATGGTTTAACTGCTCAAACCATCACCTCAATGAGGGGATCCCAATTTATACACCTCCTTATGGAGAGAGGCTGAAGACGATGCTATGAGATTAAACCCTGGGTCAAATATTCCCTAAATAACTTATGATAGGTAACGAAGTCCCCCTCACAAGCCAAGATGCATGAAATAAATGACATAATAAAAGGAATTTATGGTCACTTCAAGATCACCCAATACTATTACATATTTTTTGAGAGGGGTTTAAATGGCATTCTTTATGTGCCTTTGGCTAGGCTCAAAGTACAATGAGATGATGCTTTTGATCCCAAAAGTTCCCTAAAAGGGATGGATAGGAGAGCATACACGCACCTCTCTTTTTGATAAAACACATAATTAAAAAGTAAGTTTACAAATAATTGAAGTGAGGTTAATTTTATTACACCAAATTGAAAGTGTTTGATTAGATTAATTACTATCCCTTTGGTTTTAAGATTCTCAAATGGAAATAATTGCAAACCATCCAAAAATAAATTGGTACTTTTGATCTCAAAAGTTTCCTAAAGGGGATGGATGGGAGAGCATGCATGCACAAATCCATATTTACTCAAACAAGTTTACACTAAACAAATAATGAAAATAAATTGTAAAAACTTTGAAGTGTATTCAATTTTATAGCACTAAATGAAATGTGTAGTGGTTTTCTTTTAGCCCCTTGGCTTTAAGTTGTGAACTTTGAAAGAACAATCAAAATATTTAACATAAACATGAAACACTTTCTTTTTAAACCCAAATTTAAATGCCTAATTCATTTTAAAACATATAAAAAAAGTGTGAAAGAACTAATTAAGCTTGTTTTGAGGAATTTTTAAATGGGCCCTGCAAGAAAAAGGCTAGCTCTTTTTTTAGTCTTGAAGCTTATTTATCAAATGAGACAAGATACTTTGAAGGGTCAAATCTGTCAACCCAAAGGCAAAACCTCAAGAAAGAAAACATGTTAGGTTAATAAAAATTTATCAAAAATCCCAAAAATTCTCAAATAAAAAAAACCTATGAAACATGCAAACAATAAGATAGAAGGTTAAAACAAATAAAACAAAACACAAAATATAAAAACCTATAGTTATTATTTTAATCATAACTTTTAAAATATACATCCATTTATTTTTTTTAAAAAATTAAGGTTATTTATAGGTCTAGGGCACACTTTTCAAAAATTTAGATCAAACTAGTGAATATCAAAAATTTAATTAGATATTTACTAGCCTTTTTTACTAGAAAATTAAAAAATAAAATGTAATAGTCACTAAAAGAGTCATAACTTCTATACTAAAAATCATATTTTAATGAAATTTTGAGAGAATTAGGATGAAACTAGTAAGAACATTATATAAACAATTTAAGAAAAAATAGTAAATAGATTAAAAATAATATCTATTTTAACAACTATTTTTGTTCAAATATGTTGGGTATGCAATTGTGTCCCACTAGGTGTGCCATTTATGATCTAAAATTTCAACTCAAAGGAGGATGTTAGTAAAGATTTAGTATAAAAAACAATTAAAAATGAACTCATTAACAATTTAACATCCTTTAGGCCTAATCATGGGGGAGGCATAATGAATAAACCAAATGAGAAATCAACAAAATATGGAAGAAAATGAGAAATATAAACATAAAAATACAAATTTATTACCAAAACCTTGATAGATCCAAATCGTAATTCAGTTGGCTTGCTCAATTTATGCATAATAAGTCTTCATCAATGACATATAGCTAACGTCATCTCCTCTATGCACCATTTTTAAATGCTTGACATTGATTGATGTGGCTTGGCTCAATTTTCACATTATAACAATAGGATTTTAGCTTCATGAATATATTATTGAATTATAACTATGCTTTTCTTGAGCTCTCTAAATGAAGAGCTCTAGGCTTGATTTTATAGGCTTTTAAATCCTTTAGAATGGGTTAAATCTGACCATAGTTGAGTTTATTAAGCTTGGTTGAGTTTGGCATATTCTTAGGATAGATTTTTAGATATTTTATAAAAATGATAACTCACAAAGGTAATAAGTGTATTCTAGGATTTTCTAAGATTCTCTTAAATTTACTTTTTAGTAATTGATTTAATTGATTTATTAGCTCATGGGTGAACTCAATTTTGAAATTGATTTAACTTACTAATTGATTTTGATTAGGGTGTACAATTTAATTAATTATTTTTAGGAATTTGATCATTTGTTTGATTTTTATTAATTTAATGTGTGTATTTGCCTTATTTAATTGATTTAATAGGTCAAATTGATTTAATGCAAGGTTATAAAGCCACATTTGAGACTAATAGAAATTCTTAGGTTAAATGTTTAAAAATTAGTAAGAATTGGTCTAATAGTTTGATTCAAAGCTATTGGTGGATAAATTTACATGTCTACACTTTATAGACCTCAAATATGATAAAATGTTCATGGAAGTTGACCTATCACTAAAAAGACCTAGTGAGGCAACTAGTGAGAAAAACCAGGTAGAAGTAGAAATGAGATTAGGTATGTGTTATCATGGATTAGGGATGGATACAAATGTATGGGGTTGTTATTCAAGACATGTAACACATATAAATATTGGATAGAATATTTGGATATGAGTTTATATATCATAAAGTTCTCAAATTCACTTGTCTAGCTCAATGAGGTCTATGTACAGTGAAGCCATGAGATTGGTTTGTAAGACCGATATTGTTATTTGAGATTATAATATATTTTTTGTGAGTTGATCTAAGGATGTTTTTATATCATCTAAACCCATTATAATTTCATGAATTTATTCTATATGTGTTATAATTCATTGTTTCCATGACTGTGTTTTGAAGCTTATTTGCAGTCTTGAGTGGACTACTTACAGAGAAGGGTTTGAGTATTTTTGCTTTGAGTTGTGATGTCAAATACACATAGTGATGACTATAATGTCATAAGTATTCTATTTATATGATTTATTTCCAAGATTATTTGACAATATTTTATTTTTTATTAAGTTGTTCAAGATAAACTTTTTGGGTATACATAAGCCTAATTATGAATAGTGCTAATAACATGGTTCAAGTGGTGGTTAGAGCTAAAAGGTGGCATAGACCAAAGATAATAAATATATGGGTATATTTAAGTGAAATAGGATGTGTTACTACCATGTTATAAGTATTTAAGTGTTCCAAAGTGTTCAAAGAGTAATGTGTGCTAAGGAAGGCCTAATAAAATTAGGTCTCCTTAAGGCCTAAAAGGAGTTTTTGATCCTATATGATATGACTGACCTAGTGTAATGATTGGTTCATATTTTTTACATGTCTTAAGGAACATTTAATTAAAAAA
The DNA here is from genome assembly GCA_037957365.1 of Torreya grandis. NCBI lineage: Eukaryota > Viridiplantae > Streptophyta > Pinopsida > Cupressales > Taxaceae > Torreya > Torreya grandis. The sequence goes on from JARHVA010000897.1 coordinate 1,941,279, forward strand.
ATAAGTGGTAAAGTGTGTATATCTGACCAAGAGGTTTATAATCAAGAGCCTAGTATAAAAACAAGGCCTAATAGGCCTAATTATCTAGGTTTAGAATATATGTGTTGAAGTGAATGAGATAGACCTTTGAAAAGTTAAAGAAAGTATTTTATACCATGATAAGGGTATATAGAAACCATCATGCATATTTTACATGGTTATCAAAGATGATTATCAATGTCATAAGACCTATCCTAGTCAAGAAGAGGGTTAATTGAGTGAAGAAGGCTAGAGATCAGTTTGAGAAGGATAGGTGTGTGTGAAGAGCTGAAGATGGAGATAATCATCTATTATATGAGAAAAAAAGGTTATAAAGTTGATCAAATATATGGGGTGACTGAGTTGGAATTGAGTCATCTATGGGGTTAGTGTCTCTTTATAAGTGGGTGCCTGCTAAAGCCTAGTCAAGTTGGTGCTTGGCTAGTTGGGGTTGGTGCTCTAAGTAAAGTTGGTGTTTCACTAAATATTGATATTTGACTTATAGGATAGTATTACATTTGCATCATCATTAGGTTTTCTTTCCCTTAAGTTTTTCCCACTTAAATAAGTGTTATGTTCTTCTCTCATGCTCATGGTTCTTATTGTGTTGCTAGCTTACTATACTATTTTGTTAGTTCATGAATGACAAGGTAAAGAGTGTAAATGTTTTAAAGACTGATTCACCCCTACCCTCTCAGTCACTTTGATTCCATTTTTTTTAATCATAGCTTGGTCTTTGAAGGCAAGTTTATGTTGACTAAATTTTGGTCCTTCAAGCCAAAATTGGGCACCCTTGTTTGTAAAAAATCATCTAAGTCTATATCTTTGGCTAGGTCCAGTACTTAGTTTTTCTTAAAAAAAAGTGTTATTTGTTAATCCCCAACAAATACATAAGTCTAATTATTTTTAAGGGATTCTTTTGGTCTTGTGTTAAGTGTTTATTCTTTCAAAAGTTTTATTTTGAGGTTTTTGTCTTTGGGTTTTTATCTTCAAATTTTTGTTTAAGTGTTAAATTATTTTAGACATTTTTTTGGAGACAAATTTTCCAAATGGAAAATTAAATTTTTTTGAAGGAATTATTTCAAACATTTTTTCTAAAACAACTTTCCTGAAGGGTATCTTTCTCATAAGAAATGATCCACTTCAACTTTTTCGAAGGGTAGGTGATAACTTTTCCAAAGGACTTTTTCAAGCTAAAGGACACTTTCAAATTTTCTAAAGGGTCATTTGAAATAAGTCCAAAAGTTACTTTTCAAAAATTTCAAAGGTAATTTCAACTTTCCTGAAGGGTATTTTCTTTGGAAAGTGGACACTTACAAATCTTCTAAATGGCCACTTTCTTTTTTGAAGGGTCACTTACAGTTTTTCTAAAGTGGCACTTACATTTTCAAAGGATCATTTCATTTTTATGAAGGATATTTATATTTTTTTGAAGGATACTTTGCAACTTTTCCAAAGGAATTGTTTTAGACATTTTTTCTGAGACAACTTTTTCAAAAGGCATTTTAAATTTTCTAAAAGGTAGGTGACAACTTTTTTGAAGGACTTTTTCAGGCTAAGTGGACACTTTCAAGTTTCTTGAAGGACACTTTCAACTTTCCTGAAGAGACATTTTCAAAACCTTGAAATATTGTTTCTATGGGATAGTGGACCATTTCAAAAAATTGAAGGGTATTTTCCTTTTGGAAGACACACTTTCATTTTTTATGGTCACTTGCAAGAAGTTGAAGGGTATATTTTCCTTTTAAAAGAGACAACTTTTCTAAAGGTTCATTTCAAAGAACCAAAAAAGTCCAAATAGAAAGTTTGAAGAATTCTTTTGGAAAACTTGAAAAGGTGCCAAAGTCCAATTCTTTTGAACATTTTATCCGATATAAAGAAAACATAATTTCCTTTGAATTTTTTTTTTAAAAGTTGTTTAGGGAAAAGGAAAAAGTGAAAAGTTGAAGGAAAAGAACAAAGGAAACAAAAGACTTGAATAAATTCTTTCAATAAAAGTGTCGAGACAAGAAGTCTAAGGAAATAAAAGTCCAAAGAAATACCTAAAAGGTGATGGCCTGTATAACATCAATTTCAAACTATGAAAACTAGCCATTGGAGTTTAAAAGAAAAGATTAGTGGGAACCTAAAGGTGAGAATAAAGGTAAAAAGTGGTAATTATAACTGAGGTTTTGGTTCAGTTGTAGCTCATTGTAACTGACCCATTTGATGACATGGAATAGCTACCCACTTCTCTCCCATGCAAATGTAATTGATTCTTTTAGGATGACACATGTCCAAGTGACCCTTGAACTTCCTTTGATTGCTCCACCTCTCAAAGGCTATATATATGAATTATTTGATCTTGGTCAGGATCCTCTACTATTTATTGGGGAAACTCTAGCCAAATTTGTACTTGAAGAACTCTTGAAGAGATACACAAGTGTGATTTCCTCTCATATGTTGTAATATTGAGTAATGATTGAATCATTGTTGGTATATTCTAGTGAAATATTGTCTTTTCTATCTTGTATTCTTGATGGTCTACCAATTTTCAAAAAGAAGATTGTTGCAAGTCTTTGCTAGTATTATTTTCTAAGTGTAGAGATTTTTTAGAAGTGATTCATGACTGTATCTTTCTTTGGATTATTCATTTCCTTCTTAAAAATCATATGCCTTCTCAAATCTAGCATATGAAATATTGATGTAGCAATAGATCTTGAGTTGTGAGTCTTGTATAAGAAAACACCTTATTTTGCATTTAGAGTAGTGGTTTTAGTTAATTAGGAGGATACCAAATATTGGTTCATCACCGTTTGGTTTCTTAGTTGTTTTCCTAAACTCTTTTCATATATAATTGATAGATTAGAGACAGATTTAAAGGTGCATCAAGGGGAGCTAGCCTCTAATCTAGAGATTTATCTCAATGAAATTATCTCCCACAACAAGAGAGATGATTCCATTTTGCCACTTGGATGAGGATAACTGAGCATCTCCTTAAGGGTGCAAATCTAAGTGTCAATATTTTTTAGCATGCCCGATAAGACCTCTAAGTCCTACAAGATTATTCATGATTGGTGATATTCTTAGCTTGTTAAAGAGAAAGAAACATCTACATTCAGTACCTGGTGACTCCATTGAGGAATATACCTCCTTTTTAGGGAAATAATTAGGGATAAGGCCAAATTACCCATGTCAAGCCTTATCAAATATATAATCTTAGTGATCCTTCATCCTCAAAATCCCTTGTCCCCACTCAGAATAATTTGTTCCAAGAATAAAGAAACTATCCATATTTTAAACATGGTTAAGAACAAGCTACTTATGTAAATGAAATGCACACTCAAGGTATGGTAATGCAAGGTAGTCAATATTTCCAAGATTAAAGTTTCAAAGGAGCCATGCAAGGTGGGGTGGAAAATAGAGAACCTTATATTGATGCTACCCTCATAAATCATTTGGATGGTGATTTTTGTGCCATTAATTCAATGGGGAATATAAGAAATCAAAATATTAGTGTTGCCTCTAATACTAGGTCTAAAAAGAGGGTTGTCGATGAAGATCAAGGAGATAATAAAAGTCTTGTTATGAATCCTACATAATCTCCTATGGTAATTGGTTCTAAAATAGCTCAAAATATAATAAAATTAGAGAATTCTAAATTTTAGGATAACTACTACAACTCTACCTCCACAAGCTACATCACAAAGTGCAAATGTTCATAAAGAGAACCCCAAGATGAGTAATCCTTCCATCAATTTGGTAGAATAGATGAAGAAGATTAATATGAATATTTAATTATGGGATTATCTAACATTACCAAGGTAGAAAGATATACTTCAAAAAGAATTACATGGATTGGGCAAATAGGCTGGCCCATCTAGAAATGACAATGTCATTCTAGTAAATGGAACTCAATCTATGGATTGTCAAGTAAAGAAAGATAAAAAGACTCCTCCTTTTTATATATATATATAATTATTGGTTATTTCTTGGTTCATAATTGCATCATTGATAGTGGATCAAGCACATCATTTATGCCAAAATGTATAGCAGATAAGCCAAGGCTCAAGTATGAGCCAATGACTAAAGGAGTTTTGCAATTAGACAGATCACCAGCGAAGACCTTAGGGGTAGTGAAGGTTTGAATTTAACCCTTCATGATTGTCCTAATTTTTCAATTCCCCATGATGTGGTAGTAGCAGATATACCTCCCTATTTTTCTCTTTGATTTTCAATGGACTTTACATCCAAGATAGGTAGATATTTGGTAGATAATTGGTCCTACATGGTGTTTAACACAAAATATGGCACTAAGGTGAATATTGAGTCATAACCTATTCAAATATATCACTTAAAACAATACTCACATAAGGTATAAAATTTTAACTATGCTATCATTGATGAAGAGGAGTTTCATATTGAAAAATCTCCATCATCTTCCCTTTAAGGAGTTTCTAATTTGTTCCTAGATGCGTGGGGAAATGACAATTATGAGCATCATCCTTTAAAGTTTATTAAATAATTTGGTCTTGGAGTTTATTATATTCTTGTGAAGGGATATTTCATGCCTAATTTTATGAAGCCAAATCATGATGTGAATGGTTTTCAGTAGCTTTTCTTTGATGGGTCTAAAAGCAAGATGGGGGCAGGTGGTGGAGCTATGCTGGTTTCACCTTTAAAAGAAAGGTATTTTTTAGCCTTAAAATTTCAATTCTCATGCACATATAATGTGGTATATTATGAGACCCTAATTCATGGCCTTTAATGGGAAAGGAAAAGAGGTTTTAAGTAATTACAAGTGTTTGGTGATAGTGAACTTGTTTTGAATCAAGTTAGAGGGCAAAATTTGACCAAGAACTCCTTTCTAAAATCCTATAAGCACAAAGTTTGGGACCTTGTAAAATATTTCATGGATTTTAACATCATATATAGTCCAATGGAATACAATAATCATGATAATAGGTTGGAATCTTTTGGTGCTCAATTTGATGTTCCAAAGGGCATAAAGGAAGACAAAATCTAGCCCCATCTAAAAGTGATTATGATACCATCCATACCAGCTAATGTCACCAATTGGCATGTCTTTGATAGTGAATATAAAATAGAAAAATTTATATAAGAAGAGGTTATTTTTTCTTCCAATAATCAATCTAAACTATATAAATAATATGGAGGGCATATTCTCCAACTAAAGCCTAACTAGCTCCCTAAAGGCTTAGTGACTCTTGAAAGCATATTCAATGAAGATGAACAAATCAAGGAGAAGGTAAGCATGTAAAAAAAGAAAAAAAACTATGAAAGGGTATAAATCTTTAAAGATAAGCTACTTGCACTTGGGAAGGTATGCACTAGTCAATAAAAACATGATTTCATTGAATTATGCAAGGAGTTTAGTGATATTTTTGCATGGGAGTATAGTGATTTGAAGGGTTTTGACCCAAGCTTGGCTCAACACACCATATATTTAAATGAAAATTCCAAACCCATAAAGCAAATACAAAATTTAATCAATCCCAATATTGAGCCCCTCAAGAGGAAAGAACTCACCAAAGTAATTAAGTCCAAAATTATCTTTCCCATTAAGCATTCTTTTTGGCTAGCCAACTTAGTCCCTATTAGAAAGAAGAATGGTGAGATCAGATTATGTGTGGAATTTAGGGACATTAATACAGTGTCTTTGAGATACCATTATCCCCTCCCTTCCATGGAGAAAATTCTACAAGTGGTGGTAGGTAGTGAGAGGTTTTCCCTCCTAGATGGTTATTCTGGGTAAAATTAGATTTTGGTGAAAGAAAGTGACCAGTAAAAAATAGACTTCACCACCAAATGGGGCAAACATTCCTATATAAATATTTCATTTGGATTTTAAAATACTAGAGATAATTTTTAACATGCAATGGATATGGCTTTTCAAGGATTAATCAATGACATTGTATTGGTATATCCTGATGATGTGACAATTTTCTCCAAGGAAGCAAAAGATAATTTGAATCACCTAAGATAGATTTTTGAGAGGTGTAGAGAGTTTGGGATCTCTCTAAACCCAAATAAGTGTGTGTTTTTTTCATGAAGGCAAACTTTTAGGCCACATTATTTCTAAGAAAGGTCTGCCTATCGATCCTAAAAAGGGTAAGTGCCATCTTGGCATTATCTTCACCTAAGCATAAAAAGGGTTTGCAAAGCTTCTTTGGTAAGAAAAATTTTATTAGGAAGTTTATTCCTAATTTTTATAACCCTAATCAATCCCTTGATCTCCATGCTAAGGAAGGATGAGATATTCACCTTGACAGGAAGGAAGAAAGAAAGTTTTGAGGAGATCAAACAAGCCATTACCCAAGCTCCTTCTCTTGTAAGTCCAAACTTCTCCAAGGACTTCAATTTGTACACTTTTGGGAATGAAGAGGTAATATTTTTAATGCTTACTCAAGCTAAAAATGAAAATTTTGAACAGCCTATTGCCTTCTTTAGTCAAGGTTTGGAAGGCTATGAGATAAGGTACACATATGTTGAGAAACAAGTGTTTTTAGTCGTAAAGAGCTTAAAAAATTTTAGGCATATGTTGTCTAATAAAAAGATTCACATTTTTATGCCTCATCCTAGTTTGAAATACTTTATATTGAACATATATTTTAATGAGAAAATGGCATGTTGGATCACCAAAGTGATAGAGTATGATGTGAAGATCAAAACAACCAAGCTAGTAAAGGGAAAAGAACTGTGTGAGCATATTTCTTTAGAATTGAAAGAGAAAAAGGAGGTTGTTTTTGCACTCCATGATAACCATTCACCAACTATACCTTTATTCATGAGGATTTGGACACAATACATGATTCATTTCCTTTAAATTGGTGAGTGTCCACAAGGTCTTGATAGGGCCAAGAGAAGGTACCTTAGGCTACAATCCATTCCTTATGTACTTATTGATGGAGTGATATTTAGAAATGACTTTTTAGGTGTGTTGTTGAGATGTATTTATTTAGATAAAATTGATAAAGTGTTGCATTAGTTTCATGATGGACCAACTGGTGGTCACTTTGCTCCAAGAACCATAGCTGCTAAGATTATGAGTGTTGGTTACTTTTGGCCTAGCTTGTTTAAGGACACTCACGCTTGGGTAAGTAAATGCCAAAAGTGTGTTATTTTTTATGGAAAATAAAATCTAGATACCTTGCCTCTTAGTCCAATCTAGGTTGAGCAACCCTTCATGCAATGGGGTTTAGATTTCATAGGTTTAATCAATCCTCCTTCTAGTGATGGTCACAAGTGGGTGTTGATAGCCACTAATTATTTTACAAGATGGGTGGAGGTTTTAGCTCTTAAGGAGGTAAATGAAAACTCGGTCTTGGACTTATATGAAGGTATAGTAACTAGGTTTAGATCTCCTTCAAAAATCATCTTATATAATGCATTAGCCTTCTTAGGAACAAGCATAAGTGAATGGGCTTTGAAGCATGGCATTTATCTTAGCACCTCCTCCAACTACTATCCCTAAGGGAATAGACTAGCTGAGTCCACAAAAAATAACTTAATCAGGATCATAAAGAGGAATATGGAGGAGAATCAAAGGACTTGACATACCAAGCTAAAGATATCCCTTTAGGTTGATAGGATCACCCCAAAGAGAGAAATTGGGAACTCATCATACACACTTGTCTATGGAAGGGAAGCCATACTTCCTATCTTACTTGATTTACCAGCTTTAGACCTCATATATTAGTTATAATTGATGGATAATGAGAGCATGGGAGTTAGATTATGTGAGTTGATGGAGCTTGATGAGATAAGAGATCAAGCTATGCATACCATGACTACTCATCAACATCAAACAAAGAAGTATCTTGACATGAAGTCCATGCCAATGAGTTTCAAAGAAGGAAACATTATCCTAAAATGGGATGAAGATAGGTCCACACCTAGAAGGCACACAAAGTTCAATACTTTATGGAGTGGCCCATATGTGATCACACAGTGTAAACAACACAATGATTTCTAACTCTCAAAGTTGGATGGAGAGGAGTTGCATATCATAGTCAATGGGATATATTTAAAGCATTGTTACTAAAGTTCTCTTTTTTTGTACATGGTTTATTTCTTTCCTTGTGTTTCCTAAGTTCTTATGCACATGTGAGAGTTTATCATTTTCTTATTTTGTGTTTTATTTGCTTGGTCTTGTTGTTGTTATGTGGTGTGTTTCCTTGTTAGTCATCTTCAAGAATCCATTAACTCCATTAGCCCTTAGTTGAATAAATCTATTGGTTTGGTTAGTATAGCGGGCATACTACCCCTATGAGTCTCCATTTTGTTGACTAAATTTTGGTCCTTCAAGCCAAAATTAGCACCCCTATTTATAAAAAATCATCTAAGTCTACATCTTTGGCCAGGTCTAGTACCTAGTTTTTCTTTGGAAGAAGTGTTCTTTATCAAGCCCCAACAAATGTACAATTCTAATTTTTTTAGAGGGATTGTTTTATTATTTTGATAATTTTTTATTATTTCAAAGGTTTTGTCTTTGATTTTTTGTCTTTGGGTTTTTGTTTAAGTGTTGAATTATTTCAGACATTTTGTCTAAGATAACTTTTCCAAAGGGCAACTTGTAACATTTCTAAAGGAATTGTTTTAGACATTTTATTCAAAACAACTTTCTTGAAGGGTATATTTCTTGTAAGAAATGGTTCACTTTAACTTTTTTGAAGGATAGGTGATAACTTTTCTGAAGGACCTTTTCAAGCTAAAGGATACTTTTAACTTTCCCAAAGGGTCATTTGCAATAAGGCTAAAAGGCACTTTTTAGAAAGTCTGAAGGGCATTTCAAATTTCCTGAAGGGTATTTTCTTTTGAAATTGGACACTTATAAATCTTTTTAATGGTCACTTTCATTTTTTTGCAGAGTCACTTACAATTTTTTTAAAGGGTCACTTGTAGGTTTTCTGAAGGGGAATTTTTATTTTCAAATGATCATTTCATTTTTCTGAAGGACATTTATATTTTTCCGAAAGATACTTTGAAACTTTTCTAAAGGAATCATTTCACACATTTTTTCTGAGACAACTTTTCTGAGGGGTAGGTGACAACTTTTATGAAGGACATTTTTAGGCTAAATGGACACTTTCAACTTTCCCAAAGGACACTTTCAACTTTCTCGAAGGGACATTTTCAAAAGACAGAAAGATTGTGGGAGAGTGGACCATTTCAAAAAATTTGAAGGGTATTTTCCTTTCGAAAGAGACACTTTCATCTTTTTCAAAGGGTCACTTGCAAGAAGTCAAAGGGTATATTTTCCTTTTAAAAGAGACAACTTTTTCAAAGGATCATTTCAAAGAACCAAAAAGGGACAAATAGAAAGTCTGATAAATTCTTTTAGAAAACTTGAAAAGGTGCCAAAATCTAATTCTTTTAGACATTTTGTCCAATACAAAGAAAACATGATTTCCTTCATATTTTTTGTCCATGAAAATTGTTTAGGGAATAAAGGACCAAGCAAAAATATGAAGGAAAATAATAAAGGAAATAAAAGACCTAAATAAATTATTTTAGGAAAAGTGTCGAGACAAGAAGTTTGAGGAAATAAAAGTCTAAATAAATACCTGAAAGGTGATGGCCTATAGAACACCAATTTAAGACTATGAAAACTAGACATTAGACTTTAAAAGAAAGGATCAATGGGAACCTGAAGGTAAGGATAAAGGTAACAAGTGGGATTTATAATTGATGTTTTGGTTTAGTTGTAAAAAATGTAACTAATGCTTTTGGTTTAGTTTTAATTGATTGTAACTGACCCATTTGATGACATGGCATTACTCACCCACTTATCTCCCATGAAAATGTAACTAATTATTTTAGGATGACACATGTCCAAGTGACCCTTGAACTTCCTTTGATTGCTCCACCTCTCAAAGGCTATATATATGTATTCTTTTGGCTTGTTTAGGATCTTCCACTGGTTATTAGGGAAACTCTAGCTAGATTTTTACTCGAAGAACTCTTGAAGAGATACACAAGTATGATTGCATCTCATATGATATAATATTGAGTAATGATTGAATCATTGTAGGTCTAGTCTAGTGAAATATTATCTTTTCTAGCCTGTACTCTTGATGGTCTACCAATTTATAGAAAGAAGATTGTTGCAGGTCTTTACTAGTATTCTTTTCTAAGTGTAGAGATATCTTAGAAGTGATTCATGACTATATCTTTATTTAGATTATTCATTTCCTTCTTAATAATCATATACCTTCTTGAATCTATCATATAAAATATTGATGTAGCAATGGATCCCAAGTTGTGAGTCCTATGTAAGAAAACACCTTGTTTTATCTTTAAAGTAGTGGTTTCAGTCAATTAGGAGGATACCAAATATTGGTGCATCACCATTTATTTTATTAGTTATTTTATTGAACTCTTTTCATATATAATTGATAGATTAGAGAGATTTTTAAAGGTGCATCATGAAGAGCAAGGCCCTAATCTAGAGATTCATCTCAATGAAATTATCACCCATGGTAAAAGAGATGATTCCATTTTGTCACTTGGATGAGGAAAGCTGAGCATTTCATCAAGAGTGTAAATCCAAGTGTCAACAGTTTAATTTCTTGAAAGGTGATCCAAAGTAGTACAAGAATATCTTGTGATAAATAAGAATAAGACAACATGTATGATGGAGAAGTCTACTATGATAGTGAAGAAAGATAAGGTGAAGTAGACCTTGAATATAAGCTCAAGTATACCCTTGGTGATTTGAAACATCATGAAGAGAAAATCAAGGATCTCAAGAATAATTTATAAAAGGTCAACATAAGGTGTAAGTCAAAGGAATTTGAGTATGACTAGTTGAAGATAGATCTAGATTCATTGAAGGATAAGCATGAACAACTCTAAGATAATTTGATAAGATTTGAGATAAAGAGTGAGAAGTTAGGACATGTCAAGAGTACCAACCTAAAATGATCAATCAGGGAAACCCAATGCTATAAAGGATAAGTAATCATAGATTCATGAAAAGTACAAAAATGTTACTTGCCACATATGTCATAATATAAGACACATTGCTATATTTTATTCTAACAAAGTTAGAAGGTACACAAATTCAACAAGACATATTAAGCTTCTATAATGCATAACAAGGATCAAAAATTGGTATGGAAGCCAAAGTAAGCTAGGATGTATTAGATTGAGCTCAAGAAGTAAGATGGTCTATTTGTCAATAAAGAATAGAAGATCAAAGAGGACTCTATGCTAGCTCATATTGCCTTTCACATTCAAGATGAAGGCATGTAATGGTACATAGATAATGTTTATTCAATCCACATGATAGGAGATTGAAACAATTTCATCTCTTTGAATAATAATTCTATAGCAATAATTAGGTTTGGAGACAACACAACTGCCAATATAGTTGGCAAGGGTGTCTTGAATTTGGACAATAGGAGGACTACAACATAAAATGTGTTGTATGTGGAAGGTATGAAACATAACCTACTTATTGTGAGTCAAATGTGTAATCAATGACACACACTAAATTTTCATGACAAAGGGTGTGAGATAAGGAGAGCCAAATTAAGAAGGCTAATTACCAATGCCAAGAGGACTCAGAAAAACATATATGTATTGAATGAGATCAAGAAGGAGATATGTTTCATTCATAAAATAGATGAAATTTGGTTATGGCACATAAAACTAGGTCACCTAAACTTTCATACCCTAGTTAGGATTAGCACTATAAAGTCTATAAATAACATGCCTAAGATCATCAAACCTATAAACATACTTTGCAAGGCATGTTAACATGGTAAGTAGACTAGAAGAAGGTTCAAGTCCAAGGAGTATTCTACTAAAAGACCCTTGGAACTAATCCACATTATTCTCTATGGGCCTATATGAATTCAAAGCATTCAAGGAGATAGATACTTTATATTAATCATTTTTTGAACATTATCATTGATTAAGGGAGAAATTGTTGAGCATTGTCATTGAGTGTTGAGATTTGATATTTAATGTTATCATTGATGTCAAAGGTTCTTATGAAGATGAATGGTTATTTCATTTATGTCAATCTAATGTAATTTAATGTTAAAGGTTTCTTGTGTAAATTCTTGGTAAAGTATGCCTTGAGGTATGTATATGAATGAGTTATATTCCAAGCATAGTGAGTATTATTGTTGTATGAGAATGGTGATGAGAAAATGATGTTTGAAGAATGTTCTAATATCAATTTGAGTGTTATTTTGAGAAGTATCATGAGTGATTAAAATTTAGTATAGTAATTTTAAACCATCTTGTAATTATTTTTATAGACCTTGTGATATGGTATTTGTAGGTGGTATAATGAAATGAGTGATCTCTGAAAAATAAGCAGTGTGCTCTGAAGATCTATGTAAGTAGTTTTGAAGATGCTCTAAATGATATATTAAGATGATAAATATCCAAAGAATAATTTATAGTGTTTGAGCACGAGAGAGAATATTTTATGTTGTACATGAGGTGTTTAGGACCTTGAAATTAATTAAAAGGTTAACTCCAAAGATCTATGTACATAGCTCTAAAATTGCTATAATCAAGATCTAAATATTTGTAAGTAGCTCTAAAGAAGTTTTTTTGAATCTCCAGAGAAGAGTGAGTGTATGAAATTGATTGATGATACATAAGATATATTGAAACATAGGAGAGTTTCAAGGTGAAGTCTACAAAGTGGCTAGAAGTTTAGATTCAAGGCTTAATAAGACTTGTAGGTCAAGGCTTAGAAAACAAGAAGAGATATGGTGGTTAGATGAGGTAATATGATTAGTTTCCATGGAATGAGTGAGTAGGTGAACATTGATAGAGGTGGGTAAAGTTTTTTTAAGTTTGTGAATGAATTTTTAGGTCTTGATTTGTAATAAAAAGGCTTGAAAAGTATTTCAAGGTTTCTTGAGCGCATATAATGAAGAGTTATCTACCCAAGAAGGTTTTTTCAAATCTAGTTGGCATGTACATCATCTACATGAGATCCTAAGATATTCATGGTATATTAGGAAGAGTTATAGATCAAATTTACAAGAATTGGTTTCTATAAATAGTAGATAACTTTTATGAATGATCATTAAGATTGGAAGATGGTATAAACCCTCATAAAACCCTAACTGTGACCCAATGTTGAATATTTGATTCTAAAGAGATCAAAATGGTTTGATAAGATTAGACAAGTGATTTGAGGTTGAATTCAACTCTCCTAGACATCTCCATGTGTGATTGGTTTCTCAAGTGAGTGAGCAGAACCTACAAGAAAGTACTTACCTTTCAAATGTTTTCTATATTAGATAGAGTTAATCGAGTCAAAATTGATAAGTGGATGAAGATCAAAGTGTGATACTTGTAGTTTTTGTTCATAAAGATTTTTGGATAGGTTCTAGATCTCAGATGTTAAAATTTGGTTATCCATGTTGGCCAGTCACTATTATATATTAGGGGGTCAATTTATTTACTCATAGAGTTTAGGCACTTATCTAGTTATCCATGTTAGTCCTAAAATTATTACAAATAGGTACACATAAGGTATGTTCCTATAGTGCTCAACATTTATCACTCAACTACACTAGAATCAATTCACATATGACATAAGCCTTATGTGTTCACCTGAAGTGTAGTAGAGAAATAACTACGGCCTGCATTGGGCTAGTCATGCTATGATGCAACTCATCACATGAAGGACTTGGTTAAAAGAAAGAAGGATTTTGGTGGATTCATGAGTGTAAGCCTTTTTGGGCTAAGACTGATGATCTATAGGTGCAAGCCTATTCATGGAACTCATTCTATCCATATGGGTGTAAGCTTATATTATCTTAGGTTTATTGTCTTTAGGGTGCAAGCCTTTGTTCCTCTACACTTAGCATCATTTGGATATTTGAGGGGTGATGTGATATTTTAGATCAAGTTCATAATAAGTTTGTGCTTTATGCAGGGATATCATTGCTAGCCATGGGTTCTTATCTACACTTAGGCTATTTCATAGAACATGTTGATGTCATCTATTACACAAAGATGCCATTAATGACTTATAATAGAGCTTCACTTCAACCTAATCATTCATATATTGAAATTACACTATTATAACTATTGCATTCAATTTGTATTTAAAGATCCTTACCATAACCACATAAACTAAATCAAGCTCAATTAGGTGTAATGCCATTATTCATTAAACAAAGTCCAATAAACTGAGTACATGATAAGTGAAATAGAACAAATGTTTATCTAAAGCTACTAATAGGCCAAAGGCTCATAAATGAGCTTGGGCACTACAATATGGATCCTTAATGGCATCCATGCTAATCTTGACCTTTAATGGTGGTTGAATCACTATATCTAGAACCAAATTTGTAAGGCTTCACTACATCAAATTATTTCTCCCTTGCTCATTAGTTTGAGATCAACTTTATATCATGTAGGATCATCTTCTATTAGGTTGGAGTTACACACGCCTAGTGCTAAGCTAGATATTTTTCAATCATTCCACTAGATCCATTACCTTTCACCATTCACACTATGATTTCCATGTGTATCCACTCCTTAAATATGCCCTAGACATCATGGAATCAATTAGCCTCCTACTAGTTAGCACAAGGTGTGCATTGATTCCTCCACTTGGTGTAAAAAGGGATCAAATATCTGTAGAGTAAAAAATTTACTCTACATTGCATTCTATTTTTCAGTCATGCACCGCAAAATTTTGCCTTCACATCCTATGGTCTGAGATGGCAGAGTGTTGAAATAGAGCACATGCTCTATTTCTCTTTTGATTCATTTTTGTCTAAGTGTTGGGGAAAAGCAAAAATTGATAAGTGTCATCATCTGAGGTATTCTTCTTAGTGGAAACTACCAAGTGTCATCATCTGAGACATCTTCTATATGTTTTATGAGTTGGCCGAAATGTGACACGTGTCTCATAGTGGCTCAACAGAACGCTCTAAGTGTCATCGTCCATGGTTTCATATCGGCACTCATATTTCATCTCTTTGTAGTGAAAGGTTTCAAAAGATAAGTATCAAGATCAGGTGGAAAGTGCCAAGTGGTAGTCACAGAAGGTCTCAATGTTTCTTTTCTAAAAGCTATGGAAGCTGCCACGTACTCTAGCAAAAGAAAGTGGAAGTCACCACGTGTTACGGTCTGAATTATCTTCATCTTTGCTTTGCTGATCTAGCAAAGACTATGGTGGGTCCCAAGTTTTGTTTCTTAAGTGAGCGGAAGCCACCAGGTGTCACTATCCATGTAAATGTGAAATGAGACCCAAATTGTTTCTATAGTATAAATACAAGTAGTGGAGATTGCCACGTGTCATCTTTCACAAGTTTCTAAAAAGGCAACTACAAGTAGCAGAGATCACCACATAACCTAGGTAAGAGAAGTGGAGATTACCATGTGTCTTTTAATGAAGAAGTGGAGATTGACACCTGTCCTGGTGTCCCTTTTAAAATAAATGCCGTGAATCTTATTGTCTTTAAGTTATTGGAGTTTTGAGAAAGCAGATAGCAACAAGTGTCAAAGGCAGAACATGGCGGCTGAGAAAAGACACTAAAGAGTATAAGTTACGTGAAAAGTGTCACATGTCTTCAATAGGTGCTATGGAATATGACAAGTGTCATTCTCTGGCATTTCTTAAAGTAATAAGAAAATTGGCTAAGTGTTACTTAGCATTTAAGAGAAGGGAGCGTCTTGCAATCTGTTACAGCCAATGAACTGCCAGAAGATGAAGCATTTTAGAATCTATAGATATCTTTTGTTAGACACATTCAGTTAGGGAAGATTTGATTTGGGCCATTATATTGGGAACAACCAGACAATTTGGAGTGGATCCGAGGCTATAAATAAGGGTGAAGAGGATCATCACGAAGAATTCATGATCAAATAAATTTTTGAGAGAGAATTATTGTAACAAGTTTAGACTTTCTAGAGTTGTGGCTAAGTAATATCATTTTCTTTTGTCTCATTTTCTTGAGTTGAAAGGTTTATATGACTATACGTGTTTTTACGCCCTTTGTATGATTGGAAGATTCAAATAAAAAAATTTAACCCTATGCCTTTGTTGATATTATTTGTGTCATTTGCAAAAGTAGTTTAGACTGTAGATTTTCTAGAGATGTTATTAGGAATGTCATTTGCTTTTGTCTCATTTTCTTGAGTTGGAAGGTTTACATAACTGTACATGTTTTAGTGCCTCTTATGTGATTCAAAAATTAAAATAAGAAGATTGAACCCTATGACTTTGTTGACATTTTATGTATCTCAACAAAAGAAGTCTATGTTGTGAGCCTCTGTTTCTATTGTTTCAATCTTTTACATTGATCATGCACTTGTTTTCTCTTAAATGTAAATGAACCCTACATATAGTCTCACTATGCTCAGGATTAAGGTCAAATTACATCTCAGGCACATCACCATAGATTAGATTTTCTTTATTGCATTGTGTTTCTAATTTAAATTCCTATCCTTTTTCCTAGTATCTACTCAATTTTAAAGAAGAGCCAGCGTCTCTAAAATCTAGAGGTTGTTTCAAGACACAAGTCCCATATATTGAAACTTCCCATTATTGTTGATTAGAATCAAGCACAATTTTAAATCATCAACAATTTTTGGCACACCCAGTGGGACCAATCTTGAAGTCTCTTTCAAGATCGTATGAACCAAAGAGATACGAGAAGTCATAGTTATGGACCAGTAACGAGATCACAATCTGCTACAAATCCAGGTATTCTTTTGTTGCCTTTGGTAACAAGTCCAAGAAGAAGAGCTAACCAGTTTGTACCAATACCAATAGCAAATATGGGAGCCCCTATACTCCCAAGAAATTATGCAAGCTGGAATACTGGTAGTTTATTAGTCCTCCCAACACCACCAGCCATTTCGGATCCTATCCTAGTGAATGCCTTAAAAGCTCTGCCTAAATTCAGTGGGCAAGACTCTAAAACACATGAGGAACATCTTCAAGATGTATCAAATGTATATGTTATACATGTTGTCACACAATGAAATGTGGCCATAAGATTACTAGTAGCTTCTTTTAAAGGGAAAGCTTTAGAATGGTATAGGTCTTTGACCCCAAATACCATATCTACCTGGGATCAGCTCAGAGACCTTTTCTTTGAGAGATTTGTAGAAAAGGGTGATAAGTCTTCTTTGTTATAGTAGTTAATCACCATTCAAAGGGGACCATAAGAAGCCATGACTGACTTCAATTCCAAATTTCAAAAGACTTGGGATAGAATCCCTGTTATAGCTAGACCATTACCAGGTATAACCACAGTGTTTTATCTTAAGGCTTTGAATTTTGATATATCTATTATGATTTAGTCACTTGGAGGACACACTTTGCTAGAAGCTTATGACTATGCTGTCAGAGCTAAGAATAATTTGATAGATGCTGGAAAATTACCTCCAAGGCCTCCCATGCCCATGTTCCCAGAAATTTCCTTGCCATTACCTCAAGAAGTTCCTAAATCTATAAGCCCACCTATGTCTATGTACACTTACCCTCAACCATCTATTAAAGAAATTGTCCCCACTTAGTCATCTGAGCTAGATGATATCAAAAATATCCTAAAGACATTTTCTAATGAACTGATCAATCTAAAAAGACAACAGAATACTTTCTCTAAGCCTCCATATCAAGGCTATCAAGGAAATAAATTTTCATCTCAGTCAAACCAATATCAAGGTCCTCCAAGACAAACTAACCATCAACCAGCAAACTGATTGGTTGCAGTCCCCACACCATCACAAACTATTCCACCCAATTTAAATAGGGATATCATTCCAGGGCAAAATAACTATGTAAATAACACTAATGCCTAGTGTTTCCCTTGTAACAATGCTCATGCACCAAGAGATTGTCCTATGGGTAATCTACAACAAAAGGTGGTAGAGCAAAAAAGAATGGATGGTCAATTTGCAAGTTCCAGTGATAATCAAGCCTACCAGTCTCCTGGTATGTAGAATTCAATCCTAGTGGCTTAGATGCAAGGGATGTCCTTGCAATAAGAAGAAGAAATAGCCACAGAACATGCTTTGTTCTCATGGGTTGAAGATGAAGAATCAATTTTCTTGAATGAAGCATCTACCTCCAAAAAATCAGTGGTGTAATCTAATTATTACACCAGATCAAAGAGAAGAATGGTGGAACAACCTGAGATTGTAAATAGTCAAGTCATGGAGAATCCTCCATTTCAAGGACAAAGAAACACTACTGTCAGACAAGAAGTGCCTCAGCCGATGCAAAATCAAGGGACTCCAGCCCAAATTCAAGAAAAAACAAGATACCCCTATTTTCAAAAAGCTCAGACTCTAGGACCAATAAATGTGGTGGATCAATTAAAGAAGACTCCAGCACAAGTATCAATATGGGATATATTGGCTATTCTTGAATATAATACACTACTACAAAAAGCTCTACAAGGCCAAGTAGTGCCCAAAGGTACTGTTACCAAAGAAGGAACTGCTGGAAAAAAAAAGCTCAAGGATACAGTCCATCTATAGACAATAGCCCTAGTAAATAATACAGTAGAGGTAGGCAAGTCCAAACTGGATCCCTTATATTTAACTTTAATAGTTGGCAATAAACTATTGCATAATGCAATGATTGATTTAGGGGCTAGTACAATAGTAATGCCCAAGCAGATAGCTGATGCTTTAGAGATTAAGTATGAACCACTCACTAAAGAGGTCATATAGTTAGATGGCAAAGTAGTACAAACCATAGGGAGAATCAAACAACTCTAATTACAATTATATGCTTGTCTAAATATAATTATAAATCAAGATGTAGTAGTGATAGATATACCTCCTATTTTTGGCTTATATTTGTCAAGAGACTTTACAGCCAAAATAGGGGGATATATGTCCCTTGATTGGTTTCATCTCATCTTAAGAACCAAATATGGTTCAAAGATGAAGATATTGTCTGAACCATTATATAAAGATCACATCACTAATGATCCCATTTCAAAGTTAGAGGCAACCCATGCCATGATGAATAAATAAGAGAGGGTCTTTGTCGAAGAGCTAGGTGAATGGACTGGGTATAATCAAGAAGAAGAAAATGATCATTTATTAGCTATGATGCAAATTGACCCATACAAAAATTAGGACTCCATTGGTCTGGGCACTTGCATTTTACTTGATGAAGATCATATAATTCCAAATGTTCTAGAGCAAGAAAAGTCAAAAGATACCTCTTTTATTAATCCTCGGGTCTCTTATGAATTCCAGATTCCTAGTGAGAAATCACAAGCATATATTTTGACCCCTGATGAAGAAGAAATAATCTCTGACTTTCTTCTTACTTTGCAAGATGATGAGAAGCATGGAAAATTCCTAAACCATGATTTAAATGATTTGTTTGAAATCATTGAATCTGGTTATACCATTTTTCAAGATAGTTGTGAACCAGTTACAGATAAGCAGAATAGCATTGAGCCTCAATTACATGTGCAAAAATATTGCAAACCTTCAGAATTATCTTTTCAAGATATTGGTAATTTTGAAGTTATTAAGGAGGATGATCATGTAGTACAACCAAATTTTGAAGCAGAAGGAATTAAGTCATTAATTGATTTCCTATTAAGATATGCCAATATCAAGAGCAGATATTCAATGAGCTTCCAAGAACAAGAAAAGTCTATATATGTTGGAAGCATGTTTGACTCAGACTCACTTGAATATAGGAAAATCAATGAGGCACACACTGAGGGAAATATACCAAAGCCATACCCAATTTGATCACTTGTATGGCAACATAAGCTAACTTGTCATGAAAAAGAATTTAGGAATTCTTCTTTTTATCCAGGAGGGAGATAAAGATGCTTCATTAATGTAGTTAGGTAGTTTCCCTTTCCGTATTATTTTGTTTTCTTACTTTGTTTTCCCATTTTGTTGTTTTCCTACTTTTCTTTTAAATAATTGTTCTTTGAACACATAGTCGACAACTCAAAAGTTTTCAAATATGTCAAAAATTCTCCAATACATTGAATGTCTTCCAAATCTTTAGAAATCCCCAAGGTACCTTGTGCTGCCACTTGCATAACATGTCTATCTTGCTATTCCACAAAGATTGAGTAGGATCCGCTAACGGTTATCTAAGTTTAATGCCACTTTGAGACTTGATAGGTCAATAAATAGCTCTTAGCAAGGGTTAAAGTTTACAAGTTCTCAAACATTCTTGCATATGCATGAAATTATCCTAATACTTGCATTTTTTGTGCTTAGTAAATTGCTTCAACGAAAGCATCTCTATTTTAAAAAAACTCCATACAAGTTACCACAGAGAAGATACAAAGATGGAGGGGGCACAATCTTCACAACAAGGAGTTGGGATGTATGAATCCCTTGATAAGTTTCTTACAAGTAAATCATATACTTTAGCTCCCACACAACCATTGAAGAACTATACAAGGACCAGGTTTCTTGAGGCTGGCACAACAAGTGATTTAGGTAAAATAAAGGATTATGCAGATGGCATCATGGATCCAATTCTTCAAAAAACTAGTAGCAAAAATCTTAGAGAAGGGGCACATCAAAGGTGTCTTCAGAGAGCTAGAGTAGGGAAATTTGAAACATTCGCCATGAGGATATGGACCTCACAACTAGCTCAGTTCATTGTCCCAGCTATGCATTCATGCCCCAACCTAGTTGAATTATGCATAGACTTGCTCCATGCACCTTCATGCACCATTCAACAAGGCCCATTTATAGTGAAAATCACACCACAAGCTATCATGGATATGTTAGCCCTGCATCATGACAGTACAGCTACATTTCCCACTTTGGCTAAGATGCAAAGGACGTGGGCAAATATCAACACTTAGACAAGGTTCTTGAGATTTGAGTTACAAATGGGTGATGATGATACTATGGTACCCACACTCCCTGCACCAAGAGCTCAATTCACACAGGCTAGCCAAGATGCATTGTCTATGATGGATCTCATCTTTGGCATGAAAGATGATATGGTAGCATATGCAGAATAAATGGCTATCCTTTTCAGGCTGAAGACTGTTGATAAAACCTAGGAGTATCAGCTTGACTTTTTTGAGCAAATTGCTTTCTTAATGGTAGAACAATTGGCTCATTTCAGATCAAAGGGAGTGTTTAGGTATTCTTCCTATTTGTTCCACCTCATGCTTTATTATAACTCTAAACTCTTTGCCCAACATATGTATCTTAATATGTATGACCCAGATTTTGATCTCCAAAGGACCATCCCTGTGTCTGCATGGACACATATTTTGTCAATGACTAGTGACCCATATGAGTTCAAAGAATTATTTGTGACTCATGTTTTTTGCCATCTCAATCTTGAACCAATTATGAATAAATTATTCCCCAGTGTTTCAAATCTTCTAGTTAGTTGCCCAATTCCTTATGATTTCTATTTTGGATCCCACCATATCATTATAAGAGTCCATGGTTTCTGGGGGAAACCAATATTGCTACCTAAGATATTGACTCTTAGGTTAGCATTCCTAGAGGTTACCAAACAGGTATCCATAATTGACAATGAATTTGGCTCAAGGAAAAGAAAAAAAAAAGTATGATCTTCCATGGATGACAACAAGCATGGTTTTAGAGACCAGAGATGCTGAAGTTGTGTTGTTTAGAAAGCTAGCCTTTCTACGTTTCCTTTTAGTAGAAGACAAATGGGTTTATGACCTAAATGATTTCATAGCCTCCTGAGTAAGGACTCACAGGGTTGCAACTAGAATTGTGCATGAAGGTCACCCTTTTTGGGAAACCAGGAAAAATCCTAGGGAAGACACTCCTAGATTTTATGTTGAGTTAATAGACTTGCCACTTCCACATATAGGCCATGGGAGACATTCTATGTCAAACAAAGAGATTATGATCCCAAAGTCAGAATGACTTCTGGCTTAAGGAGAGTATTAAAGAATAAAGACTGGGATACTGAGAAGGTAGAGGCCTATTAGAAGTATAGGCAGGAAATTTGTCAAACAACCCATTCTTTTGGGAATGTAGACAGATGAAAGATGGGAAGAACTATGGGATGAGTGTCATCTCTCCCTTGCATCTAGCCCAGAGACAAGTAATTTACCAGGTGAAGAGTAGGAAGCTAAGGCTTGGTCAAGCCAAGAATCACAAGCCTCAAAGCAAATTTTAACTATGACGAAATGTAGAAAAGTGTGGTGCCTTCAACATCACAAGCTTCCCCATCAACCTCAATTATAGATGTTCCTAGTTCCCCATAAGCCTCATTAAAAGGAATAAAAATATAGCCAGAAGAAAAGACACCCAAGAAATGAAAGAGGGTGTAGTTTCAATTAGATTTAGAGGAGGAGACAGACACCTCACAATGTTAATTACAGGGTACTGTAATTTTTCCTCAGGTAAGCATTATTCCTCCCTCTCATTCTTAGTCTTTTTCTTCTCCTATTGGCATGATGACTTCATCTAGCTAGATGACATCCCCTATCACTTCTACCATTCCCATTTCTCACTTCATCCCATCTATGCCACCTCAAGCTTTAACATTACCTCATTTCTTCCCTTCTATTCCCAAGAAACCTTTCCCTCAAATTGCCCATAGCCAACAACTGGCTATTCAATATGGTCTACCACAAGGACATCCTTTTGTGGGTGGGCACATTGCCTCTCCTTCCACCTTTTGAACCCAAGTAGATGTTGCTAGGAAGGCAAGGGAATCCCAAAGAGAGAAGAAGAAAAAGATTAAGGAGAATAAAGCTTTGGATACACCCCATTTGTGATCATAATTTGACCCCATTCAGTAGCAATTGATGGTGACTCATTTGTCACCAAATGTAATAAAGCCAGCTAAGCAAATGTAGCCAAAAGATTACATGATGAATGTAGTAGCCATTGACATGTCACTCTTCAAACCATTGGATAAAGTTGAGCTACTGACTGAATCCACTTTTATAGTTACTGAAGACTACTTGAAGATATCAAGGAAACTACAGAAGATAGAAGCTGAGCTAGCTAAGGAAAAGGCAAATTGTAATAGTTTGACCTCAGAGATTAATAGTAAAAACAATGAAATAGATAATTTGAATAAATAGTTGTAAAATAATGTTTCTAACTAGACTCATCAGGAAGTTAAGGCCCAAAATGACTCTTTAAAAGTAGGGCTCACACAGGTCAAAGATGTGGTGATGACCCTTAGGCACAAAAAAGTAGCATTGTAAGAAAAGTGCGAGGAGCACCTATTGCAGGTTACCCAATTGCAACAAAAGTTGCTAAGTGAATAGAATAACACTGCAGTCATAATAGCCCAATTTCACTTAGAGCAACAAAGAGCATCACAATTAACACTAGAACTGGCCAATAGGCCAAAGAGTGTCAGAGTATTAAGTCTGGTAAGGGAGCTATATAAATCTATGTGGAAGAGAATCTATTTAAAGATTATTCAGCTCAGGCCATCTCTCACCTTCCTGCTAAATGCATAGGAATTGTGCAAAAAGGTGGAGAGTTCAATTGTAAATACTCTGGCTATAGTCTATGAGAGAGTAATGGATTTAGAAACATTGCTGCAAAAGCTGTATGATGCGATGGATGCAACATTGTCAGTAGCAAGAATTAATGACAGAATGGTTGCTATCAAGCAAGTAAATGAGGTTCTCAGTTACAATTCTATAGCCAATAGTTGCAAGGAGCTTCTGGATGTCATGAAGGAAGGAATCAATGAAATGAAACATCATGTTGAAGATCTAGTGCAACTAGGTTTTCCTTCTCTGTTTCCTGATGATAACACCATGCTAATGGTAGAAGAAATTGAACCTTTGCTATTGGCCAAATAGAAAGATCAAATGGTTTTCTAGAATCTAAGGGATGATTCATCTGTCCCTAAAGTAGAAGCTATCTTGGTTCCTATTTCTCAGCTCGAATTCAAATTGAAGGCTATGGTTCAAATTTTGTAACATTTTTCACACAAGGATATTATTAACCTTGATTTAGCCTTCAATAAATTGTAGAGTAAGTAAGGGTTATCTGGTGAAGAGTGGTTTGCCTACTAGATAGCATTGTTGAAGCTATAATTTTGAATTTTTGATCTAGCGAGAGTTGTGATTCATTTTTGAGTAGGCCCAAAAGTACTTGGGGTCACCAGTAACTGTAGAGTAAAAAATTTACTCTACGTTGCATTCTATTTTTCAGTCGTGTGCCATGAAATTTTGCCTTTGCATACTATGGTCTAAGATGGTAGAGTGTTGAAATAAAGCACAGGCTCTATTTCTCTTTTGATTCATTTTTGTCTAAGTGTTGGGGAAAAGTGAAAACTAACAAGTGTCATCATCCGAGGCATTCTTCAAAATGGAAACTACCAAGTGTCGTCATTTGAGACATCTTCTATATGTTCTGTGAGTTGGCCAAAATGTGCCACATGTCTCATAGTGGCTCAGTAGAATGCTCCAAGTGTCATCATCTATGGTTTCATATTGGCACTTGCATTTCATCTCTTTCCAGTGAAAGGTTTCAAAAGCTAAGTATCAAGATCAGGAAAAAAGTGCCAAGTGGCAGTCATGGAAGGTCTTAATGTTGCTTTTCTAAAAGTGACAGAAGCTACCATGTACTCCAACAAAAGAAAGTGGAAGCCACCACATGTTGCGGTCTAAATTATCTTCATCTTTGCTTTGTTGATATAGCAAAGACTGTGGTGGGTCCCAAGTTTTGTTTCTTAAGTGAGTGGAAGCTGCCAGGTGTCACTGTATATGTAAATGTGAATTGAGACCCAAATTGTTTCTATAGTATAAATACAAGTATCAGAGACCACCACATGTCATCTTCTATAGGTTTCTAAAAAGGAAACTACAAGTAATGGAGATCACTACATAACCTAGGTAAGAGAAGCGAAGATTGCCATGTGTCTTTTAATGAAGTAGAGATTGACACCTGTCCCAGTGTCCCTTTTAAAACAAATGTCGTGAATCGTATTGTCTTTAAGCTATTGGAGTTTTGAGAAAGTGAATAGTGACAAGTGTCAAAGGTAGAACATGGCTGAGCAAAGACACTAAAGAGTATAAGTTATGCTGAAAATGTCATGTGTCTTCAATAGATGCTGCGGAATATGACAAGTTTCATTCTTTGACATTTCCTAAAGTAATAAGAAAATTGGCTAAGTGTTACTTAGCATTTAAGAGAAGGGAGCGTCCTACAATCTGTTACAACCAATGAACTGCTAGAAGACAAAGCATTCAAAATATATAAGATATCTTCTATTAGACACATTCAGTTAGGGAAGATTTAATTTGGGCCGTTAGATTGGGAACAAGCAAACAATCTAGAGTGGATTAGAGACTATAAATAAGGGTGCAGAGGATCATCATGAAGAATTCATGATCAGAGAATTTTTTGAGAGAGAATTATTATAACAAGTTTAGACTTTCTAGAGCTATGGCTAAGTAATATCATTTGCTTTTGTCTCATTTTCTTGAGTTGAAAGGTTTATATGAATGTACGTGTTTTTTGTGCCTTTTGTATGACTAGAAGATTCAAATAAGAAAATTGAACCCTATGCTTTTGTTGATATTATTTATGTCATTTGTAAAAGTAGTTTAGACTGTAGATTTTTTAGAGCTGTGATTAGGAATTTCATTTGCTTTTGTCTCATTTTCTTGAGTTGGAAGGTTTACATAACTATACGTGTTTCTGTGCCTCTTATGTGATTGGAAAATTCAAATAAGAAGATTGAACCCTATGACTTTGTTGACATTTTCTGTATCTCAACAAAAGAATTCTATGATGTGAGCCTCTATTTCTATTATTTCAATCTTTTACATTGATCGTGCACTTGTTTTCTCTTAAATGTAAATGAATTCTACATATAGTCTCATTATGCTCAGGATTAAGGTTGATTTACATCTCAGGCACATCGCCATAGATTAGATTTTCTTTCTTGTATTGTGTTTCTGATTTAAATTCCTATCCTTTTTCCTAGTATCTACTCAATTTTAAAGAAGAGTTAGCTTCTCTAAAATTTGGAGGTTGTTTCAAGATGTAAGTCCCATATCTTGAAATTTCCCATTGTTGTTGATTAGAATCAAGCACAATTTTAAATCATCAACAATATCAATCATACCAAATGATTACCTCACATTGAGATGTCTGTCATGTTGGAGTGGGTCCATACTTAGCTAAAATAGGGCCCAAAATTAACCCATACAAAATTATTAGTCTTCCCTCAGACTAGTATTTTAAAGATTTTGGTAGGCAAAACTTGAACACACTCTCTTTCAACTTGGTGTTGAAGTCCTCAAAGCCCTTGATAGCAATCTTGAGTTCCTTGGTGGTGTTATCTATCTTCATAGAGGTAACATTGAGTGTAATCACATTTATCTTCTCTAATTCCTTCCTAAAGACCTTGATACTTGCCTTATATTTTGTCACTCCTCCATCTAGGATTTCCCCTTATTTGTAGGCCTTAGTCTACAAGGTGTGAAAGAGTGTTTCCAAGTTCTACTTCTAGTCTTTGATCTAGATGCTTAAGGCATTGACCTTCCCCATTATCTAGCTATGTTATGACTTGATTATAGTGTATACCTATACCATCATATCCTCCATATCTCCCTTTTCCTACTTGAGGCATACATCTATGATTGATGCCTAGTTGGAGAAGTTATATAAGATGGCATTGGTTGCATCTCCACCATCTTGAAGTTTGGAAAAGAGTTATTCTACCTCTTTAAGATTTGTAGCTAGCTCCTTTTGTAGCATGGCACATAGGTCCTCTTCTTCTTATTGTGTTAGCTCTAACTTCAACCTTAGGATCTTCTTCTCCACTCGTGTGTATACTTTATCATCCTCTAAAAGGTTTTATGTGTCAATGTCATCCAAGAGGGATGGTTTAGCTATTTATATGCACTCAAATAGTTATTATAACTTAAAATTCATAACTTATGCTTCTTACTTTACATCCTACATGATTTTATTCCATATCTTTGCCCTAACATCATTAATGATGTTTTTTCATGTGACTTCATTGGCCATCCAGATGAGTGCATTGGTAGACCTAACTAGGTTCATGGCACATGGATTTAGGATAAAGGTATCTTGCCCCTCCTCAAATTTATCTACATCCAAAATAGCCTTTTGAGGCACCTCAAAGTGAGGCTCATCCATGTAACTATCAAATTCAAAAAAAAAAAAATTCACATCATGTCCATGATATATTTAGGGGGCATGTATTCAAAAATCTAAAAGTCTTCCTCAATCCATGCCTTTTGTATCTTTCCCTAAGGCTCAATTATGTACCTTATTCTTCCTCTTTATTGGTGTTACCACTCTTTTTGGTGATTTCTTTTGAGGTTTATTCTTCCTATTCATATAGGGGTTATTCTTAGGAATTGTCTCCTTTATCTTCTTCTTCTTTTTCCTTCACACCAAATTTTCCCTCCTATTTTTTTGGGGTCCTCATAGCACTCTCTATTTATTGCTTTTTTAATGCACCAGCATTGCTTTCCTTTTCTTCAATCACTCCTTCACTAATTGGGCATGCATGTAGTGTAGCTTGGTCTATTATACTAGTGGAGGTGCTAGGCACCTTTTTTGATACTTCCTTAGTTGGTTTTGTGCTTGTGGAAACATCTTTCTCTTCTTTCTCTTTATTGGCCTTTTCTTCTTTGGACTTGTTTTTCTCAGCCTTCTTTTTTACTACTGTTAAGGTATTTTCTTCCTTGGCATTCCTTTCCTTGGCCTCAACTCTATCAATATGATCCTAGATCATGCTAGCTACCTTCATGGCCTCTCTTTTCTTCTATAACACCAATGCCTTCATAATTTCTACTTCACTCATCCCCAACTTCCTTCATGACTTTCTATTTTCCCCCTCTATTTGTGGAGGCTATGTGATGGGTTCTTCAAGTGAGGCACTCACTAGCTTCTCCAATTATTCAATGATGGTGATAGTGTTTCCTTGAAGGGCCTTCTTGAATTCTTTGATATTGGGCCCTTATCCTACTTCTTCTACAATGTAGACCTTAGTTCCTCCTTCTTGCTCCTCTATTTCTTCCCATGCCTCTTACACTTCCATTTCTTCCAAGGTTATCATTAGCATCACAATGAGACCCTTAGATTGATTTTTCTTCTCCTTCTTATTGGGAAAAATAGTCCCTAGTAAAAAGGTCATGTGCTTCTTCTTTGGTGATGAAAGAGTTGCTTCCTCACCAAAGGTGATCCTTAACTTTATGCACTCTTGAATTTATTCAACTGTTTCTTCCCACTTTTTTCTAAGGAGATTTATTATACATTACTGGTACTTGTTTCCTTTCATCATTGATTTATAGGGGGAGATCATCATCCTTATCATGGTGTGTGCCCTTCTTTTTTGGATTCATCTCATAATATAACATATGTATGTGCTTGAGTATTACTTCCTTTTGGATGGGATGGAGGTCAGTGTAATCTGAGTCATCCTCTTCATCTTTTGTATCTTTTCCTCCTAATACACATATTGTCACTACAATCTACTCCTCTCCAAATCCATGGCCTTCACTGGGATGTCCATCTATTATGCATTGGGAATTATCCTCAGTATATCCCTAAATTATTTCATGGAAAATACATAAGGGAGTTTTAGATAGCCTAAATGATTACCATCATTGAGTGCCAGGTGCACTACACAAAAGTGTTGCATGATGATGAAGGTCACCATTTCAAACATGTTTTAGATAAGATCTTCAAGGATGTGTCATTCCAACCCAAATTCCTTTAGGTATTACATGCACCACCCCATCACTTGGTCTTTATACTTATAAGAGAATGAAAGGGGGAAGGTGATCCTGGTACTTCAATGTTGGGGAGTCTTTGTGCACTAAGAAGATCTAGAGATTATCTTTGTCATCATCGGATATGGTGATCTCCTTCATGACTATTAAAATAAATATTAACCCCCACCTAAAGGTCTCTCATACCATATAACACTAAATCATGTTATTTATCATTTCCATAGTAATGAATTTAGCAATGTTGAATTTAACCCCTTACACCATGTGATTAGAGATGCACAAGTAGGCCTTATTGATATCCATCCATATAGCACTAGGGTAACTCTTGGAGCTCATGAGGCACACTACTAACCTCATGTTAGGGTCCTTGATATCATTTATTAAGAATGCAAATACTTCATTGTATTACTTGAGGAGTTTCATGACCCTCTCTACTTCAATATCATCTACCATCATCTGATGGATGTCTAAGCCTAAGTCAGGGAGTCCAGTGATTATACTGATTAGGATTATTGATAACTACATGTGCCTCCCTGTAAAGTATAAATAGTCCCCATGGATGCATGAAAGGAGGAACTACATAAGTTCCTTTTACTTTATAAAACATGGCAACTCATAGAGCTAAATTACACTGGTGGTCTCAAGTTTATCTTGAATGGAGACATTGAAAAATGTTCTACCTATCTCTATCATTTTTCTAGTATCAACCATCCAATCTTGCACTAGCTCTTGCATATTGCCTGGTGTGTGATGGTTGTATTATTTTAATCGGTAGGTGTGCATGAATGATTCTTAATTATTCCCCACGAAGACATTCAAGGTAAACTTCATCTCCCTTTATGATATCTTTGTGAGCACCTCAAGGTCAACTACTATGATGCTAAACCCTTCCACCAATTGCAACTTCTTCTTTTTAGTGGTTATCTCTTCTATCATCTACACCCATTTGGCATCCTTATATGCCTATAGTGGACTAGAACTCATTCATTTCTTTCCCATACTAAATTGGCTAGTATTGAAGCATGGTTTATTGACTTTTTCAAAGCCTTTAATGTTTCTTGGTGCTTCTCATAGTTACAAGGCCTGTGACTATGACTTTAGCTTTTGAGCTTCATTTGCCATTAATGGTGGCCTTGGTGTCACTCAAGTTTTTTGCTATCCTATTTTATCACAATTCATGCCCCATATTATTCTATTCAAATCTCAAAGGGAATGCAATTTCACTTTTTGCTCAAACATTCTCTTTTTGCATTTGTGGGTGCTCAGAACTCTCTTTGGTAGTTTTTTTACTCTCATCTCTAGTTCAACTCTACATGTCTAGTTCAAATTCACTGAAGATTTGTAACCTAAACCAATCAGTTTTTCACTTTTTAAAAACTTGATTTCATCCACAATATTAATTTCAAGTGAGTAATGGAATGGTAGTGCATAGATTTACTAGAATCCACTAAAACCTATGAAATTTAGGGAAAACCCATTACCACCAATGCATTTAATGTAGATCTATTTGCCTCTACCATCACCTCATTAAATTTTCTAAATGGCATTTTTAGTGAAGTAGCATGTAGTTCAAATGGTCACTTCTTAACTTTGGGTGGATTCTAGCTTATCTTGATGATCTTCCTCATGCACTTTGTTCACTTGGCATGACCTTCACCTTCCTTATGGAAACCTAGATGTAGCACTTAACATACACATGATTCATCCTCCAAGGTTCCATTTTCTCTTCCTATTATACTTTCATTTCAAGCATGCTTTCCTATCTTGGTTGATTTCTCTATGATTTCATCTATTGACTTGGTTTATCCTACCCCATATAAAGCCTTTGTGTTGGTCCTTTAGTTATTCACTTTCTAGGTGTCTTACACACTTAGTATCATATGCACCTCTCTTATATCTTATGCACACTAGCATCTTATGGGCCTTTATTCATCACTTGGTACTCATATTTTCAAATTTTAGAGAGTTCCATACACCTAAAAACTTAGGTGTATAGCCTTAGGTGCTTAGAAAACATTCATGCTTGACTCATCTAACTAAATTTATACATGGAAGTACCAGAATAGTTCACTTATGAGCCTGAAAACACATTGTTTATTCACTCTTCACCAACACAAAACATAAGGAAATGTTTGGCTTATGCCAAAATTTATTTTGGTTAGTATAACACAACTAACTTATGACCAATAAGTTAGTTTTTGATAGCACAAGTACTATCCTATTACCTATAAGGCTTCAATCCGTTACCATTGAAATGCCCAAGGAGAATTTCACCCAAGAATGTGTGCAACTTGAATGTACTAGTTTCCAACAAGTTATGGATGACATATCAACCCATCCACCTAATTTTTAACTTTCCTAGGTGCTTGAGGTACTTAGAGTCATATAACAAGACCAATGGTCCTTCAGTCAGTACCTTGCACTTAATATGCTTATCATGCCATAAATTCTAGTAGGCCTTCTCTATCTACTAGCTCCACCTTACTTGGGTGCATACCTCATCCAAGCACTTCAAGTCCTCAAATATCACACTCAATGATTATTTGTCATCTAAATGACTAATACACATAATACATAATGATGGCACCATGAATTCTATTGGTAGAACTGCCTCAATTGTAAACACTAGTTGAAATGGTGTAGCCTTATTTAGGTGCTTATAAGTTGTGTGATATGCCCATAGTACTTCTAAAAATTGATCATCTCAATATTTATGACTAATTTTGCATATATTCATAAGGCATATCCCCAAAATATTTTTTAATGCCTCATCTATGTCATTATCTTATAGATGATAAGGTGTTGTCTTATGGTGGACCACTATGTATTCAGTCAACAAGATCTGCATAGTTTCATTGATGAAGTGTGTGCCTCTATCTCTAGTAAAAATAAGTGGAAACCTTTAGTGACTTGTGATGTTATCCCATATAAACCTTATATCTATGATGGTTGTATAGTATATTGTTAGCACTACCTCAGCCCACTTGGTGAAATAATTAGTGATCACTAAAATGTATCTTGTGCCTATGTACCTTGTTATGGGAATAATTAGCCCAATGAAATAAATGGCCCCTTTTTCAAATGGAGCCTAGGAAAGAATGGGAATGAGGGAAATCTGATCCTAGTGTTCAAGCTTCCTTATGCATTGGTATATATCACATGCCTTGGCATAATCTTTTACATCTTTGAATAGACTTGGCATATAAAATCCTAATTGCAACACCTTATACACCATAATGTCTCCATCACAATGGAATCCTACTATCCCCTCATGTGACTCATGTAAAATGGAGTCCCTTTTATGTTTTAATACACAATTATATAGGACTTCATCTTGGCCTAGTTTGTATAGTTCCCTGTTGATGAGCTGAAAAGGGGTGGCATGAACTATGAGATATTTCTTTTCTTTGGTTGTCATAGTCAGGGGTACAGGTCCAATCATTATAAAAGTGAATATCTCTACCAATTCCTTAGGGACATTTTGGAATCTATATATTTATTTAGTTGGCATGTCATCCTTAATAAGAACTGCTACATCATTATATTTGATGTGAGATAAATGGTCTGAACTAGAGTTATATTTTCTAGGATTGAAGATAACTAAGAACTAGAATTATTGAAATAGAACTATCCATATAAAAATACACCCATAGATAAGGGGATTTTTCATGAGGTACTTAAGCACCTCATGATCAGTGAAGAAAATGAATGGGGTCACCAACAAGTATTGCCTAAATTTTTATAGGGCATAGACCATGGCCAGTGCCTCATGCTCAATTGTTATATAGTTTTGTTATGCTTGGGTTATTATTTTACTTGTGAAGGAGATTGGATGATCCATTTTACCTTCATCAAGTTACATCAGAATGGCACCAATTATAGAACTAGATTCGTTGACTTGGACATGAAATGGAGTTGTCTAGTCAAGAAATTATAAAATATGCACACTAGCCAATTTGAGCCTCAAGGTTTCAAAAGCATCTTCTTATACCAAGCCATAATATAACAAGCCATATTTATGAAATAACTCCTCTAATGATGCCCTAATCTTTTCATAGCTCACTATAAATTTCCTATAGTAGTTGTAATGGCTAAGAAAGGTATGAACATCTTTTTGTATTGAAGGGGTCTAGAGCTAAATGACTATTGTAATCTTTACGAGATTAATAATTAAACCATTTTTATAGATGATATGCTTGAGAAAGGTTTTAAAGGGTGTCATGAAGATGGAATTATTGAGGTTTAAGGATATCTTTATCTTCCTACACATTTCAAACATCAAGTGTAGGTTATCATAAATGGTCCTTCACTAGCCCATATATTATCCAATCATCTAGGTACACTTGGAGGAACTTGTGGATGAAGTCCTTAAATGTAGTGATCACCACTCTAGAGAACATGACTGGCCTATTAGTGAGTCCAAAGGGAATCATGTTGTATATGGAACAACCCCATTTAGTTTCAATAGTTATTTTAGGCTTGTCCTCCTCTTGGATGCATAACTATGTTATATGTTGAGAACCCATCAGTGAAAGTGTATATTTCACAACTTGTGATGCCATCCAAGACTTCATCAATGAATAGAGTTGAAAAAGGATTAGTGATGTAGGTGGAATTTAACAATCTATAATTAATGTAGATATGTATGCTCTCATACTTCTTAATGATAATAACCATGGGGCTTACCCATTATAACTCTTGTACTAGGTAAATCACTTATGTAGCTAGCATATCATCAATTTCCATTTTGACCTTGGCACAGAGATTGGGGTTAATTTTTTAAGGACATTTCTTGACAAGTCTTACACCATCTGTCAGGGAGAAAATACCTACAACAATCAATATGCTCTGATACTAACTGTTAGGTGACCCCTTATCCAACGGAAGCATAATTGATTACTTTCTTATAAGCAATTAAACATGGAATTATACTAGAATGATAAAGTAACTAGAAACTTGAGACAACAAAGAATTTGAGAGACAATACACACTCTTTGTATTAAATATTACTAGAAGAAAATACAATAAGGAAGATGCCACTTCTTCCTCCACCTCAAAGGCTTGCCACACCTCAAGACCTTCTTCCCTCTCTCTCTTGCTCAACACAACAACTCTATAACCTGAGTTATTATCCCTCCTTAAATGCTTTAGCTGATCTCCTTGACCTTACACCTGTAGATCTCCTTGACCTTGCTTGCTTCAATGCTTTACTTGCCTTCTTGATAATTACAATACATGCCTTATGGGTCTTTAAATAGGATCCCATGCTTACAAAAATAGAACTCTAGTTACAATAATTAGACACACAGCTCGTGACTATAATTAGTCATTTGACATGCAAACACTCACTTCACTTAACTGACTGTTCGTCAATAGCAGTTCTGGAAATACACAGGGGACCGACGCCGAACCCTGCTTGTCTAGTGCTACCGATGTTGGCCGACTATCTACTATCACCGGTCTCCTTCTCCATTGCATCTAACCGACGTTGGTCATGCTGCCGATGCCAGTGCTTCTGGTTCTTTAGCATCCTCTTCTTTGTGTCTGCAAATAGTTAAAGCTTTTAACTCCACACCTTAACAATCTCCCACTTGGAGATAAATAGCTGCAACTTGTACCTGTACCTATACACCATCTATTTTGTTCCTTAGGCTCTGTATCCCTCTTCAACGTCACTCTTGAAGACTAACCACCATGCAAACCTATGATGCAATACCTGTCTCTTATGCCACAAGAATTTTGCTGCTCCTAAATTCTCCATGACACACTTCTGAACCAACTCTACCTTTAGCTTAGAAAACTCCCTGTATATGAAACCCTGCAACAAGTAACACAATACAGTAATAGGATAATGTAGCTAATATTATCCAACCTGGTAAAGATAAAATACAATGGTCAAACCTCCATTGTTCTGCAGCCTACTCAAGACCATATACCATAGCCTTCTGTCTCATGTGTCCATCCACTCTCTTCTCTAAAACGGGAATCCATCCCTCTATCCAGTGCTTCCTTCCAGCTGACAACACTACCAACAAATACCTATTTGGTTCTCCAAGGACTCACACTCCTCATCCATGCCAAGCTCCCACTATTTCTGGATTCTACCTGCATTACTTCTTCCATCTTCCTAGTTCATGACTATCATTAAGCAATATAAAGAAGGTGAACAACGAATATGAGGTTCACATACCTTTCCTGACCTCCACATGGGTGTTTGAGACTTATAGATCCACCCAACATCTGTTCCAGTGAATGATATCAGCCATCTCCTAGTCTGCTCCTGACCGATGTTGGTTCCCTGCACTGACCCTGACTGTCGACGTCATTTCCCTGACCGATGCCGGTGTCCCCCCTACCGATGTCGATCCTTATGACCGATGTCAGACTTCTCCTGCCTGACCTACCGACCCTACTAGGCTGCACATGACTGATGTCGATATCTAGATGACTGATGTCAGTGCCAAGCGACTGACATCGGTGTCTATGTGTTCCTGTAAGTGATGAAATTTTCATCCGTGAGCTCTTCTTGGATCAAACCTCTATCCATGCTACCCTACTCAAATTTATTCAGCCCCTGTGACTGATCTTTGTCCTTCATCTCCTTCGTAAACACCAAGGCTTCTTTGTTCCTGTCAAAGGCATCAAATTTCCTCTTTCTGCAATGAACTGTATCTATGCTTTCCAAATTTGAACACATACCTTTTGAATCAAGAAATTCCATTCCCTTCATATTCATGTGACCAAGCCTATTAGGCCACATCTTCAAATCTACACCAGAAGTAAAATCAGTAATACAAGTAGACAGATAAAGAGTATCTACTTTCTTACCTCTTGCTAGAACAAGTGCTCCCTTGGTAACCTTCCAAGAATCCACTGTGAGGGTTATTATGCATCCCTCATCTCCTAACCTTCCTACAGAAATTAGACTCTGCTTCAGAATTGGAACATGCATGACCTCTTTCAACACCCATGTGTTGTCAATCTACAATCTCAGCTGCACTTTCCATTTGCCAACTATCTGACAAGGCGTACCATCCCCTAAATAGAGCACTCCAAAGTCTCCTTGTTCATACTCATAAAACAAATCTCTATTTGGGGATGCATGAAAAGATGAACCAGAATCTAAAATCCATGATCCTACCTGACTATCCAAAGAAAGTATGAGAGTGTCCTGCATCACAATATTTGCATCCTTTGCTTCTTCCATACCTACATGTTGATTCTCTTTATCTCTCAACCAACACTCCTTTGTATGCCCTTTCTTTCCACAAAACCAGTAGGTAATACCTTTGGACTCGGATCTCCTTCCTGACCTTGATTTTCCTTACTCAACCTTCTCCCTTTGCCTTCCCCTGCTTTCTGCACTTAGAGTATTTCCTGATGATTCACTTGTGCTTCTCTTGCGTATTTCCACATTCAAGATCACACTCACAACATCATCAAATTTTAATATTTTAGAAGCAGATGCAAAATTACTTACTGCCATAACCAAACCATCCCAACTTTCAGGCAAAGAACATAAAATCAAGAGAGCCTTTACCTCATCATCAAAAACAATATTGACTGAAGCTAGTTGGTTTACCAAACCATGGAAATCACTAAGATGAGTATGTACCGATCCACCTTCCTGCATTTGCAAAGTAAATAGCTGCTTCATAAGATATACCTTATTAGAAGCTGAGGGCTTTTCGTATAAATTCACCAAGGACTTTATCAACTCTTCCATTGTCTTGCACTGTGACAAGCTGGAAATCACAGACGATGCAAGGCTCAACCTTATGGAACCAAGAGCCTTCCGATCAAGAACGTTCCATTCTTCATCCTTCATATCTGTGGGCTTGCATGCAACCCCACCCAATGGTAAGTACAAATCCTTCTGATACAGATAATTCTCAATCTACATCCTCCAATGTTGATAATTCTTGCCGTTAAACTTCTCCATTCGTATCCTACTTTATTATGCCATTGCTGAACTCCCACTCAATCAGAAAACCTTGTGAATGACTTGTAATCAAAAAACAATACCCTGCTTCCTGCAAACCGTAGCTCTGATACCACTTGTTAGGGAGAAAATACCTACAACAATCAATATGCTCTGATACTAACTGTTAGGTGACCCCTTATCCAATGGAAGCACAATTGATTACTTTTTTATAAGCAATTAAACATGAAATTATACCAGAATGATAAATTAACTAGAAACTTGAGACAACAAAGAATTTGAGAGACAATACACACTCTTTGTATTAAATATTACTAGAAGAAAATACAATAAGGAAGATGCCACTTCTTCCTCCACCTCAAAGGCTTGCCACACCTCAAGACCTTCTTCCCTCTCTCTCTTACTCAACACAACAACTCTATAACCTGAGTTATTATCCCTCCTTGAATGCTTCAGCTGATCTCCTTGACCTTACACCTGTAGATCTCCTTGACCTTGCTTGCTTCAATGCTTTTACTTTCCTTCTTGATAATTACAATACATGCCTTATGGGTCTTTAAATAGGATCCCATGCTTACAAAAATAGAACTCTAGTTACAATAATTAGACACGCAGCTCGTGACTATAATTAGTCATTTGACATGCACTCGCTTCACTTAACTGACTGTTCATCAACAACAGTTTTGGAAATACACAGGCGATCGACATCGGTCCCTGCTTGTCTGGTGCTGTCAACATCGGTCGACTATCTGCCATCACTGGTCTCCTTCTCCACTACATCTGACTGACGTCAGTCATGCTGCCAATGCCGGTGCTTCCGGTTCTTCATCATCCTCTTCTTTGTGTCTGCAAATAGTTGAAGCTTTTAGCTCCACACCTTAACACCATCTACTAGCTTTATGCTCATATTACCAAGGTATGGGTGGGTTCCCTTCATGTCTCGATAATTTTGAGGGAACAAGTCTTATAATTCTTTTAGGAGATCCACAATTCATGCCAGTTCCATGTCAGACCAATATGTGCCTAGATTAGCCATATTTAGTTCCCCTTCTAAGCTAATGTCTACCTTGATAGTTTTGAGAGGTACAAAGTAGGTCTCATTCTTTTTTTGGTGTGAGTCCTTAACTTGCCAAGTTCCTTTAGTTATGTTTATGCAAAGATGAATAGGGTCTTACTCATCAGGGTTGCTATCATCCACTTGGCGCATACGCTTATTTTTATCTATTAAGGTTATCCAATAGCACACCTTTTAGGTATCATCATATTCTTCACTCGAGTCACTATTGAGTGCTTAATACCCAAATAAATTTAGGATAACCAACCCTTTTCCCTAAACATGTCCTTTAGGTTCTCCTCTAGGATTGTAATGTCCTTGAACACTTCCCTTTGAATTACTTGTAGTGGCTTGATCAATTCTAGGTTTTGTGAAGAAAAGGAGAAGGTGTGCACAAACCTTTCCTTGAGTGCATCTAAATTTACTATCTTTTAGTATGTCTCATTGACAACATACCACACTCATACCCACATATTTAAGGTTTTGTAAAAGGCATGTACCCATAAGTTTCTTGGGGCATTTTCATCATAGTTAGTCCAAGTTTCTTCACATAAAAAAAGTGTGTTATTGGCTTTAAATCACTAGAGTATGCAGAAATGTCTAAATCATTGTTGATTTTCCAAAATCTAGAGAAGATGGATACTTTTACATCTTACTAGGTTGGTAAGCTAGGCCTTTGCACTACCCACCAACTAACAATAGTGCTTCTCAAATTAGACACCAGTGTATCCTATCTACCTCCTTTAGGATGCATGATTCAAGATTATAGACATATTATTCCTTAGGATTTCTCCCCTCATATCTAAGTAGTGTGGAAAATTTACCTTTGCTTAGGTGAAATGCTCTTTTTCTCATCTTTCTATCACAAGGGACCCATCTCTTTATAGTGCAATCAATCTAGACCCAACCAGTTCTAATAGGTTTTTGTGCCTTTGTTCTTACTAATCAACACCTATAACTAGTCATCTCATAAGCTTCTTTAACCCATCGATCTCAAAAAATGTTAGCGGTGTTTGAGGATGACTATCCATCATCCCAAGAAAGCACTCCTTGGTCATTAGGGTTGAGATTATCAATATCTTATATCATGATGTTGTAGATATGGTTGATCTCATCCTATATATCAACACTTTCTACATAGGGGGTCCTTGGTCACTTGAGAGGAAGATCACTACCCTCTCCTTGCCATTTTCAAAGGTTATAATGCACTTCTTAAAATGCAAATCAAAATTATTCACATATCACCATGACTTTCTTAGGAGCATTGGATAATTATCTTGTTTGGCCAACTTGATCACTTAAAAATGATTACAAAAATTGATGCCCATGATATCTATAATGTCACTTTTTATAATTCTAATTGGTTTCATCTTGGATTTGTTGGCCATGAAAATTACATGAGGGGAAGACCCCAAGGCTAGCCTACCCATATTTTTCCATGCATTCTTAGTTAAGATATTAACCTCAGTGCATGTGTTCATGAGGAACTCATATATAGACCATCCATCAATGGTGGCATTCCTTAGGAGTTCTTGATCATACTCTACAGTCTATATATGCCTGACTCCTCATGCCCTTTCCATGCATGGCAAAGTGACTTCAAATAGATTATGTCATACATGTTTTAAAATCAAGTTCTTTAATAGGGGAAACATCCCTTCTATCTATAGGAGGTGAAATATCTCTTTTAGATCTTGTACCTTAGCCTATTATCCATCTTGCTTCTTGCAAGAGGTAGTATCTTGCATTTCTAGGTCTCACACTAGTTGGATCTCCCTTTGTAGGTTTCAAATCACACTCATAGCCTACTTTAATACATCTTTCTAACACATAGGGTCTGGGTAAGGTGTAGCTTTAGGTTCAAGCCATGTTATGTACTCATTATGGATCTATTCCCTATATTTTAGGTTCAACTTGGTTACTAGCACAACTAGAAATTGAGTGTTGAATCCACATTGAGTAGTTGCTTATACTTTGATTGGCTTTGTGTAAGTCAATTATGCCTTTAGAGTCCACTTATCCAATTTTACATTTTACCTAATCATTCATATGCCTTTATCTATACCAATCCTATCTTGGGTCAATTTATTATACAAGTTAGGGCATTCCTTGATGTTATGTGTTCCTTAATAATACCTACATATTGGATGTGTAGGGTAGTCATGATGATAGTGATTAGTCAAGCTGCACTTGTAACATGATCATAGTGTGAATATTCTTCCACTACATCCTCCACCTTGCCCTCTTGTACCTATTTACATTCCATAAGCTACATTCTATTGGCCATATCCCTCATTTCCTTGGGCTACCTATCCTCCAACTGCTATGGTTACCTACCTAGTGCCTCTCTCCATGTTTTCATGTATCTCATTGATCATGTGGCAATCAGATATGGTATAGGCCTAGGCACCACACAACTAGTAGTATATGATTATGTTAGCCTAATTAGTGCATTACAACAAAGGTTAGTTATGAACATCATGAATTTTGTGACAAAACTCATAATTTAGAAGCAATGTGTACACATTCTTTCAAGGGTAATTGTTCCTATTATAGCCTTTTATTTCACAATCAGTGAACCATAATCTATTTCAAGTGTATTTCAATAAACTAGTGGTTAGTTTTTAGAGTTAGGAATCTATAGATGCAATTTGCACTTCCATAAATGGGTTTATTCCCATATCAATGCTCCCAACTACTTCAAATCTGAGCATGGCTTCAAGTGCTTTATGAGGATCCATGAATGTCTTCATAGAAAGTGCTCTTATAAATGGCACTATTAATCTTATAACTAACCATTGTGCATGCTAGGAGGGGTGAATGTCATAAGGAATCTTGGAAAGGAGAGTCTTGAATCTTGCATCATATAGTTGTACACTCTCTGAGAGTCCTTGGTTAATTTTTTTTGAGTGTGGTGATGATCTATTGCTCAAACTTGGGTATATTTAATTCCTTTAAGAATGCTTCCTTCAAGGTGTTATAGTCAAACATAGCCTAGTTAGGATCAAATTTACTATACCAAGTATGAGTGCAATCAATTAGAGTTGTCACAAACTATGTTGATTTTCTCTTCGATTAGGTTCTACCTTGAGTGTGCCATTGTAATTCACACTTTAACACATGATCTATGACATTTTCCACACCTTGATACTTTTTAAAATGCATTTCCATCTCATAATAGATATGAGGTGGGGTATTTATCATCTGAGGCACTTGTTCCCTTATACTTATCTTGGTGATAGCCCTATAATGCCTCTAGCCATTGGGTTAGGCATTGTTCCCATTTTTACTTCTAGAACAGTAGATGATGATGGCACTATACTACTTATTTTTGAAACTGAGACACTTCCTATGGCCTATTACCCAGTCTATGCAATTAACATTAGATGAACTAGAATTTTTGTGCTCATGTTCTATGTTGGTGAGCTAGCACCCAAAAGTGTAGGGATGTCCTCACTTAGCTCTTTGTAATGAATAACTTATTTAATTACAAAATTATATTCCAAGTCTAAAAAATGGTCAAAGTTTATATGGACATAGGGTCATTTATCACTCTTCTTTCTTTATGTGGAGGATCCAACGCATGAGCTAGCACCACAGGTTCAAAGGGGGTAGGTGTTTCTAGTGCATCTTTAGTGGTAAAATTTTGTAAGGACCCAGTGCATTCTTCACCCATCAAAAGTTGAGCTTGATCAATGGCTTCATTATTCCTCTCCTCACACTATTATAATTCAAGATATCCTTCCCCATGCCCTTCCCACTCGCTATAGGTTCTCTCGATACTTCCAAGTTCTAGATCTTTCATTATCTTGTACCTTCTCTTGTTATAAGTTTATCTCTTAAGATCTCAGGTGTCAATCTTCTCATCCCCTTCCATTGCACTTCACCTATACATCCCTTTCTTCCCCATTATATTGCTCATATATGAAATGACTTTATCCTCCCATCCTCATGGTTTCAAAGTTGTAATCCACCATTACTTCATTAAGCTCCGTACTAAACTCTTTCATAAATGTGCCTCTAGGCTTGTATAAAAATGGATACTCTACTTCCTCAAAGAAATAATATGTTGACACTACAAATTCAAGCACATAACTATTCAGTGCTCCTTGCCACCATTTGTCTACATCTCTTGTCTAAGTGACGTCTATGTTCTCAAGCCTCTCTAGGTGCTCTTTCATCCACTCAAGGCACTACCCATAGCTTCACATTCTATGGGTTACATAGGTAGCCAACCATTGGTACACATGCTCAAGTAGTTCACAAAAGAAGACCTCATACAAAGCATCATATAGGTTATTTTGGACCCACTTCCTCAGCTTTTGTCTTTTATATTATGGATGCTTTAATGTAAATTTATCTTCCACCTATTATAGCCAATGCTCAATGTTCTTGAAGGAGATTTAAAGCATTATTCTATTATACCATTACAATAATAAAATTCAACACAATTTCTAGTAATAAAAAAATGTTGTATCTTAAGGGGGTTAATTCCTTTATTCATAGAATTTAGGAACTTATCTAGTTATCCATGCTAGTCCTTAATTTATTACAACTAGGTGTAAACAAGGTATGCTCCTGTAGCACTCAACATTTATCACTTAACTATACTAGTATCAATTCACATAAGGCATAAACCTTATGTGCTCTCCTGAAGCATAGTAGAGAAATAACTGGGGCCCATGTTTGGCTAGTCATGTTATGGTGAAACTCATTGCATGAAGGACTTGGTCAAAATAAAAAAGGCTTTTGGTGGATTCATGGGTGTAAGATTTTATAGGCTAAGACTAATGATTTATAGGTACAAACCTATTCATGGATATCATTTTTTCCATATGGGTACAATCTTATATTATCTCAGGTTTATTATCTCTAGGTTGCAAGCCTTTGTTCCTTTAAGCTTAGTGTCATCCAACTCTTTGAGGGGTAATGAAATATTTTAGATCAAGTTCATACTAAGCTTACACTTTGTGTAGGGATATGATTTTTTGGCATGGGCTCTTATCTATACTTAGGCTATTTTACAAAATATGTTGACATCATCTATTACACAGGGACACTATTAATAACTTAGACTAGAGCTTCACTACAACATAATTGTAGTCATATAAAATGTGAAAATTGGTAACTTGAGTGTGGCTAGTGAAACCCAACCCATAAGTCCCTCTTATTTCTCTCATGACCCTCCTAGGCACCTTTTCACTAATTCCCATCATATGTAGCCTTCCAAATAGTGATTTCACTTCCTCTAGATAGATTTTCCCATGACAAATCCATCTCCTAGGTCCCATACCCTCAGGATAATAGTACCCAACTTGGAATATATCACTAGACCTTAGGGTGTCTATTTTTATCACTCTTTTCTGTAGACACGATTTTGGTGTCTACTCCTTGGTTAACTCCCCCCTTGGTCCCCTTGGTCCAATTCTAACACATTCCTAACCCACACACTTATTAATGTAAAATAATTATTTATTTTGAATTAATAACACCCCCCTTGACACCTCACCCTTGGATGTCTCCCATCACCCTATGACCAATTTATGATCTATTTCAACCCTCCCACTAACCTCTCACACCTATTAAACCTGCCTTCAACTGTTTTACCACAACCACTAAACCTGATAGATGGAGGAATGGGTAAAAGGCTAAAAATAGCCTTTTTACCCATCTTCTAGCCACCGACGTCAGTTACACATCGACCGATGCCGGTGGGATAGCCAACATCAATTTCTTAAAACAACCCAAAGGTAAATTCTCTTCCCCCTAGGATGCTAAATCACAGACCGTGAACGTGAATTCTATCTAAAATTATCTTCCTCTCTCGACTCTCAGACCTGGACATCAATAGGAACTCTCTGAGATTAATCATCAGACTTTAACTAAACGCTCTTTTGGCTATAGACACAACAGGTACAAGCATTTCAAACACCTCTGGCTCTGCTCCAAGCAAGAGATAAGTATTCTTCTACCCTTTTTATTATTTTAGTAATTTAAAATGTATAAGCAATGAGTTTCTTTTCATTACTTTTAAATATTATCAATCAAACTCAGCGATCAACCAAACCAGACCTGACTTCTTCTTGGTAAGGCTGAGGAGCCTTCTTCATGCTCTTACCCCTTTTGATAACCTATCCTCTACCCCTTGTCCCTCTTAAAACCATATTCACTGCCCTGCTGACCTACACAGACTCTCAGAGTACCACAGACCATCTCATCAACCAAAAACAATAACCAAAAACTCGTCTAAGGCCATTGCCCTGACCGACATCAACCACTTCCCCTATGGACATCGGTAGACTAACCAATGTCAGCAACTTGACAACCAGAGC
This sequence comes from Torreya grandis, assembly GCA_037957365.1. Classification (NCBI taxonomy): domain Eukaryota; kingdom Viridiplantae; phylum Streptophyta; class Pinopsida; order Cupressales; family Taxaceae; genus Torreya; species Torreya grandis. The sequence goes on from JARHVA010000897.1 coordinate 1,985,319, forward strand.
CAACATAACAACTGACGTTGGTGACTGTGACAGATCGATAGTAGAAGGTACACATTATCTTTATTTCTTTTGTTTAGTCTTTCACCATTTATCTTTATCTGACATTATTTTTATCAAGAAGTGGACTGTCATCCCTCCAAGAAGTCTTTGCACTTCTGGGATCAAGCTTTACTTGGCAGTCCACCTCATATCTATCTAACATTTTTCTATTTAAGTCTTATTTTCTCTACAGGTGTCATCCTCCACAGCCAAAGAGGAGTCCCTTCAATTATCTGGATAACGATGCACAAACTTCATCTAGGTACGTACAAACCCCTGACCATTATCATAGTTTCTTTCATCCTTTTGAATGTGGAAAAGCGAAAATAGTTAGAAACATTCTAGCACACCCGGTGGGACCCTAAGAGTTGTCCTTGGGTTCATACTTTTTCTTCTAAAATCAAACTTTTCATATAGGTGCATTAGATATCTTCTTGCACCCTTTTCTTCTATCTCTTCCAAAAAGACACCATTAGCAAAGTTAAAAAGAATCCTTCTTTTTCTTTCTTTTCTGCATCTTAGAGTAGTGAAATTCATACTCTTCAACATTTTCTCCACTTGTCTACATCTGAACACATGTTTCAATTTGGGCTTAAAAATCTTTTGCATTTCATCTCTATTTGAATGCATGTTTAGTCCACCCATCTAGTAACTTAAAACCACATTATGAATAAAGCGTAGTGCACTTATGTTACATGACTAGACCACTTTCACAACTAAACATCTAAACATACTTGAGACAAGGTCTGACTAAGATTTCATCACCTAGCGGATACCTTACCCTTCATGACAATCCCACTTGGACTTCACTACTAAGGGGAGAGCCCACTCTAATCTCTGGCAGAGTATATACTCTAGGGGAAGTATATACTGGCTAAGTGATCCAGCTTATCTCTAGGCTCATGAAGTGAGGGGAGCTTGCTCCTTAGCACCAGGCCACGTACAGAACCTAATACAGACTTCTGAGCACTGAAACTAACCTGAAACCAACCTTAGACTACTTTTTCTAAGACCCATTCTAAAATCCAACTTCCCAAACATACGCTTCTAAGGCATAAGCCAACAAGACTCTAAAACTTATTCTTAGGAATTAACGTTTAGGGTTTGCTTGTCTTCATCTATTTTTTTGTCTCTATCTAGTTTTTTGAGCTGGTGAGGTTGCATTCTGAGATCCAAGAACAACTCAGACTTTCTTCTTTTTTCCAAGAACTTTCAATTTCTAGAAACATAGTAACCGACATCAATTTTTCCACTGACGTCGGCAACTTTATTCACTGACATCGATTATCTGACTGACATCGACCCCTTTATTCATCGGCATCGGTTTTTGCATCGACGTTGGTCACTATCAAAACTTCTTCCAAAATAGCAAGCTTAAAACCTGACTTTCTTGCTATTAGACACATATTTTGAGTTTCTGAAACTGAAAAAACATAGTTTTTGTAACCTAACCCTTTTTGCCTTGAATGGTTTTGACACATAGTCAAACCAAAACTCTTGTTGACCATGCAAGGCGACAACCACTTCCACCTTCACTTTTCATATCAAGTCCCCTAATGGAGTGTACTTCAGACACTAAATATTCTCCTATCTAGTCAAACCCTGATCAATCTCCTATTGTTCCTAAAGGGGATCAAAATTTTGAGATATTCCTTGACCATAACGTCAAGGCTCTCCAACACTATCTCGCTAAGGGCCAAACGTGAGACTCTTCAATTCAACCAAGTTCTACACCTTATCAAAACTTGATTGTCTCAACTCCACACACTCGTGCACCTATAAACATGAGAGTGACTACCTATCCTTTTACCAATGCTGCCATCCAACAACCTTTAACGACATCAAGCCAAGTTATGCCTCCTAGCTTCATGACACAACCACCCCTGGCTTCAACATCTGTCCCTATACTAGTTATCAATATGTTGCACCTATACAAGTGCAACCAACTGCATCATACGCCCCTCCTAGCACCTTCCAAATGCCTTAAAATCTAGGGGGCACCCCACCTGCAAATATATCAACCGATCTAATCAAGATGTTGATGGACAAGATGTCTAATCTTGAGACATCCATTTCCAGTTCAAGCAATGTTATTTCATATGAACAAATTTGCAATGAACCCATTCATCCTTCAGTCTCAATCTGACCATATCTCAGTCAGTGGGAACTTCCCAAGTTTACTCATTTCCAGAGTAAGGAAGACCCACAACAACCTCTACGAGCGTTTAGACACGCTTGGTACCTTATAGCACATGATGATGCGTTATTGCTACACACATTTTCCATGTCACTTTTTGGTGCTTCCCTCGACTGGTATAGCTCCCTTACCAATCACTCTATCTTTTCTTTCACTCAACTAGCCCAACTTTTCCTTGACCACTTTTCTATCAACATCACCAAAAAGGTCTCCATCACGAACCTATACTCTATCAGACAGTTTGACGACGAATCCATAGCCAATTTTGTTGCCCGTTGGAGAGGCTTAATCAACCAACTCTCCTTTTCTTTACCTCAACCCGAGCTCATTGAGCTCTTTTCTCGAGCATGTGCCAAACATATTTCCTCTACTTTGCGGGTCCAAACATTTTACACATTTGACAAAGCTTTCACCATGGCCAAGAAGCTTAAACTCTGTGTTGTCAAAGAAAATAATGTCGAATTGCGTAATACTAATGCAAAATCTAATGACCCTTCTTCTTCCAGATCTTCTTCTTCCCACTCCAAATCCAAGGAGTTGGCAAACACTGTAGTCGTTAGATCACTATCCTCTACAATAACTAACCAATCCAAACCTTCCACATCACAAAGCATCACCAAATAATTCCAACAACGGTATATACAGCATCAGTACACTCCAATAGGAGAATCATATGCATTCATTTTGGATAAACTTGTGAAATAGGGAGTCCTCAATCCCCCCCAAATTCAACCACCTTAATTTGACCCCTCAAAAGCCATCCCTACATGGTATAGGGAAAATGACTTTTGTCATTATCACCGTGTCAAAGGCCATGACATAAACAACTATAAAACCTTCAAAAACATTATCCAAGACATGATAGATAAAGGTGATCTTGTCTTGGATAACCCAAATGCGCCACCAAATCAAAACATAGACATCTTTAGACAACCTTTCCCTAAACATCCCCCTACTCAAAATCACATTCAGACCATGGCAGAAGACCCCCAAGAGCATAATATACACATAGTCAACACAGTCTCTCCTCTTATGCCTAACCAACCTCTCCCACAGTCTGAAGAGGTTAGTCAACCTATTAGTCCACCATGGGTAAAATAACCTTCTTCTCCTATTTGTCCTCCACCAATAAAGGATATTCCTCCATCCAACCCTCTTTTACATGAAGGAGAGTCAACTTTGAACTCTCCCATATTGGAGGATGTTTTGGTGACTCTGATGCCGGTAGCCTCGTCTTCATCCTTATCATCAATGGGGGATCATACCTTCCTTGCTACTCAACCACACACCAAAGCCATCACCATCCCTATGCTCTACCCTCTCGAAGAGCCACAATCTCCAATCCCTTCTCCACTGAAAGAGGAACTCGTCACCTCACCTACTTCAGTCGAAGAAGATCCGGTGAGGGTAGACTTGAACCTTGCCTCCCATAATAGTGGCCCTCAAACCAAACCAAAGAAGGCTACTAAAGCACATTAGAAAACTTTTTTCCCACCATCATCATTGCCCTCCATTTTGGGCCCTCATCCATCCACCTTAAAAGGAGTGCTTCCTACTCCAACACCTATCAACGACAAGTTGCCTCCATTGCTCCCTTTACCCAACAAAAACATACCTCTTTCAAAACATCTAATGCCTCCTACCATAACAATGTCATCTACGCATCTGGCCACACCGCCAAATAAAAGGATGGTACGAAACACTCCCCCAACAACGTCTAAATAGAAGTTGCCAACTTTTACTGCAACAAAACATGCAAACCCATTAATAGGTTCTTATACCTTGTTATTACATCAATTGTTACAATCCTCTAACATTACTCTTCCACCTATTAAGCCATACCAACCTCTCAGACCAAAACCATCTTGGTTTGACGACACTAACATTTGCCTATATCATCACACACCTGGACATGACACTAAAAATTGTTGTGCTATTAAGGTTACCATCCACCAATTCATGGATAAATACACCCTTCTTGTTGAAGATACTTTTAATAAATCTCCAACACCGTCCCATGTCTCCCAAACCTTTTCACTGTCACACTCATCAACTCTCGGACCAAAACCATCTTGGTTCGATGACACTAAATTTTGTGCATATCATCACACACTTGGACATGACACTGAGTGTTGTTGTGATCTTAAAGCTATCATTCATCAACACTTCAAAAAGTACACCCATTTCACTAAGGATCCCCTTGACCACCCTTTCAACAAACCATCGACACCATCCCATGCCTCTCAAACCTCATCACCTAAATCAGGATCTCAACGCAAGACTATGGTTCCTCTACCACCTTTAACCCCATTATTCAAAATCAACACCATCAATGTGGCCACTAAGTCACAAAATTTAAAGGATAAATGCAAAGAGAAGGTTTCTCTCCCTCAAACATATCCATTCGTCAAGCCTCCTCAACCATCAAAACCCAAGATTTCACTTTTGGGCACATCTCGACCAACTTTTTTGAAACCAATTCATGACTCCAAGGTGAAACAACTTCACCTAACCTCTGTGAAGACATCTTTATATGACCTCATTCAAAGCTCTCCACAACATTGACAAGCATTAATCAAAGCCTTACAGGCAGTGGGGGTCCAACCTGAAGACTCCTAACCACTAGCTGCCTTAGTCCAATCATTACCAACCATTGCCTCCATCACTGTCTCTAATTTTGAGATTCCAAACTCCAACCTGGAAGATCAAGATCTCACCCTCTTAAACTAAATCTATCAGGCAAAAGCTTCATAGGATTCATCCTCGCATCACACTCTTTGACAAAGAGGAGCTTCATCATCTTCTCTTCATCCTATTTATCCAACTCATTGATTATCCACAATGGGTGCCAAACATTATCCCTATCACAAATAATTGGGGGAATTTGACTCTATCCTGACTATCACAGCATCAACCAAGCATCGACCAAGCATCGACCAAGCCTCAACCAAGCCTCAACCAAGCATCGACCAAGCCTTGACCAAGCCTCGACCAAGCATCGACCAAACATCAACCGAGCCTTGACCAAACATCAACCTCGACCAAACATCAACCAAGACTCGACCAAGCATCGACCAAGCCTCGACCAAGCATCAACCGACCTTGACCAAGCATCGACTAAGGCTCGACCAAGCCTCGAACAAGCCTTGACCAAGCATCAACCAAGCATTGACCAAACATCAACCAACCAAGCATCGACCAAACATCAACCAACTTCTTAATCATCTTTAACACGTGACCAATTTGGAAAGAAGCAAATGGGGCAAGTTTGCTCCTAATTGGCTTGGACCTTACATCATGATGCACAAGCATAGATCAGGGACTTATCATCTATCTTCTTTTGAAGACTAGCTAGAAACTGAGCCCTTTAATGCCTTACATCTATGACCATTATACTGTTAGTCAAGTACTCATTCACTTGACATTTAACTTGAGCTCGTCCCTTGAGCAATACTTGTCATTTTAATCCTCATTCCTTTTAACCCTGTTCCCTTACACAAACACTATGTGACCCTTTTATAAAATATGGATGCTTTGTCCTAATAAAAGGGAGCCCTTAACCTTCTATAGTCTTGTCTATGACTACAAATCCTATCAAAAATAAATAGAGATGTCAAAATATCAAAAGGTCATAAAACTCTACATGCAGACTGCTCCCTTAAAGGACAGCTACATCATCATTACTGTAATTAAATAGACTACTCCCTCGAAGGACAACTATTCAAAGCCCTCAAAAATATATAAAGCAAAAATATAGACCACTCCCTCAAAGGATGGCTATGCCTAAAAATATTGCTACAAATAGCACTCTCTTAGAAGCTTCCCACATCGATTAGCTTCACAAATGACCACAAAACAAAATGACACCCCCATGTAGACTTCCTGCATTGATCAGTCTACCCAAAAAAAAAAAAAAAGGTCATGAACTTGACTTATAGTCATTCTCAGGGTCTCCTATAAAAAGGGTTATCCCTACTAAAAGGGGTTACCCTATCCTAACATATCACATCACCTACTCAAGGGATTTCAAGCTCATTTAATGTCAAAGTGATTCGATTACTTCTCTAACACAACCAATGGTCAACGACATAATGCACGAATGGGGATTTTGTTTCTAAAAACCCCTACCTATGCTATCATTATGGTCCTTGTCAATGAAAGGGCAAAAATGCCTTTCCCTTCCTACATCTTGGTCACAAACAATCCAACCAAATTATTTTCTCAACCAAACCCAACCAAACCAAAAAAAATTCAGACCACCAACATGACATAGTCCATTTCACATAGTTTCTATGGAAAACAATACACATGGAAACTATCGACCACATAATTTATGTCAAGCATAAACCATTACTTGCTAAAGCATAAATAATCTCATTTTATTTTTAGCATACATCCATCACCGATATGGACACTTGCTAGGGATGAAAGACCACTTAACAAATGTTACAAAATACACCATCACATAATATGGAAAAGGCTGTAACATCATCATACCCTCATCATTTATAACCTGACCAAACCAACCTATCAACCAGCCTGAACTACATTGGTTTGAGGCCCTTCAAATAGGGGCTATGTAGGTAGCACTCAAATGACATGATGTCTTTTGGGGTTAGCTCAACCACATCCGTTTGTTCATCTATCTGATGGATAAACCATATTACCTTTTAACCATGGCTTAACCTCATCCAACCCACATCCATAACCAACCCTCTTCCTCCCTTTTAGGGAGAACTACATTGGCCTGAGGCCCTTTAAATAGGGGCTATGTAGGTAGCACTCAGTTGACACGGGGTCTTCTGAGATTAGCTCAGCCATTCCTTCATTCGTCCATCTAATGGACCAACTATCTCAACTCAACTCGACCTTGGAGATCATGCCTATCTCCTCCAACCATGACCAATTTCGAGACAACCCTGCCTTGGTTGTTTTGATTGCACGTAGGCTACTTCACAAATAGTTAGCCAAATTGTCTGCACACCACACTACGACCCTCACAAGTATTGGATCATGAGCAAGTTGATCCCCACTACTTGTGACATTTTCATGTTTTCCAAGAGCACTTCCTAAGCCTGGGATACTTGGAACACAATGACCATTGGAGCTACAGCTTGGATCGTTTAACCCAATCAGCTATGACTAAATGCTGGGCCTCAATTTTTTTGATTTTAGCACTCCTTGACCTTTGACTATAACAATTTGACCATCATGTGAAGTGGTATATGCGCGCTATCAACTTTTGTAGCATTCACACTCAAACTTCACCATATTCCATCCACTATCTATCAAATTGGCCCCCGATTTCAGGTTCCCTTCCCTCGACTCCCACTTTGAAGGGGGATACCTCATTCCATACTTGGGGCAATCAACTCTTATTTTTGTCTTACAGTTCATTAGAACAACCAACAGGATAAAAAAGACCTCATCCCATACCTGGGGCAACTTACTCCTATTTTTTGTCTTGCAGTTCATCAAAACAACCAACAAGACAAAAAGGGGCAAATGTAGACACCAAAATCATGTCTACTCCTTGGTCGACTCCCCCCCTTGGTCCCCTTGGTCCACTTCTAACACATTCCTAACCCACACACTTATTAATTTAAAATAATTATTTATTTTGAATTAATAACACCCCCCTTGACACCTCATCCATGACACCTCACCCTTGGATACCTCCCCTTGGATGCCTCCCATCACCGTATGACCAATTTATGACCTATTTCAACACTCCCACTAACCTCTCACGCGTATTAAACCTGCCTTCAACTATTTTACCACGACCACTGAACCCGATAGACAAAGGAACGGGCAAAAGGCTAAAAATAGCCCTTTTACCCATCTTCTAGCCGCCGACGTCAGTTACACATCGGTCGACACTGGCGGGATAGCCAATGTCAGTTGCTTAAAACAACTCGAAGGCAAATTCTCTTCCCCCTGGGATGCTAAATCACAAATCATGAACGTGACTTCTATCTCAGACTCTCTTCCTCTCTCGGCTCTCAAACCTAGACATCAACATGAACTCTCTGAGATCAATCATCAGACTTTAACTAAATGCTCTTCTAGCTACATACACAATAGGTACAAGCATTTCAAACACCTCTGGCTCTGCTCCAAGCAAGAGATAAGTATTCTTCTACCCTTTTTATTATTTCAGTAATTTAGAATGTATAAGCAATGAGTTTCTTTTCATTGCTTTTAAATATTATCAATCAGACTCAGCGATCAACCAAACCAGACCTGACTTCGTCTTGGTAAGGCTAAGAAGCATTCTTCATGCTCTTACCCCTTTTGACAACCTATCCTCTACCCCTTGTCCCTCTTAAGACCATATTCACTACCCTGCTAACCTGCACAGACTCTCAGACTACCACAGACCATCCCATCAACCATAGACAATAACTAGAAACTCGTCCAAGGCCATTGCCCTGACCGACATCGACCACTTCCCCTACTGACATCAGCAAACTAACCAATGTTGACAACTTGAAAATCGGCACTGGCATAACAACCGACATCGATGATTGTGACAGACCGACAGCAGAAGGTATGCATTATCTTTATTTCTTTTGTTTAGTATTTCACCATTTATCTTTATTCGACATTCTTTTTATCAATAAGTGGACTATCATCCCTCCAAGAAGTCTTTGCACTTCTGGGATCAAGCTTTGCTTGGCAATCCACCTCATATCTATCTAACATTTTTTTGTTTAAGTCTTATTTTCTCTATAGGTGTCGTCCTCCATAGCCAAAGAGGAGTCCCTTCAATTGTCTGGATAACGGTGTGCAAACTTCATCCAAGTGCATACAAACCCTTGACCATTATCATAGTTTCTTTCATCCTTTTGAATGTGGAAAAGCGAAAATAGTTAGAAACACTTTCCAAGTGCATTTTTAATTCTAATGGTCATTTCCTTCTAGTTCCTATCATTATTATTGTCAGCCTAACTTGAATACATTTGACCCATGGCTAATAGATCTCTATAAAAGCCCATTCAAAGTTTGTTTAGAATGGGTTGGCAAATATCATAAACTAATCAAGAATACAAGTAGTACCATTGAGGTAAACTTCCTTATTTTCTACATACAGCCATCTAGTATATCTACAAGCACATCCAAATCCTTACACCAATCCCTAGCTACCTCAATCACACCCATTTTATCATTTTACATCTTCATATACACTATTTCACAAAACACATCAAGTGGGAGAACTTCATAGGGCTTGATCCCTCTTCAGATTATTGGTACATAGGAAGTGTGATCACGCAAGAGGTATGAATACATGTTTAGTGCATATTACACACACTAACCCCCCCTCTTTCTCAAAGTTTATCAAATCATCATGGATTCTAGGGTTTGAAAACTAAATCAACTCTATAGCGAGTTCTATAGACATCCAACATGCAAAATTTCACAAGCATGCTCACATAGAGATATCAGATAAAACCCAAAAAACTTAGGTCTCTTAGACAATAGTAATAAAATAAGACTATAGCACCAAACCCTAGGGTGTCTTATTTTGGCACTCTTGTCCTTTCATGAAATGAAGACTAAACCTTGATTTTTGATACTATCCCAATCCTACACAGTGAATTTTAGACCCTATCTCAGCTATCTCAGATTATTTCTAGCTAAGTCTCATTTTCTCTACATCTATTACTATTTTTAGAAAGGTTTAAATTTCTAATTAAATTATACAAATCAATAACTTAATTATCACAATATTATTTATTGATTTAATTAACTCAAACCCTTAACTAAATTAGGAATAATATTCCCAAAATAGTTAACTATTTTGGTAAACTTGACTTACTTCGTTTGTGAATAAAAACCCTAGAAACCTTAGGGAAAATTCCTTACTGATTTGTCCAATTTTTTTTTTTTTTTACCTACATATTTAAATAAAAAATTTAATTTAATTTTTAAAATTCCATAGTAATTTTTAAAAAATTATTTTCTTCAAAACCCTAGTTTCATTCATTAGGTCCTTTCAAATCTAGAATTTTCTAATATTTTTTTGATTTTTTACTTGCATATTTAAATCAAAAATTCACCTTACATTTTAAAACTCCATAATAAATTTTAAAAATAATCATTTTCAAAACCTTAGCTACATATAGTAGGTCCCTTTATTTGCTTGAGGTATCACCTACATCTAAAAGCAAACTTCACATATTAAATAAAAATGGATCTCACTTATTTACACATATTTCTTGAAAATAATAAGGAATCCATACTCAGTACTATTATGCACATGAATGATGAAGTTTACCATATATTAGTATAAAGCTTCATTCTCTACATTTCATGCTTACTTTACATAATATGGGATGATATTAAGAAAGTTATTATTAAACATGTTAAGATACCTCTTGCCTCACCTCCCTTGGAGCTTTTATCCTATGCCAAGTTATGTTTCATGGTACATTTTACTCTTCCCTGGGTCACTACCCATCACCAAATATCTTAGTTGACATCCTTTGGGCCTCCATCACCTCAACCTATCAATTATCTTCACACTCCTCTCATAGTTACTACTATTCCTATACAGATAATAGATAATGAAGTTAAACATATTACTTGACATGTTACCATGCTTCCCCTACCGAATCAGGAACCCTACCACCCTCCTACTTCTTCCCATCCTAGACCCAACCCACCTACACAAACAGATCTACATAGGGCATATGATATTATTGATCAATTGAAAAACACACCAACTAAGATTTCCATATTAGAAGTACTTCAGAAAGCCATTGTGTTCAAGGAAATTCTTTATCAAGTACTTACTTAGACTTCTATACCTATTGATTTAGAGACTTCTTATTTTGCATCAATGGTCAACACATTAAAAACTATAGAAGATGTTATTTCTTTTGATAGTGAGGACATGCCTTCTCAAACAATTATTGATCAAAACTTACCACTATTCATACAAGCTCAAGTCAAAACCAATGCAATTAAAAGAGTTCTCATCAATAGTGTTTTCAAAATTAATATATGTAATATTACATTTTTACTAACCATGGGAATAGCTATAGAATCCATATAAAAATCATATAATAATATTAGAGGATTTGATGATATATCATGATAGACATTGGGCACCATTGCTTTGGATATCATGCTAGGGCCAAAACCCCTCTCTACATAGTTATAGGTCATGCCAGGTCCTCTTCATTATAATATTTTACTCAGATGACCTTGGATACATGCTATGGGGATAGTTCCTTCTACTCTTCATTGATGTGTTAAGTTTCTTAATGAAAGATACCTATACAAATGCTGAATATATAACCAACCATTTAGATATTATTGAATTACATATTCATCTTCGACTATTTTGCTAGATGGGAAACGTCATATCATAGTTCAGTCTCCACCTCATCACATTTTTCTTGATTAGATACATACATATGAGGTTAGAGAGACTAGCACATCTCATACTCCTCCACTTATTGTTGTGTCCTCAGTTCTAGATAATCAACCAGTCATAAAAGCTTTAGCCATTATAGTTACTCCATCAATCATGGCTCCTACACTTGTTACAATTACAAAATCATTGATAATAGTTCTAGTAATACCATTTGATTCTATAGATATAACTCCTCTAATAGTTATAGTTACTCTAATAGTTATAGTTACTCTAATAGTTATATATACTCTCACAAAACTTCCATTTTTTATCACTACAATTGATGATACTCCCATATCATAGTTACCCCTTGTGGTAAATTTTGAGTTACCATATGTACATGATGTTGATATAGATTCCTATGATACTTCAGATGATGATATGACACCCACACTCATAGATGACTATTTATGTGGATTGAGTTTCAAACCAGGTGGCCTAAACGAGTATCAAGATGAATCTATAGCTATCATTAGACATCCTACATCACTCTTAGTATCTCACACTACACTCTCAAGATATAATCCATATTCATGGAAATAGATAGATTACTTAATACATATAGTTCACATGGTTATGTCTATGGATATAGAGCCAATTATTTAGATTCAGGTAGGAAGCACACAACATCAACCATAGATTATACTATAGATGTTACTTGATCATGGATTAATTACACTACCTACATTATGACACAAATCTACTAGCAAGTTATCATGGACAAATGGTCATCCATTTTTTCTTTTTCACAGGATCATAGGTCATGATACAAAATCATGTATAGTATTATAGTAAAGATTGGATAAAATATAAGTTTAGGGTATTTTTCAAATTACACCAATACCAGCTTGACCACTTCCACCAAAGCCATCTAATCCTAGAGCTAAATTTCCTATAGGAGTCTTGGCATCTTCACCACCAAAGCAACCTTCAATTCATCATCAATAGGATGACAACATTACTAATGATAAATCTCTGACTAGACAAAGAGCATAGATCTTACTGACACCTGAGGCAATACCCACCATGTATACAGAATCTATGACATATGATGATACTTATGATGATGATATTGAGGGATTTGATGATGGTCATGATCCCTTCCTCCATATCCATCCCCAATGAGCTCCATCTTTAGACCCTTTACCCCTCCAACCTAGTCTTTTACATTATTGTGTACATATTGCTTATGTTAATTGACTTATACATAGTTTCTTTTGCTTACTTGTACATAATTTATTAGTATTTTTTTTACATATTCTCTTTTATGCTTGATTGTACATGGATTACATGTCAAAAATACCAAAAACATTCAAATATTTCAAGATCTAAAAATATTCAACTATGTCAAAAATACCAAAAATAATATAACATTTTAAAATCTAAAAACATTCAAATAATTCAAAAACACAAAAACATTTCAATTATATAAATTATCCATGATTTAAATTTCTACTACCATGTTAGACTTACATTTTTTGTTTTATGCTATTGTTTGTCGATTTATCTACATTACCATGCTTCACTTGATCTTCATTGAGTGTGCAGTAACATCCAGATCATTGATTGATTCAATCTACCCATTGAGGGGGCATCCTAATTCTACATTCAAGACATACATAGATATATCTACCCACTGGGGGCATCTTTTACATGACTACACCATCCAAGTTATGTCATTCCTACACCACACACTCTTTCACTTCTTGCTTTGATTAGTTAGATGCGATTGTATTTCTAGTATTTACATTCTTTCCTTTTTTATTTTCATAGCTATATGTGATTACATTTCTCAATTCCTTCTTTGTTTCTTGTATGTTCCTTACAACATTTACCAATGTCCTTTTCTTCTATTCTTGTGTGTGCCTTAGGACATTTACCAATGTCCTTTGCTTGTACTCTTCTATGTGCCTATGGCCCTTGTGTCAACCTTGCTTATTTCAATTATATGTGTATGTGGAATTTGAACATGCTTTGTATGCTTGATTTCTAATTTGAGTGACATGTGCCCATGTCCCTTGTTTGCTTGGCCCCTTGGTCACTCTTGTATGCTTCTTACTTCTTACCTTGTGTGTTTGTTGCTTGATTTTATTCTCAATTTTTTGCAATGCCATGATCCACATCATGAATTATCTTGCTTTCTTAGATACCATGATGGACATCATGCTCTATCCCTCTATAACAACTAAAAATTAACCAGACTTCCAATTCTAGTTCATTATATTGCACATGCTATTACATTGGTATATCTATCTAGGCATACCCCTGTTGATCTAATAATCTCCATTACAAACCATGTTATATCTTGAGATATCTTGTTAATTATCATTACTATATCATGTATTCTTGTACCATAACACACTTGTAGGGATCTTTATTTTGAGTAAAGTCATTGTAGGGTCTTCATTCCTACCCTCCAAAAAGGGGACAATAAATAAGGGTTTTGTCATAGAGATCAAAACTCCTATTGGTCAAAAAAATAGCATTCAAAACACCTAGAACAACAACCAAACTTCAATCCAGGTAGAATAGACTAAGTAGATAGTGATGATTATAGAAAAGTCATCAAAATCAACTCAAGAAAATAGTGCCAAGATTGGACTATAGTGATAGACAATAAGGTGTCTAATTCTGGCACTCTTGTCTAAACAACAAAAAAAAATTCCAAAAATAAGTAGAAAGGTAAGCTCAGCTATAGTTTTGCACATATATACTAGTTTAGATTCAATAGTTTCAATAAAAAATTTCTCAAAGAATCTAGATATAGGGGGTATCATGTATAACATGATGGCTGTCACTTCTAGTTTTAGATTAAGCAGTTGGTATAACTTCCAAATCATAATCCATGCTTTAGACACCAGTGATTGAGGGCAATGTGCATGGCACATTTGAATTCTCTTATTTTTGATTTCAGTACATTAACTAGGCATTCTCAATAATTGCATGCCTTATTCCATTTTTCAATGGCAGACATCATTTTAAAGTGGCTTTCATATAGGCTTAACCTCCACATTTTTGAGTGGCTTCTACATAAGCCTATTGCCTAGTTTCAGAATGACTTTCATACAAGCCTAATCTCCACCTATTTTGAGTTGGCTAAGATTGACCTAGTTTCTAATACACATTCCATTATCCACACCACATTGCTAGATTTTAGAGAAATCATGGGTTTCATGATCTATCTCATATGACACACATTCATAATAGTATCAGTTTATAACTTCACTTCATGGGATAATGATGGAGCCAAAGGACTAGCTAACCTTTCTATTCTTGAGCCACCTACTTAGAGGGATTAGACACATAGTCTAAATATCAATTAACACATGCATGATCAAATAGCTTCACTACATAGTGGGAAATTATGGAACCAAAGGAATAACTAGCCTTTGTATTCTTGAGCCACCTACTCATAGGGATTGGATACATAGCCCAAACATTGATCAACACATGCATGACCACCTAGCTTCACTTAGTGGGTGATGATGGAGCCAAAGGGCTAGCCTTTGCATTCTTGAACCACTCTCAAATAATTGAGTACTCAGCTTTATTTATGATATTACTCTTGGTAAAACACATACTCAGTATTACTTAGCATCATCCATCATCACTCAGCATCATAATAGGTTTTATATTGTTTCACGTACCCAGTGAGGTGTATTCATTCCTTTCTCTTCCTCTTTTTCTTACCTTGATTTTGTATGTTCTTATTTTAGATATAGTGTATCTAGTAAGAATTGATCTACTCTTTATTTTTATATTACATATTTAAACTTCATAATATGTTCTTTTTATGCATGGCCAACATCATATAGCTTCATGAGCTTCACCCTTGTAGGTAAGTTCAGGTACACTTTCTATTTTTTCTTTATCCTAGTATTTCACTTTACTACATCACTAGAATAAAGTGGGGGTAATTGTAGTCATATAAAATGTGAAAATTGGTAACTTGAGTGTGGATGATGACACCAAACCCATAGGTCCTTCTTGCTTGCTCTCATGGCCTTCTTAGTCACCTTTTCACTGATTCTCAATCATCCATATCCTTCTATATAGTGATTTCACTTCTTCTAAATAGATTTTCCCATGATAAATACATCCCCTAGGTCCTATACCCTCAAGATAATAGTTCCCAACTTGGACTATAGCATTGGACCCTAGGGTGTCCATTTATAGCACTCCTATCCAAGTGCATTTTTAACTCAAACAATCATTTCGTTCTGATTCTTATCCTTCTTCTTGTTAGCCTAATGCAAATACATTTGACCCATGACCAACATATCTCTATAAAATCCCATTCAAAGTTCATTTAAAAGGGGTTAACGAATATCATAAATCAAGCAAGAATACAAGCAAGACCATTGAGGAAAACTTCCTTATTCTCTATATACAACCATCTAATACAATTACAAGCACATACACATCCTTACACTAGTCCCTAACAACTTAAAACACACCTAGTTTAGCATTTTTCATCTTCATATACACTATTTCATAAAGCATATCAAGTGGGAGAACTAGATATGGCTTCATCCCTCTTTGAAGTATTGGTATGTAGGCAGCATGCCCACACAAGGGGTGTGGATACACATTCAGTGCATCTTACACATACTAACATCCCCCCCCCTCTTTCTCAAAGTTTGTCAAATCATCATAAAGTTTAGGGTTTGAATATTAAATTAGATCTACAAAGAGTTATGTAGACATCTAGCATCCAAAATTTCACAAGCATGCTCACATAGAAATAGCAAATAAAACCTATAAAGTTTATGTCTCTTAGACAATGGTAGAAGAGGAATATAACATCAGACCCTAAGATGTCTTATTTTTGTGTTCCTATCCTTTCATGAAATGAAGGAAAAACCCTGATTTGTGACATTGCCCTAGTCTTACATAGTGAATTTTAGACCCTGTCTCAATTGTCTCAATCTGTTTCCAGCTAAGTCTTATTTTTTCCACGTCTAGTACTATTTTTATAAAGGTTCAAATTACAATTAAATTATACAAATCATTATCTTAATTATTGCAATATTATTTACTAATTTAATTAACTCAGACCCTTAACTAAATTAGGAATAATACTCCAATATTCCCAAAATAATTAAATCAATAATGATTCATATATTGAAATAACACTATTATAACTACTACATTCAATTCGCATTCAAATATCCTTACCATAACCAAATAAACTAGATTGATCTCAATTAGGTGTAATGTCATTCTTCATTAAACAAAGTCTAGTAAACTAAGTACATGACAAGTGAAACAAAGCAAATGTTTATCTAAAGTTACTAATGGCCCAGAGGCTTATAGATGAGCTTGGGAACTACAATGTGGATCTTTAAAGGCATCCATACTAATATTGAGATTTAATGATAGTTAAATCATTATAATTGGAACCAATTATATAGGGCTTTGCTATATCAAATTATATCTCCCCTACTCACTAGTTTGGACTCTACTTTATAGCACGCAAAAGCATATTTTTCTAGGTTGGATTTGTACACACTGGGTGATGAGCTGAAGCTTTTGCAATCATTCCTCTAGCTCCATTATATTTCACCCTTCATATTTTTATATACACATGTAGATACTCCTTGAAGATGCCCAAGACATCATGGAATCAGTTAGCCTCCTGTCAGGTAGTGCAAGGTGTGCATTGATTCCCCCAACTAGTGAAAAAGGGATAAAAATAGTAATCATACCAAACTGTTTCCTCATGTTGATATTTTTTTTGAGTTGGTATGCGTCCATACTTATCTGAAATAGGTCCCAACATTTGCCAATAGACCTAGTAGTGTAGATACTAAAGAAATCATGCAAAAGTGAAAAGAAGTTTCGTGATATGTTTTCATGTAAGAGTGATGCATTGAAATATATGATGATGTTGTTTTGGTCTTGAATTATTTATCCATGCTTTGAAAAATCTTGAAATTCAATTTAAGAGGTTGAAACATTTAAGCCAAAATGGTTTATCTAGCTTAGTAGAGTCTATGAGAAAGAAAGTCAACAGATTGGTCTATAAGACCAATAGTTTTCATTAGAGATCATGATCTAATTGATTGAGGTTATTTTGAGGATTTTATAAGATACTTATCATATATTTAAATCCCTTGATTTTATTTAATCATTTGTCATATGTTCATGTTTCCTTGATTGTGTTTTGGAGTCAGTTGGTATTTCTAAGTGAACATCTTATAGAGAAGTGTTTGAGCATGTTTACCCTAAGTTGAAGCATCAAATAAATTTTGTGATGAACCTAAGGAATTTATGTTTATGAATATGTATTTTTTTCAATGTTTTTTTTTAAAAAATTAAGTATATGCCTCAGTTGTTTAAGATAGAGTTTTTGTATATGAACAGGCCTTTTATAAGCAGTAACTTAAAGAAGATTTCAAGTGGTAGTTAGACCTAAAAGGTGGTGTGAACCTAAATTAAAGTTGTATAAGGTATATTTGAGTGTCATATGACTTATCCATTCAATTTTAGGTGTTTTTATATGCTTCAAAAAATACCAAAGGGTAACGTGTTGTTAAGAAGATGTAGACACCGAAATTGTGTCTAACCCTTAGTCATCCTCCCTCTTGGTCCATTCCTAACCCATTCCTAAACCATGCACTTACTAATTTAAAATAATAATTTATTATTAATATCCTCCCCTTTGACACATCACCTATAACACCTCGTCTGACACCTCGCCTTGGACTATTTCCCACCCTGTGACTCACCCAAGACCTATTCTTACTTCTTTCTAACTGCCTAAGCAACTCTCGTGCGTATTTAGCCCAACCTTCGACAATTATCCAACGAATCATGCACTTGGCAGATGGAAAATGGGCTTGGTGGATCTTTTACTTGTTCTCCACCCGCTGACATCGGTCAAATGTCGGCCGACGCCGGCAGGATCACCGACATTGGTTTTACGTAAACCAAATTTCTAACCTCTAGTGAGGCTAATCACAAATTGGCTAATCTCTGGTGAGCGAATCTTGACTCTTGAATCCTTGAATCTTCAGTCTTCAACCATCTGCCACTCTGCCAATAAATCTGCCAATCTTCAAACCAGACCTCTCACTCTCCCTCACACATCAGGCTTCTACAATAGCAATAGGTACTCCACACAGGCTACATCAACAACAAGAACAGGTATTAGCAACACTCCTTTTGTAGGCCATAAGTATGTATATTGTCTATGTTTTCATTATGTTTTTAGTTATTGCTTTTTAGTAATATCACCCCCCAGACCAGACTGTCAACCAGGCCAGACCCGAATCCTTATTTCCCTATCTCCCTATTGGCCTCCTCTACCCTTCTATCCATTTGACATTCGGTCCATTTGACTCCCCTGTATCTCTGCACAGAGCCTCAGACTACCTCATACTAGACCCAAACCCTCAGAATACCTCAAACCATTCTCCAGACCATTTTGCACATCCATAGACCCTGTCCATAAACCACAGACATAACCAGACCTTGTCCACAAACCACAGACCTCATCCAAATCTCATCCACAGATTACTACCCTAATCGACGCTGACTGTAGAGACCATTTCCACAACTGACGTTGGTAGACTAACCGACGTCGACAGACCTTGACAACTGACGCCGGTAGGACCATCGATGCCAATGACTGTGACCAGGATGACAACATCATTCAGGTAAGTATTTGCTTCCATTTCCTTTTCAGTCTTTATCATTACAGTCTTTTATCATTCTACTATTTATCAGACATCCTTTTATCAATCAGTGGGTTGACATCCCTCAAGCTTTTGCTTCTGGGATCAAGCTTTTGCTTGGCAACCCACCATCTCCTCATCTAATGCCTTCTTTGTCTTAGTCTCTTTCTCTTGCAGGTGTCATCCTCCACAACCAAAGAGGAGTTCTCATGACATCTGGATAACGGTGCGCATGACTTCATCCAGGTACATACAAGCCTTAGACCATTTCTTTAAGTTTCTCATTTTCTCTCTTTGAATGTAGAAATCAAATCTAGCGTAGAAACATTTTGGCACGCCCGGTGGGACCTTAAGGCCTTCTTTGGGTTCTTTTCCTTCTTTTTTCATTTAGGTGCATTAGGTTTCTCCCTTTTCACCTCTTTCTTCTCTTCTAAACAATATCATAAGCAAGAATAAAAAGAACTTTTCTTTTTTTTCTTGCATTTCTAGACTAGTCAAAAATCATATCCTTCAACCCTTTCTCAACTTGTTTTCATTCAAACTTAACATTTTGACTTGGGGCTTAAAATACATTGCATTCCATTTCTACTTGCTTGCATTTCTTAGTCCACACTTAGTAATTAATAACCACATATTGAATTAATCATAGATCACTTGATGTTACACAACCAAACCACTTGCACCAAATCAAACATCAAACTTACCTGAGACAAGGCCCAATTGGGATTTCATCCCCCAATGGATACCTTACCCATCCCGACAATCCTACTTGGATTTCATCACCAAGTGGAAAGCCCACTCTGTTCTCTGGCAGAGTCTAATCTCTAGGGAAAGTATATTTTAGCTAAGCGAGACCAGCTTACCACTGGGATCATGAAGTGAGGGGAGCTTGCTCCTTAGCACTAGGCCATGTATGGAACCTAACCCAGACTTCTTAAGTGCCTAAACAAACCTGAAACCATCCATAGACTACCTCTTCTAGGACCCCTCTAACAACCAACCTCCCAAACATCACTTTAAGGCATAAGCCACAGGATTCTAAAAGTTGATTTAACGCTTAGGGTTTCCCTGTCTCTATCTCTATTTTTTTGTTCCTATCTAGTTTTTTTTGAGCTAGTGAGGACATTCTTCTTCCTTTTTTTTCCAAGAATCTTCAAATTTTCTGAGTTTCTAGAAACCACAGTCACCGGCATCAGCTTTACCACCGACATCAGTCACCTTCCTCCACCAACATCGGTTATCTGACTGACGTCAACCATATTTCTCACCGACATCAATTTTCCAACCGACGTTGGTCACTGTCACAGTCCTTTTTTTTCAAAATAGCAACCTAAAACCTGACCCTTTTTCTATCAAAACCACATTTTGAGTTTTTGAAACTGAAAAAACATAGTTTATGGAACCTGACCCTTCTTGCCTTGAATGGTTTTGACACACAATCAAACCAAGGCCCTTCTTGACCATGCTAGCCATCAATCGCTTTTGCCTTCCCCGTTTATAACCAGTCCTATAATGGAGTTCCACTTGAAGACAAAAAGAACTCCTACTTGACCGACCCCAACTCAGACCCCCATCATCCCTAAAGGGGACCAAGATTTCAAAAGATTCTTGGACCTCAATGTCACAACCCTCTAAAACTATCTCGCAAGAAACCTAATGTGAGACTTTTCGGGTGAAACGGCTATGACACCAACACCACCCGCTACCCAGCCTTTTACCTCAACCATTAAACTGACCATGGCTAATATGCAAAGTTTGGCCTTCCCATCTATTTTTAGATCAACCTCCATTAGGGTTTCATTACCCCCTCAACCACACGCAATTCAACCAAGTTCTACACCATACCAGAACTTGATTGTCTCGACCCCTCACACTCTTACCCCCATAAATGTAGGAGTGTCTACCTCACCCTTTGTCAATACTATCACACAACCACTTTCAATGGTATCTAGTCAACTTATGCCTTCTACTTCCATAACCCAACCACCCTTGACCTCCACTTCTATCCCTGTGACTAGTTACACATATGTTGCGCCCCTACAAGTGCAACTGACTACGTCGTATGCCCCTCTCAATATCTTTCAAGCACCCTACAACCTAAGGGGCACCCCATCTGCCAATCTATCAGTAGATCTCATCAAGATACTAATGGATAAAATGTTCAGTCTCAAAACCTCTATTTCTGGTTCACGCAATGCCCTCTCATACGAGCAAATTTGTAATGAGCCCATTCATGCCTCCATCCCGATCTGACCATATCCCAACCAGTGGGAGCTTCCTAAATTTACTCGCTGCTAGAGTAAGGAAGACCCACAACAACACTTATGGGCATTTAGACATGCTTGCTACCTCATAGCGCATGATGATGCATTACTTTTATGCACGTTCCCTATGTCACTTTCTGGCCTCGCCCTTGACTGGTATAGCTCTCTTGCTAGGCATTCTATCTTTTCATTCATTTAACTTGTCCAATTATTTCTCGACCATTTTTCTATCAACATCACTAAACAAGTCTTGATCACAGACCTCTACTCCATTAGGCAATTTGACGATGAATCAATAGTCGATTTTGTCACCCATTGGAGAGGCTTGATTAACCAGCTCTCCTTTTCCTTGCCTCAACCTGAGCTCATCGAGCTCTTTTCTCAAGCATGTGCTAGGCACATCTCTTCTACCTTGCGGATTCAAACATTTTGTGCTTTTGATGAAGCTTTCACCATGGCTTGAAAGCTTGAACTCTGTGCCATTGAAGAGGATAAGGTCAAATTGTGTAATACTAATGCAAGAACCAATGACCTTTCTTCTTCTAGACCTTCTTCTTTTGCCAACTCCAAGTCCAAAGGGGTGGCCAACACTGTGGTCATTAGATCACCATCCTCGACAACAACTAATCACTCTTAACCTTCTACATCTTCAAGCATCACCAAAAAATTCTAACAACAGTACATTCAGTGTTCATACACTCCACTTAGAGAATCATACGCTTCTGTTTTGGAAAAACTTGTCAAACAGGGGGTCCTCAATCTCCCTCCAATCCAACCACCTCAATTTGAGCCTTCAAAATCCCTCCCTTCATGGTATAGGGAGGTTGACTTCTGTCACTTTCATCACGTCCATGGCCATGACATCGACAATTGCCGAACCTTCAAAAACATAGTCCAAGACATGATCGACAAGGGTGATCTCGTCTTGGACAACCCGAATGCCCCACCCAACCAACACATCGACATCTTCAAACAACCATTCCCAAACCATCCTCGTAATCAAAATAATGTCCAGACCTTGACCAATAGCTCTCACGAGCATGATATTCACACAGTCAACACTATCTTGCCTCTTGTCCCTGACCAACCTCCTTCACAGGTAGAAGAGTCTTCTTCCCCCATTCGTCCATCACAAGATGAAGAATTCTCTTCTCCTATTAGTCCTCCATATAACTCTCTTATACTGGAGGATGCCTTGACCATACCTACGCCATTAGCCACACCTTCGTCTTTCCTCCTACCAATAGAGGACCCTACCTTGCCTACTCCTCAAACACAAGTAAAAAGCACCATCATCCCTGCCCTCTGCCCTCTTGAGGAGCTACACTCTCCTATTTCTTCTCCACCAAGAGAAGACCCAGTCTCTTCACCCATTTTGATTGAGGAAGACCCAATCACGGTTTCCTCTTGCCTTTTGTCTGAGATTACTACATCTCATTCACCTCCTTCCACATCTGAACCCAAACCCACATCTAACTTCACCTCACACAATGGTGGTCCTCAACCCAAACCAAAGAAGGCCACTAGACCACATCAGAGCACTCCTCCCCCACCTTCATCATTACCTTCAATCTTGGGCCCGCATCTATCCACTTTAATAGGAGTTCTTCCTACTCCCATACTTCACAGAGGCAAGTCGCCTCCATTACTCCCTCAACCCCTCAGACATATCTCCTCCAAACCATCGACCCATGCCTCTTTCACCTCTCAAACCAAAGTCATCAACCCCCACTGTAAAAAAACATCCAGACCTGTTAGCAGGTTCTTATGCCTTGCTGTTACGGCAATTATTGCAGTCCTCTCATATCAATCTTCTACCTCTTAAACCATATCAATCTCTCAAACCAAAACCACCCTGGTTCAACGATACTCAGATTTGTGCATATCATTGCACTCCTGGGCACGACACCAAGCATTGTTGTGCCCTCAAGGTTGCCATTCACTAATGTCTAGGGAATGACACCTTTCTTCTCAACTAGTCTGAACTACATTGGTCTGAGGCCCTAAGACTAGGGCTATGTAGGCAGCACTCAGATGACATGATGTCTTCTGGGGTTAGCTCAACCACCCTCATTTGTTCATCTCCTTGATGGACAAACCCTATCCTCTTTTTGACCATGACCTTGACCCCGACTAGACCATCAACCACTTTGACCCTTCCTCCCTTTTTTGGGAGAATTACATTAGCCTAAGGCCCTTCCAACAGGGGCTATGTAGGCAGCACTCAGTTGACATGGGGTCTTCTAGGGTTAGCTCGGCCATTCCTTCATCACATTTCTTCCATCACATTTTTTTCATCACATTGCCCCAAATCATGCCCCCAATCAGTCAGCTCTCCAGTACAAGTCATCTTGCCCCCTTGGGGCACACTTGAGATCACTTTTGCCTCCATCCATCAACCACCAAACCTTGGAGACCATGACCATCTCCTCTGACTGTGACCACTTCTAAGACAAATGTTGCCTTTGTTGTTTTTGCATGTATGCTACCTCATGAATGGTTAGCCAAATTATGCGCAGACTATTTTTTGACCCTCACAAGTATAAGATCACAAGCCAGACATTTTCATGTTTTCAAGACCACTTCCTGAGCTCAGGATACCTGGAACATGATGAACATTAGAGCTTCAGCTTAGATTGAATAACCCAATTAGCAGACGACTAAATGTTGGGGCCCGATTATTTCAATTTTGGCACTCCTCGACCCTTGACCTACGACAGTTTGACCTGACCATCTCGTGAAGTGGTGTACATGAAATCATGACTTTTGCAGTGTTCTCACTCTATCTTCACCATCTTCATCCACTCTTTGTCAAATCAGCACCCAATTTTAGGTTCCTTTCCCTCGACTCCTGCTTTGAGGGGGAATACCTCATCCATAATCAGGGTAACCAACCCTCTTATTTTTGTCTTGCAGTTCACTTGAACAACCAACAGGGCAAAGTCAACCTTATCCCACACCTGGGACAACCAACTCCTATTTTTGTCTTGAAGTTTGTCTAGAACAACCAACAAGACAAAAAGGGGCAAATGTAGACACCGAAATTGTGTCTAACCCTTGGTCATCCTCCCTCTTGGTCCATTCCTAACCCATTCCTAAACCATGCACTTACTAATTTAAAATAATAATTTATTATTAATATCCTCCCCTTTGACACATCACCTATAACACCTCATCTGACACCTCACCTTGGACTATTTCCCACCCTGTGACTCACCCAAGACCTATTCTTACTTCTTTGTAACCGCCTAACCAACTCTCGTATGTATTTAGCCCAACCTTTGATAATTCTCCAATGGATCATGCACATGGCAGATGGAAAATGAGCTTGGTGGCTCTTTTACTCATTTTCCACCCACTAATGTCAGTTAAATGTCAGCTGAAGCTGACAAGATTGCCGACGTCAGTTTTACTTAAACCAAATTTCTAACCTCTGGTGAGGCTAATCACAAATTGGTTAATCTCTGGTGAGTGAATCTCAACTCTTGAATCCTTGAATCTTCAATCTTCGACCATCCGCCACTCTGCCAATCAATCTACCAATCTTCAAACCAGACCTCTCACTCTCCCTCACACAGTAGGCTTCTACAACAACAACAGGTACTCCACACAGGCTACATCAACAAAAAGAATAGGTATCAGTAGCACTCCTTTTACAGGCCATAGGTATGTATATTGTCTATGTTTTCATTATATTTTCAGTTATTGCTTTCTAGTAATATCACCCCCCAGACCAGACTGTCAACCAAGCCAGACCCGAATCTGTATTTCCCTGTCTCCCTATTGGCCTCCTCTACCCTTCTGTCCATTTGACATTCAGTCCATTTGACTCCCATGTATCTCTACATAGAGCCTCAGACTACCTCAGACCAGACCCAAACCCTTAGACTACCTCAGACCATTCTTTAGACCGTTCTGCACATCCATAGACCCTATTCACAGACCACAGACGTAACCAGACCTTGTCCACAGACCACAAACCTCATCCAGATCTCATCCACAGATTATTGCCCCAACTGATGTTGGCTGTAGAGACCATTTCCATAACTAACGTCGGCAGACTAACCGATGTCGGCAGACCTTGACAATCGATGCCGATAGGACCACCGATGCTAGTGACTGTGACCAGGCCGATAACATCATTCAAGTAAGTATTTGCTTCCATTTCCTTTTTAGTCTTTATCATTGTAGTCTTTTATCATTCTGCTATTTATCAGACATCCTTTTATCAATCAGTGGGTTGACATCCCTCAAGGTTTTGCTTTTGGGATCAAGCTTTTGCTTGGCAACCCACCATCTCTTCATCTAACACCTTCTTTGTCTTAGTCTCTTTCTCTTGCAGGTGTCATCCTCCACAACCAAAGAGGAGTTCTCATGACGTCTAGATAACGGTGCATATGACTTCATCCAGGTACATACAAGCCTTAGACCATTTCTTTAAGTTTCTCATTTTCTCTCTTTGAATGTAGAAAATGAATCTAGCGTAGAAATAAAAGACCTATTAGGTCTTTATAAGCCTAAAAGAGGAGTAAGGGATAAATAATGTATGTCTGAGCTATTGTAGTGATTGATTCATGATTAAGGCATGTTATTTTAATATGAAAACACATATTCATGGATAAATTAATTTATTTGAATGTGTAGCTAACCTAAAAGGATATGATCAAATGACTTGTATAAAAGCAAGGTAGTTAGGCCTATTTTGTGTGTGCTTAGTGAGTGAGAGAAGAAGAGGACAATCAAATGATATAAAAAAATTTAAAGTAAAAATATG
Source organism: Torreya grandis (assembly GCA_037957365.1). Lineage (NCBI taxonomy): Eukaryota > Viridiplantae > Streptophyta > Pinopsida > Cupressales > Taxaceae > Torreya > Torreya grandis. Next base: position 2,011,693 of record JARHVA010000897.1, read on the forward strand.
ATAATTTAATTATATAAATCATTTGAGAGTATAACTAGGTCATGCAAACCATCATAAAAGTGTTATGACTATATAACAAAGGTTCTATATAAGAGGATAAAGGTTAGATGACCTAATCAAGCTATGAAGAGGGCTAGTTGAATGAAGAAGGTTGAAGGATAGATTGAGAGGGATTTAAGTGAGATAATATCCAAAGAGAAGATCATCATATATTTTAAAATCAACAAGGGTTTCTTAAGGTGATCAAATAATTAAGTGGATGAGTTAATATTGAGCCATTTAGGGGTTAGTGCCTCCTTTAAAGTTGGGTCTTGTTAAATCCAAGTGGGTACTTGCTAAATTAGGGGTTAATACTCCTTTTTGGGTTGGTACTTAGCTAAATACTCTATGAAGTTGGTACTTGACTGATTGGGGTTGGTGATCCAAGTTGATTGGGTGTTCAACTGATGTTTGATTCATTACTTTATAAGACTATAGTCCAAGCTCTATTTCTTTAGGTTTTCTACCCCTAGAGGGTTTCCCATGTATATTTTATTTTCATGTGTTTCATGATCTCATATTTTGATGCTTATGCTTGCTATGATGTACATGATTGATTACACTGGTTCATGTACATTTAAGTGAAATTAAATGAAAATTTTTGAAGACTGATTAATGTCCCCTCTCAGTAATCTTGTTCTCAATAATTGGTATCACATTAGGTCCTTTAGAGTAGGCTTGATATCCTAAAGGTGATCCTAAGAATCACAAGATGTGTTGTGATCAGTATGAAGATGACAACATGTATGATAAAGAAGTATTCTATGACATTAAAGAAGGATAATCTGAAGTTAAACTTGAAACTCAGCTCATAAGAGCTCTTGATGATTTGAAGAATCAAAATAAGATTATTAATGATCTCAATAATCCATTAGAAAATATAAACACAAGGTTAAAATAAAATTAATTTTAATATAACTAGTTGAAGGTTTAACATGTACATCTAATAGACAAAATGAGAAAGTTTAAGAGAGAGAATGAAAAGTCAAAACAATTCAAGAATATCTACATAAAAAAACCAATCAGGCAGCCCAACGCAATAAAGGATAAGTCATTTTTCAACCATGGTAAGTACAAAAATGTTATTTACTACATGTGTCACAATACATGCCATATTGATAGATTATACTCTAATAAATTTGAAAGTCCTAAAATATTCAACAAAATACATGAAGCTCTTAGAATGTACCAAAAGGATCAAACATTTGTATGGAAGCCAAAGCAAATTAGGATGGATCATATTAAACCCAAGAATCAAGATGGACCTCTTATCAAGTAGGAAGAGAAGACTAAATAGGATTCTATGCTATCTCAATCTAATTTTCACATTCAAGATGAAGGCATGAAATCATATATAGATAGTGGTTGTTCAAGCCACATGATAGGAGACAAAAATAAGTTTATCTCATTAAAGAAGAATGTTGTAGGCATAGTGAGGTTTAGAGACAACATAACTTATAATATAGTTGGGAAAGGTGTTTTGAGTTTGGATAATGTAAATACCAAAGTTAAAAATGTGTTATATTTGGAATGTTTGAAGCATAACCTACTCAGTTCAAGTCAAATGTGAAAATAAGAACACACACTAACCTTTCAAAACAAAGGATGTAAGATAAGAATAACTAAATTAGGAAGGCTAATTGCTAATAGCAAAAGGACTAAGAATAAATTATATATACTGAATGAGATCGGTAAATAAGGCTAGGACATCTAAACTTTGACAATTTGGTCAGAATTAACACTAAGTAATTTGTGAAGAACCTGCCCAAGATCATCAAATCTACAAACATTCTTTTCAAGGCATGTCAACATGGTACACAAACTAAAAGAAGATTCAAGTCCAAGGAGTACTCTATCACAAAACCCCTAGAGCTAATCCACACTTATATTTATGGGCCTATAATAATTCAAAGTATTCAAGGAGATAGGTACCTCATGTAACTCATTGATTATTACACAAGAATGACTTGGGTTGCTTTCTTGAAAGAGAAATTAGAATCTCTTGACAAGTTTAAAACATTCAAGGCCCTTATTGAGAATGATAAAAATAGGAAAATCAAGTGATTAATATATAATATATGAGTATTTTTTTTTCCAATTAGTTTGATGACTTCTATTAGGCTCATGGAATAAGAATAAAATTCTTAGTATCCAAGACACCTCAACAGAATGGGGTAGTGGAAAGGAAGAATAGAATAGTTCAAGAAATGGATAAAACTATATTACTTGAATTTATATTATCTGATGGATATTAGAAAGAGGTATTTACTATTTATATGTTGTCAATTATGTCCCTAATGTGTTCAAGAGTGTCCATGAGGTTATATATTTATGGTTCTTAATGACAAAGTGTGTCTTAGTGATCATGCATGAACTGTATTGTGTTTGCTTGGTTAGGCAAGGTGATGGATGTTGGTGATGTATTAAACTTGTTTATGGGGTCATATGAGGGGTCAATAATAATTGGTGTACTTGTAGAATTGAAAATAATCCATTGAAATATTCTTGTGAAGGTCTAGGTTATCTTAGTCATCTTGGTAGAACTTCCTGAGTAAGTATATTGATGACATCATCATTCACACGTGTGAAGGTGTCAGAAAAAAGTGATCACACAGGTTTTTTAAAAATTTTGCCTAGATCATGTTTTTAAATTTTCATGTATTTACATGATTTATATCAAAATTTATGGTGATTCAAAGTTTATTTCCCAAGCAAATTTCACTAGTTTCCATAGTCAAATTTGCATTAAATAGTGATCGTTGGAATTCAAATATTTGAATTTACAAAGGAAAACTATTGTGAATTTTTTTATTTATTAATCTTGATAATGGATGAATTTTATGGTGGTATATAAATTCAATTGGAGTCTAATAAAAATAATTTTAAGGTTTGAATAGTCATACACTTGCATTTATTATGGTTTAAAATTGACTGATGGTTTGACTTTTTTCTACAAGTAACCTAGGAAGGATGTTGAGTTTTTATTATTAGTGTTTGGATGTTTCATGGTGTATTATCTATTGGAGAGTGTTTTATACTCATTTATTATCATCTATATGTATTTTTGAGGTTTGACCAATCCATCTTTAGTATGAACAATTGTTTACAAGTTGACTTGGTGTTCATTCATGATGTTTTCATGTACAAGGCAAATGATTGATAGGTTTTGCATATAAATAGGTGTGTATTGATGAATTTAATAACTTTAGGGTGTCTTAGGTTCATATTACAAGGACCTATGTGCTTTAAAGTGGTCTTGTGTTCCTAGTTTTGCTTGATGAAGTGTTAAAGAGTTGAATAGGTCTCCATGGACCTAAAAGGGCTTTTTAGGCCTAATTGAAAGGTGTTGCTACTTAAAGGTGATCTATAAAAGCTATGTATGACCTATGGAGGTGTATTTTATCTTATTATAATTTTTATATAATCCTTAAGGGATAAATTATGTCTTATGACTGACCAAGAAGGTGGTAATCATGAAGGCTCTATAAAGAGTATAATTAAAGATGAAGGTTTATAAAGTTGAAAAGGGAAGAAAAGAGAAGTATGAGTGTGCTTGGTTAATGTATTAAAGAAAATAATAGTGTGAGGAATATGTTTGTGACCTATTGGTCATATTTATGATGTTATAATAGTTTTATTTTAGGGTTGAAGATTGAGGATGAGTGAAGAGGTGTAGAGTGATCCAAAAGGTTGTTTTGGATGCATTGCTTGTGTGTTAAGGCTTGAGGAAGTTTGAAAATTTGAATAGAGCTTTTATTCATTATTTATCCATTAGATTGAAAGATAACCATATCTCTTGAGGTATTGATATCATAAGGTGTCGCGTGGGTACTCAACATTTAAGGGCAAGTGGGTATTTATCCATGCATAGGGGTTGGTGTTCCTTATGAAGTGGGTGATTCACTAAAGTCTCTTGTTTACGATCTTTTATAGGAATATAATCCACATTTGTGCATACTTGAGAGTGGGTTTTATCCCCCATTAGGGTTTCCTATATAATTCATGTGTTATGTGCCTTGATCTTGCATAGTTTCCTTGTTTATTGCAATAACTAGTTTATATATTTCATGATTTTTTATATTGATTGGTTAACAATTTGAAGTTTTGGAATTAGAATTGAATTGCTTGCATCACTGATTCACCCCCCCCCCCACTCTTAGTCATTATACCTATAACTATTGGTATCAAATCCATACCTTCTTTTCAAGGTTTAACCACTTGAAGGTGATTATAGGTACAATGGATGACAAAGAGGTTGAGATATACTTTCAAGATGAACTAGTATGTGCCTTATCAGAGATCAAACATCTAAAGGAAGAGAATGAAATATTTAATAATAAGAAAAGGAAGTAAAAATTTAGATCTAACTTCCTCAATATATTATGAGATTAATGCAAGTATTGATGGTGTGAAGATAGAAATAGATAAAATAGAAACAATAGTCAATAATTTGTAGGACATGATGGATAAAGGCCTGAATCAAAGATTGGATCATTTGGAAGGTAAATCTATGACATAGATGTTTTTTTATTTAAGGACAAACAAAATCCTATCTCTACCAAAGAACTCAAAGATGAAAATTATTGTGTTATTGATGGTCAAGTAAAAGTAATGTCTAAAATGAATAACTATAGTTAATGTCTAAAATGAATAACTATAGTTATGTTTTCAATGGGTATTGTTACACTTGTAATCAATATGGTCACATATACAGGGATTGTAATTTATCTTCAAAGAACAAAAATGGGGTTTTATGATAAAATTACAACCAATAGGGACATATAGCTAAGTACTACAAGAGGGCCTATTAGAAAAAAGACATACAAGTCATTGACACCATCAAATGGTTCAAAGAAGACAAATCTAAGATAGAAGAAAAGAAGAAGAGAATTTTAAGTAGTGTACCAAAGGAAGAGTCAATGTTTGTTCAAACTACCTTGCATACTCAAGAGGATGAAAACAATAAATGATACATAAATAGTAGATGCTCAAGTCATATGGCAAGAGACAAGAGCAACTTTATCTCTCTAAAAAAAAAAATAGGTTTAGTGAGATTTGATGACAAAAATTCTACTAATATAGTTGGTAAAGGGTTTGTAAGTTCGGATAATAGTCATACTAGAACTGAAAATGTTTTATATGTATAAAGTTTGAAACATAATTTTCTAAGTGTTAGCCAAATGTGTAAGAAAATAAATATTTTAAATTTTCATGATTAAGGGTGTGAAGTGAGAAGAGCCAAATCTAAAAAATTAGTTGCAAATATTCACAAGGTATATTACAACTTGTATGTGTTCCATGAATATAAAAGGGAGGAGTGTTTTATGAATCAATTAGAGAAAAGATGGATTTGGTATAGAATACTTGGACATCTAAATTTTGACAACTTGGTGAGGATCAGTTCTAAAGGGTTAGTGAGGCATATGCCTAAAATCACTAAGATTCCTCATACTCTGTGCAAGGCATGCCATCATGGGAAGTAAACCAAAAGAAGATACAAATGTAAGGATAATTCCACCATAGTGCCATTGTATTTGATCCACACTGACCTATGTGGACCTACAAGAACTCAAGGCATTAAAGGTAATAGCTACTTCATGTTATCAATTGATGATCTCACTAAGATGACTTGGATATATTTCTTCAAAGAAAAATCAGAAGCTTTTGTAAGGTTTAAAGCATTTAAAACTCTTGTTTAAAATGAAAATGGATAAAATATCAAGTGTGTAAGATTATGATTTTGATACTTTTTGTGAAGATAAAGGGATTAGAAGATAATATTTTACTACTAGGACACCCCAATAGAATGGGGTAGTTTTAAAGGAAAAATAGAATTGTCCAAGAGATGAGTATAGCCATGCTTCAAGATTCCAAACTCTCATATGGTTTTTGGGAAGAGGCTACTAATACATCAATATAAATCTTAAATAGATGCCAATTTAGATTAAATGGTGATAAGACTATTGATCATGGTCATTGATGTCTTAGATTATCATTGATGTCAAAGAGAGCATGTGGTACTAATGCATTAATGACAAAGTAATCAGATGGATAGTTTGGAGAGATATGACACTTGTGTAGGTCTATAAGGATAAAGAATAGGCTGTGAAGCATCCATATATATCTTGATAAATCTTTGGTTTGTTTTGTGAGCATTTGTAAAGGAGAACATGCATATTCTAGCTTAAGAGAAGACAAACTATCACTACATGTCATGTAGATATGTATGAACCAGTAATTTTATAAATTTAATTTAGGTATGAATAAAGTCAATAATGGTCAAAGGTTTACATGGAGATGTTTTTTATAGCTCCAAGAAGCTACCCTAAAAATTTGGAGTCTTGTAGTGATTTACAACTCAAGTTATAAAGCTTCAAAGTTACTCTAGTAGACTTTGATGGGCCAGAGACCATCAATTTTAATCATGTTAAAGTCTGAGGTCATTAGTCTTGAAGATCCAATGATGAGTGCTTAATTTTACATATTGAGATCAATGGTGCATATGAAGTCAACATTTCAAAGGTTGTATGCACTGGTAACAAGTATCACAAGCTCACTAATCTAATAAAAGATCAACGGTGAGCAGTAAGTCAAAGAGTCAACAAATCATGTAAGAATACCAAGTGTCACAAGCACATAGACTGATATCAAATTGTTCAGATGGCATGCAAGGGTGCCAAGTGTCATAATCATGAAAGTTCTAATCAAGATCTAATGGTGAGCATTACAAGATAAATACCTGACTCATCTAAGGAGATTGATAGTATGTATTTGGTCAATATTGAAAGGGTGCATGAGATGAGGTTAACATGTTCATATTTTAATAGTTTTTTAGTGACCATTAGAATTCAAATATTTGAATTTGTGAGGGAAGACTATTTTGTAGTTTTTGTGATATAACTTTTGATATACGTAAAATTTGACCATGGTGTAAAAATAAAAGTTGTAGAGGACTTCAAGGAAAATTCAAAAATATTTATTTAAAGGTTTTATTTTTTCACATGTAGATAGCATAAATCCACACACTATGATTTCAAATGTTGAAAATACCCTATCCCCCCTTGTGATCATTTAACCTTCCAACCCCTAGCCAAACCTAACTTGCAGTCAGTTTATCCAACTAGCTTAACCTAGATTTTACCCACCTTTTTACCTTCACCCTCGACCATTAATTATTAGGTAGACCATTGATGGTCACCTTGACCATTGATAGTCAGGATCCACCTCCTTAACCAAGAGCATGCAAACCACCCACTTTGATTTCTAAATATAAGTTATCTAAATCTTACTATGAACCATTACATGGATAGTTTATAATTAGATAGCCTAGTTGAACCTTCACTTATACCTCTTACTTGTGCCTATAAGAAGAGGGGATCTAGGATGTGAAATCCATTTGCAACTATTATCAAGAGGCTTATGAATCCAAGAGTTTCTTTCTTACAAGTCAACTAACATTAGCAATCCAGTGATCCAATAATCATATCAGAGAGCCAACTTTTTTCCACCCATATATAGAGTCTTTGGGTATTGTTACTCTATTAGAATCAAGCTATATTCCACCAATAGATCTACCAACTCAATCACCCACCCAATCAGCTTATGGTAATACAAGTACTTTTTTCACAATATTCATTTACTTTATTTCCACTTTACAATCAACCCAAGTATTATCCACCTCTTGAAATCCATCTTTTAGATCTTATTATTTAGTAATACACCAACCTAGATCCATACACAGTAACCATTGATGGTTGACTCAACCATCAATAATCTATTAAATTGTCGATGGTCACCTTGACTATCGATGGTCACCATAACCATTGATACTCACTATGGTAGTAAAAACTAGAAAGTTATTTTCAACTACCTACACTCAACCAAACCTAATTATTTATGTTCTTTCCTATTCATAGACCCCCTTATAATTTTCTAAAGTATACCCCAACCCTCTAAGCATTATTAATTAGCTTATCACTATTTTTATCATTTCTAGTCTATTTTTCTTAGGAAGCATTCTCATGTTCAGTTTTAGTATCCTTTGATCATTGATGCAAGTACCTTCTATTATATTTTTTGAAATTAATTATTTAAAAAAATGTGGATTGATAGCCCCTAAGGAATCTCTCACTTTTGGGATCTCTTTATCACTAGGCAATCCACTCAACTATCTATTTAACAAACAAGTTTGCTTTAGTGCTTTCTTATATGCAAGTCTTCCTCCTAAGCCAAAGAGGATTTCTTCATAGTCTTCTAATTTTAACATGTGCACAAACAAATTGGTTTTTCAACCATACCCATATCAAGTTTCTTTTCTTTATTTCTTTAGAACTTAAGCAAAAATTTATTGAAACATTATGGCATGCCCGATAAGACGTTGAGTCTTAACTTTGGGTTTTCTTTCTTTGCATCTGTATGATTTTCCCCTATTTATGCTCATTAACAAAACCAAAATATCTTTTGGGTTTAAAATTAAGTGTGTCTATTACTTGCTTATAATTTTAGCTCACTTGGAATTAAGGCACAATAATCTTATCGTAGCATCACTTTTGTAGCACACGCTCAACTAGACCACTTTCATCAATTAAACATCAAACAAACTTGAGACAAATCTTGAATAGGATTTCATCACCTAGCAGTAACCTTATCCTCTTTTGATGATCCTACTTGGAGGTTATTACCAAGGGGAGGACCAACTCAGCTCTCTAGTTGAGTATAATCTCTAGACATCAGTATAAATTGGCTAGGCACTTAACACCTTTATTGATGTGGTGTGTGAAGTGAGGGGGTGGGCCCCAATACCAAGCCACATATTGATTACAATACATATTATTTTTTAGCACCTAAACACAACCTGAAACCAACCATAGACTTCATTTTTAGTACTCCATCTACAAACCAATTTTAGTCACACATCTTCTTAAGGCATAAGCCAAAAGAGAGATTAATTATAAATTTAGAGCTAAACATATATTTTAGAGTGTGATTTGATTTCTTGGATTCTTTCTTGCCTTTTCTTTGTTTGAGTAGTGAGTTTATTTATGCTTTCTATATCCCCTATCTCGTATGGTTCTCACTCACCACTAGCAAAGAAACCTTGTGGAGTGAAACCCATCACCAAACCAACCTACCTCTTCTACCTCTTCATCCATAGATTACATTTCTAAACTAGTAGACTCTCCTCACCCCTTGAGAAGTCCTACCTTCCCTCAGGAGGTTCCTCAAGGAGATGTAGATTTTGTCACTTTCTTACTTAAAAATCATGTAGCCTTGCAACATTATCTTATAACCACGTCTTACAGTATCCTGACTTCAACTCCATCCATAGATCCACCTTATGGCATACTTCTCTACCTCATGTGGAGTACCTCCATCACCATGGTTACTACCCAACCATTAAATAACGAATATTCCTCAACAACTAAAAACCCCTTTGAAACTACCATAGAAAACTAACCAACCTAAACTATTTCTAACCTTATACCTTTCACCCTACCAACCACTCCTCTACCTTAAGAGTGCCTGCCTATGTAACTACCAAATTTCCTTTAGCTACCCCCAATCCATCAACCACTACTCCACTTCAAAGCCTTGTGATGTTCATATCCTCCACCTTTCCACCAATTAGCACAAGGGTCACCACCCTTCCATCGATCACCAACCCAACTACCACCCCTTTCTAACAAGAAATCTTAGGACCAACATTTAGCTATGTCCTTAGCCTATAAGGGCATGTGACCCTACCCACTACCCAACCACCTACATCTACCTACCCTTATGTACCTTCCACCCAACCACCAACATCCACTTACCAATAGTGGAAGCCTTCTACCCATTATTAGTATGTCTCCCAACCACCACAGTAGTATGCATCTTATAACCATTCAGGTTTATAGCCTCAAGCTGACCTAATGAAGATTCTTATGGATAAGATGGCCACATTAGAGTTATCCATTTCAAGTTCTCACAACATCTTATCATATGACTAAATTTGCATTAAACCCATCTATACCTATCAAACCATATCTTCCCTAATGGGAACTTCCCAAGTTCTCTAAGTTTCAAAGTAAGGAGGATCTCCAACATCAGCTTAGCTCATTTAGGCATGCTTGTTATCTGATCACCTATGATTATTCCCTTCTTCTTCACACCTTCCCCATGTCTCTAGCCAATCTGACATTAGATTGGTATAGTGACATACATAAGCATTCCCTTTTCTCCTTCACCCAATTGGCTCAAACCTTCTTAAACCACTTTTTGATCAATATCTCCAATAAAGTCTCTATCATCGACCTCTACTCTATCTTATAGTTTGAGGATGAATCCATTACTAATTTTTTAGCTCATTGAAGGAGGAAATTAACCAATTCTCCTTATCCCTACCTCAACTTGAACTCATAAAGCTATTTGCTCAGGCATGTGCCAAACATATCTCCTCTACACTATGTGTCTAAAGCTTATAAACCTTTGATGAATCTTTTACCATGATGCGTAAGTTAGAGTACTGAGCCATTGGCAAGGAAAAGCTAAAGCTCAAAAACAAAAACTCAACCTATAAAACCAATGAAGCTTCTTCCTCCAAGTTAAGTAACCAGTCCAATACCAACATGAAGAGAAAGAGAACCACAAATGTGATTGTCCAAAAAGTCACTCCCCCACCTTTTATCAACCAGAATAATTCCTATATTTTTTCAAGGCAAAACCTAAGGAATCAAACCTAAAATAAACAAAAGCAATTAACTCCACTTAGAGAAGTTATTGAAAGCCAATATCATTCAACTTCCTCCTATCAAGCCACCCTAATAATTTGACTCTTCTTGTTCTGCACCTAGTTGGTAAAATGAGAATGACCTGTGTACTTTTCATTAGGTTATAGGACATTATGTTAGTAGGTAAAATACCTTTAAGATCCTTGTCCAATCCCTCATTGACAAGGGGGAGCTTACACTAGATAACCCCAATACACCATCAAACCAAGCCCTTCATATATTTAAGCAACCTTTCCCAAACCATGATCTTACCAAGAATGAGAGAAAAAACATTGAATACTCTCATGATACCCATACAATTAACATGGTTCTTGGCACACTCATTTCCAAAGAGCCTCTTAACCAACCTATTTTTCCCTCACCTTCTCTGCTTGTTGAGATAGTGGGATTACATTCTCCTCTTTTAGAAACCTAGACTAAGGAAACACCATCTTCTCCTCCTCCGTGTATTGAGGTAGTGGGGTCCCTAACCACTCTTCTAGCAAATATATCAAAAATCCTAACCATTTCCACCTTATCTTCACCTTCAACTATTGAGCAACCCACTCCCTTTTCAATAATAATTCCCAAGGAGAAAACCCCCATGTCTACTCCCCCCATAGAGGAGCCACCTATTTCATCCTTGCATCCTTTGATTGAGGAAGAAGATGAGGTTACCATTCCTATGTCTCCACCAAGGAGCTTATCTTTTAGGTCTACTATTTAGGGAATCAAACCAACCTATAAACTATTTTCTAGGCTAGTATATAAATTGTAATTTATCTCCAATACTAACATGGATTGAGCCATCTTATGGCAGCAATTAGGGTTACCTTATATCACCAAGCAAGAACATCCAACTATACCTCTAGTAGACCAACCTACCTCTTCTGCTATCTAAACTCCTACCCTTTCAACTAAAATAATAGAAACTTTTACCAATCCAATAATCCCTCAACCATCTAAGACACATAAAACCCAAACAACCAAATCACCCTCTCAAATCAAACCTACCAAGCTAATCAAAAACCTTGGTATCTTTCCTACACTAAGCCTTAATCACCCCTTAGTGAAGGTGTAGCTCACCTCACCATAACCAACAATCAAATTCCAAACTAAGGAAACAAAAGAGGTCAAACCACCTAAAGGATCTAAGGCTCAAATTTTACCCCCCTCAACATTTCCTTCCATTTTGGTGCTTCATCCCTCTAACTTGAGTAGGAATTTGATTGTTTCTACCAAGGCCCCACCACCTCTGTTGGTTACACCTTCATAGTTAATTTCTGATGCACCTCTCTTCACCACACTAGAAATACCTAAGCTACCCATTTTATGGTCTTTTACCTCTAACTCATAAAACTCTTTGCCTAAACCAAATCCATCAACCAAGCATACCATCCTACCTAAAACACCCACCACCAAACCTATTTCCAAGCAACCTTCCACCTCAACAATCAAGGCAAGAACCGCTAAACCTCTACCACTTTTAGTTGATTCATACTCAACCATTTTCCATAGGTTATTATAGACCTCTCTTTTAGCCTTACCTATGATTATACCCTTTGACCCTTTCACTTCCAAACCTACTTGGTATAATAACCACCAAGTGTGTTTTTATCATAAGACACCTGACCATGATATAGAGAACTAAAAAGCTCTCCAAACCATCATCCACTAGCTTTATGATGAGGATGACCTATTAATAGATTAACCTCCTATAAACCCCATACCAATCCAACCACCAACCATACCTACCTAATGCTCACCTACTCCTCCACTGTCACTTAAGAGTGAAAATGAGTCTGATCAATCTTCTAGCCCAACCTCTCCTTCTATCCATACTATCAATGTGGTCACAAGATTGTAGTAGAAGGATAAGGGGAAGGCTAAGGTGTTTATTCCTTAGACATACCCCTCTTTAAACTCTTAACCAAATTACACCTAACCATCTCCAAATTCAACCAAGCCCAAGGTGTCTATTTTAGGTGCTTCTCAATATAACCCCTCAAAATCTATCAGGAGAGTTATCCTCAAATAACTTCACCAAACACTAGTGAATATGAGTTTGTATGAGTTGATCTCTACCTCTCCCCATCACCGCTAGGGGCTAATAGATTCTTTTTAATCCATTGAGGTTCAACCTAAGGACCCCCAATCTCTAGCTACCTTTGTTGGTGCCCTTAAAATTTATAACCTTGTTACCTTCAAGGACTCAAAAATACCTTCCATCCATCTTGAATACCTATATCCCCCTCTCTTTATCACTACCCACATTAACCAAACTTGCATCAAATTGGTCATGATTAACATCATCTCTTCCCATGCCTACAACTAACTCAACTTACTAGATAATATCATGTCTTAATCTTCAGCCATCCTTCACTCTTTTAATGATACCATGGCCACTACCTTAAGAACTATTATATTTCATATCCATTTAGGACCCTACACACTCAACAAACTTTTTTATGTTATAGAAGGTGAATTTCAATACAACATCATGTTGGGATGACCTTGGATTCACTCTATGGGTTGTGTTCCCTCTACCCTCCACCATTGCATTAAGTTTGAGTATGAAGGCTAGGTCATCACCATCCATGTTGACCCAAGTCTTTTCTCAACATGCAACATGACCTATCACCCCAATGATGTCCTCATAACCCCATCTAGCACACCCTTAGTATCTAAAGCCCAACCTTCAACCACTAAAGTAGATATCATATCCCCTTCTACCGGTGAAGCATCTACTACTTCTTCTATTCCTTTTGGCTAGATACCTACCATTAACCCTTTGGAATCAATGTTCTATCACCTTTCACTGGGGGATTATTACCTTTTACCACTTGTCACTTTACCTACTCCTCATGAGTATGGTAAACTCACCAACTAGCTGAGATACAATCCAAATATTAGAAATATCATTCCCTTTGCACCTCCCCACCATCAGACCCATTTTGTCTATGGGTGAATTGACAAATCCATTAGTACTCCTACCACCTCTCTTCCACCTTGACCATTCACTATCAATTTCTTTTACTTAGAAAAACCAAGCTTCTCCAATACATACATTCATTGATTTGCTTGGAAAGGCTTTGGTCTTAGGTGCTATGAGTATGGCTCACATGAACTGGTCACCATCAAAACTAGGAATCCACATGAAAAGCATAGGCTTGGTTTCATCTTACCTAATAAGAAGAAAGCCAAACAACCCACCATAACCATTGTTGAGGAAGATACCCCTTCCTTACCAACCTCACCTCCATTCACATACGAGGATGATGACATCATCCCACCTAACTTTTTTTCATCAACATGATTAGCCTTAGACCCTTGATATATTAGAAGGAGGGGACAACCATAACCATCCCTTTAACCCACCCTAAAATGATAGGAAAAGACTCTCCTACTATTAACATTGTTTAGTGCTAGGATGATGATTCTATTCTCTCCTACCTTGGTGCCCCAAATTCTTCAATCCATAAATCACTTCCTCTTGATTCCTTGACCATGTTGAATAAATCCACCATGGATATCAACTTGGGTACTCCAAATAAACCCTACATTATCAAAATCAGCCAATCATTAAACATCAAGGAACTTCATGACTTCCCCTCTTTCCTATAAGACCATAGAATATCCTTTGCTTAGTTTTATAGTGATATTCCTAGAATTGACCCCACTATTGATGCTCATAACATAGTCATTCATTGTGATGCCAAGCCTATCAAAAAAAAGCTTTGATGCATGCATCTTAGTATAGCCCTTCTCATCAAGGAAGAGCTTTAGTGCCTTCTATCTATCAAATTTATTCAACCTATTTACTACCTTGAATGGGTCTCAAATGTCATACCTATCACCTAAGCCACAAGGGGACTATGCATTTGTGTGGACTTTTATGACCTCAACCTTGCTTGCCCCAAAGATGACTTTCCTCTACCAAGCATCGACCAGCTTGTTGATATTATATCCAACCATGAGATATTATCTCTCATAGATAGGTTTTTAGTTTATAATCATATCTTTATTGCTACCAAATATTAGCATAAAACCACCTTTACTACCCCTTGGGGAACCTTTTACTATTGGGTCATGCCTTTTGGACTAAAGAATGTTGGTGCTACCTACAAACATGCCATGACCTACATCTTCCATGACCTTATTCATAAGATTTTAGAGGACTATGTAGATGACCTTCTTAGAAAATCTAAACACTGAAAGGATCACTTGCCTATTCTTAAGATCATCTTCGAATGCCTTATCCATTGTCATGTCCATGTTAATCCTAAGAAGTGCATCTTTAGGGTTTTGTTAGGAAAGCTTCTTAGTTTTATTATCACAGATATAATATTGAATAGGTTTCTAATGCCCCTCTCCCTCCAATCCAATGGTCCCAAAAAGGGCTGACCTCTTTGAGGAATAGATTTGAACCTATATTGGCAAACATCAATAATTGGCTAGCAAATAAGGGAATTGCTTTGAAATAATTCCTCATAGGGTCAAAAACTGAGATTCAAGAGGAAAAAAGAAGAAAGACATAGAATAGGATGAAAAATAAAAGTGATGTTCCTTCTTATTCTAAGCCACATAAGCCTAAGATCATATTTATGATGAAGTCAAAAGTTATGGGAAAAGAGTCTAAAATAGAAGGTATGGAAGTTGATAAATAGAGCACTAAAGAACCAGTGATGGAAGAGATGGAGATTAAAGATAGGCCTAAAAATCAATAAGAGGAGGAAACTTTATCCCCATAAGATAATGTACAATAAGAAATGGGAGTCTCTGCTCCCTTTCTCAACACACTTGTTGTAGATCCTTTATCTATTTCTCTAATTAATACTCCCTCTTCTAAATCTCCCTCTCCTTCCAAAATAATTTTTGATAACCCTCAAAACACTTTTAAAGATGTTCTCCATTCCTCAGGGTCTATTCCTAGTTTGTCTTCCTCATCTTTTGATATTGGAGATACTTCTATTTTTTATCACTTTGTAAAAGGTGCAATTTTTACTAACACTCCACCTATTGTTTCCATTACCAGTGCAAATACAGTTTTGGTGATGCCAACAATGGGGACAAACCCTAATGTGAGTACTTCTATGCTTCCACCATAGTTTTCATCTTATACACCATAAAGGAAGAAACAATCCATCTCCCTAGATGTCTTTGATTTCAATAAGTTGGTTCCTGTAAAAGCAAAGACCCCAAAGAAGCCAAAGATTCTTTCAAAAATACTTGAGAATAAGGGACACAAATTTCTAGAGATTGTAAGACCTCCACAAGATACAACCATTGAAAATTTTGATATGAATGATTACTCTATCTCTAGAGTTGAATTAGGCAAGATAACTCATGAAAGTGCTAAGAATGATATGCAGTCAACCATGGACATCCTAATTTAGAAATTTGAAAGGGAGAAAGAAATGAAAGATCACTACAAAGCTATGGTGGAATAGTTGACTACAGTGGTAAGGAAAATCACTTTCATTTCAAAAGCAGTAACTCTTGAGGCCATTTATATAAAAGACCCCATCATTCATAAAGTAGAATAGACCCATCTCAAAGGAAAAGTACTTGAAGAGTACTTACATAGGATGCATGCATAAGTTATTTCCCTACTTATAGAGCTATCTGAGAAGATAGATAAAATGAGGAAAATAATATCAAAACTTGATGATCTCATTAATGTTATTTCTCAAGATATTGAAAGCATAGAAAATAATCATGATAAATGGGTGGAGATGAGAAAACTAAAAATAAGCACTCTAATATCAATTGGCATCATTACTAATAGGGATTATTATACTAAAACTAAAGAGGCATTGACATATAGGAGTTGTGTACTTAAATATTTTATCAATGACCTTGAATCCACAAGGAAACTTCGTTAACAAAGTGATGTCAATATTTTGCATAAATTGGAAGAGCTACCTTGCAAGCTTGCATCACAAGATAAACAATTTCTCTTGATAGAAGAAATAATTCAAGAATTTGAAGATAAAACTTTTTCAATAGCCTCTATGGACAATATTTTAGATAATCAATTAAATCTAGATAATTTAAAAACCAAGTTAACTAGTCATACAAAATTAGTCACCATAGTAAGAGATGCCATAGTTAAAGCCAAGATGATTTTTAGGAACACTACTAGTCTAGATAGTATCGAGATACAAGTAGCTTTCACTATGTATGATAGACACATGAAGAAATATGGTGATACAAATTGAAATAGTATCTTCTTCCCTTAGTTTATTTTCCATTTTTTAGATGTACTTTTGAAACAATTTTGGACATTTTTACATGTACTTTTTTCATATGTAATTACATTTAAAAAATAGGAAGTCCCAAGTCAATAAGGACTCCTATTTTTGAATAGGTCAAAGTAGTTAGGTTTTTCCTAAATTTTCTCAAGGCCTCTCCCTATAAATAAAGAGGGCCTCTATTTTAAACAGGATCTTTTTAGTTATTGAAATGAAACTCTGTCAAATTGAAGAGCATTTTGAGACTTTGAGTTCAAATTGTAAATGAAAATTTATCAAGTGAATGAGAAAATAAGTGATATTTCAAACTTTGTGTTGAAATAAATTTTGTTGTATTTGAAATTGTTCTTATGTCCTTTTCATAATATGATCTTATCCATTTGATTAAATAGTAGTGTGAGTAAAAATAATTTGGGAGATGTTTTAAAGTTAATTGTGGAGACTTTGTGCTACAACAATGATCTTTAGTTTGTGATTTAGTATTTTAAAGTAAACGATATTAGAAAGGCTTTGAACTACTATTATATTTTGTGATCATTTATTTTATTGTAGTTTTTGGTGAAGACTTTTGGCTACACCTCATTCTACTGTGTTCTAAGTTATAAATAAGAAAAAGGAGAAATGATAGACTTTGTGCTCTCATGGGTTTCTTAGTTTTTCAATTAATATTAAGAAATTATTCTTTTATTTTATAAACATCATTTCTAAAAAAGAGAAATAGATGATATGGTCTCACCCTTGAATTAGTATTTAGTTTAAATTAGTTTTTGATAGTTTATAGGGAACCTCCCCTTGCTAAGAGGAGAGATTTATCTCAGTACACTGTGGCTGATATAACCATTTTGCCCGCAGTTAATTAAAGACAAAATATTCACCTAATAATTTTTTGGAAAATTGATTAGGGAAATAACATGCAATTTGAAGCCTCACACTTTGAGTTGAAACATTTCCAATTCTTTTCCATTTGTTTCAAAAAAAAATTGAGTATACTACATTTTGGTAGATTCACGGTATACGTGAAGCAAGAGAGCTCAAGGTATTACTGATCCTATATTTGAGTTGATGCACAAAATAATTTTGATATTTTGCCTCTATGACCTCACCTTTAGTGAACCAAGAGTTTTCCTCATATCAATACCAAGTCTTCAATACTAGGTGAAGCTTCTAATTCTAATGCTACCTGAGTTTTGTCTATTCATACTCCACAAAAGTTTGTTATCCCTCCTTTTAATCATCATATCATGGTAACCCAAGGCCCTTTGGGGTAACACTTTTGGTCCTCTAAATTTAACCCCACCTTTACATGAACTACCTTGTAGTTCAAGAAATAATTTTTCCAAGTTCCATGGTGACAGGAAAGTTCACCCTGATTAACACATTGTAAGTTTTTCTACATAGCTTGTGGTGTGATAGGTGTTGAACATGAAAATGTGGTGGTAAGGCTTTTTATGGAAACACTGCAAGGTGTTGTTGTAGATTGGTTTTATCATCTTCAACCTTAGACTATAACCAATTGAAAAACTCTCAAGACTAATTTTAAGGTTAAGTTCAAACCTAGAGAAGATGCACATGCCTTATTGGCTCATCTTACACAAATGAAGAAGGAGCCTCATGAGCCTATGTGAGACATCATCACTAAATTCAATAAGCTGAAAATAGGATTCCTATAATCTCTCAGCAAACACTGGAGAATTTTAAGTGCTTCTTTATCAATTCTCAACTTCTTAAAGTGAGTTTTTTGTTAAGGTGGGTTGGCCCTGTAGATCTTCCTATAGCTTAGATTTTGGATATCAAAGTTGAAGATGATTTTATCCTTGCATGTAAGATAAGAAGAGATTTCAATAGAAGTAGAGTTTCCTCTTCTACTGAGAATTCTTCCATAAGCACCACTAACCCTATGGTGTAAAAGTTAGCACATGAATTGCTAGCTTTGAAAAGGCAAATGTCCCAAGGTATGTCTGCCCTGCCTTCTTACTGGGATATACCAAGGAGGACATTTCCAAATAATTCATATCAAGAAAATGCCAATAAAAATCAAAGGCAACCCAATCATCTTCCTCATACATAGGGGAATTTTGCCATTGAAGTAGCACCGGTTAACTCAGTAGTTGGTTATTATAAAGTTAAACATGATTGTTCTTTCCAACCTGAGTTGGACCAAGAGAATGATGTTAATCTCTTTATAGAAGGAGAAGAATAATTAGCTGATGACTCCACCATTAGTTTTTTTAATTATCAAGATGAAGCTAAAAAAGAATAAGTGTATGATGGAGCATATGCTATTTTTACTAGGTCCCAAAATCAGTCAACTCAACAAGTTGATAAGGGAAAAGCAAGAGAAGAACCTCAACCAGTGATATTAATTTCTAAATGGGAAACTCTGTTGCCTTTCCAATCAAAGGGCCTGATGGACAATAAGCAAGTATATCTAACAATCCTATATCTTCTATTTATGTTCTTCAAACTAGTACTACATCAAATAAAAATTAGAATGATGGATTTCCTTCCTCTATTCCTAGTTCATTCTAGTTATTTGACATAATAGATCATGATATGAAGACCAAGATCCAAATGTCCGAAGTTGAGTATTTACAAGCTTATCTTGAATAGTTTGATAGGTTGGCTAAATACATCAAAAACAAAACCATCTCTATAGGACAAAATTTTCTAAAATTTACCCATGATTCCTCAAAAAATAAATCTACTTAAAACAATCATGTCACTATTCCCCTTATTTCCTCTATAAAAATAGAACCTTTCTATGTTCTCTATTGGTAAATGGTCATAAGTTAAGTAATTGCATAATAGATTTTGGAGCCTCTGATAATGTTATGCCTAACAAGGTAGTGGACTCCCTCGGTATCACCTTAACTAAGACTTTTGGGAGATGTTTCTCTATGAAAAATAATCAAGTACTACTTTTGGATCAAATCAAAGATACCTAATTTGCATTTACAGCTTTTCTAGACAAGAGAATTAAGATGACAATCCTAGTGGCTGATGTTCTAGCTTCTTATGGCATTCTACTCAGACGTAATTTTTGCAAGGATGTAGGTGAAGATTTGAACATGGATCTATCTAAAGCAAGGATACCTATTAAAGGTGTCATGCAAAATTTGCTTCCTGAGAAGGAAGCCTAATATATTGTTACCCAAATGTCAAATCCTGAAGCTCAAATTTTATTTGAGTCCTCAGGAATAGATAATTATTTCTTGTCTACTAAAGATGTTTCTAATCCATTAGATGAAAGTTCATCAGGTGACAGTTTAGATAATTTAGATAGAGAATCAGAATAATTTTCAAAGTAAAGTCAGGTAAAGAGGAATCTTACCTCACTAATGAAGAGAAATCTTCTAACCAATGAAATATAAGAAAATCAAATTCTAATGAGGTTTGGGTGTTAGAATTTGATGGAAATTATTCCTCTACTGGTTCTGGATCTAGAATTGTTTTGATATCCCCAAAAGGAGATATTTTCCCTTGCTCATATAAGTTTTAATTTGAAAATACCAACAACACTACTAAATATGAGTCATTATTGCTCAAATTGAAAGCTGCTCATGTTAGAGGTGTTAAGATTCTTCATGCCTAAGGAGATGTTGAATTAGTGGTTTACCAAGTGAAAAATTTGTATCAAACCAAAAATGAAAGATTATGACATTATCACAATCACGTATGGGATTGCATTGAAATTTTTGATGCTTTCAATATCTCTACGGTGCCAAGAGAGTTTAATGATTATGTAGATTCATTGGCTATCTCTGCAACTCTCATAGTTCCTCATAAAGATTTCAAAGGAAACAAGTACACTATTGAGTTGGTCTTTTGACCAAGTGTACCTGATAATGCTGACCATTGGTAGGTGTTTAATAGTTATAAACAAATTATTGCTTTCCTAGAAAAGATGCATAGCTTTGATGAACTCTATTTTGAAGGTAGTGAATCTCCACCATGGAAATACATTTTCAAAATAGATTCACAAACTGGTGTAGAATTTTTTCAACTAAAAGGGAATAAAATTCCAAAAGGTTTGGTTTCTCTTGAAAAGCTATTTGATAAGCATGACAGATATATCAAGCAGTAGCAACAACTGGATTTAAGTTCCTCTATGGAATTTGATAAATTAAATTTGAGTTTGGAAGCAGATCCCAAAATGGTCAATATTAGGAAATGTTTCTCTACCGATGAAAAGTTTAAATTCATTAATCTCCTTCATCATTACATTGATTTTTTGGCATATTCTTATGATGATCTAAAGTCCTTCAAGCCTAAAAAAATTTAGCATGAAATTCCCCATAAAGCTAGGTCATTATCTCACAAGCAAAAATAAAGGCAATACAACCCCAAAATATCAGGTACTATCTTTTCTGAGATTCAGAAGATGTTGAATGCAAGCATAATTTTTCTAACTCGTCATTCCACCTAGATCATGAACATAGTTCCTGTAAGGAAGAAAAATGGATAAATTCATATTTGTATTGATTTCAGGAATCTCAACCAATCTTCTCTAAAGGATAACTACCCCCTACCCATCATGGACCAAGTATTGCAAATAGTAATTGGTTCAAAAATGCTGTCTATGTTAGATGGTTTTTCTAGATATAATCAAGTAGAAGTTAATGAAGCAGATCAATATAAAACCACTTTCACTACACCTTGGAGCACATTTGTATATCACAAAATGCCTTTTGATCTGATCAATGTTGGTGCCACATTCTAAAGAGTAATGGACCTTACCTTTAGAGATGATATAGGGAAGTTCATTATGGTGTATCTTGATTACTTGACTATTTTATCTAAACACCATCTTGATCATGCACAATATTTATGACAAGTGTTGGAACACTATAAACAAAATGGTATTTCTCTCAATCCTAAAAAGTTAGTTTTTAGGGTTACAAAAGGTAAACTTCTCATTCACATTATATCTTGAGAAGGCACTAAAATTGACTCAAAAAGAGTCAAATCTATTCAAAGTATTACTCTACCTACTAGTAAGACTGCAGTTCATTCTTTCTTTATAAAGGTGAATTTTCTACAAACGTTCATTCCTAAATTTGTAGAGAAAATCTGTCATATCATTAACATGATGAAGGGTAAGGATAATTTCCATTGGAATATGGAAGACAAAGTGGCATTTGAGGATATAAAGAAGGCTATTTCTCATGTTTAAATCCTTTTTTGTTTGGACTATACCAAAGATTTCATAGTATACAGCTATGCTTCTAAACATACACTTTTAGCCATTTTGGTTCAGCAAAATGAAGAAGGTGTAGAATCTCCCATATCATTTATGATTTTTCCTCTCAAATCTCATGAATTAAAATATTCAAACATAGAGAAGCATGTTTATGCTGTAGTTAAGGTGGTAAAGCATTTCTGATTCTATATCCTGAATTCACATACTATTGTTCTAGTGCCTGACACAACAATAAAGTCTATTCTAACTCAACAAGAGTTCAATACCAAAAGGGGTAATTAGATTGCTAATATCCAAGAGTTTAATCTTGATATCAAACCTAATAATCTTGTGTGTGGAAGAGGTTTGTGTCAATTGATTGTTGATAACGTACCAAAAGAGATAAGGGATGAAGAAGCAAAAGTTGAGGACATGCAAACAGTTCTTTTTGTCACTACTACTAATGAGTGGTATTCAAATATCACTTATTCTATTACCTATGGTGATTATCCTACCCATATATCTTTTAAAGAGAAAATAATTATTAATTTTAAGGCTGTTAACTATGTCCTATAGGACAATGGTTTGTACAAAAGAAGCCTTGATGGAGTATTTCTTCGTTGCATGGATAAAGTGCAATAAAGTAGACTTTTGGAGTCTTTCCACAATTTGGCTTACAGAGGACATCTTTTTGCACCTATGATGGCTCAAAATATTCTATGAGCTAGATAATATTGGCCTACACTATTTGAAGATGTGTATAATTGGGTGCGTAGGTGTGAGTTGTGTCAACAGTTCATTGGGAAACTTAAGTTGGCCTTATTACCTCTCAAGCTAGTGGTGATTGAAGAACCTTTTCAACAATGGGGTATCAACTTCATTGACATTGTGAACCCACCATCAAGTGTTAGACATGACTATGTTCTCACCATGATAGACTATTTTACCAAGTGGGTGGAAGCCATCCTAGTTAAGAATGCTACTTCAGAAGTGGTATAGAATTTCCTTAAGGAAAATATTATTTCCTGATTTAGAGTTCTAAACAAGATTATAATAGATATTTCTACTTATTTTTCTTCCCATAAGATTATTGACTTTTTATACAAGCATGGGATCATTCTTTCCCAATCTTCAAACTATTATCTGTGAGAAAATGGTCAAACAAAATCAAGTAACAAGAATCTAGTTACTATTATCAGGAAACTAGTAGATGAGAATTAGATAATTTGGCATAAAGTATAGTTTGATGCTTTATGGATAGACAAGATTACCCCTAAAATGGAAATAGGTATGTCACCATTTCAGCTTCTGTATGACCTGAATGCAAAGATACCAATTACCCTGGAATTGCCAGCACTAAAGTTGACAAAGGCAGTGGAAGATCAAACTTTTGAAAGTTTTATTGATAAAAGGATCATGTACCTAACTAAACTAGTGGAAAATGAACTATGGTAGTGGACCGTGTCATTGAGAATCAAGTTAGGTAAACAAACTCTTTGATAAGAAAGTAAGGACTCATGAGTTTTAGATTAGAGATTAAGTCTTGTTGTGGGACAAGAAGAGAGAACCAAAAAGAATGCATGAAAAGTTTGATTTCTTATGGAGAGGTATGTTCACCATTCATCAATTCTATGTGGAAATAGCTTATTATTATAATATTAGGATGGAACACCTTTATTTTTGCCTCATAGTGGACAATATCTGAAACAATTCAATCCTTGAAGTATCAGATAAGTTCATTTGTACATTTGTATAGTTTTTATGTTTTTATTTTTGAGTTTTTTAATTTAGTCTTTTGTGTCTTTTAGATTTTTGGTAGCTTGACTCCGTAGCCCAATGGCATAGATGAAGGCACTTAGAGACTATATTGTTCTCTCTTAAATCATATCAAAGTTTGATCAATAGAAGTTCCCCAGCTAGAGCTAGCTGTTGTTCCCAAAATCAGCTACACTCATTGTATGGACAACCCCTACGAAACTTGTCTATTTCTTAATCTACACTCTAAGTTATTTGATCGAGACAAGATTTTCTTGATCTCAAGTGAAGTTGTCTGACATCTTAGGAAAGTTTATGATATTCCCTCACCATGATTTTTCAAAAATATTGAAACCTGTTGCAGTCATAAATTGATCAAAATGTCAATTTTGATCATTTTGAGGGTGTTAGTGAATTTTGATTTTACTTATGTAAGGTCAAAATGTTTTTCCATTGTTACATGGTTTTTGTTTTTCTACATGCTCAAGCAGCACTTTTTACCATTATTGCATGTTCTTTTTGTTGACACGTGTTAGGTCAACTGAATTCACTACTTAAGCAAGATCTTTGAGATCTTAAACTTTGAATGGTATTAATGGCCACTCATGCCAAGTATTAAAGTCTTGTTTTGGAGCTTTTAAATACATTTATTTTTATCATTTCTTTTATCAGAGTTTCCTTGACCCCTTTTTACAACTGCTTGATTGTGGTAATGGAGGAAGATTTTGAATTTGCCACCGCCAAGCTTAGGGTTTCAAACTTGTTAGGTAAGTTGTTTTCAAATTCTAAGGTTTTGTTTTTTGAGTGATATCTGTTGTAGATTGATTTTTTTTTTCATTTTGCTTTGTCTTGTGTGTCACCACCTTTTTTATTTCATCATTTTTTCCCTAGTGAGACTTACCAGTGAAATCCACCAACCTTCATTTACGCCCTAAGTTTTTGATGAGTGTCAATGGTGGTTTGACCCTACTAGGTTTTACCCCCCAACATGTTGGTTGAAAACCATCTTCCAAAACAATTGTGATTATGTCTATATTAGCCTCTCTTACACGTTCCAAATCTTACTAATTTAAAAGCAAAAATGGTAGTTTTTCCTATTTATGAATTTTTAACATATAATCAAGTAAAATTGTATGGGCCATGAAATTTGATGCCCTTACACAAAAAACCTTACTTCTGCCATATGCATTAGTGGTGAAAATTGTCTCTCAAACATTGCTCTTATTACCTATAGTAGCAGTGAATTCCATAGCTTGAACATCAAGAACAAACCATACCAATATGAAATGTCATCAAATTTTGCCACTGTTATATAACACTTGAATTTACTCATTACATGTAATAGTGGTGAATTTTTCCACCAATGAAAATATAACAATATCCCTCACATGCAAGGGTGGCAAATTTCACCACCCATCTAAACATTCTCTTAAATTTTCCTAACTTTGGGATATTTTTAATTTTTTTTTTCTAAGCCCACTTTCCTCTATTTTTTTGGCCTGCTCGCACTTTAGCCCTTTCAAGTGTGTCTCCATAGTCATGATCATCGACATGTAATTTTCCTAGATTGTTAGTATTTTACCTAATTACATGATCATAAATTTTATTACAGTTTATTTTGTGGATCTTATTTCTTCATCGACATCCTTCTGGTAATAGCTCATTCATATGACTAAGTTGTCTCTAAAGAAGTCAAAAGTGATGAAGTACAAATATCAAGGTGTTTTTCTAATCACCTCAGTTACTTCTAATGTCAATGACATTAGAGATACAGAGATTGGCCATGTGGACATGGCTGAATTCATGGAGAGACCCAAGTCAAGTAATCTTAGCTTTGGAATGAAGAGGATAATTGACAGTAACATTAATTTGGTATCTTCTTTCCTGGTGGCAACTCATAACATGGATTTTGTTCTTTAGTGTGCTTAGTTTTATAACAAATATAATAGGGCTATATTGGATGCTAGTGGCAATGTGATAATTAGACTAGATTCTAAATTCATTGATAAGGTGTTTATGTGCCCTTTTACTACAGAAGTGATAAAGCTTGATTTTGTTGAAGCACAAAAAGAGTATGACAAAAATCTTGAAAAGGTAAAGACAGTAATCAATAATAAATGGCTCAAGATGTCAAAGTAAAATTTGTCAAGGTGGCCATGGAGTTTTCCTAGAAGTGACTTTATAGAAGAAATTGGTGATATAATAACTCTTCTTAGTAGGATAAGAGGTTTGTCCTCTTCCTCACTGTTTCATGAATGGATATATCATTTCATCAAGGTAATACTTCAAGGCAAACAAACCATCTTCTAAGGAGAATAAATAAACAATGCCTTAATTGAACAATTGATGAAGGTATCCACTACCTTTAAGTTCTACATGACTTCTTATTTGGTGTATATTATAGCTTCAATGAGAATCTCTCTAGGTCTAAGATCATCAGGAGATAGGAGATTAACCCCTATGTATCAATACTATTCTCAATTAACATTGAAAGGTTTTATTCATCATTTTAGGAGAGTAAATGATGCTTTCTTTGTAGTATTATTATGTCTTTTTGATCCTCAACTAGAATAAATAAGAGTGTCAGATGAGGCTTGGATAGTGGTAAATGATTTTGGATGCATGTTCTTATAGTTTCCTTCTTTCTCATAACTAAGGGTTGGCTTTTTCCAAGGTCCTCCTTATATGATTCCAAGATTCCCCTCAAACAAACTAGTCTTAATAGAGTTATGTAGATAAATGATCATCATGCATAATAAATAGATGGATCTTAAGAAGCCTAGTTTCAATTTCTCAATTGAAATTGGTAGGTATTCAATATTAACTGTTGTGAAGGCTAGGGTCATGGAAATTGAGATGCAGCTTTTAACTATGAAGCAATTCAAGAGAAGACCAAATTTTGATAAAGGGATGTGAAAGACATAATCAAGATGAAAACTCAATTCCATGAACCTATGGTTAAAGATGTTTGGGTAGATTTGAGAATAGAAGAAGATGTCAAGAAGTTAGACTATAGTAGGTTATCTATTAATCAGATTGAATATCTAAGACTTATTGATATTCCTGAGGATCTAGTGGATGATGGAGAGTTGATTAATGATAGTTATAATACTAAATAGGTTGTTAATTCCTCTCTCCTTCCAATATAATGGTCCCAAAAAGAGCTACCCTTTTTGAGAAAAAGATTTGAACCTATATTGGCAAACACCAATAATTGGCTAGTAAACAAGGAAATTACTTTGAAAGAATTCCTCATAGGGTCAAAAATTGAGATTCAAGAGGAAAAAAGAAGAAAGGCATAGAATAGGATGAAGAATAAAAGTGATGTTCCTTATTCTAAGCCACATAAGCCTAAGATCATATTTGTGATGAAGAAGTCAAAAGCTATGGAAAAAGAGTTTGAAATAGAAGATATGGAAGTTGAGAAATAGAGCACTGAAGAACTAGTGATGGAAGAGATGGAGATTGAAGATAGGCCTACAAATCAACAAGAGGAGGAAACTTTGTCCCCACAAGAGAATGTATAACAAGAAATGGGAGTCTCTTTTCCCCTACCTGACACACCTATTGTAGCTCCTTTGTCTATTTCTCCTATTAATATTCCCTCTTCTGAATCTCCCTCTCCTTCTAAAATAATTTTTGAAAACCCTCAAAACACTTTTGACAATGTTCTCCATTCCTCAAGGTCTATTCCTAGTTTGTCCTCCTCATCTTTTGATATTAGAGATACTTCTATTTTTGATCACTTTGTAAAAGGTGCAATTTTTACTAACACTCCACCTATTGTTTCCATTACTAGTGCAAGTGCATTTCTGATGATGCCAACAATGGGGACAGACCTTAATGTGAGTAATTTTATGCTTCCACTATGGTTATCATCTTATACACCAAAAAGGAAGAAACAAGCCATCTCCCTAAAGGACTTTGATTTTAATAAGCTGGTTCTTGTAAAAGCCAAGACCTCAAAGAAGCCAAAGAATCTTTCAAAAATACTTGGCGATAAGGGACACAAATTTTTGGATATTTCAAGACATCCATAAAATGAAACCATTGAAAATTTTGATATGAATGATTACTCTATCTCTAGAGTTGAATTAGGCAAGATAACTCAAGAAATTGCCAAGAATGATATGCAGTCAGCCATGGACATCCTAATTCAGAAATTTGATAAGGAAAAAGAGATAAAAGATCACTATAAAGTAATGGTGGAATAGTTGACTACATTGGTAAGGGAAAAACAATTTCAATTCAAAAGTAGTAACTCCTAAGGCCATTTCTATAGAATACCCCATCATTTAGAAAGCAAAAAAGACTCATCTCAAAGGAAAAGTACTTGAAGAGTACTTAGATAGGATGGGTGCACAAGGAATTTCCATACTTATAGAGCTATCTAAGAAGACAGATAAAATGAGGAAAATAAGAGCAAAACTTTATGATCTCATTAATGTTATTTCTTAAGATATTGAAAGCATAGAAAAGAATCATGATAAATGGGTGGAGATGAGAAAACTAAAATTAAGCACTCTACTATCAATTAGCATCATTACTGATAGGAATTCTTATATCAAAACTAAAAAGGCATTGACATATAGGAGCCGTGAGCTTAAATATTTGATCAATGACCTTGAATCTATAAGAAAACTCAATGAACAAAGTGATATTAGTATTTTGCATAAATTGGAAGAGCTACCTTACAAGCTTGCATCACAACATAGCCAATTTCTCTTAGTAAATGAAATGATTTAGGAATTTGAAGATATGTTCCAGAAAGAATTTGAAGATAAAACATTTTCAATAGCCTCTGTGGACAATATTCTAGATAATCAGTTAACTCTAGATAATTTGAAAACCAAGTTAACTAGTCATACAAAATCAGTCACCATAGTAAGAGATGCCATAGTTAGAGCCAAGATGAATTTCAAGATCACTGTTAGTCTAGATAGTATTGGGATACAAGCAGCTTTCACTATGTATGATGGACACATGAAGAAAGATGGTGATATGAATTGAAGTAGTATATTGTTCCCTTATTTTATTTTCCATTTTTCAAATGTACTTTTGAAACAACTTTAGACATTTTTACATTTACTTTTTTCATATATAATTACATGTAAAAAATAGGAAGTCCCAAGTCAATAAGGACTCCTATTTTTGAATAGGTCAAAGTAATTAGGTTTTTCCTAAATTTTCTCAAGGCCTCTCCCTATAAATAAAGAGTGCCTCTATTGTAAAGAGGGTCTTTTTAGTTATTGAAATGAAACACTACCAAATTTAAGAGCATTTTTAGACTTTGAGTTCAAATTGTAAATCAAATTTTATCAAGTGAATGAGAAAGCAAGTGATATTTCAAACTTTGTGTTGAAATAACTTTTATTGTCTTGGAAATTATTCTTATGTCCTTTTTCTAATATGATCTTATCTTTTTGATTAAATAGTAGTGTGAGTGAAAATAATCTAGGAGATGTTCTAAATTTGATTGTGGAGACTTTGTGCTACAACAATTATCTTTAGTTTGTGATTTAGTGTTAGAAGTAAAGGATATTGGAAAGTCTTTGAACTACTATTATCTTTTGTGATCATTTATTGTGTTATAGTTTTCAATGAAGACTTTGGGTTGTACCTCATTCTACTATGTTCTAAGTTATAAATCAGCAAAAGAAGCAACGATAGACTTTGTGCTCTTGTGGGTTTCTTAGTTTTTTAGTTAATATCAAGAAAGTGTTCTTTTATTTTGTAAACATCATTTTTGAAAAAAGAAAAATGGATGATATGGTCTCACCCCTAAATTAGTATATAGTTTAAATTATTTTGTGATAGTTTATAGGGAACCTCCTCTTGCTGAGAGGAGAGATTTATCTCATTACATTGTGGTTAATATAACCATTTTTCCTTCATTTAGTTAAAGACAAAATATTCACCTAACAATAAGCAAGAAAAGACAAATTTTAGATAGATGATATGAATGAGGATTTATATCAAATAGATAAGAATGAGACTTGGAAACTAGTTCCTAGACCTAAAGACAAAAATGTTATTGGGATAAAATAGGTTTTCAAAAATAAGTTGAATGAAGATGGAAAAGTCAATAAAAATAAGGATAGATTGGTATGCAAGGGATATGCATAGGTTGAATGGGTAGACTTTGAGAATACCTTTACACTAGTAGCTAGATTGGAGGAAATCAAATTATTTTTATCTTATGTAAGATTCAAAGAATTAAAGGTATACCAGATGGATGTCAAAACTACCTTTCTAAATGGGAATCTAGAAAAAGTACACATTGGGCAACTTGAATGGTTCTCTCTAATAGATAGCAAAGACTATGTTTGTATATTTAACAAGGCTCTCTCTAGTTTAAATCAAGCTCCTAGAGCTTGGTATGCTAGGCTAAACAAGTATTTATTGGATCAAAGATTCATAAGAGGAGTTACAGACAATAATCTATATATCAAGATAGAAGATGACCATTAGCTAATAGTAGTTATTTATGTGGATGACATCATATTTTGTAGAAATAATGAAAAAATGATAAAGGCCTTTTTAGAAGTGATGAATAAATAATTTGAAATTTCTATGTTAGGAGAACTATCTTTCTTCCTTATGTTGCAAATCACTCAAATTAAAAAGGATATATTTATCTCACAAGCCAAGTACATAAGAGAAATGTTGAAAAATTTTGAGATGGAAGAGTGCAAGGTAGTTATTACACCTATGGCCATAGTATTTAAGTTAATCAAAGTAGATGAGTCTTCAAAAAAAATTAGATGTCATATAGGTCAATGATTAGAAGGCTATTGTATACCACTGCCTCTAAACGTGACATTATGCAAGCAGTGGGTCTTGTGGGAAGATTTCAATTAGATCTAAAAAAGAATCATATGAAATCAATAAAAATGATACTCAAGTATCTCAAGGGGACTATGGAGAATGGATTATGGTATCCAAAAGGCAAATAATTCAATTTAATAACCTACATAGATGCAGATTGGGAAGGAATTATAGATGATAGTAAGCATATTAATAGAAGATCTTTCTTCCTAGGAGGATGTCTAGTGTCATGGATAAGGAAAAGGAAATTATCATTATCTTTGTCCACATGTGAGGATGAGTACATTGTAGCAGTTTCATGTTACACATAATTCCTATGGATGAGACAAATTCTAAAATATTATAAGGTAGAGTATGATGGTCTAAGCCCTATCTACTATGACAATACAAGTTATATAAGTGTCTTAAAGAACCCTATCATGAACTCAAGAACTAAACACATTCCTATCAGATATCATTTTCTAAGAGAGTATGTAAGTAAACAAAGTGTCAAACTTGAATATGTTTCTACACATGATTAGATTGTAGACATCCTGACCAAACCAATACCAAAGGTAACTTATGAACATCTAAGATAGGAATTATGTGTAATTAATACCCTTGAAATCATTGAGATACTAATGGGGAAATAATCATACTCATCATCTTCATGTATAGGTGAGTTTTCTAAAGAATGTATACATGATTTGAGGGGGAGCTATTCAAATTATTGATTGAGCTAGATCTATATTAAAGTGATATTATAATATGAGTTCATTCTGAAAGACATGATAAGTTGTGGAAGACCTTTGTCATTAATGTCAAAGGGGGATAAAATTTTCAAAAAAGATGAGAAAAGGGGCAAGATTAGAAAGGAAGAAAAAAAAGCAAGAACCAAGACTAAGAAATGATTGCCATTAAGAGTGGTTGACATAATTTTCTAAATATGTTTGTCATTAATGACAAAGGAGGAGAATTTTAAACATTGTCATTAATTAAAGGAGATATTGTTGAGAATTATCATTGAGTTTTGAGCTTTGATATTTAATGTTTTCATTGATGTCAAAGGTTCTTATGAAGATGCATGGCTCTTTCATTGATGTCAAAGGTTTTTGTGCAAATGCTTGGTCAAATATGCCTTGAGGTATGTATATGAATGAGTTTTATTTCAATCATAGTGAGTATTGTTGATGCATTATAATAGTGATGAGGAAATTTTGTGTAAATAATTATTTATTATCAGTTTGAGTGATATCTTTGAGAAGCAACATGAGTGAGTACAAGTAAGTATAGTAAGTGTAAATCATCTTTTAATTCTTTTTATAGACCTTTTGAGATGTTATTTTTATGTGGTATAATGAAATGAGTGAGCTCTAAAGAATAAACAATGTGCTCTAAATATCTATGTAAGTAGTTCCTAAGATGCTCCAAATGAGCTAAAATTATGACAAAGATCATAAGAAAATGCTCTAAAGAACACTTGATAGTATTTGAGCATGAGAGAGATTGTTTGATGTTGTATATTAGGTGTTGAAGACCTTGATATTTATTAAAAGGTCAGATCTAAAGATCTATGCATGTAGCTCTAAAGTTACTACAATTGAGCTTGAAAGATCAATTAATAGCTTTGAAGAAGTTGTATTAAAGCTTCAAAGAAGAGTGAGTGTATGAATTTCATTGAGCATACACAAGATACTTTAACATAGGATATTTTCAAGGTGAAATCTATAGAGTGTATAAAAGGTTAGATTCAAAGCTTAATAAGAATTTTAGGTCAAGGTTTAGAAAAAAAGAAGAGTGATGGTAGCCAAATGAGGTAACAAGATCAATTTTCATGGCATGAATGAGCAGGTGAACATTGATATAGGTGAGTCAAGTTTTTTTAAGTATGTTAATAAATTTTTAGGTCTTTGTTTATAATAAAAAAGCTTGAAAAGTATTTCAAGGTTTCTCAAGTGCACAAAATGAAGAGTTATCTACCCAAGAAGGTTTTCTCAGTGCTCATTAGCACATGTATCATCTACATGATATCATAAGTTGTTTATGGTACATGAGTAAGGGTTCTAGATCAAAGTTTTAAGCATTGGTTTTTGGAAAGAGTAGCTAAGTTTTATGAATGATCATTAAGATTGAAAGATGGTCTAAACCCTCATAAAACCCTAACTATGACCTGATGTTGAAGATCTTATTTTAAAGGGATAAAAATAGTTTGATATGATCAAAAAAGTGATTTTAAGTTGAATTCAACTCTACTAGGCATCTCTAAGTGTGATTGGTTTCTCAAGTGAGTGAGTAGTCTCTATAAGAAGTGCTTATATTTCAAAGATATACTATAGCAAACAAAGTTGACTGAGTCAAAGTTGATAAGTAGATGAAGATCAAAGTGTGAGACTTTTAGTCATTGTTCATGAATATTTTTGGATAGGTTCCAGATATTAAGTGTGCAAATTTAATGATCCAAGTTGGCTAGCTGCTAACAAACCTAGTGGTGGAGATAGTAAAGAAATCAAGCAAAAGTGAAAATATGTTTCTTAATATATTTTCATATAAGAGTGATGCATTAAAATTCATGATGATATTGTTTGGGTCCTAAATGATTTATCCATGCTTTGAATAAGTTTGGAATTTAATGTAATAAGTTGAAACATTAAAGCCAAAATGTCTTATCTGGCTGAGTAGAGTCTATGAGAGAGAAGGTTAGTAGATTGGTCTATAAGTCTTGTTAGGTTAAATAAAAACCCAAAGTTATCCCTAAATCACATATAAGAGAAACTATGAAACAAATTAATCAAACATTCAGAGAATAAACAAAAAACATACACATAACATGAGACACCTTATTAACATGGTTCACCCAAAATGGGCTACATCCATCAAACTTGTCCAGTATATTATTTCCAAAAATACAAGAGAGAAACAAAATCCTATAGCAAACCCTGTTACACCTCTCTCCCTTTGCCCACCTCCACTCTATGTTAATTTTTCTTCACATACATCTCATTCATATATCAATACATTTTAGGGTGAAAAACACCTAAACATAACCTCTACTATAAGATATGGAAACCTATAATCAATGGCCTAGATTGACTACAAAATTACAAATTTATAAGGTAATTTTAATAAAATTTTCACGGGGTGCATGGCCCCTAGACCCCCCACTAGGGGGGTCATCCCCCTCAAACCTCATAATGGGGATTCCCCCCTTACAAACCCCTACACCAATAATGATATAAATAATGGGATCCAAACCTCACTAAAATAGTCATCAAAATTGTAACCTATGATCCTAGAAGACAATCAGGATTCACACCTAGTAAGACCAATAGTTTTCATTAGATTTCATGATATGATTGATTGAGGTTTCTTTAAGGATGTTATAATATATTATTAATTTTTTGAAATACATTAAATGTATTCAATCATGTGTCAGATGTTCATGTTTCCTTGACTATGTTTTAGAGTTAGTTGGCAGTTCTAAGTGAACATCTTGCAGAGAAGTATTTGAGACTATTTACCCTACATTACAGCATTAGATGAAGTTTGTGATTACCTTGAGTTCATGAGGTTTCTAATTTATTTTTCCATGATTTTTTGTAAAAATTAATTATATGCCTCAATTATTCAAGATAGAGTTTCTCTATATGCACATGTCTTTTATAAGCAGTGATTTAAAGAAGAGTTCAAGTGGTAGTTTGACCTAAAAGATAGTTTGGACCTAAATTAAATTTGGATAAGATATATTAGATTGGCATATGAATTTTCCATATTGATTGAGGTGTTTTGATATGCTTCAAGAAAGATCAAAGGGTAACATGTTATTAAGAAGACCTATTAAGTATTTGTAAGCCTAAAAGAGGAGTAAGGGTTAAATGATGTATGGCTGACTTATTAAAATGATTGATTAATTATTAATGCATGTTATTTTAATGTTTAAAGACCTATTCATGTCCTACCTAATTGATTTGAATATGTAGCTGACCTAGAAGGATATGATCAAGTGACTTGTATAAAAGTAAGGTAGTTAGGCTTATTTTTTATGTGCTTAGTGAAAGAGAGTAGAAGAGGATAAGTGACTGATATAAATCATTTGATAGTATAAGGATGTCATGAAAACCATTAGAAAGGTGTTATAACAATCTAATAGAGGTTATGCACAAGAGGATAAATGTCATAAGACCTAATCAATCCATGAAGAGGGATAGTTGAGCAAAGAAGGATGAAAGACAATTTGAGGACTAAAGTGAGTGAATAACTAAAAGAGAAGATCATCATCTATTATAGAAGAAATAAAGGTTTTTAAAAGTGATCAAATAATTAGGTGGTTGAGTTAGTTTTGAGTCATCTAGGGGGTTGGTACCTCCTTGCAAGTTGGTACATGATAAATCCAAGTGGATGCTTAGTAAATTAGGGGTTAGTGATCCTTGTTAGGTTGGTACTTAGCTAAAGACTCTATCAACTTGGTGCTTGACAAAATTGGGGTTGGTGATCCAAGTTGAGTGGGTCCTCAACTAAAGTTTGATTTATTTATTTATAAGACTATATTCCAATTTATGTTGTAGTGGGTTTTCTTCCCCTAAAGGGTTTCTCATGTATATGTTGTGCTCATGTGTTTCATGCTCTCATATTTTGATGTTTATGCTTTCTATGATGTAAATGTTGGATTAGAATGGTTCATATATGGTTAAATAAAATTGAATGAATATTTCTAAAGACTAATTCAACCCACCTCTCAATCATCGTGTTTCCAACATCATTGATGATTACACAAGAATGATTTGGGTTGCATTATTGAAATAGAAATCAAAATCTCTTGATAAGTTCAAGGCATTCAAGGATCTTATTGAGAATGAGAATAATGGGAGGATTAAGTGCCTAAGGTATAATAGAGGAGGATATTTTTGGTCCAATAAATTTTATGAGTTCTATGAGGTTCATAGAATAAGGAGATAATTCTTAGTGGCAAGGACACCTCAATAGAATGGGATAGTGGAAAGGAAGAATAGGATAGTTCAAAAGATGGATAGAACCATGTTGAATGAGTCTGTACTATCTTATGGATATTGAAGAGAGGTAGTAATAAATGTTGTCTACATTTTGAATAGGGGATAGATAAGGAATAATGAAAACAATACTCCTTATGAACTGTGGAAGGTAAGACCTACAAATTAGAACACTTTAGAGTGTTTAGGAGAACATGTTTCATCAAAAGAGATGATGAATACTTGGTTATGTTTGATTCTAGATTTGATGAAGGCATATTCTTAGGATACTCATCAAGTTTAGCCTATAGATGTTATAATAAGAGACTATAAAAGATAGTGGAAAGCACCAATGTGAGGATTGATGAGACAAGGAAATCTCACTCATAGTCAAAGAACACTTTAGAGAATGTGTACTTCAATAATGAAGAGGAGACTATAGAGGTTGATGAGGAAGAAGAATAAGTTAAAGAGAGATATGACTCAAAAGGACCCTAAAGATAGATTCAAAGAGATCACCTTGAATCTTAAATCATTGGCAATAAGAATGCAAGTATGCAAACTAGGAGAATATTGGTAAGTAATCAAAATCAAGAAAATGCTCTATTATCCAAGATTTAACTTAAAAGTCTTATAGAATCAAGTAACGAAATTTTTTGGATAGGTGTTATGAATGAAGAGATGGACCAAATAGAGAAGAGTGAGACTTGGGAATTAGTTCCTAGGACTAAAGATAAGAATGTCATTGGAAAAAAATGGGTGTTCAAAAACAAGTTGAATGAAGATGGAGAAGTCACTAGAAATAAGACTATATTGGTATGTAAAGGATATGCACAAGTTGAAGGGGTAGATTTTGAGGAAACCTTTGCATTATTAGCAAGATTAGAGGCCATCAGGTTGTTTCTAGATTATGCAATATTAAAAATATTTAATGTATACTAGATGGATGTCAAATCTACCTTTTTGAATGGGAATTTGGAATAAGTGTACATTAAGCAACCTGAAGGGTTATCACTATCAAATGAAAAAGACTATGTTTGTCGATTGAATAAAGATCTATATGGTCTAGATCAAGCTCCTAGAGTTTGGTATGCTAGGTTGGACAAGTATCTATTAGATCAAGGATTCAAAATAGGAGTTGCATATGCTAATCTATATATTAAGATATAAGATAACCATCAACTGATTGTTGTTGTCTATGTATATGGCATCATCTTTGGTAGAAATAATGAGAACATGACAAAGTATTTTGCATAGGTGATGAATAAAGAGTTTGATATGTCCATGCTAGGAGAGCTATCATTATTTATCTAGTTAAAAGCTACTCAATATGAAAAAGTTATATTCATCTCACAAGACAAGTACATAAGAGAGATGTTGAATAAGTTTGAGATGGAGGATTGCAAGGTAGTTAGTACACCCATGATCATAAGATGTAAGTTGAGCAAGGAAGATGAGTCTTTAAAGGTCAATTAAACATCATATAGGTCAATTATTAGAATTTTTTTGTATGCCACTACCTCTAGAACTAACATCATGTAAGCAGTAGGTCTTGTGGGAAGGTCTCAAGCAGATCTAGAAAAAAATCATCTACAAGTAGTCAAAAGGATACTCAAGTATCTCAAGGGAACTATAGAGTATGGATTATGGTATCCAATAAGTAAGGAGTTCAATTTGATAGCCTACATAGATGTAGATTGGTTAGCAAGTATACATGATAGGAAGAGTACTAGTGAAGGAACATTCTTCCTAGGTAGATGCCTAATGTCATGGATAAGCAAAAAACAACCATTAGTAGCTTTGTCCACTTGTGAGACTAAGTGCATTGCAGTAGCTCTATGTTGTACTCAATTTCTATGGATGAGATAGACTCTGAAATACTACAAAGTGGAGTATGATGGTCCTAGCCCTATCTATTGTGATAATACAATTGTTATTAGCATCTCGAAAAACCTTATTATGTACTCAAAGACCAAACACATTCCCATAATGTATCATTTTTTAAGAGAGAAGGTAAGTGATAAAAGTATCAAACTTGAATATGTGTCTACATAGGATAAAATTGTAGACATCTTGACCAAACCACTTCCAAAAGCAACTTTTGAACACCTACAATAGGACATAGGTGTAATTCCTTCTCCTAGAAATCATTAAAGAAGCCAAGTATTTAGGGAGAAATAATCATGTTCATTATCTCCAAGAATAGATGATTTATTTTAAGAAGGTATGCATGGAGATAGGGGATCTTGTTTCTTTTATGTCTCATAAATTCATTGTTCTGTGTGTTGAGTATCTTGTTTGCAAGGAGTGTGATCTAAAGAATTTAAGACATCATTTTGTCATTTATGTCAAAGGGGGAGAAGAATATAATGTAGAGATAAGGATGATCAGTGTTTAGTATGGTTTATCATCAATTACAAAGAGGTAAATTGTTAAGCATTACTTCTATTTTTGGGACTTGGAATTAATGTTATCATTGATGTCAAAGGTTGTTCATGAGGTGACTTGAGAAGGCTTATGCATAGGATGCCCAATCTTCTACATGAAGGATCATGGTGTCCTATTAATATGGATGCATATATTCTTAATAGGATGTTTGAGGTCACTTGAGAATGTTTATGAAGCACTAGATAACTTAGGAGAGATTTAAGGTGAGTCTACAAGGGTAGACCCTATAGGACTAGCATGTAAATAGACTAGTTCTAGACTCTAACCAAGCTAATAAGGGTTAATGATGTTTTGTCAAGACCTATGAAGGATGAAAATTGATGTTAGATCATGTGGGAGGTTTATTGACAATGTGAGTGAGGTATAAATTGGTTGGATAATAGCTATAAGGTCTATTTTAAGGCCTAATGTGACCTACAGATCAAAAGCTTAGAGAGCAAAGAGAAAGATAGTGGTCTAATGGGGCATCAAGATTAGTTTCTAAGGTAATCATGGGTATATTAGAATTTACATAGGTATGCCATTTTTTTTAGGTATGTTGACCAATTCTAAGGTCAAAATATGTAAGAAAAGGCATAGAATATGGTGTTGAGGTTTCATGTGTGCACAAAATAAATGATTCTCAACTTGAGAAGAGATCTCATGTACTCATTGGCATGTGTAACCTCTGCATGAGAACCTAATCCATTCATGGTAGATGAGGAAGTTTCCTAGCTCAAATTTTCAAGCATTGGTTTCTATATTAAGGGCCTATGTTTTATGAATGATCATTAAGACTGTAAGGTGGTTTAAACCTCTCTAAAATCCAAAAATTGACTCGATATGGAATATATTGATGTAAATGGATTAAAATGGATTAGATGACCTATTTTGATGATTTTATCATGTAGTGGACTCTCCTAGGTACCTCCAAGTGTCATTGATTTGTTAAGAGAGTGAGTGAACCCTACATGAAAAGCCATTTTTCTTAGGAGTTTTTTTTGTAGCAGGTAGGGTTGATCGAGTAAAATTTTCTAAATAGATGGAGGTTGAATCTTGAAACTTATATATTATTCCTATGGTGGTTTTTAAGTGGGTTTTAGCCCTCAATTATGTTAAACTAGTCATGGAAGTTGACAAAGGCCTAGTGAGGTAGATAGTGAGAAAAATTAGGCATAAGTGGCAATGAGATTAGGGACATGTTCCTATGGATTAGGGATGGATCCAAATGCATGGATTAGACACTCAAAAACTACCCTATTTTTGATGTCACAACACCTTTGAAACCTTACCTGACATTTGGTACTAGTTAACCACCTAGCTCACTTTTTACCTTGCTAACTTAACCATTTTAACCTACGTATTTTTAACCATTTTTCACCAATTTTAATATAGACCATTGACTACCGATAGTTGGGATAACCATTGATGATTATTTTAACCATTGATGGTTAAGCCTAACTGTCGATGGTTAGGTCCCCTAGCCTATATCAAGTAATTTATAGATTGAGTGTGAGATTAAGTTTACACTCAATTTATCAAATTTTTGTTTGGTGATAAAAATTATCTTTGTAATGCCCAACTTAGAATATTTATCCCTTACCTACTTAACAACTTCTTCCACTTATAATTGGCAACTTATTCCTATAAAAAGAGAACTACATGAAGGAGAACAGATCCAAAAAATCTATAAGTCCATCCTACTAAAATCTTCTTGAAGGTACCCAACAACCCTAAACTCTATCCAAATCATTCTCAAAATTTGGAACATTGTTATGCTAACAAAATTCCTCCAGTCATCCAACCCCTTTTCCATTGCTCTTGATCATAGGTATTTCTCTCTTTGTTTTCAATTTTATTTGTTATTTTTAATACTTTGATTAGATTCTACTTATGTTCTATTCTTACTATCCTAGACCCATATCAATACCTATGATAACCTAAAATCCTTACCCAAACATTTGTTTGACCTTTTACCCAACCTATATTTCATTTTTTGTGTTTCCCAAAATTTGATAGGAAACTGCCAATGGTTAGCCTTAACCATCGATAGTTACCTTAACCGCCACTAGTTACCTATCTATAACCAAACCACAAACCAAACCATAGCTAAATGTTTGTTTTTATGTTCTTTTTACCTTTCAAACTAGAAACAACAACCTAAACTTGACCCCAGCTACATTAGCATAAGCATTAACCAATTTTTTTCCATAGTTAGTTGTTTTATTTGAAAAAGAATTTTACCTTTCTTATACTAAATAGTATTTACCTTTATGTTATTATATTCAAGTTTCATTTATTTTATTTGTGTAAAACCTTTTATCAAAAAGGGGATTGGCAGCCATCCTAGCAACTTGTTGCTTTCTTGTATCTAGTATATCCTAGGAAATCCCCTCATCTTATTGTCTAATCAACAAATTTATTTTAGCAATTTCTTACTATATGTATTCTTCCATAACCAAAGAAGAGTTCCCACTTTGTTTAGATATCAACATATGCACACTTCCAACTAGGTACCCTTACACACCCCTTTCTTTTAGTTTTTCTTCTACTTTCATAAACTAAAAAAATGAGGATAAAATTTGAGTAAAACATTCTAGCATGCCCGACGGGACCCACCACTTTTATTTTATTAGTTATCATTGTATGCTTTCTCTCTATATATTGTTTACTCATCCAAATAAATATAAAACTTTCTATTTAGGCTTAAAACAAACATTGCATCCATTTTTTGCTTGTTACATTGGTTCACCTAGTAACTTAAAAAGGCAAGTAATCTATCATAGCTTCACTTTTATATCATACACAAAACCCAAACCACATAATCAGTCAACACACCATAGCATAATTGAGACAAGGATCGACTATGATTTCACCACCCAGTGGATAACCTTACCCTACCTAGCAATCCCATGTGTATTTCATCACCAAGGGGAGAACCCACTCCATTATCTAGTGGAGTATAAGCCCTGGATAGATAGTATATCTTAGCTAAGTGACCCAACTCAGCTTCAAGATCATGAAGTGTGTGGAGAAAGACCCTAGTACCAGACCATGTACCTAATCTAGTAAAGATTCTCTTGAGTGCCTAAACATTACCTTAAACCATCCTTAGCTTTCTTATCTAGCACCCAATTTTCAAGCCAAAATTCCCTCACACATTTTTAACTAAGGTATAAGCCAACATGAGATAAAAGTTATCATAGGAACTAACACACTTAGTGTATGCATTGCTTTCTAGAATTTTTTTTTGTTTGCTCTTTATTCAAGTTATGATGAATCGACCTTCTACCATCAACATTCCATCATTTTTACCTTATTTCCCATCATATCCATTACCTTATTTGAATGGAGAGCCCTTTTATAACCTTTTCTATGGATCCTAGCTTTGATAGAATCTCAAATAGAAACTCTCTTGCATCTAAAAATTACTTGTCATATTGATCTAGCTATGTTCCTTAACTTACCTACCATCAACCCAAATCTACCCATCATCCATAAATCTTCAACCATAATCAACCCCTAAACTATCAACTACCACTTGAACTGGTTACAATGTTAATGGACTAGATAAGCAAAGTAGAGTTATCTATTTTTGGTACCCATGACCAATCAACCCTTACTTGAAACCAATAAAATTTTAACTTTAACCAATTAAAAACCTATCAATGACCTTTTAACCATTACCTTACCCAACCAATAACCTATCAACATCTACCACATCTATCACCCCAACTTTGTCAAAACTTGGGTCATCTACCCCAACCCTCTTATCAATTACGTCAACCCACCTTATTAACTAACCCACTAAACTATCAAATTATTGATCTAACAAACAACCAACATATCAATCCAACCCACCTCATCAACCTTATCCAACTTATCAAACCAACCCATCTTATCAACCCAACCATTGTATCAATTACCTCAACCAAACATATCAACCCCAACTTATCAACAAACCCATCAACCCATCCATCCATTAACCTACCATCCCAACCAAATTATCAAGCATTCCATCCAACCAAACCAATTAAACCAACCCACCTTATCAACCTTTCCAACTTTGCCCAACTTATCAACCTTATCAAGTATAACCAACAACTACCTATCAAGCCTACTTAACCTATTAAACCTACCTAACTTATCAAACCTATAAAACCCATAAAACTAACCCATCTCATCAAACCTATTAAATAAATAAACCTCATCAAACCAACCAACTATCTTACCAACTCAAGAGCCATTGGTGCACCCTCTTCTTAGGTATTACACCCCATTGGGGAAATCATATGCCTCATCCTTGATAAGTTCTTGGAGGCTTATATCATTAATCTTCCTCTAATAGAACCCATCAATAATGCTCTTCCAAAACCAATTTGGTTTGTAAAGACTAATTTTTGTGCCTATCATCACACCAATAGACATGGGATAGATAAATGTGGCTCTTTTAAGATGCTCATCCAAAACCTTATCAATCACAAAGAGGTTTCAATATAAATTCTCCATGTTCCCTCCAACCTAGCCTTAAATATCATCAAAAAATCAATCATTTAACCTCTTCCTTCACTCATTATTGAGGAAACCATGGTCCAACCCTCAACCAAACCACTTGTTAACCAAGTGGAATCTTTTCAACTTTCTTTTGAAAACACATTTAAGAACCAACCAACCTATTCCACTCACCTTTTTTAAACCAACCAACCAAACTATTCCATGCACCCATGTAAAATGAACCAACCCAATTATTCCATGCACCCATGTGGAATCAACCAACCACCCTTTTCCACTCAACCATGTGGAAACCAACCTACCTACCTTTTCCACTTACCACATATGTGGAACCTATCAATCCAACCTTAAAAACTATCAACAAAAATAAACCAACCATAACCAAACTTACCATTGACCTAACCTTACCTATAACCATCCACCCAACCTTACCTCACCAACCAAACCAAATAATCAAATCAACTCAACCTTTTATCTTACCTCTCTCAACCAGTCAAACCAACCTCTACCCCAACTCAACTAACCATAATAAATATACCTTTTAGTTCATCCATAACCAACATACCTAACAACCCAAACTAGGATCAACCCATCAAACCTACTCAACCCTATCTAAATCTAACCCAACTACCTTTTTCTGGCCTTAGTGCACTAGAGGAAATCCCATCTAAACTACCACCTGTGAACTTGACCTAGTAACCACTAACAACCCTTGGGGAGGTGGGTGAAGTCATCTTAATCTCTCCTAAAACCCTATTATTAACCAACACCTTCACCTTGGGACCATTTTCTCATCTTTTGACTGTTCATGGAAAGAGAAAAACTAGTAGAACTTCCCCTCTATAAGGCTTTGATTATTTATCAACTGCCAACCATACCATAATAATTAACCCAACAAAACCTTGGCACTTTTGCCTCAATATCATCTATCTGATCTACCAAACCTATGAAATTTACCCAACCTATCAAAACTATCCACCAACCAACCCTATCCAACCTCTCTAAATCAATCTTATTAACCCAATTCACTTTATAACCTACCTATTAATTTACCTAATCAACCTAACCTAACTTACCTAACCAAATAATCTTACCCAACTTCACCTATAATAAATTGTACCTTACCTATGACCTATCAAACCAACAACCATCAAACCAACCTTTCAAACCTTATCCAACCTATTCAACCAACCCACCTTATCAATCTTAGAAAGAAATCAAACCCACTTAAC
Source organism: Torreya grandis (assembly GCA_037957365.1). Taxonomy (NCBI): domain Eukaryota; kingdom Viridiplantae; phylum Streptophyta; class Pinopsida; order Cupressales; family Taxaceae; genus Torreya; species Torreya grandis. The sequence goes on from JARHVA010000897.1 coordinate 2,055,628, forward strand.
TAAACCAAACTAACCCTTAAACCTATCAACCAACCCTAAACTTTTGTATATTACCTTTCTCTTTCACCCAACAAAAAGTATTAAAAAATCACCTTCTCCCCAAACCATTAGAGATTACCCTTCTCCATCAAACTATCACCTAACCAACCTCACCTTTGTGTCAACCCATACCTTTTCCCCATCTACTGAAGATTCTCAAAATAACTAGCAGACATATACTCTTTTGATTGACATTACCCATCCATGAAAGCATGGATTTGGGGCATATCAAGCTTGAACCTCTTAAACACTTAGAATTCACATATATTCCTTGGTTAAACCAAGTTCTTTGTCATTTTATGTCTAACTTAAGCTCATCCCTTATTTTCAATCATCTTCATCTCCTTATCTTTAAAGGATAATCAATTAAAAATAGGATCATGTGATTCTCCATCTCAAAATTTGCTTAATTCTAAGCATGGATACCATGGCTCTACCCATGGAATGATCTTTTTAGATACTTTTCATCTCTAATCAGATGGAATCCCATAGTTATTATCACTTTAAACCACCTCTTCCACCCATCATTAGCCTTCTTGTACCATGGCTTTGCCTCCATAAAGGAAAAACTTAGGCTTATATAGATGATCCATGTCTAAACAATCATATAAACATTTATGATACCACAATATCACTTGGCTCAACATCTTTAGTATGCAAATTGCTCCCTTAAAGGATAGCTACTTGAAACAATCAAAAGTGCTTGAACTTAAAATAAATTACTCTCTTGAAGGACAACTATCAAATATGAACAAAACCAAACTTAGACCACTCCCTTGAAGGATGACTAAGTTAACTTTGTTAAAAATAATCATTTGAAGCTTCTCATATCGATCAACTTTACTATCATATCAAAACAAGCAATATAAGACCATATATATATATAAAAGAGCTATCCCAAGAAAACCACAATCGGTTTTCAACAGTAGACTTCCCACATAAATCATTCTACACCTAGAATATGACATGGACTTATTTATCATAGTTTCTAGGTCACCTATAAAAGTGGTAAGTTGTCCCCACAAGAAGGTTGCCATACCTATCATCCACTACCTACCATCCATTTCCCCTTTTATCCTTTACAAATCAAGGGATATTGAGCTTACTTGACACCATGTGATCATGCTACCTTTTTTTTAAACCATCAAAATAAAAACAAAGAAAAAGCATGACTAGGGTTTTATGTTCATAAATTCACCCATCTTACCATCATGGTCTTTTTTAATTAGAGCATTTAGCCTCCTTATATTTTTAGGCCCACTTAGGAAGACATGTCTTCTCCCTTTAGAATAATTGAAACCAAATCATCACCTAATCAACCAAACAACCCAAACCAAATTCAACCCAGCAAACCTATAAAAACAACCTTATTTACCTTATCCAAACAAACCAATAACTACCACCCAAACTAGCAACTGCCAATTACATTCACCCAACCCATCCAATCAAGTTAATATATTAAACCAACTAACTAATGAAGTAGCTTGACCTTTTACCTTTAGGCATCACCTTCTCCATAAACCTTGGAGGTTACCTTTCTCCATAATCCTAACCAACCAAAACCAAACTAAATTTAACCTTTGGAGGTTATTTTTCTCCAATCACCTCATATTCCTCTAATCAAACCCATTAAACACCAAATTTAATGAAAAAAATTGGCCTAAAGTTCATGTTGGATCTACCATCCATGGGATTATGTAGGCAACATCCTCTTTCCTAGCATATTAGGAATCAACTCAGCCATCCCTTACCCTATTAAATTAACCTAGGGAGATGTGTCTTCCTCTTTTTGAGCCATTAAAACCACCCACTTACCCTAACCATCAAACCATTGGGGATTACCTTCCCCTGCAAACTTTCAACTTGACCAAACCAACCCCACCTTTTGGAGATTTCCCTTCTCCTAACTTTTTCAACTCTTTAAACATCATCTTACACAACCAATAACCCATCAACACCACATTAATAATTATTTTTATTGATCTCCACTACAACATATCAAACTTATCAAACCTATCAACCAACTTTACCTACCTTACCCAACATATATAATCAATCCCTCTTATCAACTTCACCCAACCTTACCAAATTAAACCCTTACCTACCAATAAAACTTCTTAAACCTTACCTACCATGATTAAAACACCTATTTACCCTACCACATATCAATAAACCTTATCCACTCAACCTAACCTATCAAATCCAAGTTTACCTATCTTATCAAGTTTATTAACCTTATCAACCCAAACGAAACCAAGTTGTACACCTAAGTGGGGAAACCCATTTGGACATCCACCACCTATTTTGGAGTTACCCTCTCCCTCAAACTATGGAGCTTACCCTTCTCTACCAACCTATTTGGAAATCACCTTCTCCCTTAAATTTTGGAGATTACCCTTCTTTGACAAACCACCCAACCATTTGATCACGTCCACCTTGATGTTGTCCCCTTTTGACCCAACCTATCACATAATTTGTAACAACCTTGCCTTGGTCCTTTTGATCATATAGACCAATTTTGCCATATTGAACATTTGAATTTACACCACCTTGTGCACAACTAGACTATTTATGTTTTTCTTAGGAGTAATTCCTACCCTAGATACCTAAGTAAACATCAACCCCATCTAGGAGACTTGATAAGACTAACCCGATCAGCTATGACCAATGTTGGGGATCAGTTGCCTTATAATTTATCTTAAAACCTAACTTTATTATTACCAACATAGAAATTTTAGTCTTTACACTATTTTGACTATCACACTTAATTGAATTTTATGCACATGTTTGCATCTCAAATGGCCAACCTCACCTTTTTATCACTCACCTCATGACTTATCATCTACCATTTATCAAACCCTGACCCAATTTGACCTTACCTTATTGACTCTTGGTTTGAGGGGGGATACCTCCTCCCATATCTGGGGTAATCAGACCTTTTAAAGATGACCTTTCTCTATAAACCTTCACCCAAATCAAACCATGTGATTCTTCAATTTACAAAAACCTAGTTGAGTATCACTACCTTACCTTCAAAGCACACCTATTCTCTACAACCCACCCATGAACTATTCAAGAACTACATTTGGCCTGAAGTTTTTATTGACCAATTTTTACTTTTATGTCAAAAAAGGGCACCCATAGTTTAAAAATGCATTTTTATGAATATAATGGGGTATAATATATTGTCATAAGGTGTTTCATAGGTCAATTAAAGCCATTTTATTTTATACTAGCTTTGGTCATTTGTTTCCTAGGTTCATTTATCATTTTAAGTCATTTTGAGGGGTCTAATAGGTGTATTCAATGCTTTATATGGGTCTATTAGGAAATGTGCAAGTTTTAATGGGTGATTTAATGTCCCATGTTTCACTAGAATTCATAAGTAATTTACAAGACTAAAAATATGGTAGGTAGTTCAAAGAAAGGGCAGTTTTCTTGGCCAAAAAAGAGAAAGTGGCACTTATACAACCTCTTTGGGAAGTGTGCCACTTGAAAAATGTGTAAATATGACTCTTCATCTCCCCATGTTCAAATCCATATCTAAAATGATCTGAAACTTCCATTTATTTCTCAAAACTATTTTATCTCTCTTTCACCCTCTTGGCATAGAGAAGTGACTTGCAGTTTCTTGCTTGGTATGGTCATCACAGGTAGTTTTGGAATAAATAATTTTGGGAGGATATTACCACTAGGAGACCTTAAAATACATTTCATAATTTTGAGGAATAGTGGCCTATGGTTCATGAATCATTCATTTGAAGTTGATCTTCAAAAACTACCTATCAATCTGTGCACCTTTCAGTTTTGGGCCTTGTTTGAGAAATTACATACAGTTAAATTTCTAATTTTATTTCTAGAGGATTTTGGATATGTATAATTATATTTATCATTCTTATTTTTAATTTTTAAGTTTTTTTTATCAACTAATAACCTTGAAATGGTAGACTAGCATATTCTATGTTGATGAGTAGGTTTCTAATGTTTTCTAAATTTCATGCTTTAACAATGGATTTTCGGGGTTGTAACATGTCTTTTTATTTCATGTTTAAATGGTATTTAATTATATTTACCTTCTTTGTCTCTTTCTCCAAAAAACATCCCATAAATTACACTCATCCTACACATATGTACATGGTCTGTCATTGGAGTGTACATCTACAGGAGCTTGGAAGGGATTTTTACAATGAATGGAATGTGATAGTTCTTGTTTTTCATCCATGATAGTTTTAATACTTTTTTGGGAGCATTAAAATGAGTTTTAGACCTATTTTAAGGCTAAATACAATGTCTTTTCCCTCAATCCTACTCATAATCTACCTATATACAGCTCATTCACACCAATAGAGACCATTTTTCATGTCATGCTGAGGTGTGAGAGGGTTCACATATGTGCCAACCTCTTGACATGGATAATATGCATTGAAAATGCTTTATGGAACCATTTCAAGCTAACTTCATATAAAATTCCATATGGTTCATATCCAACTCACTATTGGTATGTTAAGGCATCCACTTACAGGTGGTCTAAACAAAGAACAAAGAAATTATTTTGGACTGTTAGGGTTGATGATAAAACCCTCTTAGATAAAATTATGTATTTTAAAAGAGAATTACAATCCTATTTATGGGTTAGGTTGGTAGTTTGAGGTTGAGAATGAATCCAAAAAGATAATAGCTGTGTTCAGGCCCTTTATCCCTAAAATGGGAAAATAGAGACATTAGAAGGTTTTGGAAATGACATTTGACGTAGATGTATGGAATTTTGATGCATGCTAGTAATCTTACTTTAGATCCCTATCATGAGATAAGGAACCTATCAAGTTAGAGGGGGTAATGAATAGTGAAAGAGGATATTGTCAAGGTCTAAAATGGACAGAAAAACACTAATTTCTCTCAATGATATCTACAGTCCTGAGTTCAAAAAGGACCTCCCTTCATCCAAAGTGCAAATGAGACTATGCCCATAGGAAGATGGTTTAAAATGATTCAAATGAACATTCATAGCATAAGTATATTCAAAGGAGAAATATATATTATTATTTTGTTCCAAGCATACTCTCAGCCTATACAAATGACCAAAAAGGTCCACCTATAGCTAGTCAATAGTTTATTAGTTTGAAAGTAGAGGTCTAGTTGAGATGTTTGGCAGAATTGAGGTGTTTGAGAAAGTTGTAATCCCTCTATTTATGTTTTAATAGTATCATTTACTCCCTTGCATACCATAAACAAGACTCAAATGAGATAATAGCCATTGTGGAGAAAAGGAGACACAGTCAGGTAAGAGTTAAGGATAATTGACTCGGTTTCATATAGAGACCTAGGCATAAAGCTTGGTGTTGGTTTTAGAATGTTAAATTATATTAAAATAATAAGAAGGTAATTTTTGAAATTGAGGAGGTTCAATAGAAGTTCTAAATCTAACATCATCAAGTTGAATGAGTAAATGTTCACCTATAGGTCAAGCAAAGCATGCACCTACATGCAGGGGTCAGATAGGTAGGGTATGCAAGACTTATGATAGAAAGTTACCTTTGAATAATTTAATTTCATTAGTATGAATTAAATAGGTATTAAATTATCTAATGATATCATTAAGGGGTTAGTAGATGATTGTTTCAATGCCATGTTTGTACACTGTGGAAATCAACTCCTACAATAGGCTCTCCAAGAAGGAAATGTCCCAGGAATTATTTTGAGTCCTAATGGGACATATAGTTCATTTAAAAATATATCTAAATTTGGTAACCTCATAGTGTTTTCAAATAATACTTAAGCACCCTATGAACAAGTCTAAGTAAGCAAGACAACCAACATGATAGTGCCTTATGCAAACACAGTCATAGTCAAAGTTTTAGCATAGTCACCATTGGAAAGGTATTAGGAAAGCATGAAGATGAAGGAAATAAACCTAAGGAATTATTATAATGGAATAAATTAGTTTCATTCCCTATTATCATTCCCAAAACTTGGAACTACACTTACAAGTCATGGTAAACAGGATGTATAGGCAGTGACTCAGTCTTGAGAACCCAAGAAAGAGAAGGGGTTTGTAATAGGAAAGAGTGGTGAATTGGATTTAAATACCTATAAAATTATGTTTAAACCTTTAATATAAATTTTCTAATGCAAAAAAATAATTTATGTGTGACATAAATAAGTTACATATAGTGTATTCCATGCATCCTACATAGTTTGCATCATGAGAAGTTTGTCTTGAATATTGAGGTGTTTTAAGGATCAAATAACCTAATTAGGAACCCATTTTTTATGTAAATATCCAACCCGTAGATTTTTGGTAAAAACATGATATATAACCCCTATTTTTTCTTAAAATAGGGGTACTTCCCTTGTACAAACTCAAGTAACTTTGTAAGAAGGGGATGATTGGTCAAGTTGTGGATGGTTTATACCTTAGAGGAAGGTTTTATAAGATGAATAAAATATAATAAAATGTGAAATTAACCTCATAGGAGAGATAAACTAAATAGGGAACCCTACATACCCAAGGTCATAGTTAGATAGGTCAAATAGGATAAGGCCTAAAAGCCAAAGGGAGAGCAACTTTCATTTCTAATATGGAATAAACATTATAAGTAGTTTAATTTTGTAGGTGGTGAAAAAATAGAGGTGTATAGGTTATTTTTATGTAAATAAATGAAACATAATTCATTCTAATATCAAAGGTATAGGCACAATTTTAGGCAAGGACTAAACCTAGCATCCAAATGGAGAGTCTCTTTCATTCTCACCATGAAACATGATTTGAAACCTATTGGAAAATGTCCATAGGAAAAATAAATAAGTTTTTTAACTCTCATAGGGAAAATGAGGTCAAGGAGAAACCATTTTTGGCCCAAAACAAACTTAGACTTGTGTAAAATGATGAAAACAAACCTGAGAGGCTATTTTCAAGTGCTCACATCTTTCATGAGGCAATGAATGGGAGCCAAAGGAGTTAGGGGATGTTATCATGGGTCTCATAGGACATATTTGTGGAAATTATTCTCAATTTTTATGTCCAAACTTTATGAACAATCGTTTAGATTGAAAATAGGCCTAAAACACTACTAAACCCTTGCTAAGGACTAGTCATGGAAAATTGAGTTAGAAAGCTACTCTAAGGAAATAGATGAACTAGAATAGATATTGGAACTTGTAGAGGACCTCCCCAGGCTGATCCACACCTTTTTTTTTTGTACGTAATTATATGTATGGAGATAAAAATAGGTTTTTTTACTATTTTATGCGTTGTGTAGGCTACAAGATGAATTAGGAGATGAAAAAAGTCTGGGTTGAAGATTTAAATTTAAGATATATCTAAATATTCATTTAATTTCATTAATAAACCTATAAATTCTTTAACTAAGTCCTTACTTTTAGCCAGTCAAAATTGGCCTTATAGACAAGCCAGGGAAAAGTTTGAAAACTTCAAGTGAATGTCTTTTTAAGGTGCCCCTGATGCTTCCAATGCCATGTAGGGTCTTTAAAAGTGTCATAAACTTACTCCCATGGATTTTCTTGGAAAATTTATGCCAATTTTGAGGCCAAGTGTGTAGGATGCATGGAAGGGTAGCTTTTAGGATAACAGATGATGATGATGGCTCTTTATCAAGTGATTCCAAAAGACTAGACATGTAACAAACATATGGAGAGGCATGTTCAAGAGCCTCCCCTTCCATTAAAATCATTTAACCTACCCTATATTAGTTACAAGTCACTCAAATAGCTCTAATCATGAAGGTAGTTTTTCTATGTAAAAGGATGAGTTTTGTGCCATTTTGCCTAACTTTGATGACTTGGATAGACACTTATTACTCTTAAACTTGTATTATTTGACCCATATCCTCTTTCCATGCATGGAAAACTAAAATTATTATCTTTAAAATTGTCCTTGGGACCCTTGAGCTTCTCTCTCTCTTGAAGGTAGTTTTTCTATGTAAAAGGATGAGTTTTGTGCCATTTTGCCTAACTTTGATGACTTGGATAGACACTTATTACTCTTAAACTTGTATTATTTGACCCATATCCTCTTTCCATGCATGGAAAACTAAAATTATTAGCTTTAAAATTGTCCTTGGGACCCTTGAGCTTCTCTCTCTCTCTCTCTCTCTCTCTCTCTCTCTCTCTCTCTCTCTCTCTCTCTCTCTCTCTCTCTCTCTCTCTCTCTCTCTCTCTCTCTCTCTCTCTCTCTCTCTCTCTCTCTCTCTCTCATTCTCTCTCTCTCTAAAACTCTATAAGAGTTGGCCATTTTGGCATTATATTCTATGCTCTACCTAAGTATGGTGATGTCCTACTTAATTTTAAACCTTTTGATCAATAAAATGACTAAGTGTTACATATTACATGACTATACTAAGTGTGTGTACTTGAATGTTTGATTTTTATTAAGTGATACTCTTGTTTCCTTAGCATGCTAACTCATTATTACAACCTCTTTGTAGTTGGGAAACTTCTTCTTGTAGGGCATGTGAAGTGTTATTGAGATATGTCAAGGACTAAGTGAGTTTGTCTCTTCATCAGTGCCATTTAAGGCCTCTTGTCTAGTCCTCATATCTTATATGTTCATCTTGACCTCACAATGTAACATTAATGTAAGAAATTATGGATTAGGAAAGTGTATGTTATGTCTATTGCTTGGTCTTAAGTGTCATATATATATGGTTGGATGTCATAAACCTATCTAGTTTATCACCTTCATTATTTTATCTTTAATTTTAGTTATTTCTCTCCCTTTTCACCCCTAAGAGTTAGTAATCATTGTATTCAAGTGGTACATCAAGGGAACTAGCCCTATCTAAAGATTCACTTCATTCCTAGGCTACCGACAAGAATAGAAGTAATTCCATTATGCCACTCAGATGAGGAGAGCCTTTGTATCTCCTCAAAGGGTGAATATACAAGTGATAATAGTTATTTTTAGATATTGCATCTATGGAACTATGTAGGCAACATTCACTTGTCTAGGGCATTTGAAGTCAACTCAACCATCACCCATCACCCTTCACCTTTAACCTTACCCAACTTCTATTTTTGTTTTGAAGCTTATCAACCTAAAGTTGCATAACAAAAATGGGAAATTTTTAGACACTCAAAAACTACCCTATTTATAATTTCATAACACCCATGAACCCTTACCCAACCTTTGGTGTTACTTAACCACATAGCCTAGTCTTTAACTTGCTAGCTTAACCATTTTAACCTACTTATTTTTAACTAATTTTCACCAATTTTCATCTAGAACCTTAATCATCGATGGTTAGGATAACCATTGATGGTTAAGCCTAACCATAAATGATTAGGTCCCCTAGCCTATATCAAATAATTTATGGATTGAGTGTGACATTAACTTCACACTCAATTTAGCATCTTTATGTTTGGTGATAAAAAGTAGCTTTGTAATGCCCAACTTAGCATCTTACCTACTTAACAACTTCTTCCACTTACAATTGGAAACTTTTTCCTATAAAATGAGAGCTACATGAAGGAGAATGGATCCAAAAAATCTATAAGTGCATGTTACCAAAATCTTTTTGTAAGTACCTAACAACCCAAAACTCTATCTAGATCATTTGTAAAATATGGAGCACCATTATGCTAGTAGAATTCTTCCAAGCATCCAACACCTTTTCTATTGCTCTTGATCACAAGTATTTCTCTCTCTTTTTTCAATCTTGTTTGTTATTTTTAATGCCTTGATTAGATTCTACTTATATCCTATTCTTACTATCCTAGACTCAAATCAAACCTCTACTAACATAAAACCCTTACCCAAACATTTTTTGATCTTTTCCCCAACCTAAATTTCATTTTTTGTGTTTCTCAAAATTTGATAGGTAACCATCAATGATTAGCCTTAACCATTGATGGTTACCTTAACCACCGATAGTTACGTTAACCACCACTAGTTACCTATCTATAACCAAACCACCAATAAAAACACAACAAAAATTCTATTTTTTGTGTCCATGTTACCTTAAAAACTAGAAAAAACTACCTAAACTCAACCCCAACTACCTTAGCGTAAGAATTGATCAACTTTTTACTATAGTTAGTTGTTTTCTTTGAAAAAGTATTTTACCTTTCTTGTATTAAATAGCATTTACATTTATGTTATTATATGCAAGTTTCATTTCTTTTATTTTTATAAAACCTTTTATCAAAAAGGGGATTGATAACCATCCTAGCAAGTTATTATTTTCTTGGATCTAGCATATGCTAGGCAATCACCCCATCTTACTGTCCAATCAACAAATTTATTTTAGTAATTTCTTACTACAGGTATTCTTCCCTAACCAAGTAATATTTAAAACTTATTTTTTATATCAAAATGTGTGAAATTTTAATCATGTACCCTTACACACCCCTTTCTTTTAGTTTTAATTCTACTTTCATAAATTAAAAAAATGAGGAGAAAATTTGAGTAAAAAAATTAGGGACATATTTTCATGGATTAGGGATGGATCCAAATACATGGGTTTTTTTTTAAATACTTATAACACATATACCTATTGGATAGAATATTTGGACATGACTTTATATAGCATAAAGTTTCTCTCAAATTGACTTGTCTAACTCAATGAGGTCTGTGTACAGTAAAACTATGAGATTGGTTTGTAAGACTAGTATTATTATTTGAGATTATAATATATTTGTTTTAAGTTTATAAAAGGATGTTTTAGGATCATATAAACCGATTATAAGTTCATTAAAGTTATTTTAGAGGTGTTATAAGTTATTGTTTCTGTGAATATGTTATAAAGCTTATTGGCAGTCCTAAGTGGACTACTTGTAGAGAAGGGGTTGAGTACTTTTGAATTGATTTTTGAGGTCAAATACACATTTTCATAACTATAATGTCATAATTATTCTATTTATATTATTTATTTCCATGTTTGTTTGAAAAAATTGTGTTTTTGGTTCAATTTTTTGAGATAGATTTTTTGGGTATACATAGGCCTAATTATGAATAGTGTTAATGGCATGGTTCAAGTGATGGTTGGAGATAAAATATGCCATGAACCCAAGATGAGATTAATATAGGTTCATTAAGTTTAAATATGACTTTTTCCTACCATGTGAGAATTTTGAGTGTTCTAAGGTATTCAAATAGTAACATGTGCTAATGAAGGCCTAATTGAACTAGGTCTCCTTAAGGCCTAAAAGGTATTTTTGATCCTGTATGCTTTGATCAACCTAGTATAATGATTGGTTCATATTTTTTACATGTACTAAGTCCCATTGAATTAACAAACTAAGTGATAAAGTGTGTATGGATAACCAAAATTTGTATGAGCAAGAGCCCAGTATAAAAACAAGGCCCAATAGGCCTAATTGTCTAGGTTGAGAATATATGTGTTGAAGCAAATGAGATATACCTTTGAAAAGTTTAAGGAGGTATTTTAGACCATAAATAAGGTATATATAAACCATCATGAATATCTAATAGGTTTATCAAAAATGATTATCAAAGTCATATGACCTATCCTAGTCAATAAGAGGGCTAATTGAGTGAAGAAGGCTAGAGATTAGTTTGAGAAGGATAGGTGTGTGTGAAGATATGAAGATGGATATCATAATATATTGTATTATAAATAAATATTTATGAAGGTGATCAAAGGTGTGAGGTGATTGAGTTAGTGCTGAGTCATCTGGGGGGTTGGTGCCTCCTTGCAAGTAGGTACTTGTTAAAGCCTAGTCAAGTTGGTACTTGGCTAGTTGGGGTTGGTGCTCCAAGTGAATTTGGTGCTTCACTAAATATTTATGTTTGACTTATAATATATTATTCCATTTTCATCATCATTTTGTTTTCTTCCCCTTGAGGTTTTCTCAATTAAAAAATTATTATGTGTTATTTTCTTCTCTCATGCTCATGGTTCTTATTGTGTTGTTAGCTTATTATATTTTTTTATAGTTTATGAATGACAAGTTAAAGAGTGTAAATTTTCTAGATATAGATTCACCCCAACTATCAATAACTTTGCTTCCAACATTATGTTGATTAAACAATATGACTAAATCCCCCATGATTCAAACCTACAATAGAGGTCGAATGACTCTTGAGGTGTTGAAGAGTTTGTAGATGAAGAAGGCCACAAATTTTGGAAACATGAAATATGCAAACCAAATAACAAGCCTCAAGTTATTATGAAACATGAATATATAAGGTTGCAAGTATTTATAAAGAAAAACTAGTTAATGAGAGTTTAACAAATTTGTAGACTTCATTAAGAGTTTTATGAAGTGATCAAGTTAAAAACATGAATATATAAGCTCACCAAATGAGGTTATAGAATTGAACTTGATCTAAAAACATATTTTCTGAGACTAAAAACCCAACATGTAGGCTTGACAAAGTAGGTCTTCCCACATGATCAAACCTCAGAGAAGTTTCAAGTGGTTCTTCAATCAAACATCTCAAAGATTTTAGGCATATACAATGTTTTAAGGGTTAAAATGAGGTCTTATTGAATCCTTTAAATTATCTCCAAGAGTTGTAAGATTGGTGAGGGTCTATATGTAGGCTCATAGAGACATTCAAACATATTCATGGCCACAAGTCTCTCATGAGATATTTGTAGGTATAATACATAAACTTTTCTAAGCCAAATCAAGAACATAGTTTTGTTAACTCTAGGAAAATCAAGAAATCTCTAAGATCACTAGGGTGAAAGATGTGAGTTGTAAGCCCAATTGAGAAATTAAATAATTTCAAGGCCTCTTGGTTAATTTGAAAGACCACTTGAATAGATAGGATTTGAATTTTTCCAAAACCAAGGGTTTCATGAAGTTGAGAAGGAAGTTAGAGATCCTTATGATCAAAAAGGCATATTCTTAATCTTGTGTTTGATTTTTTTATCCTCTCAAACTTTTAATTCCTTTAAGGTGCATGCCATAGAAGCCTAAAAGACTACATGAGAAGTTTCATAATGTTTTAAGTGAAATCAGGCGTGATTAAAGGCTTATAAGCTTATATCCTTGATTAGTATATGGAAACATGGTTTTCAAAGCTCTAAAAGGACCTACATGTCATGGTTAGGGGATTCCAAGTAATTTCAAATATTTTTATGATTAATCAGGAGGGAACTGTAGAGACCTAAATCTAGCCACCAATAACCTCCAATTAGGTTTTTGGCTAATTTCCACCCAAAATGCACAATTTGACCTAAAAACACTAAAACATACTAAATTATGTGAAACTAACATATTCAAGAATCGATTTTAGCTTGGGTATCCCTAAATGGGGCAATGAAATTTATGAGCTAGCTAACTTTGATTAGATCATTTCAAGTTAAAATGCTAATTTTACACCTAGGTGCTCTAGATTGCTCTTTTATATCAAATATTTTTCACAAGACACATGCCTTTATTATTTGATGTTGGTAACATCCTAAATGGGCTAATGTATCCAATGCATCTAACATTGCCTTCTAATTCCAATCTAGCCAAATTTTGGACCAATAATAAGGCATTCTGATCAATTTAGGTAATTTATGCATAATGTGCTTAAACATAATGTGCTTAAACATGCTTAAGAGATAATTAAACCAAATTAAGGCCTAATTAAGAATTCCATGGAAACTTGTTGAATAATTTTTTTTGGAAATAAATATTAAATATCTACATCATTAGGTGACCTCATTTCTTAGAAAGACATCCTTAGGCCATAAATGCCATAAATATCAAGATTCATGCCCTCCATGCCTCATCAATGCCTTCCATGATGCCCTTCATGCATCTTAATTTCCCATTATTTCAATTTCATGATGAGGATAATTATAAACTTAATTCCAAAAATTGAATTAATCCTCAATCACACATCTCAATCTTAGGATGGATGGTTTATGTTAATTCTAGACATTCTAAAAAATCTATAAATAGGAGGCCTTACCACATCATTTTTAAGTCATGATTATGAAAATTTATAATGAAAAATTGATTACAAAGCTTCAATAAACTAGTGTTACCATGCCAAATTGATTCTAATCCAAGTCAAGCCATAAACCAAAGGTGCTAAGGAGAGATAGAGGTATACAAGCTTCCATTGCCAAGGACTTCATGAGCACAAGCTGAGCAAGCCACTAAAACAAGCATTTTGGAGCATCTAAAGAAGGTAAAATAGGGCTTCTTTTGCATTTTAGTTGTGTTTTTTATTCATGTTTATTAACTAAGCTCTCCCTAGTGTCTAGGCCTAGAGATGTTATTCTAGTTAGTGTGTTTCTTTCATTTTTTTTTCATTTTAAAACTAACACCATACTAACCATCCTCTCTTGAGTCAAATTCTTAGATCACATATGGCATGCTCAGTGGGATAAAATTCATCCCACACATAAATAAGATAATTTTTTAGCTTAAAATATTTATTTGGATCATTAAAACTCTTGTAAATTGATTTTCTAACTTTGTTTTGCCATTTTCCTTTGTCACAAGTTTACACAGTAATTAATGTTAGTTAGTAAAATTGGCATCAGTTGCATAGCTATCATCAGTCACTATTGGTATAATTGATGTCGATTAGATAACCATCATCAGTTAGCCAGTGTAACTGTCATCAGTTATATAACCGACATTGATCACTATGTTTTTTCTTAAAACACAGACCTCAGAGCTCTTTTTTTAAAGTTCATTATTTAAAACCTAAAAGAGCTTCAAGACTAAAGGACAAGCTAAAAATTTTGTTATAGGACCAATATTTACATTTGCTAAAAACATGTTTAGATCACCTTTTTCATGCTTAAAAATCAATTAGAACCTTGTTTTGGTTTTTAACAAAAAAAATTAGATGTTTGTGATGAATGTTTTCAAAGTTTATAACTAAGACCAAGGGTTCAAATGAAAACCACCTCATTTTCAATTTGGGCTTAAAAATTAACTCACCTTTTCAAGCTTTTTGTATTCACTTTGTTGTTTATATTAAATTTTTGTTTGGAAAAAAGAGGGATGTTTCATGTATGTTCTTCCATTTGTCCGCTTTAGGGAACCCTTGGAATCAAAAATACCATTCCTATTGTAAGTAGCCTAGTCCAAGGCTTAGAAATAAAGTCATCTAAATAACTCCCCAAAAACTCATCAAAGTTTGAGTGACCTTGAAAACAACCCTAAAGTCTTTCTATTTTTATGCTTTCTTTATTTTTATGCAAAATTGGCTTGCAAGGGGGACTTCATCACCTCCCATGAGTTATTTAGGGAAGCTTTGACCTAAGGTTTCACCTCCCAGCATTAACTTCATTTGGATCCTAATTAGAGTTACCCACAGGATGTAGTGGTACTTTGGACATCACAATACACTGAGTGAACAATAGGATGTAGTGGTTACAAAAAGTACTAGACCTTTTTACAACAAGCCAAGTTATATGGAACTAAAATCCATGATTTTGTTTTGCATTATTTGGTATGAAAGTCATTATGTAATTGATTCCCCTAGAACATTCAAAAATTTATTAGATCTTAGACAAATCCCCATTTGTTGTGGAAGTATTATTGGTGCAAGGTGTGCCTCAAGGTCTATGTCATAGTACTATCATTTAAGAGAAGGGGGGTGTAAAAACCCTACTATATAATGTGCATTTACTTTTGGATGAACACTTAAAATCCTCTCAAATTATGTATATTGATGGATTCTAACAATACTAAGCAACCTTGTCATTTTAGGATCTAAGAGCAATTAATTAGTTGGTCTTATCCTAGATTAAAGTCTTGTTTGAAGTCAAAACTTGGTGTAAATAAATAATTCAAACCAAAAACATAGTCATAATTTTCCTTTGAACAAAGAGGCATTATGTTGCCCCTGTGAAAATATCAATTTGCCTTGTTTAAAGTTCAGCAAAAGCTTGGGAGGCATATCATCCACTTTGGCATAGTTATGCTACCCAATTGAATCTATACCTTTACAAAAGTTGGTTTGAGTACTTCACTTATAATATAAATTTGGAATTGCACCTTTATAAGTTCATAGGGTTTATGTGTTAAGTGGGTTCACCATTTGCACTAAACTTGAGGGAACTTAGGTTTAATTTCCAATTTGGGTTGAAGGCCATTTAAGACTCATAGTCATTGTCATCACTTGATAGACTTAAGCCATTTTTTGATAAACACTTGCACTTTGAGTCTATGCACCACAACATTTTGAGTCAAGAAAAGTAGTGTTATGCGATCAAAATTGTGGGAAATTATCTTTACCTTAGAGATTTTTTGAAACAAACTTTTTTGTCACACCTTTTGGGTAGTGTAGCATCATTACATTGCCCAAAACATTTCAAATATTTTTTTATAGACCCTCTTACATAGAGTTAAAATTTGTTCCTACATTTTTAGACCAATCCAAGTGTACTTTTTTGATCTTTTATCTAGCACAATTATACTGTTCACTTTTGTCTAACTTATTTGTCAAAAGAACCAAGTTTTATACCATTATTTTATGAGAAAATAAACTATCTCTAAATTGCCTCTTGTTTCATACCTTATACCTAGTTGATCAAGTTCATGTCCAAGAATCAAATGCCTAGTGTTTTTTAGAAATGTTTCAAATTTTTTAGATTAAAATTTTCATCTATTTCAAAGTCTAGTTTTTGAAATTGTTTGGCCAAGAGTCCTAGCACATGCCTTGTTTGATCCTAGCTTTTGATGCCTCATTTAGCCAAAATACCTAGCAACTTTTAAATTTATAGATTAGACTAATTTGAAACACTTTGAACTTAGAATTTGGCATCTTGATTTTTAGTCTATTTACTTATCTTTGTCTGAATAGTGAAATGTTAGATACTTCATGCTAGCTTGTTTCCTCACAAATATTTGCATAAAACTTTTGATCCTTTTCATGAATCTAGACCAAGTTGGAACACCATCTATTTTAGATTTTATCCTTTTTAGAGTTTGTATAATTATTTGATCTTTTATCATAAAGCATTGACTATGGATCCCAACATGTATTCCTACACTTGTAGTGGACTCATATACAATCCAGGGATTAGTAATGTGGCGGCATAGGAAGAAATGGTGCAAGACCCATATGTAGATAATATTCCTTATGAGATAGATTATTATCCCTCTTATAATACTTAATTATGGGCATAAAGCCAAGATCTATTATGTATCTATTTAATTATCACACCACCTTATTTAGAACAAGACTGAGAACAAACCACATAATACCTAGCTACAATACCCATAGTGGATGAGCTAGTTCTCCAATAGTCATATTATATTAATATGACTTCCATGTATGATCCATTTTTTTAGTGACATTTATTAGAGAATAAATATGAGATTTTGGTTAGAGCTATAGAGGTAGGGGCCAAGTTTCTAGCAGACTTCCCCTATGAAAATTTACCAAGTTTAGTAAGAGTGTCCCACAATATCATTTACAATTAACAGGCTTCTTCTAGAAATCCTATGGCTCTAGTCCAAACAACATATCAAGACCCTAATATATCTAATCAAGGTAAAAATATCATGAAAGATAACTTTTACCAAATAGAGATAGCATATCAAATCTACCTAAATATAACATGTAATTTCAATTAGATGAACATGGTGAGTAAGCCTCTTATTGACCTATTTACTTCAATAGAAGTGTTTATAGAGTTAACTAGATAAGAGATTATGAGTTCTAACCCATTCATACAAACCACTTTGATAGATAACTTGATACATATACTTGTTATTGAAGAAGTGTCTTCAGCCTCTACATAAAATAGTGAGCTAAATGTAGTGGATAATGTGCAAACAACATCCAATCTTGATCAAAGTGGTACTAATGCACAAACAACTAGACAACTTGTGCCTATAGTTAATCCTATGAGTGGATCATCATACCAGGGAATAAGAGTTTATACATCCCAAATTCAACTAGCTACTTCCTCAAGTGTATAACCTATGGGATTAGGTAGTCAAACAATGACCAATGTCATGCCTGAATGATAGAATGTGATGAATCCTACTCCTCCACAAGTAACAAGTAATATTCCACAATAGTATGCACAATCTAGTGTACCAATGCAACATTGCCACCTTAATTAGGGGAAACTAATGTTCCACCTCACCAGATAAAAAAAAACATACCTCTTTAGTCATAGACTAATATGCCAAACCAAAACCAAGTAATGACTAGTCAACAACGTGCAAATATTGGTCAGTGATAAATATTGAATTTGTAACCTATTTTCACTTCCCCATAGGGATTCATGCAACAAAGAGGTTTCCATGTTTCTCAAGTACCTATTAGAAAACCATCCACAAGTTCTTACTCAATATCAAAGTTTAATTAGTCGGTAACATGTCCCTTTTCAACCACAATAGGCACAATATAGTTATATCCCTCCATCCCAACCACAAAATATTCCAAGTCAATCCTTTATCACTAACCCAAACTAGAATATCACACAACCAAATATATAATTTCAAGTACATCCTAATCTACATATTCATATTCTTGGTCTATTCTCCAACCAAACCATATCATACCAAGTATCTCCATCATACCTTGATAAAAGTGTCCCACTTGTGACCTCCCAACCATCTACCCAAACCAATATTCTCCCTCAAACCAATGTTCCTTCCAGTTTCCTATCCCAAGAGTTAAAATAGATGAAGGATGCAATGGCTACCATTCAAGCTGGGAAATAGACTAAAAATTTAAAATTGGATGATGTGTGTTCCTATCCATTCAACATAGATTATTTACAAATATTATTTCCTCTAGGATAAGAACCAACAAAATTCAATAAATACAAAGGGAAAGGTGACCCTAAGGCTCATTTGACTAAAATATTTGTCGCATGTCAACTAGTGGCATATAAAAACATATACCTTTTTATTTTATTTCCAAGGAGCTTGGATGGACAAGCCTTGGAGTGGTTTTTAAAGTTGCTCAAAAATTCAGTAACGGATTTTGATGATCTTTTTGATAAGTTTGTGCAGCACTTTTCCTATGATATCAAGCATGAGATTTTATTAGTGGAATTAACACAAGAAAATTAAAAATAAGGTGAGAGTTTTTCAAGTTATCTATAATTATGGAGAGCCCTTGCAATCCATTTCACCCATAGTTTACTAGATAAACAATTAGTCATTGTGTTTACTAAAAATTTGCATAGTGAGATAGCTTATCATTTGGAACTACAATATGCACATACTTTTAAAGAAATAATTAATAAAGGTTTGTTGATTGAGTGAGTGATCATCAATAAAGGAGTCATCATGATTAATTTAACTAATCAAAATCAAGGTACTAATCATGGAAATGGCCAACATCAACATCCTATTCAAGCACAATCATTGCAATCATCACAGGCCAATAAGTAAGAAAGACTGAAGTAATTCACAATAGGAATGTTGTGGGAAATGGAGTAACCAAATCCTTTCATGTCTAAATGGTGAAAACATCATCTACACCACCTTTTCATCTTACTCCTACCCATTAACCTCTCCAACAAATGTTGTAAGCACAACAACCAAGACCTACACAATAAATATAGTAGCATTGCAAATCCATCCTCTTAGGAGAACCATGCCTACATGTCATGTCTTTAGTGACCTATGAGAACATATTGAGTCTATATTTCACAAGATTTCTATCACTAATTTGATTATTTTTCCTATACCAAAGCATTATTTGCAAGGCATTCCTTATCTTGATTGGTACCGTGAAAATGAATTTTATGACTATCATCAGGTCAATGGGTATATTCTATGAAGATGTGTCCAAATCAAGAATTTAATTGAGAATATGTTGGAAAATGGGGAGATAAAATTAGATCATGGTGCTTCTACTTCCAATCAAACTCTTAGGATTTATCAAAACCCATTTCCTTGACATAACAATCAACAATAGTAAAATGACCAGCAACAACAACAATAATAGCCAGTGCAGTAACAAAATCAATGGTATCAAAATCAAAGGTCAAACTAGTAGAATCAAAAAAATTAGTAGCAAAACCCATAATGATATAAAAATAGATAAAACAAAGGTCAGAATGGTAACAACCAAAAAACCTACCATGTAATTTCACCTGACTACAACAGAGTTGTAGGTTATATTATAGTGGGTAGTGTTAATACCATCTTCATTAATCCTAGACCAAACACTAATCAACATAAACCATTGATAAATAACAACATTCAACAAAATTACATGGATAATCATTCTTTGACATGGGATTGCATATAGGTAAACTAGAAAACTAGGACTTCCCATTTTGAACTTTATATCGATAACTCATCCTTGCCATGTGACCACATACGAGTACATCGACAACCAAGACTTGTCATGTTTGGTCCCACACCATTCCCAACATTTGTTAGCACTAATGGTCTAGTATTTAATCCCAATTTTTTAATCATAACTCAAAGGTCAAAGATTATTATCCCAGGCCCAAAACCATCTACCACTTTACCTATTATCCAACTGATTGTTTAGCCAAAATAAATCATTCAATACTGACAAAGACAAGAAGTTTGATATTGTGGAATAATTGTAGAAGACACTATCACAAATTCTATTTTAGATTTCTTTTAAACATCATCAATCCATAAGAACATCTTGAATGAGTTTTTAACCCAATCCACTATTGCTAGTGACATATCCTTAGATAAATTTCAAGCTTTGGTTGGACACCTAGCTCTAACCTAGCAAGTTACATTCAACCAAAGCAATATGTCTTCCCTTGGATCACTTCATAATAACCCATTGTATATAGAAGTTTATAAAAAGTGGCATAAAGTGAAACATGTCCTTATAGATAATGGATCAGGCCTCAACATAGTGTCTCTAAAGCTCATCAAGCTTCTTAGGTACATAATGGTAGATCTTTAGCTGAAAACAATAACCATCAAAGCCTATAATAATCAAGAAAGAGAATCACAAGGCACCATTAGTTTACCAATTATCATTGGCCCTTTGACCCATGATACACTTTTCCATGTGTTTGATCTTGAGTTATTATATAATATGTTTCTAGGCAAGCCTTGGTTACATGAGATTCATGTAGTCCCATCAACGCTACACCAATGTATCAATTTTTCTGACTCAAGGATGGAAGTGAATATTCTAGGAGATTTACACCCATATGAACACTACAAACATCTTGAGGCCTAATTTCAAAGCTATAATTATCAGTACGACATGAATCCAAATTCCAAGTAGGATAAAGGAAAGGCTATACTTATTGATCCTTCATTAGATAATTGCATAGATATTAATACCTTGGATTCCCTTTCTCACATGTTGCCTCCTAAAGCTTATAATCATTTCACCATTTCAAATAATGGATTAGGAGAGTATGTGACCCATGATACATTTCATATTGCCAATATTCCTTAGAATATAAAAACCTTTGGGCAACCTAAATTCACCCCACATATACATTGGCAATAAAAGAACAAAGATAAGGGATCTATCACATTTGTACCAACATCTGGCCTAGAACTTGACCCTCTTGAAAGGGAAGAATCATGGTTATACAATGACAACCAAGCTGATTGTTATAAAAATATGCATTATCCTATTCCCAATAGGATCATGGAGTGTCATAATTATGAAGGAAGAGGCCTCAAACTAAATCAACAAGGAACCATCGAGCCAATTTTCATGATTAAGTATGAAAGGCCTTATGGACTTGGATTTAAACCACCTAGGGGTGACCTCACATATCTTATTCAAACTCCATCACCAGTGAATAGTGATGATGATTTTGATAGCAAAGTGGAGTCTAATCATAGCCTCACCTTTGATGCCCTAATTAAAACCAACTTGTTTGATAATAATGCCATTTATACCCTTACCCTAGTTATTCATTGCAACCCATTACCATTGTATTATCCCTAACTGATAAATTGGGACCAATAAGAATTCAGTCACCTGATTGATGAGTTCTAGAATGATGAGGCATTATGTGACTTCTTAGGCCTTAGAGATAACATTTCATTAGGAGATCAAAAGTTAGGATTCTCAATTACATTATATCCTATAGCTTATTTTGGAGAGTGAGTGAACACCCTTAGCCAAAAACAAATAAGTAAAACATTGAGGTCCCAAAGTCAAAACCTCTTTGAGGCACTTTTTGACCAGGGAAAAAGTAAAGATAAAGGCCAATCTAATGGTGAAAACTTATTTCAAGTGTCATTAGATGGGGGTTTTCATTCTTATTCAAATTTAGACCAAGAGACGACCAACAATGAACTTTTCTATGGATCCAAGTTTAACTTTGACCAATAATAAGTATTTGATCAAATTCTTCAAGAATTTTTTACTATTTTTGTCACGTGGCTAGATCTCTCATTAGGGGACTCAGATTCATCATGCCTAGGAGAAGTTGAAGATCAAGTCCTAATAGAAGACTCTAACATAATCCAATAGTTCAAGTCATTTCCTACTATCTTAGAAGATGGTTTGACCCTTCTATTTGAAGATATAATAGAGGTAAATATCAAGACTCCATCAAAATTAAAATGGATAAAATTAGGCATGTCCTTCACTAAGGATGAACATGACAACTTTATAGCTCTATTGAGATAATTTGTAGATATATTTACATGGTCCTATTCTGACATGCTAGGTTTAGACCCCACCTTGGTTCTACATGACCTTATGGTTAACCCTGACACCAAATTGGTAAAATAAAAGCTATGTAAGATGCATCCTTGCATTATTGTATTGGTAAAGAAAGAGTTGAAAAAACTCTTAGAATTAGGATTTATCTGATCCATTGACTACTTAGAATGGATCTCTAATGTGTTACCTATTATTAAAAAGCTTGAAGGGATCAGAATTTATACTAATTTTTGAGACATCAACAAAGCTTGTCCTAAAGATGATTTTTCATTACTTAATATTGACATGATCATTGACTCCATGATAGGTTATAAAATGATTTCACTCATGGATGTCTTTTTAGGGTACAACCAAATCAGAATAGCACCATAAGACTAATATAAAACAATGTTCACCACTCCATGGGGAACATTTTGTTATTAGGTAATGCCATTTGGCCTTAAGAATGTTAAAGCTACATATCAAAGGGCCATGACTATCATATTCCATGATATGATACATGATATTTTTGAAGACTATGTCGATGATATATTAATAAAATCCAAAACTAGGGCTGATCATCTAATATTGTTGCATAAGATATTTGAAAGATTACAAGAGTACAAAGTCATACTCAATCCAAAGAAATGTGTGTTTGATATTAATTTAGGTAAATGACTTAGCATCATCATGTTTCACAGAGGTATTGAAGTTGATCTATCTAAATTCCATGCTATAATCAAGATGTTACCACCAACTAATTTAAAGCAACTCCATAGTTTGTAAGGTAAGATCTAGTCAATCAAATGCTCCATCTATTAGTTAGCAAACAAGTGTCATCCATTTACACACCTTCTAAACAATGGAGTTGCATTTCACTAGGATGATCAATGCCAAATAGATTTTCAATAACTCAAAGACTATCTTGTTAATTTGCCTATTTTATTACCTCATATGCCAAGAAAGCTATTCTTGTTATACTTATCAGCTACCAACCATGTTCTAGGGGCACTCTTGGCTCAACATGATGAAAATGAAAAATATCATGTTGTATACTACCTAAGTTGTACCTTGGTCACATATAAACATAACTATACACCTATTCAAAAATCTTATCTATCCATGGTCTTCACAGCTTAGAAACTATACCATTACATGTTGTATAATAAGACCATGGTCATTTCAAAAGTGGATCCGCTCAAGTATCTACTATCTAAAATATTTTTGAAAGGTATAATGACTAAATGGATCATGATTCTCAGTGAGTTTGACATAGAGTATGTCAATCAGAAGGTAATCAAGGGACAAGTTCTTGTAAATCAACTTGTAAAAGCACATCTTACAGACAAACAACCACTCACATTTTAATTTCTTGATGAATCCATAATGACCATCATTGACACACCCCTTGGGGAGCATCCTTGGAAGATGTATTTTGATGGTTCATTTACTGCACATAGATCAAGGATAGGCCTATTGTTTATTACACCATAGAGGGATCTAATCCCTAAATCATTTAGAATCAACTTTTCTTATACAAACAACATGGCTGAGTATGAAGCACTTGTTGCAAGACTTTGATAAGAAATGCATTGGAACATATCTCATCTCCAAGTTTATGGTGATTCCTAATTAATCATCAATCAGGTCACAGATCATTTTCAAACTAAAGATGACAAATTAGTTCCATATAAAGCCATGTTCGACACTCTTAAACAACAAATTTCCAACATTTTGTTTGAGCACATACTAAGGGCTAGTAATAGACCTATAGATGCCATGGATACTATTGGCTCTCTAATTTAACAAATAGATAAAACTAGAGAGAATCAATTCCTCAATGTGAATTTGTCAGCACTAGTTCATGAACCTTCAACCATTTTAATGATTTATGATATTATTGCTCCTAATTCTATTTGGCACTCAGACCTTTACAACTACCTTCATGACAAATTTCTACCACCTAACCTATCTCAAAAACAAAATAAAGCCTTATTTCATCATTCCACTCATTATACTCTACTTGGATCCACCTTTTACCATCGTAGTTTTGATGGAACTCTACTTTATTGTTTAACTTTGACAGTTTACACTAAAGTTAAGAGAAGTACATGAAGGGATATGTGGAGCTCATTATAATAGGGTATTCTTATCTACAAATCTCTTGCATATTGGTTATTATTGGCCCATAATGGACGTAGATGCCACTACATATGTAAATAAGTGTGACAAATGTCAATAGCATGCTAATCTAATTCATCCCCAACCAAAACTTTGAAACTAATGTTGACACCATAGCCATTTTCTACATGGGGACTTGACCTCATTGGGAAGATCAACCCTAATTCATTTGATAGCCATAAATATATCCTTATTTTCACTGAGTATTTCACTAATTAGGTTGAAGCTATACCCCTCTCTTACATGACTAGAAAGCAAATTTACAAATTCATCTTCAACCATCTAATTTTTCGCTATAGTATCCCCTCTGACATTATATATGATAATGGAGGATCATTCAAGAATAAGGATGTAGATTAGCTATGTACTAAATATAATATCACACAACATTTTTCTATAGCATATTACCCTCAAGGTGATGGCCAAGCTTATGCATCCAAAAAAACCATTATCAATATTCTTAAAAAGATTGTCAATGATGTCAATCCTGATTAGCACCTACATATATTTTCTACCCTTTGGGCATATTGTACCAATCATCATACCCCTAAAAGAGCCACTCCATACTCACTTGTTTATGGTAATAAATCCATCCTTCCCATTGAGGTCAAATTGCCTTCACTGCACATCTCTTTCAAGCATGTCTTGGATGATCATGACTATCAAGTAGCTCACTTGCTAGAACTAGACCTACTTAAAGAGAAATGCAAAATCATGCTCAACAATATTCAAGCATATCATAATTGACTCAAATGCCACTATAATCAATATGTTAAGTATAGAACATTTAAAATTGGTGATCTTATTCTTAAAGAAAACCAAAAGAATACCATGTCTAAGAAGAAGTATAAAAGAAAATTCAAACCAAACTAGATAGGGCTTTTTATCATTACTGCAAATTATAGATCAAGAGCATATAGGCTTGCCACACCAAATGGAAATGAACTTCTTGAGCTGATGAATATTATTCATCTCAAGTGGTACTATGCTTGAGCGCTAAGGTGTATTATCCATAAGGACTATTTTAGCTATGCCATTTTATCACTATTTCTCTTTATATAAATATAATTCTTATCCATCCTCTTAGCCATATCTAATTTACATTTATGACCTATCAACCTAGTGTGTTTTAAAGCATAGCCCATTTGACCTTAGTTTTTGCCATTCATTATGCATTTTCAACATCAAAGAATCTAATCAGTTTCATCAGTTGGTTTAAGTACTTTAGATAGAGATCATATTGTGGAGCAGTGTGACAAAAATTTTGGTAGTTGCATCCTTTTTTATTCCTTTCTTACCACCACTCTTTTTACTACTTATAATCACCTTTGGGAAAATTAGTACCATTGATATATGCCATTATATCTTGGTTATAACCACATATGGGAAAACTAGGGGAAACATTAAGCCTTGACATACTAGCTTGTCACTTCCTATGTCATACTTTATATTTTTACCAACCGTGCCTATTTTATTTGAATTGACTACTACACTAGTCAAATTCCTCCACTATAAGGGTGGAACTATAGTGAGTTGAGGTCTTACTCTGAGATTATGTAGGTAACACTCAATACTTTTTAATGTTAGCTCAGTCAACCTAAGCCATGCTCTCACCATTTTTCAAGCAACCTAAGCCATGCTCTCACCATTTTATGAGCAACCTAAGCCATGCTTTCACCATTTTTCAAGAAATCTAAGCCACACTTTTTCCATTTTATGAGCAACCTAAGTTTGAATGCTCTCACCATTTTGTGAGCAATTTAAGTTTAAACGCTCTCACCATTTTGTGAACTTAAACCATTTAGTGTCTCATCATTCTTTATTAAGTTGAGATACTTCAAAAAATTCCAAAGACATTTGAAAAATCATTAGAAAAGAACAAAAACATTGACCACTTCTTTACCTTTAGGATTCTAAGAACCCTTACTAAGTTATAAGAAAATCACTTGTCATTTAGTTTCTCCATCTTTTTTGGCCTTTTTCTCTCATGTACTTGCCATTTTTCAAGACCATTCATATTATTCTATCACATCCATTATGTTTTTTTCCTTAGTTATCACATTCTTCCCATTACCTAGGAGAACTACATTTGGCCTAAAGTTTTTTATTGGACATTACATCCATATAACTATGCAGGTAGCATCCACTTGCCTAGTGCATATGGAGATAGTCTGACCACCCCCTTCCTTTGTCAAGATCTTAACAAGAACAATTGATTAATTTTGCAAGCAACTAAACATGGAATTAACCAGAATTGAAAGTAACTAGAAATCAGAATCAGCAAAGAATAAGAGATACAAGAAACAATGAAAACTTGTATTAAACTCTTGGAAATACAATTGAAGAAATCTCTCTTTCTTCCACACCTCTCTCAGATGTATAGATCTCTTTCCCTCAAGAGTTCTCTCTTCACAATTACAAACACAATTCAGCTACTTGAATTGCCTATCTTACATCTTACCACTTACAAGCTATGAAGATCTATCCCTATATATAAAATTAGGGATCATAAGCTATGCAATATCAACCATTAGATACACCTCCTAATCTAAGGCTTAAAATAGTCCTACTAAAGATAGAGACGCGGACTTAAGACTAACACTTAATCTTATCATGCAAACAATTCATTCCATCCATGAAAATAGACTTTCTAGACGCACAGGTGACCAACATCGGTCCCTGTCAGTTTGCACATGACCAACGTCAGCCAATATATAACTGACATCGATAGCCTCTAGTTGATCCCTGACCGACATCGGTGACTATGTAAATCTTGCAACTTTGCATTTGCTCATCCATGAAGCTTTTAGCTCCACACCTCAACAATCTCCCACTTGGAGATAAATTGTTGCACCTATACCTGTACAGCAACATCTTCTAGCTTGTCCATCATCTTCAAGCTCAATTTTGAAGACCAACAAAATTTGAATGAAGATTTAACTTCTCCTTTGTTATCGGCTTTGTTAACATATCTACAGGGTTCTCATCTGTATGGATCTTTTCCAACTTCAACTCACCATCCTCCAATACCTGTCTAATGAAATGGTACCTAAGCTGTATATGTTTGGTTCTTGAATGAAAGGCTGAGTTCTTAGCCAAATGAATTACACTATAATTATCACTATATAATCTACAACTCTCTTGCTCCTTTCCCAACTCTTCTATGAACCGTGTCATCCATATCATCTCCTTGCTAGCCGCTGTGGCTGCAATGTATTCTGCCTCTATAGTAGACAAGGCAACAACCTTCTGAAACTTTAAAATATAGCTAACTACCGTTCCACCAATAGTAAAAACATATATTGTGGTGCTTCTCCTACCATCCAAGTCACCTGCCATATCCGAATCTACATAACCATGTGTAGACACCAAAATCGTGTCTACTCCCTTGGTCATTCTCCTCATCCTCTCCCCCCTTGGTCCCCTTCGTCTTATTTCACTTAACCACTCCTAACCCCCTAAACACTTATTAATTTAAAATAATTAACTATTTTAAATTAATAAAATCCTTTTTCTCTCTCCTCATGCCACCTCACACCCACCTTAGGATGCCCTTCTTTAGATTCCCTTCATCCACCCTATGACCCATTTATGACCCCCATTTCATTCTCCCACGCCTATTTAGACCCTCTCGACCATTTTCCCATGGCCCTTTGACTCGGCGGTGTGCAAGAATGGGCAGAAGGCTAAAATTAGCCTCTATCCCCATTCTACAGCCACCGATGTCAATCATTCTTTAGCCAATGTCAACAGTTTTACCAGCATCGACAGCCTTCAAGACTGCATTCCACCTCTGGAACGTGAATCCTCTCCTTCGACCTCTAATCAATCTGACCTTTTAGTCTTCAGCAATCCGTTCCTTCACTCTGCCACTCTGCCAATATTCAAACCAGACCTCTCACTCTCTCTCTCACAGGGCTTCTGCACCAGCAACAGCATCAATCTTCTACACTAGCAATAGGTCCTCCACACAGGCTACATCAACAACAGGTACAGGTATCAGCAGCACTCCTTCAGTAGGCCATAGGTATGTATATTGTCTGTGTTCTCATTATGTTTTTAGTTATTGCTTTTAAGTAATATCACCCCCAAACTGGAGTGTCAACCAGACCAGACCTAAATCCTTATTTCTCTATCTCCCTATTGCCTCTATCTTCTGTCTGACCATACACTCTGTCCATTATCTCTGCAACTCTGCCCAAACCTCTACACAAACCATTAACCAAAACCAGACTCTCTTAGACCATCTAAACAACACAAAAACCCATCCAGACCCCTTTTTAGACCCGTCCACAGACCAAAAACTCATCTAGACCTCGTCCACAGACTACTGCCCCAACCGATGCCTGCTATAGAGACCACTGCCCCAACCGACGTCGGCAGACTAACCGACATTGGTAGACCTTGATAACTGATGTCGATAGGACCACCGATGTCAGCAACTATGACCAGGCCAATAACAACATTTAGGTAAGCATTTGCTTCCATTTTCTTTTTAGTCTTTAATCATTACAGTCTTTTATCATTATATCTTTTATCAGACATTACTTTTATCAATTAGTGGGTTGAATCCCTCAAGCTTTTGCTTTTGGGATCAAGCTTTTGCTTGGCAACCCACCATCTCCTCATCTAACGCCTTCTTTGTCTTAGTCTCTTTCTTTTGCAGGTGTCATCCTCCACAACCAAAGATGAATTCTCACAACATCTGGATAACAGTGCGCACGACTTCATCCAGGTACACACAAGCCTTAGACCATTTCTTCTCAATTTCTCATTTCTTACTTCTATCCTTTGAATGTAGAAAGCAAAAATAGCATAAAAACATTCTGGCACGCTCGGTGGGACCTTGGGGTCTTCCTTGGGTTCCTTTTCTTTCTGTTCATATAGGTGCATTAGGTTTCTCCCTTTTCACCTCTTTCTTCTCTTCTAAACAACATCATAAGCAGGATTAAAAAGAACCTTTCTTTCTTTTCTTGCATTTCAAACTAGTCAAAAGTCATATTCTTCAACCCTTTCTCAACTTGTTTTCATTCGAACTCACATTTCAACTTGGGCTTAAAACACATTACATTGCATTTCTGCTTGCTTCCATTTCTTAATCCACACCTAGTAATTAATAACCACATTATGAATTAACCATAGTCCACTTTATGTTACACAACCAAACCACTTGCACCAAATCAAACATCGAAACTCACCTGAGACAAGGCCCGATTGGGATTTCATCACCCAGCGGATACCTTACCCATCCCGACAATCCTACTTGGATTTCATCACTAAGGGGAAAGCCCACTCTATTCTCTAGCAGAGGATAATCTCTAGGGAAAGTATATTTTGGCTAAACGAGACCAGCTTATCACTAGGCTCATGAAGTGAGGGGAGCTTGCTCCTTAGCACCAGGCCATGTACGAAACCTAACCCAGACTCTTGAGTGCCTAAACAAACCTGAAACCATCCATAGACTACCTCTTCTAGGACACATTCTAACAGCCAACCTCCCAAACATCACTTTAAGGCATAATCCAATAGGATTCTAAAAGTTGATTCTTAGGATTTAACGCTTAGGATCTGCTTGTCTTCTTCATTTTTTCTATTCCCATCTACTTGTTTGAGCTAGTGAAGACATTTTTCTTCCTTTTTTTCCAAGAATCTTCAAATTTTCTAAGTTTCTAGAAACCACAGTCACCAACATTAGCCTTACCACCAACATCAGCCATCTTCCCTCTCCGGAATCGATTATCTAATCGACGTTGGCCATTTTTCCCATCGACATCAATTTTTCAACCGACGTCGGTCACTGTCACAGTCCCTTGTTTTCAAAATAGAAGCCTAAAACCCACCCCTTTTTCTGCCAAAAACCACATTCTGAGTTTTTGAAACTAAAAAAACATAGTTTCTGAAACCTGACACCCCTCTTGCCTTGAATGGTTTTGACGTGTAGTCGAACCGAGGCTCTTCTTGACCACGCGAGACATCAACCGCTTCCACCTTCCCCATCCATAACCAGTTCCCTAATAGAGTTCCACTCAGAGACCAAAAGAACTCCTACTCGATCGACCCCGACTCAAACCCCCATTGTTCTTGAAGGGGACCAAGATTTTGAGAGATTCTTGGACCTCAATGTCATAGCCCTCCAAAACTATCTCACAAGAAACCCAATGCGAGACCTTTCAGGTGAAGCGGCGATGACACTAACACCGCTCGCTACCTAGCCTTTTGCCTCAACCATTAACTTGACCATGGCCAATACACAAAGTTTGGCTTCTCCATCTATTTTTAGACCAACCTCCATCGGGGTTCCATTACCCCCTCAACCACACGCAATTCAACCAAGTTCTACATCATACCAGAACTTGATAGTCTCAACCCCTCACACTCTTGCACCCATAAATACAAGAGTGTCTATCTCCCCTTTTGCCAATGCTGCCACGCAACCACCTTTGGTGATACCTAGTCAACTTATGCCTTCTACCTTCATGACCCAACCACCTTTGGCCTCCACTTCTGTCCCCACGACTAGTTACACATATGTTGCGCCCCTACAAGCACAATCGACTACGTCATATGCCCCTTCTAGCACCTTTCAAGCACCCTACAACCTAGGGGGCACCCGATCCATCAATCCATTAGCAAATCTCATCAAGATGTTGATGGATAAAATGTCTAGTCTTGAGACCTCTATTTCTGGTTCACGTAATACCCTCTCATATGAGCAAATTTACAATAAACCCATCCATCCTTCCGTCCCTATCTGACCATACCCCAACCAGTGGGAGATTCCTAAATTTACTCACTTCCAAAGTAAGGAAGACCCACAACAACATCTATGAGCATTCAGACATGCTTGTTACCTCATAGCACATGATGATGCGTTACTTCTATGCACGTTTCCCATGTCATTTTTTGGCGCTGCCCTTGACTAGTATAGCTCTCTTACCAGACATTCTATCTTTTCATTCATTCAACTTGCCCAATTATTTCTCGACCATTTTTCTATCAACATCACCAAACAAGTCTCAATCACAGACCTCTACTCCATCAGGCAATTTGATGACGAATCTATAGTCGATTTTGTCGCCTATTGGAGAGGCTTGATTAACTAGCTCTCCTTCTCCTTGCCTCAACCTAAGCTCATCAAGCTCTTTTCTTGAGCATGTGCCAGGCACATCTCTTCTACATTGTAGATTCAAACATTCCATACTTTTGATGAAGCTTTCACCATGGCCCAAAAGCTCAAACTCTGTGCCATTGAAGAGGATAAGGTCAAATTGCATAATACTAATGCAAGAACTACTGACCCTTCTTCTTCCAAACCTTCTTCTTCTACCAACTCCAAACCCAAAGGAGTGGCCAACACTATGGTCATTAGATCACCATCCTCGATAACAACTAATCAATCTCAACCTTTTACATCTCCAAGCATCACCAAACAATTCCAACAATGGTACATCCAGCGTTCATACACTCCACTTGGAGAATCAAATGCTTCCATTTTGGAAAAACTTGTCAAGCAAGGAGTCCTCAATCTTCCTCCAATCTGACCACCTCAATTTGACCCTTCAAAATCCCTCCCTACATGGTATAGGGAGGCCGAATTCTGTCACTATCATCGCGTCCACGGCCATGACATCGACAATTGCCGAACCTTCAAAAACATAGTCTAAGACATGATCGACAAGGGAGATCTTATTTTGGATAACCTGAATGCCCCACCCAATCAACACATTAATATCTTCAAACAACCATTTCCAAATCATCTGCCTACCCAAAACCATGTCCAAACCTTGACCGAT
The DNA here is from genome assembly GCA_037957365.1 of Torreya grandis. Classification (NCBI taxonomy): domain Eukaryota; kingdom Viridiplantae; phylum Streptophyta; class Pinopsida; order Cupressales; family Taxaceae; genus Torreya; species Torreya grandis. The sequence continues at coordinate 2,088,169 of JARHVA010000897.1, forward strand.
AGCTCCCAAGAGCATGATATACGCACAGTCAACACAGTCTCACTTCTTGTCCCCGACCAATCTCCTTCACATGTGGAAGACCCTTCTTCCCCTATTTCTCCTCCACAGGATGAAAAACTTTCTTCTCCTATTAGTCCTCCATCGACCTCTCTTAAATTGGAGGACACCTTGACCATACCTATGCCATTAGCCACACCTTCGTCTTTCCTCCTACCAATGGAGGACCTACCTTACCTACTCTTTAAGCACAACTAGAAGGCACCATCATCCCTACCCTCTGCCCTCTTGAGGAGCTGCACTCTCCTATTTCTTCTCCACCAAGAGAAGAACCAGTCTTTTCACCCATTTCGACCAAGGAAGACCTAGTCACGATTTTCTCTTACCTTTTACCTGAGATTACTACATCTCACTCACCTCCGTCCACATCTGAACCCAAACCCATATCTAACCTCACCTTGCACAATGGTGGTCCTCAACCCAAACCAAAGAAGGCCACTAAACCACACCAAAGGACTCCTCCCCCACCTTCATCATTACCTTCAATTTTGAGCCCGCATCCGTCCACTTTAATAGGAGTGCTTCCTACTCCCATACTTCATAGAGGCAAGTCACCTCCATTACTCTCACAACCCATTAGACATATATCTCCTCCAATCCATCGACCAACATCTCCTAAACCAAAGTCATCAGGCCCCACTACAACAAGATGCTTAGACCCATTAGCAGGTTCTTATGCCTTACTGTTACGGCAATTGTTGCAGTCCTCTCGCATCAATCTTCCACCTCTTAAACTATATCAATCTCTCAGACCAAAACCACCCTGGTTTGACGACACTCAAATTTGTGCATATCATCGCATGCCTGGGCATGACACTGAGCATTATTGTGCCCTCAAGGTTGTCATTCACCAATGTCTGGGAAATGACACCTTTCTTCTTGACCATGTTAGCAACAAGCCTTCAACACCGCCCCACTCATCGACTCTCAAATCAAGACCATCTTGGTTCGATAACTCTAAATTTTGTCACTATCATCACACTCTGGGACATGACACTGAGCATTGTTGTGCTCTTAAAGCTATCACTCGTCAACATCAAAGAAAGGATACCCTTCTCATCAAGGATCCTCTTGACCACCCCTTCGATAAATCATCAACATCGATCCATGCTTCTCAAACCTCATCACCTAAATTAGGATCTCCACACCAGACTATGGTCCCTTTGCCACCTTTGACCCCCTTATTCGACACCAACACAGTCAATCTAACCACCAAGCCTCATCCAACCTTGACCAACTTGTCAAACATTCTCCCTACCCACTGGGGGAATTCAACTTTCATCCAAGCCTCGACCCACCCTTCAACCCAGTCTCAACCAAATCAATCAACCAACCTTTTCACCTAATCAATCAACCAATCATCAACCCAGACCTCGACCAGACCTCAACCATGACATTGACCAAGACCTCAACCAAATCTTGACCAAGACATTGACCAGACATTCACCTAGACATTGACCATGACTAGGCATTGACCAGACCATCGACGAGACACTAACCAATCATCCATCATGACCTCGATCAATCTTTGACCAAACATTCAACCAGTCTCGACCAATCAGTGACCATATCAACCAGCTTCACATCCAACATCAATACGTGACCAATCTCGAAGAAGCAAATGGGGCAAATCTACTCCTAATTGACTCGAACCTTATCATAATGCACAAGCATAAATAGGGACTTATCAGAACTTGAGCCCCTTTTTATGCCTTACATCTGTGACCATTCTGCTATTAGTCAAGTACTTAATCACTTGACATTTAACTTGAGCTCATCCCTTGAGCAATCCCTGTCATTATCATCCTCATTCCTTTCAACCCTGTTTCCCCAACACTTCGTCAACCCTTTTTGTCAAGCAGTAATGCTTTGTCCTAATAAAAGGGAACCCTTAAACTTCTAGAGGCTCATCCATGGCTGAACTTCAGTCAACAAAACATATCAAAAATGGGATACCTATCATATCAAAGGTCATAAACTCTAAATGTAGACTGCTCCCTTGAAGGACAGCTACATAATTGCTATATTTACTAGACTGCTCCCTTGAAGGACAGCTAGGCCAAACTCACATCAAAAACATTTAAAGCAAAGTATAGACCACTCCCTCGAAGGATGGCTATGACTAAATATTGCTACAAATAGCACTCTTTCTGAAGCTTCTTGCATCGATCAGCTTCACATATATGACCACCAAGCAAAACAACATCCCTATGCAGACTTCCTGCATCGATTAGTCTGTGCAAAAAAAATAAAAAATAAATAAAATAAATAAATAAATAAAATGACTGACATTCTATTAAAGTCATGGACATGCCTATAGTCGTTCTTGGTTCACCTATAAAAGGAGTAAGGTTATTCCTGCCACCAAAAAGGGTTACCCCATCCTCTCATATCACATATCCAACTTATCACCCCAGCATGCTCAAGGGATTTCGAGCTCACTTAACGTCAAGTGATTCGATTACCACTCTAACACAACCCACTGGTCAAAGACGTGATGCATGAATGGGGCTCTTTGTTCTAACAACCCCTATCTATGCTTTCATTTTGGTCTTTGTCAATGAAAGAGCAATTTGCCTTTCACTTATTTTTCACACTTTGGTCACATTCAACCAAACCTTTTTCTACCTAACCAAGCCAACCCAACATTTTTAGACCAACATCATGACATTGCTCATCGTCCTAGTCCTTTTCACATAGTTTCTATGGAAACCAATACACATGGAAACTATCAACCTAACACAATTTATGTTAAGCATAAACCAATTCTTGCTGAAGCATAAATAGACCTCAATTCATTTTTAGCATACATCCATCATGACTATGGACAATTGCTAGGGATGAAAGACCCTCGACCAATGTTACAAAATACACCATTTGGAAAAGGCTGTAACATCTTTTTCTCCTCATCATTTCGACACATGACCAAACCAATCATCGACCAATTTTTCCTCTTAGTTCGAACTACATTAGTCTGAGGCCCTATGACCGGGGCTATGTAGGCAGCACTCAGTTGACACGACATTTTTTGGGGTTAGCTCGGCCATCCCATTTGTTCATCTCTCAGATGGACAAACCCCTTTTTTTTCTTCATCACTCAACCTTGACCTTAACCAAGACCAGTCTATCGACCACTTTGACCACCTATCTACCACTCAGACCCTTCGTCTGAACTACATTGGTCTGAGGCCCTTCACATAAGGGCTATGTAGGTAGCACTCAAATCACATGACGTCTTCTGGGGTTAGCTCAACCACCTCTGTTTTTTCATCTCTCTGATGGACAAACCCTCTTTTCTTTGACCATGACCTTGACCTCATCCAAAACCAATCCATGACCTTGACCTTGACCAAGACCATCGACCACTTTGACCCTTCCTCCCTTTTAGAGAGAACTACATTGGCCTGAGGCCCTTTACACAAGGTCTATGTAGGCATCACTCAGATCACATGACATCTTCTGAGGTTAGCTCGGCCACATCCTTTCATCCATCCATCCACCTCAACCAATGACCATTGGAGATCATGCCTATCTCCTCCGACTTTGACCACTTCCAAGACAAACTTTGCCTTGGTTGTTTTTTCATGTACGCTACCTCATGAATGGTTAGCAAAATTGTGCGTAGCCCATATTTTTGACCCTCACAAGTATAGGATTACAAGCCAGTTAATCCACATTACTTGTGACATTTTTGTGTTTCCAGGAGCACTTTCTGAGCCTGAGATACCTGGAACATGACGACCATTAGAGCTTCAGCTTAGATTGAATAACCCAATCAGCTATGACTAAATGTTGGGGCCTGGTTACTTCAATTTTGGCACTCCTTGACCCTCAACCTATGACAATTTGACCTGACCGTCTCGTGAAGTGGTATACGTACAATCATGACTTTTGTAGCGTTCACACTCCATCTTCACCATCTTCATCCACTCTTTGTCAAATCAACACTTGATTTTAGGTTCCCTTCTCTCGACTCCTACTTTAAGGGGGAATACCTCATCCATAATCAGGGAAACCAACCCTCTTGTTTTTGTCTTGCAGTTCACTTGAACAACCAACAAAACGAAATCTACCTTATCCCACACCTGGGGCAACCAACTCCTATTTTTGTCTTACAGTTCATCTAGAACAACCAATAAGACAAAAAAGGGCAAAGAATACCTCATCCATAATCAAGGCAACCAACCCTCCTATTTTTGTCTTACAGTTTGCTTAAACAACCAACAAGATGAAATCTACCTTATCCCACACCTAGGGCAACCAACTCCTATTTTTGTCTTGCAGTTCATCCAGAACAACCAACAAGACAAAAAGGGGCAAATGTAGACACTAAAATCGTGTCTACTCCCTTGGTCATCCTCCTTGTCCTCTCCCCCCTTGGTCCCCTTCATCCTATTTCACTTAACCACTCCTAACCCCCTACACACTTATTAATTTAAAATAATTAACTATTTTAAATTAATAAAATATTTTTTCTCTCTCCTCATGCCACCTCACACCCACCCTAGGATGCCCTTCTTTAGATTCCCTTCATCCACCCTATGACGCATTTATGACCCCCATTTCATTCTCCCATGCCTATTTAGATCCTCTCGACCATTTTCCCATGGCCCTTTGACTCGGCGGCATGCAAGAATGGGCAGAAGGCTAAAATTAGCCTCTATCCCCATTCTATAACCATCGACATTGGTCATTCTTCAGCTGACATCAGTGGTTCTGTCGACATCGACAGCCTTCAAGACTGCATTCCACCTCTAGAACGTGAGTCCTCTCCTTCGACCTCTAATCAATCCAACCTTTCAGTCTTCAGTAATCCATTCCTTCACTCTACCACTCTGCCAATCTTCAAACCAGACCTCTCGCTCTCTCTCTCATAAGGCTTCTGCACCAGCAACAGCATAAGTCTTCTACACCAGCAACAGGTCCTCCACACAAGCTACATCAACAACAGGTATAGGTATCAGCAGCACTCCTTTAGCAGGCCACAGGTATGTATATTGTATGTGTTCTCATTATGTTTTTAGTTATTGCTTTCAAGTAATATCACCCAAAAATTGGAGTGTCAACTAGACCAGACCTAAATCCTTATTTCTCTATCTCCCTATTGCCTCTATCTTCTGTTTGACCATACACTCTGTCCATTGTCTCTGCAACTCTGCCCAAACCTCTGCACAGACCATTAACCAAAACTAGACTCTCTCAGACCATCCAAATAGCACGAAAACCCATTCAGACCCCTTTTCAAACCCATCCACATACCAAAAACTCATCTAGACCTCATCCATAGACTACTGCCCCAACCGAAGCCGGCTACAAAGACCACTACCCCAACCAACGTCGACAGACTAACCAACGTCAACAGACCTTGACAACCGATGCCGGTAGGACCACCGACGTCGGTGACTGTGACAAGGCTGATAGCAACATTTAGGTAAGTATTTGCTTCCATTTCCTTTTCAGTCTTTAATCATTGCAATGTTTTATCATTCTACCTTTTATCAGACATTACTTTTATCAATCAGTGGATTGACATCCCTCAAGCTTTTGCTTGGCAACCCACCATCTCCTCATCTAATGCCTTCTTTGTCTTAGTCTCTTTCTTTTGTAGGTGTCATCCTCCACAATCAAAGAGGAGTTCTCACAACATCTGGATAATGGTGTGCACGACTTCATCTAGGTACACACAAGCCTTAGACCATTTCTTCTCAGTTTCTCATTTCTTACTTCTATCCTTTGAATGTAGAAAGTGAAAATAGCATAGAAACACCATGTAGAGAAGTGTTTGACCCTCCATAGCATAAATGCCTACTACTTGTCCCTCTCAAATATCTAAGAATCCACTGAACTGCTTTCCAGTGTTCCTTCCCTGGATTGGCCATGAACTTACTAACAACTCCCACTACTTGGGCAATATCAGGTCTAGTACATACCATTGCATACATCAAACTCCAAACTATGGAAGAATATGGAACTCTATTCATGTACTCTAACTCATCATGTGATTTAGGACACCATTTTTTACTCAACTTGAAGTGTCTAGCCATAGGTGTGCCTACCGGTTTTGTATCCTGCATATTAAACCTTTCCAACACCTTATTCACATAATCCTCTTGAGACAAAATCAACCTATGATTTTTCCTATCTCTCTTAATACTCATGCCAAGGATTTTTTTTGTTGCTCCCAAATCCTTCATGGCAAATGCATGAGCTAATTTTACCTTAAGCTCAAAAATATCCTGCATGTGTGAACCTGCAACAAGCATATCATCTACATACAGCAACAGAATAATATATCTACCATTATCCAATCTCTTAAAATAAACACAATGGTCAGATTGACATCTACTAAAACCATGCTCAGTCATAAACCTGTCAAATCTCAAATACCATTGTCTAGGAGCTTGCTTAAGACCATATAAGCTCTTCTTCAACCTGCACACAAGCTTCTCCTTACCTTTGACCTCAAACCCTTCCAATTGATCCATATATATTTCTTCATCCAAATCTCCATGAAGAAACACTGTCTTAACATCAAGCTGCTCAAGATGCAAATTCTCAATAGCAACTAAAGACAATACAATCTGAATAGAAGTCATTTTTACTATAGGAGAAAAAAATTCACCAAAATCAATACCTAGTTTCTGTGCAAATCCCTTTACTACCAACCTGACCTTGTGTCTCATTTGTCCATTCTCACCTTCCTTTAATCTATAAATCCATTTGTTTTTTAGTGTTCTCTTACCCGCTGACAACTCAACCAAATCCCACGTTTCATTCTCTCTCAAGGAATCAATCTCCTCATTCATGTCAAGCTCCCACTATTTCTAGGTTTCTACCTACATTGATTCATCAAAACTCTCTAGTTCTCCACTATCAGTGAGCAATAAGTAGAATAATGAAGGGAAATATCGAATTGGAGGTTTACTTACCCTTTTTGACCTCCTCAAGAGCATTTGAGACTCATTCACTACTTATTGTCCGCCCAAATTCTCTGTCAGTGACTGATCTCAATCATCTCCAGGTCTGTACCTAACTGACATTGGTTCCACCCAACCGATGTCAGTTCCTATCTAACTGACATTGGTTCCTTCATGACTGATGTTGATTACTGTCTGACCTATCTGATTGATGTCAGTTCTTTCTTAACTGATGTCGGTGTCTATGTTTTTCTGGAAGTGATTTCCCACAAGCTCATTTTGGATCACAATCTCATCCAAATCTCCATTGCTCTGCTTAGAATCATTTAACCTCTTGAGTTGATTCCTATACATCACTTTCTCATTAAAAACAATATCACGGCTGCTAATAATCTTGTTAGTTTCTAGATTCCACAACTAAAATCCGAAATCTTCAGAGCCATAACCAATAAAAGTGCACCTCATAGATTTAGCATTCAACTTCTTTCTTTTTTCTTTATCAATGTGCACAAAAGCTTCAGAACCAAAAACTCTGAGAAATGAAAGATCTACCTTTTTGCCTATCCAGGCTCTTCTAGAATTCCACCATCCAGTGCAATACAAAGTCCTCTGTTAATCAGGTAAACTATAGTGTCTACAGCTTCTGCCCAAAACTATAAGGGCAAACCAACATGCAACCTCATACTCTATGCACGCTCCATTATTGTTCTATTCATCCTCTCAAAAACTCCATTTTACTGAGGTGTCCTTGGAACCGTCCTTTGCCTACATATTCCATTCATAGAATAGTACCTATTGAACTTATAGCTATAATACTCACCACCATTGTCAGATCTAAGACACTTCAATCTCAACCCTGTTTCATTCTCAACCAAAGCTTTCCATTTCATAAATGTGTCAAATACATCAGATTTCTTTTTTATGCAATAGACCCATACCTTTCTTATAGCATCATCAATGAAAGTAACATAATATTATGATCCTCCAATAGAAACTACCTGAGCTGGTCCCCACACGTCTATGTGAACAAGCTCCAACTTGTGCTTCCTCCTTGTTGACCTAGTTTTGAGAAACTTCACTCTCTTCTGCTTTCCAAAAATATAATGCTCACAAAAATCTAGATCTATTCTTTTCAAATCTGAAAACTTACCTTTTGACTTTAGAACTTTCATTTCCTTCTCACTCATGTGGCCGAGCCTATAGTGCCACAACTTTGCATCTACATCTAAAGTAGATAATACAGAACGAGAATAATTAGTAATACAATTACATAAATAGAGAGTACCTTCTCTCTTACCTTTGTCCAATACAAGTGCACCCTTGGTAACCTTCCAAGATTCAGTTGTGAGAGTTACTATACAACCCTCATCCCCCAACTTTCCTACAAAAATTAGATTCCTCTTCAGGATGGGTACATGCATGACATCCCTCAACACCCATGTGTTGTCATTCTATAATTTTAGCTGCACTTTTTCTTTGCCAACAATTTTACAAGGCTCATCATCCCCTAAATGGACTTTTCCAAAATCTCCCTGGACATAATCACTAAAAAATTCTCTATTTGGGGTTGCATGGAAAGAAGCACCAAAATCTACAACCCAAGATTCTATTCTATTATTTAAAGAAAGTACAAGAGCATCTTGTGCAATAATACCTACAACTTTTGCTTCTTCTTTACCTTCATGCTGATTTTCTTCTTTAACCGGTAACCAACAATCTTTCTTTGTATGCCCTATCTTTTCACAATTCCAATAGATTATTCTTCTTCCATTTCTAGATTTGGATCTTCTTCTCATCTTTGACTTAGACCTTGATCTCCCTTGTTTTCTCTTCTCTTTTTGCCTTCCCCTACTTTTAATACTTAAAGCATTACTTGATGATTCCCTTGTGCTTTTCCTGCGAGTCTCTTCATTCAAGATTACACTAACAACATCATCTACTTTCAAGATATTTGTAGCAGATGCAGTATTACTAACTGCCATTACTAAACTATGCCAACTTTTAGGCAAAGAACATAATATTAAAAGAGCCTTTTATTTCATCATCAAAAACTATTTTGACTGAATTTAATTGATTTACAATACCATGGAAATCATTTAGATGACTACATACAAATCCACCTTCCTGCATTTGCAAATTAAATAATTGCTTCATAAGATATACCTTATTTGAAGCTGAGGGCTTTTCATATAAATTTGCTAAAGTGTCCATCAACTCTATTGTTGACTTTGCCTGTGACAAGTTGAAAATCACAGAAGATGTTAGGCTCAACCTTATGAATCCCAGAGCCTTTCTATCAAAAACATTCCATTCTTCATCTTCCATATCTGTGGGCTTCCTTGAAATCCCACCCAACGGTAAGTACAGATCTTTCTTTTACAGATAATCCTCTATCTACATCCTCCATAATTGATAATTCTTGCCATTGAACTTCTCCATTCTTAGTTTACTTTCTTCTGCCATTGCTATGCTCCCAGTCAAACAGAAACCCCTGTGAGTGCCCTATAATCAACACACACTAAACAGATCTAAAACCACCTATTAGTGAACCCAAGCTTTGATACCACTTGTCAGTTGGTATCACTTGGTTAACTAGCAACCTAGCTCTGATACCACTTGTCAATGGTATCAAGCTCTAAACCAGCAACCTTGGCTCTGATACCACTTATCAGGATCTTAACAAGAACAATTGATTACTTTTGCAAGCAACTAAACATGAAATTAACCAGAATTGAAAGTAACTAGAAATCAGAATCAACAAAGAATAAGAGATAGAAGAAATAATGAAAACTTGTATTAAACTCTTGGAAATACAATTGAAAAAATCTCTCTTTCTTCCACACCTCTCTCAGATGTACAGATCTCTTTCCCTCAAGAGTTCTCTCTTCACAATTACAAACACAATTCAGCTACTTGAATTGCCTATCTTACATCTTACCACTTGCAAGCTATGAAGATCTATCCCTATATATAGAATTAGGGATCATGAGCTATGCAATATCAACCATTAGATACACCTCCTAATATAAGGCTTAAAATAGTCCTACTAAAGATAGAGACACAGACTTAAGACTAACACTTAATCTTATCATGCAAACAATCTGTTCCATCCATGAAAATATACTTTTTGGATGCACAGGTGACCAACGTCGGTCCTTGTCAGTCAACACATGACCGACGTCAGCTGATCTATAACTAATGTCGATAGCCTCCAGATGATCCCTGACCGATGTTGGTGACTATGTAAATCCTGCAACTTTGCATTTGCTCATCTGTGAAGCTTTTAGCTCCACACCTCAACGTCCTTTTCTTTTATTTCCCCATTTTGATCATTTTTTAAGTTATCAACTATTTTCTAGGGGCAATGTTCATAGGGTTTCTATTACATTGTTTATTTGTTTATTTTTGCTTATTTTGTTTATTTGTCTATCTGTTTGTTTACTTTTAGCACTATTACCTTGATTCATTTTATCTGTGTTCATTAGGTGATTCCTTTCCCACACTTACACTTAAATCCATCCATATTCATATGTTTACATTATCATCATGGTTTCTATCATTGATGCATTATTTTCTATTTATTATTAGATTACATGAGTTGGTCTTTATGCATATTTTGGCCAAGTCCTCATGATGTTATACCATGATTCTTACCAACACATGCTACAACAAACATGAGCTTTAAGTAGTCTATTTAGTAATGGAAGCATCTCTTTAGCACTGACATCTTAATTCTATCCTAATCATATTCCAAATAGAGTAATTTAACATGATAGAATTCCAACCCTTATTAATTTGGAGGAGCATCTCCATACTAGTAGGTTATTCCAATTTATTATTCCATCTGTGTCAATTTATCATCATCCTCAACCAATTTTATCATGTTTACCATAATTGAGGTTTAATGATTATAACCGCTTATGGGCAAATCATTGCACACCATCCCACCTACATTTCTTAATGATTATAACCAATTTTGGGCAAATCATTATGTTATCACCATTTTAATTTTTCTACCCATAGAAGGGCATGTTATTATCTTGTTTATCTATCCTAATAGGGCTAGCTCCATCTTCTCAATGATTATAAATGCTTTTGGGCAAATCATTGTGTTATCATACCATATTATCACTGTCAGGGTACAATGCTCATAAACACCTTTAAGCAAACCATTACACACCATCCCACTTGCATTCTTAATGATGTTGACTACTTTTTTAGTATCATTGTGTTTCACCCCATCATCTTTCCTTTCTTTGGTCCCCTTTTTTCACTTCTTTCTTTTTGAGGGACCATTTGTTGACCTACTTGTGCCAACCATTCCCTCAAGGGGGCATCATATAGTTAGTTTATCATCATTGTAGTTATAAGCATATAAGACATTTTCATTATTTGAGAAGATGTTACTATGTTTATAGCTTGTAATGCCTTCCCAAATAGGGGCAAATTATAGACACCTAAATCCGGCCACCAATAACCTCCAATCAAGCTTTTGGCCAATTTTCACCCAAAATGCACAATTTGGCCTAAAAATACTAAAACATGCTAAATGATGTGAAAATGACATATTTAAGTACCAATTTTGCACCTAGGTGCTCTGGATTGCTTTTTTCTATCAAATATTTTGCACAAGACATATGCCTTTGTTATTTTATGTTGGTAACATCCTAAATGGGATAATGGATCTAACACATCTGACATTGCTTTCCAATTCCAATCTAGTCAAATTTTAGACTAATAACAAGGTATTCTGATCAATTTAGGTAATTTGGGCATAATGTGCTTAAACATGCTTAAGAGATAATTAAACCAAATTAAGGCCTAATTAATAATTCCATGGAAACTTGTTAAATAATTTTTTTTTTAAATAAATTTTAAATATCTACATCATCAAGTGACCTCATTTCTTGGGAAGACATCCCTAGACCATAAATGCCACAAATATCAAGATTCATGCCCTCCATGCCTCATCAATGACTTTTATGATGCCCTACATGCCTCTTAATTTCCCCTTATTCCAATTTCATGATGAGTATAATTATAAACTTAATTCCAAAAATTGAATTAATCCTTAACCACACATCTTAATCTTAGGATGGATGGTTTAGGTTGATTCTAGACATTCTAAAAAATATATAAATAAGAGCCCTTACCACATCATTTCTAAGTCATTATTATGAAAATTTATAATATAGAATTGATTACAAAGCTTCAAAAAACTAGTGTTACCATGCTAAATTGATTCCAATCCAATCCAAGCCATAAGCCAAAGGTGCCAAGGAGAGATGGAGGTAGACAAGCTTCCTTTGCCAAGGACTTCATGAGCACAAACTGAGCAAGCCACTACAACAAGAATTTTGGAGCATCCAAGGAAGGTAAAATAGGGTTTATTTTGCATTTTAGTTGTGTGTTTTTATTCATGTTTGTTAACTAAGCTCTCCCTAGTGTCTAGGCCTAGAGATGTTATGCTAGTTAGAGTGTTTTTTTCATTTTTAAACTAACACCACATTAACCATCCTCTCTTGATTCAAATTCTTAGATCATAGATATAACTCTCCATAACCTTTATTACTAGGGTCATGCTTCTTAATATACTTAAAGAGCATATACATATCTGCAGGTCCATGACATGCAAAAGGAATAATGAGGTAAGTCTCAAGGGTCTCTTGAAATATGTGGTGATAAAATAATATTTCCATGACATGTGCACTTTTGTTAAGTAGATGTTCATGAGATGAAAGGAAAAGATGAATGTTATTAGGCCTATCTACATACTTCAAGATAATGAGACTCCCTTCAAGGTTTCCCCATACATAGTTTTAAGATTGGTCTTCACCTTGCAAGGTCCTATGTCTTCTTCCAAACAAAATAGCCCATGAAAGTACAGATAGGTCTATGGTAATATTTCAAGTATTCCTTAGAGTAATGTTCAAGCTTCAAAGAGAATTTTAAGCTTAAGAAGGTTTCTACTTTTACAGGCCTAGTTGATTAGTGTGAAGTAGTTCTAATGTGTCTTGGGTAATGATAGAGGACTATATGAATATAAATGTGGAGAATGAAGAGGTTAAATCCTAAACACCACCTATAAGGCTTGTAAATCCAAGAGATTGGGGTTGTAAAGGATTGATTGTAGGTTTAAAAATAGATGAGAAGGCAAAATGTGATATTAAAATCATGGAGATACATGTTTATTAATCCATTCAAGATCTCTTATTAATCAAAATGTCAATAGTTAAGATGAAGTCCTTAATTTCATACTTCTTCAACATGTTAAGCACTAGTAAGAGTGAAGGTTAACGGTCATTAATAGCATGATGGGGTATGAAAGTATTAAAAACTAATCTTTCAAGCATGTAACTCCCTTAATGAGGTGTTAATCAAGGTAGGTTAACCCTCAAGGATCCAAATGTCATAGGATATTCCTTCCTAAGTCGAACATTCAACATATACAAGAGGTGGAAATGGGAGAGTTAAGGCCTTTAGCACAAGGGAGAGTCTTTTTTTCAAGAGTGGAGCAATGATTTGACCAAATCATACATGTTTAGGCACTCTAATGAAAAAAATAACAATGATGAAACCCTCTCCTCCACTCCTATGCCTATATTCCATTAGAGACAATCAAAGTGGAAAGTTTAGTGTGTTGATGAGATGTGAATACCCCTGATTTCCACTCTCTTTTATCTTGCATGGGCTGGACTTAGGATGTAATAGTTGCATTTATGTAGCCTAGTAGTGTTTATTCTCATGTCTTGTCTTATTTTTCACATAAAAAGTGGTGAAAATTCCTTTTTTTGTATCCCTCCTCTTGGGTATGATAACACTCTACTCTTTTGGAGACTTGTAATGCTAGCTTAAGCCTTGAACTATCAATAAAATACTAAATTTGTCTCTCTTTGCTTATTATCTCACTATGTATTTTAGAAGTTCAATTACATTTTGTGTTTTTTAATCTCTTTTGATTAGTTTGTGATCAACTGTAGATGCACATTAATCTCTTTTAGCTAATTTTTAAGGAAATTGTAGACACTACAACCCTTATGCAAGTTGTTTTCTTCACCATACCTCTATTATAATGTGCTTGTGAGAGTGTGTTGCTAAAATTAGTGTTTTAAAGTTTGTTCTTATGTTGTTAGAGTAATTGGATGAGATCCCTAAACTTTGATGCATCACCTTTTTTCAATTTTAGTTCATCTTCTTACCTATTCCACCACCAAATACACTTAGTCCTAGCTATAGATATGTCTCTTTAGCATATTTTTAGGTTTGAAATTAATCTTAAATTAGGTACATCTTAGTTTAGGAGGGATATGTCCCTCTCTATAACTTCATCTCTAAAGTGCCAAGGTCCCACACCTTGGGGATGGTCCCATTATTTCCTTTAGAACAACTAATTTTATTAAACAGGGGTTGGATCCAGGTAACAAAAATTTTGGCACACCCAATGGGACAACTCTCATAGAGTTGGAAGAATTTAGTTAAGGATTTGGTGCTATCCTTAACAATTTATAATATAAGTGAATACATTTTAAAGGAAAATGGTGACTCTATCCCTTTCTATTTCTAGATTAACTCCATACTTTCATGCCAAAGGAGAAAAGGTATTATAATATAGGTACTAATTTTGAGTTTGTTGAGTTATCATTTACCCTTAGAAGAATAATAACTACATTGTCACAATCCCATGAAATAAGAGAAAGAGGTTCTAGTCAACATTATTCAAGGGCCTAATCAACAGCTCCATTTGGTATACTTCCAAGGCCAAGAGGTAGGTTAAATCCGATTCATCATATGGATATTCATAGGAATCAATTATTTATTACATTTGATAGAGGTATCCAATTGGATATACAATAATATGATGACATACCTAGCTCATCCCTAAAGATCATCCCATCCTTCATTGCTGAGAACTCCACAACACATATTGAGCACATCCAAGATGTTGTAAACATCTATTCAGTTCACCATGTAACCTAGGATAACATAGTTATGGGGATTTCAGCTACATCCTTGAATGGGAGATCTCTCTAGTGGTAAAAAGGTATATAATTAGGTTCTATCCACAAATGGGATGAGTTGGGATAAATATTGGGCTAGTATTTCGATGACAAGAGTGACCACCTTTCACTCATGGTGGACTTTGATTTCATTTCTATAAAACATGGGATAAAATCCTAAATTTGGTTAAAATTACCACTAACACTACTTTATTATAGTATTTGAGGTCCTTAAATTGCGATATAGTAGTGATGATTCATTTTGTAGGGTGTAAAACTCTCCTTAAAGGCTATGATATTACCATTAAGTCTAAAAATTGCCTCATAAAAGTTGGTAAAATTACCCCAAGGCATCCCTTTCCACTTTTTATAGAATTACCACATCCTACACTATCCACTCAAACCACTTTAGTGCCCATTCTATCAAGGAACAACCAACCAACCATATATACTATTCCTCCTAGTGAACTACATGAGGTGAAGTTACTATTATAGAACTTTGGAAATGAATGAGTTAATTTGAAGAGGCATGTAAAATTTTAGACTTTATCATTCATATAATCAACCCTTCCAATGCAATACACAACTCTATCAAGGTAATTCTCAATCATAGGTCCAACTTACTCATGTTGAGCCTTACAAAAATCATAACCATAATAATACTAGTACCTCAAAGGCAATTGTGCGCATGAAAAATAAATTAGTGTAATATTACGAGTGGTTATTTCCTTTAAACCAACCAAAAAATCATATAACTTATGAAAATTGGATGCCCAATTAAGGCTTGATTATGTAAATTATAGCATCTTCCCAAGGACAATATCATGAACCAGATCCACAAGTTGAAGGTGGACATGAACTAGCTCAAGTACAAGGTGAGTCCACTTTGGTGAATTTAAAATAAAGTGAATTCTATTGTATGAATCAAACTAAAAATCCAAGTAAATGTGGCACCCTTGTAACACATAATACAAGGTTCAAAAAGAAGAGAAGTAGAATAAGGTCCTTCTTCAATTGGTCAAGTTTTAGCGTCTCAAGCTCTTCAAGAAGAAACCAAATAGAAGATAGTTTTTAATCCAACCAAATCACAAGAAAAATTAACTATTCTAGAATAAAATTAGCCACCAATCAACCAATACTAAAGGTAAGATACTATTATTCCAAAATTATAGTTAAAAGGAGGAAAAATTACATTCAATATTATTGATCAAATGAAGAGAACAGATCTCAGTGTCACCATATGGGAGCTCTATCCATCCCAACTCAAAGAGACCTATTGAAGGAATCCTTAAGTCATCTTGGTCAAGTAAGGTAAGTACAATAACTACCCTTAATAGTAGCCAAATTGGTAAGCCACCTCCATTTTACTTTTCCATTGTCATTGACAAAAACCTTATCCATAACTATATGATCAACATAAGAGTAAGAAAATATGTCATGCCTAAGAAGATAATTGACTTGCTAGGTCTAGAGTATGCTTATATCTCAAATGATATAGTCCAACTGGATGGTTTAACTATTAGGATTATGGAAGTAAATTTGTTGCCCAAGATATTTAAATCATTGAATTGCCCCCATATTTTTATATATGCCTATCATGTGAATTCACTATAAAGATAGGTGGATACTTGTATTATGATTGGTCTCATATGTTTCTTAGGACTAGGTATGGGACAAAAGTGATCATTAGATCTAAGCTAATATCCAAGGACCATATTCAGCCCTATTTTCCAAACCCCATGAATGTGAATTGCACTATATTTAATCAAGATGAGGAGGATGTTATTCATGAAGCCACCACCATTTTTGAAGAGGTCCCTAATTGCTTTCTTGATGAGTGAGATGATGAGCAGTATGATTTGATCCATATGACCACATTGAAGATATTGGATTAGGAACCTACTACATTATTAAAGAGAATTATATTTTTCCAAATCTTATCAAGGGATAAGAGGACCTTAAAGGCATGTGGAAGCTATACTTTGATGGTTATAGGATAAAGAATGGGTCTAGTGTAGGTATTGTCTTGATTTATCCAAAAAGGGAGAAATATATTTTCTTATATAAGCTATAATTTAGTTGCACTAGCATTGTGACAGAGTATGAATCACTCATTCAAGGCCTTCAAGTGGATCAAAAGAGAGGGATAAATTTGATTTAGGTGTTTGGGGATAGTGAGACAATTATTAATCATATTGTTGGGTAAATATTTTGTTGATCAGCTAACTGATGAGCAAAATAGGTCTCTTCAACCACAGCATAGGGAATTGGTCAGCCAAATGTGCAGGTTTACTACATCAAAAGGGGACAAATCTCTCCTCTCATCAAGGGGAGGCTCCCTGTAGATATGCAAGAGATATATACTATATATATAAATAAAAAATAACACTCAAGGGTAGGATAAACCATCCATCTCTCTTTTTTTAGAGATGATGTTCACAAATCAAAAGAGAAATCTTGATGAAATGATAGAAGACACTCCTCTTCTTTTAGAAGTGTTATTCAATAGACAAAAGGAATCTTTCAGGTGATGATAAGTAACTGTAATAGGGCACAGTAACACAACAGGATGAAATGAGGCACAAAGTCTCCACCTCAACTGCCAAAGAGTGAAATACAAAAAATAATGAGGGCACAAAGTCATCTCAAGGTCTTTTACATAGAAACAGAATACGAAGGATAATGAGGGCACAAAGTCATCCCAAGATCCTTTACAAAGGAATAGAAAAATAGACAAACTAAAGACAATTGTGGCAACACAAAGTCTCTCCACAACTAGCTTTAGGACACCTTCCTGATCACTTTCACTATTTTTTCTTATTTAATCAAATGGAATAAAAAAATTTATTAAGAAAACATACATAAGAACAATTTCCCCAACAACCAAGTTGTTCCAGCACAAAGTCTAAAGACTCACTTGTTTTCTTATTCAAATAATGAAATATGATCAACAATCTGAGCTCAAAGTCTTAGTAATGTCTTTCAATTTGGGCAGAGTTTCATTTCTAATTACAGACTCAGATCTATAAAACAATAAGAGAGTCCAGTATATAATGCTCCAAGAAAGACTTGGGTGCTTTATTTCACAAAAATGTGTTACGATGCATTCAATGCCTTTAATGCATTTTAAATTCTATCCATGGGTTATGATAGAATCAAGCATCAGTCTTTAATATGGGCCACCTAATGTGTTTTTTGATATGCACACAACTATTTTCTTTACCTGCTGTAGAAAAATGGGTCACGTCATTAAATGTTCGTGCTCTTCTAATGTCCACCTGGTGGGCTACTTTACCTTCTAGAAACATATCTTATGCATGGATATTTTTGATCTTTCTCCATCATTCCCCCTTTCCTTTCTATATTTCATCCTTATCAGTGCAATCTAAGCTCTTGGGCTATCTCTTTTGGTCTTGCTGGCTCCTTACACTCTTCCATCAACAATTTTTCCCTTTAACATTTTTGCCTTTTGCATTCAGGTCCATGTTCCAGCTTTCAAAGATCAATGGCTATTTCATTTCCATGAATTTGACATCTTCAGGCCCATCATCATTAGGAAACCAACATCTAGTTTGTTACCCTAAATTTGATAGCTTTAGGGACATCATCAGGCATTTGGATCTCAAAGGCTAATTCATGGTGCTCAAATTTGACGTCTGTGGGCCCATCAATCTCCTCAACAATTCCTTTGGCATTCTTGTTTTGTCCTTCCCAGAGGGGACCTACCCTTTAGGGTCTTGAGAAATGATTTACTTTGGTCGGTAAGAGCCCCCCAACAAGGGTTCCTTCCCTTTGGGCAGTCTTTGAATGGCCTTCAGGATTCTTTCTTCAGTGGGCTTTATCCTTCAAGCTTTTCCTTTGGATAAAAGTCTAAAGGAATTGTTCCTTTCCTTCCTTCATTCTTTCTTCCTACTGGGCCTTTTTTTTTCTTTGGTGGACTTTTGCTTTCCATCGAGTTTATTTCCTTCAAACTTTTTGTCTGAAGGAATTGTTCATTTACAACTTTGTCATGGGAACTTTTCTGAAGGAATTCCCTTGCTTGCTCGGCCTTTGAATCGGTCGACTTGCTCCCCGCTTGCCCTCTGCAAGGGCTGCTTGAGCTCTAAAGTCACCTTTCAAATTTTTACAATGGTCCACTTTGGTTTCCAAGTGCCCTCCACAAGGTCACTTATACTTCAGGCTCTTGGAAGACCCCTTTGAATTTCCTGATTGCAAAAATGACTAAGTGTTGAACTTGTTTCTTTGCTACAGAGTCTATAGAAACCAACCTGTAGAGTCTATAGTTTTGAGGTCTTGAGATTCCATAGATTTGAGTCTACCTACAGAGTCTATAGAAACTAAGTCCATAGTTTTCTTTAACTTTGAAAGAGTTCATAGAAATCTAGTTAGCGGAGTCTGTAGAAACTATCTGTGAAATCCATCGTTCCACCCTATAGAGTTCATAGAAATGAGTTCATAGAACTTGGGGAGTCCATAGATTTGAGTCCATAAAATTGGTAGAGTCTATAGATATGGCCTATAGAGTCTGTAGAAATGGCCATGTAGAGTCTATAGATATGGGCCTGTAGAGTCCATAGTTTTTTGAAAAACTTGAAAAATGGAGAATTTCAATGCACAGAACAATTTTTGGGAAGGGAAGAGATAATTTTGGCCTATGGGGCCAAAATAGTTCAAAAGTCATCCAAAAATTGACTGATATTTTTAGGGGACAATAGCTAGCTCCAGTTGGGGAACTTCCTTCAATTGAAAACTTGGAACAGCTAGGGGGAGTAGAAACTAGAATCTCCAATGCCTTAAAGTGTGCCATTGGGCCATGGAGTCATGTTACCCAAAAATAAAGGCAAAAGAAAAAAAAATGAAATCACAAAAAACATAACTAAAGACTATATAATTATTCATATGTACAAGCTAATCTTATCTGATACTTCATAGATTAAAGTGTTTCAAATGTTACCCACTATGAGGCAATGAAAAGGGTGTACCATCTTGATATCCTCAAATGTTAACTTGCCTTCTTCAGTCCAGCTGAAGGTGGCCTTCCCCTTCATCATGTTCACAATATGTCAAGTCTTTTCAGAAAACTTGGGGATGAACCTTCGTAATAAATTCACCTTTTCAAAGAAAGAGTGAACAATAGTCTAACTTGTAGGAAAGGTAAGCTCTTAGATAGACTTGACTCTATCTAAGTCAATCTTTATGCCTCCTTTGGACACAATGTGTTCAAGAAGTTTTCCCTCTATTACTCCAAAAATTGACTTCTTGGGGTTCAAGGAAATGCCATTTTGGTGGTAGTGCTCCAACACTTGTTGCAAGTGGCCTATATGATCTAGATGATGCTTAAAAAAGATGGTCAAGTCATCAAGATAAATTACAATGAACTTACCCATTTCATCTTTGAAATCAAGGTCCATTACTCTCTAAAAGGTGGTGCCAGCATTTATCAAACCAAAAGGCATCTTTCTATATGCAAATGTGCCCCAAGGTGTGGTGAAGGTAGTCTTGTGTTGGTCTACTTCACCAACTTCAACCTAATTATATCCTAAAAATCCATCTAACATTGATAACATCTCTAAGCATGTCACTGTCTGAAGCACTTGATCCATGATTGGCAAAGGATAGTTATCCTTTAAGGATGACTAATTCTAATTCCTAAAATCCACATAGATGCAAATTTTGCCATTCTTCTTCCTCACAGGTACTATGTTGGCAATCCATGTGGAATGATGTATTGGGAAAATTATCCTAGCATTCAGCATTTTCTATATTTTTGACAGAATAGTACCTAATATCTTTAAATTGTATTATCTAGATTTTTACTTGTAAGGTACTAAATCATCTTTGAGAGGAATTTCATGGTGAATTTCCTCAAGTCTAAGTGACTTAAAATCATCATAAGAATATGCTAGGACATCCATGTATTGGTAGAGTAGAGTAGTGAACTTGAATCTCTCCTTAGGAGTGTAGCACTTCCTAATATTTACCATTTTGGGATCTTCCTTAGTACCCAAATTTATCTGATCAAACCCTTAGGAGGAGCTTGAATCCATTTGTTGTTGTTTGATGAATTTGTCATGTTTGTCAAATAGATTTTCAAGGGAAAATAGACCTTTGGGAATTTTATTCCCTTTGAGTTGCGAGAATTCTTCATCTACATCTGAGTTCATTTTAGGAGCTGATTCAAGCTTCTGAGGATTATTGCCTTCAAAGTGTAACTGTTCAAAGCTGTCTTTTTTATTTCAAAAAGGTGATGATTTGGTTGTAATTTTTAAACACCTACCAATGATTGGCATTATCAGGTATGCTTGGTTAAAATACTAGCTTGATGGTGTATTTGCCTCCTATGAAGTCTGGGTGAGGGACTAAGAGAGTTGTTGAAACAGCCAGTGCATCAGCTCAATCATTGATTTCCTTGGGTATGGTAGAGATGTTGAAAGCATCAAAGCTTTCAATTTGATCCCAGACTAGGTTGTGGTAGTGGTGCAATCTCTCATTTTTGGTTTGGTATAGGTTTCTCACCTTACAAACCACCAACTCAGCATCTCCTTTGGCATGGATTTTGATGCCCTTGTCTTTAGTGACTTTCAATCCAAGTAGAAAAGATTCATATTCAGTAGTATTGTTAGTATTGCTGAACTACAACTTGTATGAAGAGGAAAAAATATATCCTTGAGGAGATATCAACATAATCCTAGTCCCTAAACTGGTAGAGGAATAATTGCCATCAAATTCCAGCATCTATACCTTATTTGAAACTGATCTTTTCTCAGATTTCTCTTTGCTTGGGAGGGGGAATTCTTCTATGTTTGCATTACATTCTATCATGTCTTTTGTTGTTCTGTCTAAACTAATTTTTAGACTATCATTTTTGGGGGTTTCATCAGCTAAAACATGAGTATCTTCTATGGTTAAAAAATAATTACCCATACCTGAAGACTCAAATAAAATTTGGGTTTTAGGGGCTGATGTCTGAGTGACAACATATTTCACTTCCTTTTCAAGAAATAACCTCTACATGATGCATTTGATAGGGATTCTCACTTTAGACAGGTCCATGCTCAATTCTCCACCAACATCTTTGCAAAAATTTCACCCTAGAAGAATGTCGTATGAGGCTGAAACATCAGCCACCAAGACTGTCATCTTGATCCTTTTATCTAAGAATGCTACAAATACAAATTGGGCATCCTTGATTTGTCCCAATAGAGGTACTTATTTGTTCTCCATGGAGAAACACCTCCCAAATGTCTTGGTCAATGTGAGACCAAGAAATTTTGCCACTTTGGCAGGCATGACATTGTCAGATGCACTTGAATCTATGATATAATTGCTCAGTTTGTGACCATTTATCAATAGGGAAACATAAAAAGGCTCTATTTTCCTAGGGGCAGCTGGAGGAGTAATGAAAAGATTGTTTGGGATGGGCATGTTCTTTGGGGAATCATGAGTTACCTTCTTAGCATCTGGTCTTGTAGGGATAGCTTTATTCTTTACACACTAAACTAACCTATCCAACTATTCAGGATTGGCTTGTAGGAATTAAAATTTAGACATTTGAATTTTAGTCTTCTTGGCATAGTTGATTATGTCAAATGACTGAAATGGATTAGGAATAGAGGAAGGTAGTTCATCTTTCTAATTTTTAGGATGGGGAGGACTAGTCTATAGAATTGAAGTTGGAGATGGAGGAATGCTTGATGTACTTACCTTTTTATTACTCACTAGGTCTTTTGGCTGGAAAGGTAGAGAATTTCCTTGTTTGGCAATTAAAATTGTACGCTGAGAACTTTCCCCTATTTTTCCTTTATCAGCTTGTTGGGCTAATTAGTTCTGGTACTGGGTGAATACAACATATGATCCATCAATTGCTTCACTTTTACCTCTGGGTTCATCTTGGTAATTCAAAAAATTGATGTTGGAGTCACTAGTTAATTCTTCTTGGCCTTCTGTAAGGAGATCAACATCATTTTCTTGATTAAATTTAGGCTAGAAAGAGAAATCAAATTCTGTTTTGAGATATCTAACTATTGAATTGGTTGGGAGTGCTTCAATGGCAAGTTTCCCCTATGGGGGAGGAAGATGATTGGATGTCCTTGATTTTTGGTAGCATTGCCTTGGTATGACTAATTGGGGAATGTCCTTCTTGGCATATCTCTATACAAAGGAGCTGAAGATATCCCTTATGCCATTTGTTTCTTGAGAGCTAGCAACTAATTTGTCAGCTTCTGCACCATTGGATCAGTGGTAGTTGTAGATGGGTATTCGAAAGATGAAGAGGATTTACCTCTATTTGGATCTCTCCTTATCTTTTCTACCAAGATAAGGTCATCTTCCACCTTAGTGGCCAAATTCTGAGCTGCAACAATGTCTATTTGGCTAGCACGTCTCAATAGAAAACTTACTTCAAGTAGTTGAGAGTTGATGAAGAAACATTTGAGATTCTCAGGTGTTGGCTAAGCAACAGCAAGAATTTTGTTCCTCAATTTGTCAAACTTGGATATGAAATCCCTCATTGGTTCATAAGGCTCCTTCTTTATTTGTGTAAGCTGAGCCAACAAGGCATGTGCATCTTCTACAGGTTTGAATCTGGCTTCAAACTTGGCTTTGAGGGTGTTCTAGTCAGTCACTGATCTAGCCTGTAGATGGTGAAAATAGTCTATAGCAGCACCTTGTAGTGTTTCCATAAAAAATTTGACTGCTACATCCTCAAATTCTACTCCTATTACACCATAAGCTATGCTGAAGGCTGTAATATGTTCATCAGGATGAACCTTCCCATCACCATAAAATTTAGGGAAATTTTTCCTTGAACTATGTGGTAGCTCATGTAGAGGTAGAGTTAAATTGAGTGGGCCAAAAGAGTTACCCCAAGGACCTTGAACTACCATTTTATGACTATGGAAAGGTGGGATAACAAATATCAGAGGGGTAAGTATTGACAAAGCTTTATTAATAGTGAAAATAGATGTTTTGCCTGGTAATGGAGACTTGACTTTAGTAGGAAGAAATATTCTAGTTCATTAAAGGTGAGATGGTGAAGGAAATAGATCACAATTACTTTTTTCTACCAAATTGAATACAGGGTCGACAATACCTTTAGCTTTTTGGCTTCACGTATAGCGTGGAGTTGCCAGATTGTAAAACAAAAATGAAAAAGAACTAGCCTTGCTTTAGCTAGAAGCTTGAGGCTTCAAATTGTGTGTTCTATCCCAGTTGGTGTGGAGGTAGATGGATATGGTAAGGCTATAATGATAATGGGTAAGACACAGAATGGAGTTGCTAGAGTCTATAATGGATAAGGCTAGGGACTGCTTCAATCTGAAACTTGAGGTTTTAAATTGCACGTAACATCCCCAGTAGAGTCTCTAAAAACTATTGGGTGAATATTTTATCAATCACCTAACTGATGAGCAAAATAGGTCTCTTCAACTATATCATAGGGAAATTGGTTGGTGAGATGTGCAAGTTTACTACATCAAAAGGGGTCAAATCTCTCCTCTCATCAAGGGGAGGTTCCCTATAGATATGCAAGAGCTATATACTAAATATATAAATAGAAAATAACACTCAAGGGTAGGATAAACCATCCATCTCTCTTTTTTTAGAGATGATGTTCACAAATCAAAGGAGAAATCCTGATAAAATGATAGAAGACACTCCTCTTCTTTTAGAAGTGTTGATCAGCAGACAAAAGGAATCTTTCAGGTGATGATAAGTAACTATAATAGGGCATAGTAACACAGCAGGATGAAATGAGGCACAAAGTCTCCACCTCAACTTCCAAAGAGTGAAATATGAAGAACAATGAGGGCATAAAGTTGTCTCAATGTCTTTTTCATAGAAACAGAATATGAAGGATAATGAGGGCACAAAGTCATCCCAAGATCCTTTACACAAGAATAGAAAAATAGACAAATTAAAGATAATTATGGTAGCACAAAGTCTCTCCACAATTGACTTCAGGACACCTTCCTAATCACTTTCACTAATTCTACTTATTTAATCAAATGGACAAAAAATGTATTAAGGAAATAGACATAAGAATAATTTCCCTAACAACTGAGTTGTTCCAGCATAAAGTCTGAAAAGTCACTTGTTTTCTTATTCAAATAACAAAATATGATCAACAATCTGAGCTCAAAGTCTTAGTAATGTCATTCAATTTGGGCAAAGTTTTGTTTATGATTATAGACTGAAATCCCTAAAACAATAAGAGAGAGTCCAATATATAGTGCTCCAAGAAAGACTTGGGTGCTTTATTTCACAAAAATGTGTTATGATGCATTCAATGCCTTTGATGCATTTTTAATTTTGTCCATGGGCTATTCTAGAATTGAGTGTCAGTCTTTAATATGGGCCACCTGATGTGTTTCCTGATGTGCATGCAACTATTTGCTTTACTCGATGTAGAAAAATGGGTCACGCCATTAAATGTTTGTGCTCTTCTAATGTCCACCTGGTAGGCTGCTTTACCTTCTAGAAACATATCTTATGCATGGATATTTTTATCTTTCTCCATCATTCCCCCTTTCTTTGTTGTATTTCATCCTTATCTGTGCAATCTAAGCTCTTAGGCTATCTATTTTGGTCTTGTTGGCTCCTTACACTCTTCCATCAGTGGTTTTTTCCCTTTGGCATTTTGGCCTTTTGCATTCAGGTCCATGTTCTAGCTTTCAAAGATCAACGGCTATTTAATTTCCATGAATTTGATGTCTTTGGTCTTGTCATCATTAGGAAACTAATGGATAGTTTGTTACCCTAAATTTGACGGCTATGGGGACATCATTGGGCATTTAGATCTCAACAGCTAGTTCACGATGCTCAAATTTGACGTCTGTGGGCTCGTCAATCTAGTGGCAATTCCTTTGGCATTCTTGTTTTGTCCTTCCTGGAGGGGACCTGCCCTTTGGGGTCTTGAGAAATAATTCACTTTGGTTGGTGAGAGCCCCCTGTAAGGGTTCCTACCCTTCAGGTGGTCTTCAAATGGCCTTTGGGCTTCTTTCTTCGGCGGGCTTTATCCTTTGGATTTTTCCTTCGAACAACATTTGAACTATTTTGAACTATTTTGGCCCCACAGGCCAAAATTATCTCTTCCCTTCCCAAATTTTTTTTATGTATTCAAATTCTCCATTTTTCAATCTTTTCAAAAAACTACAGACTCTGCAAGCCCATTTATACGGACTCTGTAGGCCCATTTCTATGGACTTTGCAGACCATATCTATGGACTCCACCAGTTCTATGGACTCAAATCTATAGACTCCCCCATTTCTATGAACTCATTTCTATGAACTCTATAGGGTGGAACTATGGACTTCACAGATGGTTTCTATGGACTCCGCCAGTTATATTTTGTAGAGTAAAAATACTCTACGTTTCATTCTAATTTTTAGTTGCGCACTGCAAAATTTTGTTCATGCATACTTTGGTTTGAGATGGTGAAGTTTTGAAATAGAACACAGGCTCTAATTTCCTTTTTATTCATTTTGTCTAAGTGTTGAAGTCAGTTGGAAGCTACCAAGTGTCATCAACTAAGACACCTTTTACAATTTTTATAAGTAAAGTAGAGATTGCCATGTATCTCATGGTAACTTAGCAGAATGCAAAAAGTATCAGCATCCACATTTCATATCAGCATCCATGTTTCAAATATCTTTTAAGCAGAAGGTTTCAACAAGCTAAGTATCAAGATCAGGCAGAGGGAGCTCAGTGGCAATCATGAAAGGTTTCAATTTGCTTTTTTAAAAGTGATGGAAGATGCCACGTATCTCATCTGAAGAAAGCAGAAGCCACCACATGTCAACCTCTAAATTTTTTCCATTTGGTTTCACCAATATAGTAAATACTGTGGTGGGTCTCAAGTTTTGTTTCTAAATCAAGTGAAAGCTGCCAAGTGTCACTATCCATGTAAATATGAAATGAGGCTCAATTATTTCTATAATAAAAATAGAGCAACACGGAGACCAGCACATGGCGCCTTTTGTAGGTTTCTCAAAAGGTGGCTAAAATTAGCAAAAGATGCCACGTATCCTTTGTTGAGGCAAGAAAAAATCACCACCTATCCCTATGTTCCTTTTAAAGTTGCTCAGGCAAGAAATGTTGCGGGTCTTATTTTCTGTTAAGTTGTTAAAGTTTTGAAGAAGTGAATTACGACATGTGTCAAAGGTGAAACATTCATGAGTGAAGATATAGTAAGAGTATAGGTAAAGCAGAGAGCGCCATGTGTCTTTTGTAAGGCTGTGGAACATGCCAAGTGTCATTCTCCAGTGTCTCCTAATTAATAAGAAGGTTTTCAAGGAATTGGCCAAGTGTCCTCTTTCGTTTAATAGAAGGAAGTGTCCTACAATTTGTTCAGCCAATGAACTGCTAAAAGACAAGCGTTTTAGAATTTAAGAAATATCTTTTGTTAGACACTTCGAGTTTGGTTAGATTTCATTTGGGCCATTAGATTGGGAACATACAAATAATCCAAAGTGAATCCAAGGCTATAAATAGAGGTGTAGAGATCACTAGGAGGATTAGGATCAAATACTTAGAGTGAATTTTTTGAGAGAATTATTATCAAGAGTTTTAGACTTTATAGAGTTGTGATTAGGAATATCATTTTCCTTTGTTCTATTTTCTTGAGTTAGAAAGTTTATGTAACTGTGCATGTTTCTATGCCTCTTATGTGACTAGAGAATTAATAAGAAGATTGAATCCTGTGCCTTTGTCAATATTTTCTATCACTGCAAAAGTAGTCTAAGCTGTGTTGTCAAGAGTTTGACTTTCTAGAGCTCTGATTAGGAATATCATTTGCCTTTGTTCTATTTTTTTGAGTTGCAAAGTTTATGTAACTGTGCATGTTTTTGTGCCTCTTATGTGACTAGAGAATTAATAAGAAGATTGAATCCTGTGCCTTTGTTGATATTTTGTGTCACTGTAAAAGTAGTCTAAGCTGTGAGCCTCTATTTCTATTGTTTCCATCTTTTACATTGATCATGCCTTGTTTGCTCTTAAATGTAATTGAATATTACATATAGTTTCACTATGCTCAAATTAAGGGTTGAATTACATTCAAGCGCATCACCATAGTTAGATTTTATTTCTTGCATTTTTTGTTTTTGTTAAAATTCCTATCCCTTTTCCAGTATACACTTGATATAAAGAAGAGACCAGCTTCTTAAAAATCTGGAGGTTGTTTCAAGTCACAAGTCCCACATCTTGAAACTTCCCATTGTTGGTGTTAAAAACAAAGTGTAATTTTAACCATCAACAATTTTTGGCATGCCCGGTGGGACACTATATTGAATTTTCTTTCAAGATCGTATGAACCAGAGAGCTATGAGGAGTCATAGCTATGTACTAGTAACCAGATCTCAGACTGCTATAAATCTAGATAATCTTTTGCCACCTTTGGTAACTAGTCCTAGAAGAAGAGTCAACCAGTTTATACCAATACCAAGAGTAAATATGGGAGCCCCTATAGCCCCAAGAAATTATGAAAGTTGGAACACTGGTAGTCCATTAATTTTCCCAATACCACCAGCCACTTGGGACCCTATCCCAGTGAATGCCCTGAAAGCTCTACCCAAATTTAGTGGGCAAGATTTTAAAACACTTGAAGAACATCTACAAGATGTATCAGATGTTTGTGTTATACATGTTGTCACACAACAAAATATGGCCATAAGATTATTAGCAGCTTTTTTTAAAGGAAAAACACTAGAATGGTATTGGTCTTTGACCCCAAATACCATCTATACATGGGATCATCTTGGAGATCTTTTCTTTGAAAGGTTTGAAGAGAAGGGTGATAAGTCTTCTTTATTACAGCAATTGATTACCATCCAAAGGGCACCATAAGAAGTAATGACTGATTTCAATTCCTGATTTCAAAAGACTTGGGAAAGGATTCTTGATACAGCAAGACCATTACTAGGTGTGGCTATAGTTTTCTATCTTAAAGCTTTAAATTTAGATATATTTGTTATGATTCAGTCACTTGGAGGTCAGACTCTGCCAGAGGCTTATGATTATATAGTCAGAGCTAAAAATAATTCGATAGATGCTGGAAAGTTGTCTCCAAGGCTTCCCATGCCCATGTTTCTAGAGATTTCCTTGCCATTACCTCAAGAAGACCCTAAATCTATAGCCCCACCTATGTCTATGTACACATATCCTCAACCACCTGCTAAAGAAATTGTTCCTGCTCAGTCATCTGAGTTGGATGATATCAAGAATATCTTAAGGACATTTTCTAATGAGCTAATTAATATGAAAAGACAACAAAATACTTATACTAGGCCTCCATATCAATGCTATCAAGGAAATAAATTCTCATCACAACCAAACCAATATCAGGGCCCCCAAAGGCAAAATAACCCTCAGCCAACAAACCAATTAGTTGCAGTCCCTACACCCTCATAGACTATTCCTCCCAATTCAAATAGGGAAATTGTTCTAGGGGAAAATAATTATGTAAATGGTACCAATGCCTAGTGTTTCCCTTGCAATAATGTTCATACACCTAGAGATTGTCCCATGGGTAATCTACAACAAAAGGTGGTGGAGCAAATAAGAATGGATGGACAATTTACAAGTCCCAGTGACAATCAAGCCTACTAGTCTTCTGGTATGCAAAATTCAATATTAATGGCTCAGATGCAAGGGATGTCTTTGCAACAAGAGGAAGAAATAGCCCCAGAACATGCTTTATTCTCATGGGTTGAAGATGAATAATCAATTTTCTTGAACGAAGCTTCCACTTCTAAGAAACTAGTGGTGCAATCTGATTATTATACTAGATCAAAGAGAAGGATGGTAGAACAGCCTGAAGTTGTAAATAGTCAAGTTATGGAGAATCCTCCATTTCAAGGACAAAGAAACATAGCTGTCAGACAAGAAGTGCCTCAGCCAGTGTGAAATCAAGTGATTCCTACACAAATTCAAGAAAAAACAAGATATCCTTATTTTCAAAGAACTCAGACTCTGGGACCAATAAATGTGGTGGATCAATTGAAGAAGACTCCAGCAAAAGTATCAATATGGGATATATTGGCTATTCCTAAACAGAAGACACTACTACAAGAAGCTCTACAAGGCCAATTAGTGCCCAAATGTACTATTATCAAAGGACTTGCTAAAAAAGAAAAGCTCAAAGACATAGTTCATCTGCAAACAATAGCCCTGTTGAACAATGCACCAGAGGTAAGCAAATCCAAACTGGATCCCTTCTATTTAACTTTGATAGTTGACAAGAAATTACTGCATAATGTAATGATAGATTCAGGGGCTAGTACTATAGTTATGCCTAAGCAAATAGCTAATGCTTTAAAGATAAAATATGAGCCACTCACTAAAGGGGTCATGCAGCTAGATGGCAAAGCAGTACAAGCAATAGGGAGAATTAAACAACTCCCATTACAATTATATAATTGTCCCAATATAATTGTAAATCAAGATGTAGTAGTGATTGATATACCTCCTATATTCAACCTATGCTTATCTAGAGACTTTATAGCCAAGATAGGAGGATATATGTCCCTTGATTGGTCTCACCTCATCCTAAGAACCAAATATGGTTCAAAGATGAAGATATTATTTGATCCATTATATAATGATCACATCACCAATGAACTAATTGCAAAGTTAGAGGTAGCTCATGCTATGATGAATAAAGAAGAAAGGGTTTTTGTTGAGGAGTTAGCTGAATGGACTAAACATGCTTAAGAAGAGGAAAATGATCATTTATTAGCTATGATGCAAAGTGACCCATATGGAAATTATGACTCCATTGGTCTGGGTAATTACGTCTTATTTGAGGAAGATCATAAAATCCCAAATGTTTTAAGGGAAGAAAAGTCAAAAGATACCTCTTCTATCAATCCTCGGATTCATCAACATGAATTCCATATTCCGAGTGAGAAGTCACAAGCGTATGCCTTGATCTCTATTGAAGAAGAGATAATTTCTAATTTTCTTCTTACTTTGCAAGATGATGTGGAGGAGCATGGATATTTCCTTGATCATGATTTGAATGATTTGTTTGAAATAATTGGGTCAAGTTATACTATTTTTCAAGGAGGCTGTGAGTTGGTTGCAAATGAACAAAACAACATTGAGACTCAATTATATTTGCAAAATTATTGCAAACTGTCATAATTATCCTTTCAAGAGGTTGGTAATTTTGAAGTCATTAAAGAAGATGATCATACAATAGAACCTGAGTTTGAAGTAGAAGGAAATAAGCCAATAAATGATATATATCAAAGGGCTTCTATTGATGAGCAAATAGTCATTAATTTCTTGATAAAACATACCAGTATCAAGAACTGGCATTCGACAAGTTTCCAAGGACAAGAAGAGTTTATATTGTTGGAATCATGTTTGACTCAGAATCACTCAAATACAGGCTAATCAATGTGGCATAAAAAGAAAGCAAGTCACCGGAGCTACATCCAATTCAACCACTTGTCTGGCAACATAAGTCATCTTGTCGTGAAGGAGACTTTAGAAATTCTTCTTTTGATCCAGGAGGGAGATGAAGATAATATGTATTATAGTTAGATAGTTTCCCCTTTTCGTATTGTTTTGTTTTCCCATTTTTTTCCTCACTTTTCTTTTAAATAAGTGTTCTCTGAACACGTAGTCAGTACCTTAGAGAGTTTTTTTAAAATCTTCAAAATTTCTCAATGCATTGAATATCTTCCAAATCTTTAGAAATCCCTAAGGTACCTTGTGCTACCACTTGCATAATATGTCTATCTCATTGTCCCATAAAGATTGAGTAAGATTTGATAACAGTTATCTGAGTTTAATGCCATTTTGAGACTTGATAGGTCAATAAATACCTCTTAGTAAGAGTTAAAGCTTACAATTTCTCAAACATTCCTACATTTGCAAGAAAATATCCTGCTACTTGCATTTTCGATTTCTAGTAAACTTGCTTCAGTGAAAGTGTTTCTATTTTGAGAAAGTTCATACCAGTCATCACAGAATAGATATAGAGATGGAGGGAGCATAGTCTTCACAACAAGGAGCTAGGATGTATGAATCCCTTGATAATTTTATTGCCAGTAAGTCATATGATTCAGCTCATATGCAACCATTGAAGACCTATCCACAAACCATAATCCCTGAAGTTGGTCAAACAAGTGACCCAACAAAGATAAAAGATTATGCAGATGGAGTCATGGAACCAATCCTTCAAAGATCAAGTACCAAAACTCTTAGAGAAGGGGCACATCAAAGGTGTCTCTGAAGGGCCAAAGTGGGGTAATATGAGACATTTGCCATGAGGATATGGACTTCACAATTGGCACAATTCATTGTCCTAGTTGTGCATCCATGCCCTAACTTGGTTGAATTATGCGCAAATATGTTCCATGCACCCTCAATCACCATTCAACAGGGTCCATTTGTGGTGCAAATTACACCACAAGCTATCAGGGATATGTTAGCCCTATATCACAATAAGACAGCTACATTTCCCACTATTACTAAAATGCAAAGAACATGGGCAAACATCAATACCTAGTTGAGGTTCTTAAGATCTGAATTACAAATGGGCGATGATGACACTACTGTGCCTACACTCCCTGCAACAAGAGCCCAATTCGCACAAGCTAGCCAAGATGCACTATCTATGATGGCTTTCATCTTTAGCATGAAAGATGATATGGTAGTTTATGAAGAAAAAATGGCTATCCTCTTTAGGCTGAAGACCATTGACAAAACTCAGGAGTATAGGCTTGAATTTTCTAAACAAATTACTTTCTCAATGGTGGAACAACTGGAGCAATTCAAATCAAAAGTAGTTTTCAGGTATTCTTCTTATCTACTTCACCTCATGTTGTATCAGAACTCTAACCTTTTGGCCAACATATGCATCTTGATATGTATGACCCAAGTTTTGATCTCCAAAGGACAACCCCTGTGTCTGCATGGATGCATATTTTGTCAAAAACTAGTGACCCATATGAATTTTGGGAACTATTTGTTACCCCTAATTTTTACCACTCACCCCTGAACCAGTTATGAATAGACTATTCCCAAGTGTTTCAAACCTTCTGGCCAGTTGCCCAATTCCTTGTGATTTCTATTTTAGATCTCACCATATAATTATAAGAGTCCATGGTTTTTGTGGGGAACCAATGTTGCTACCTAAGATTTTGACTCTTAGGTTAGCATTCTTAGAGGTCACCAAGTAGGTATCTATAGTAGATAATGAATGTGGCTTTGAGAAGAGGAAGAGGAAAATGTATGACCTCCCATGGATGACAACCAGCATGGTTTTGGAAACCAGAGTTGTTGACATTGTGCTACTTAGAAAACTAGCCTTCCTGGGTTTTCTGCTAGTCGAAGACAAATGGGTATATGACCCAAATGGTTTCATAGCTTCTTGGATAAGGACTAATAGGGTTGCAACTAGAATTGCACATGAAGGCCACCCCTTTAGGGAGAATAGAAAAAATCCTAGGGAAGGCACTCCTAGATTTTATGTTGAATTAATAGATTTGCCCCTTCCACAAAATAGGCCATGGGAAA
Organism: Torreya grandis; assembly: GCA_037957365.1. Classification (NCBI taxonomy): domain Eukaryota; kingdom Viridiplantae; phylum Streptophyta; class Pinopsida; order Cupressales; family Taxaceae; genus Torreya; species Torreya grandis. Next base: position 2,121,663 of record JARHVA010000897.1, read on the forward strand.
CATTTTATGTTAAGCAGAGGGATTATGATCCTAAAGTCATAATGACTTTTGGCTTAAGAAGGACACTAAAGAATAAAGATTGGGATGCTAAGAAAATAGAAGCCTATTGGAAATATAAGCAAGAAATTTGTCAAACAAACCATTATTTCAAGAATATGGACTCAGATGAAAGATGGGAGGAACTCTAGGATGAGTGCCATCTCTCCCCTGTATTTAGCCCAGAGACAAGTAATTTGTCGACATCGAGTGTAGAGCTAGAAGCTAGAGCAGGGTCCAGCCAAGAGTCACAGGCCTCAGGGTAGACTATACCTGCAGTAACTATATCAGTTTGGCCTCAATCTCTAATCATCATAGAAAAGTAAAATAGTGTGGTGCCTTCACCACCAAAAGCTTCCCCATCAACATCGATTATTTAAATTTCCAATTCTCCACAAGCATCATTGATGGAAGGAAAAAAACATAGCTAGAAGAAGAGACACCCAAGAAGCAAAAGAGGGTGCAGTTTTAGTTTGATTCAGAAGAGGAGGTAGACCCCCCACAATGCCAATTATAGAGTACTGTAACTGCCCCTCAAGTAAGTATTATTCCTCCTTCTCCTTCTCAATCTCTTTCTTCTCCTGTTGGCATGATGATTCCATCTAGCTAGATGACATTCCCTGCCACCTCTGCCATTCCCATTTCTCAGTTTGCCCCATTTATACCACCTCAAGCTTTAACATTACCTCACTTTTCCCCTTCTATTCCCAAGAAACTTTCCCCTCAGATTACTCATAGCCAATAATTGGCTATTCAATATGGTTTGCCACAAGGACATCCTTTTGTAGGTGGGCACATTACCCCTCCAACCTTCGAGACCCAAGTAGATGCTGTTAGGAAGTCAAGGGAAGCCTGAAGAGAGAAAAAGAAGATCAAGAAAAATAAAACCTTGGCTACACCCCATCTGTGGTCACAATTTGACCCAATTCAGCAACAACTGACGGTGACTCATTTGTCACCAAATGTAATCAAACCAAGTGAGTAGATGCAGCCGAAAGACTACACGATGAATGCAGTGGCCATCAACATGTCCCTCTTCAGGCCATAAGACGAAATTGAGCTGTTAACTGAATCCATTTTTGCAGTTACTAAAGACTACTTGAACACATCAAGGAGGTTACAGAAGATGGAGGCTGATTTAGCCAAGGAAAAGGCAAATGGTAATAGTTTGACCACAAAAATCAATAGAAAAGATAATGAAATAGAGAATCTGAATAAACAGTTGCAAGATACTATTTCTCTTAAAACTCATTAGGCAATCCAGGCCCAAAATGATTTCTTAAAAGTAGGGCTAATTCAAGTAAAGGATGCGGTGATGACCCTAAAGTGTGAAAAGGCAGCATTGCAAGAAAAATGTGAGGAACACCTATTGCAAGTTACTCAATTACAATAGAAGCTACTAGTTGAATAGAATAATACCATGGCTATACAAGCCCAATTTCAAGCCGAGCAATAGAGAGCAGCATAATTGACACTGGAGCTAGCCAATAGGCCAAGGAATGTCAGTGTTAAGTCTGATGAAGGAGCTCTATGATTCCATGTGGAAAAGAATCTCCTCAGAGATTATTCAGCTTAGGACTTCTCTCACCTTCTTACTAAATGCACAGAAATTGTGCAAAAAGGTGGAAAATTTAGTTGCAAACACTCTGGCTATAATTTTTGAGAGAGTAATGGACTCTGAAACATTGCCACAAAAGCTTTATGATGCAACAAATGTAACATTGTTAATAGCAAGAATTGAGAATATAATGGTCATTGCTAAGCAAGTGAATGAGGTTCTCAGTTGCAATTCTATAGCCATCAGTTGTAGAGAGCTCTTAGACGTCATGAAAGAAGGAATCAATAAAATGAAATAGCACATTGAAGATCTAGTGTAATTAGGTCTTCCTTTTCCATTTCTTGATGACAACATGGTGCTAATGGTTGATGATATTGAACCTTTGTTGTTTGCCAAACAGAGCGATCAGATAGTTTTCTAGGATCTAAGGGATGATTCATCAGTCCCTAAAGTAAAAGCTATTTTGATTCCTATTTCACAACTCAAATTCAAATTGAAGGCTATGGTTCAAATTTTGAAAAAAAAATTCACACAATGATATTATTAACCTTGATTTAGCCTTCAATGAATTGTAGAACAAGCAAGGGTTATCTAAGAATGAATGGTTTGCCTATCAAACAACATTGTTGAAGCTATAATTTTGATAATTTTGATCTAGCAGGAGTTGTGGTTTCTTTTCAAGTAGGCTCAAAGGTCTTTGGGGTTGCCAATAACTGTAGAGTAAAAATACTCTATGTTTCATTCTAATTTTTAGGTGCGCACTGCAAAATTTTATTCCCACATACTTTGGTTTGAGATGGCAAAGTTTTGAAATAGAACGTGGGCTCTAATTTCCTTTTTATTCATTTTATCTAAGTGTTGAAGTCAGCTAGAATTTTCCAAGTGTCAATGACTGAGGCACCTTTTACAATTTTTATAAGTAAAGTAGAGATTGCCATGTATCTCATGGTAACTTAGTGGAACGCGACAAGTGTCAGCATCTACATTTCATATCGGCATCGACATTTCAAATATTTTTTAAGAGGAAGGTTTCAACAAGCTAAGTATCAGGATTAGGTAGAGGGTGCCAAGTGGCAATCATAGAAGGTTTCAATTTGCTTTTCTAAAAGTGATAGAAGATGCCACGTATCTCAGCTGAAGAAAGCAGAAGTGACCATGTGTCAACCTCTGAGTTTTCTTCATTTGGTTTCACCAATATAGTAAAGACTATGGTGGGTATCAGGTTTTGTTTCTGAAGCAAGCAGAAACCACCAAGTGTCACTATCTATGTAAATATGAAATGAGGCCTGATTATTTCTATAATATAAATAGAGTAATGTGGAGACTAGCACGTGTCACCTTTCATAGGTTTCTCAAAAGGTGGCTAAAAGTAGCGAAAGATGCCACGTATCCTTTGTTGAGGCAAGCAAAAATCACCAACTATCCTTATGCTCCTTTTAAAGTTTCTCAGGAAAGAAATGTTATGGGTCTTATTTTCTATTAAGTTGTTAAAGTTTTGAAGAAGCAGATTGTAATAGGTGTCAAAGGTGGAACATTCCTAAGTGAAGATATAGTAAGAGTATAGGTAAATCAGAGAGCACCATGTGTCTTCGATAAGGCTGCAGAACATGCCAAGTGTCATTCTCCGGTGTCTCCTAAGTAATAAGAAGGTTTTCAAGGAATTAGCCAAGTGTCCTCTTGCATTTAATAGAAGGGAGCATCCTATGATCTGTTCAGCCAATGAACTGCCAGAATACAGAGCATTTTAGAATCTAAGAAATATCTTCTATAGACACTTCTAGTTCAGTTAGATTTCAGTTGGGCCATTAGATTGGGAACATACAAACAATTTGGAGCGAATCCAAGGCTATAAATAGAGGTGTAGAGATCATTAGGAGGATCAAGATCAAATACTTAGAGATAATTTTTTAAGAGAATTATTATTAAGAGTTTTAGACTTTCTAGAGCTGTGATTAGGAATATCATTTTCCTTTGTTCTATTTTCTTGAGTTGGAAGTTTATGTAACTATGCATGTTTTTGTGCCTCTTATGTGACTGGAGAATTAATAAGAAGATTGAATCTTGTGCCTTTGTTGATATTTTTTTTGTCACTACAAAAGTAGTCTAAGCTGTGTTGTCAAGAGTTTTAGACTTTCTAGAGCTGTGATTAGGAATATCATTTGCCTTTGTTATATTTTCTTGGGTTGGAAAGTTTATGTAACTATGCATGTTTTTGTGCCTCTTATGTGACTGGAGAATTAATAAGAAGATTGAATCCTGTGCCTTTGTTGATATTTTCTATGTCACTACAAAAGTAGTCTAAGTTGTGAGCCTCTGTTTCTATTGTTTTCTTCTTTTACATTAATCATGCCCTGTTTGTTCTTAAATGTAATTGGATCTTACATATAGTTTCATTGTGATTAGATTAAGGGTTGAATTACATTCAGGCACATCACCATAGTTAGATTTTCTTTCTTGCATTTGTGTTTTTGTTAAAATTCCTATCCCTTTTCTAGTATATGCTTGATATAAAAAAGAGACCAGCTTCTTAAAAATCTAGAGGTTGTTTCAAGTCACAAGTCCCACGTCTTGAAACTTCCCATTTTTGGTGTTAGAAACAAAGCAAAATTCTAACCATCAACAGATTTCTATGGACTCTTTCAAAGTTAGAGAAAACTACGAACTTGGTTTCTACAGACTCTTCAGGCTAGTTACTTGAATTTATGGACTCTCCCAAATCTACAAAATCATTTCTATGGACTCTATAGGTTGGTTTCTATGGACTCTATAGGAAAGAAACAAGTTCAACACTTAGTCATTTTTTCAATCGAGAAGTTCAAAGGGGTCTTCCAAGAGCCTGAAGGACAAGTGCCCTTGCATAGGGCACTTGGAAATCAAACTAGACCATTGCAAAAATTTGAAAGGTAACTTTGGAGCTCAAACAGCCCTTATGGAGGGCAGGTGGGGAGCAAGTGGACCGATTCAAAGGCCAAGTGAGCAAGGGAATTCCTTCAAAAAAGTTCCCATGGAAAAGTTGTAAAGGAACAATTCCTTCAAACAAAAAGTTTGAAGGAATTCCTTCAGACTTTTGTCTGAAGGAAATAAGCCTGATGGAAAGCAAAATCCCACCGAAGAATAACAAAGGCCCAGCGGAAAGAAAGAATGAAGGAAGGAAAGGAACAATTCCTTCAAAAAAAATTTGAAGGAATTCCTTTAGACTTTTGTTTGAAGGAAAAGCTCGAAGGATAAAGCCCATCGAATAAAAAAGCCTTAAGGCCATCTAAAGACTGCCTGAAGGGTATGTGCCCTTATAGGGGGCTCTCACCAAGAAAAAAGGACCTTTCTCAAGACCCTAAAGGGTAGGTCCCCTTCGAGAAGGATCAAACAAGAAAGCCAAAGGAATTTCCAAGGAATATGATGGGCCCATAGATGTCAAATTTAAACACCATGAACTAGTCATTGGTTTCCTAATGATGATGGGCTCGAAGATGTCAAATTCAGGGTAAAAACTAGCCATTGGTTTCCTAATGATGATGGGGTTGAAGACGTCAAATTCATAGAAATGAAATAGCTATTGATCTTTGAAAGCTAGAACACAAACCCAAATGTAAAAGGCCAAAATGCCAAAGGGAAAAACCACTGATAAAAGAGTGGAAGGAGCCAGCAAGACCGAAAGAGATAGCCTGAGGGCTTAGATCACATAGACAAGGACAAAATATAGAAATGAAAGAGGAAATAATGGAGAAATATCAGAAATATTTCCACATAAGATATGTTTCTAGAAGGTAAAGTAGCCCACCAAGTGGACATTGGAAGAGCACGAACATTCAATGGCATGGCCCATTTTTCTACATCGAGTAAAGTAAATAGTTGCATGCACATTAGGAAATACATTAGGTGGCCCATATTAAAGACTGACGCTTGATTCCAGCAGAGCCCATGGACAAAATTTAAAATGCATTAAAGGCATTGAATGCATCGTAACACATTTTTGTGAAACATAGTGCCCAAGTCTTTCTTAGAGCACTATATATTGTACTCTCTCTTATTATTTTAGGGATCTCTCTCTATCATCAAAAACAAAACTCTACCCAAATTAAAAGGCATTACTAAGACTTTGAGCTCAAATTGTTGATCATATTTAGTTATTTGAATAAGAAAACAAGTGATTTTCTAGACTTTGTGCTGGAATAGCTTGGTTATTAGGGAAATTGTTCTTATGTCTGTTTCCTTAATACATTTTTTGTCCATTTGATTAAATAAGAAAAATTAGTGAAAGTGATCAAGAAGGTGTCTTAAAGCCGATTGTGGAGAGACTTTATGCTGCCATAATTGTCTTTAGTTTGTCTATTTTTCTATTCTTATGTTAAGGATCTTGGGATGACTTTGTGCCCTCATTATCCTTCATATTCTATTTCTATGTAAAAGACCTTGGGATGACTTTGTGCCCTCATTTTTTTTCATATTTCACTCTTTGGCAATTGAGGTGGAGACTTTGTGCCTCATTTCATCCTACTGTGTTACTGCACCCTATTACAGTTACTTATCATCATCTGAAAGATTTCTTTTGTTTGTTGAACAACACTTCTAAAAGAAGAGGAGTGTCTTATGTCATTTCATCAAGATTTCTCCTTTGATTTGTGAATATCATCTCTAAAAATAGAGAGATGGATGGTTTATCCTACCCATGAGTGTTATTTTCTATTTATATATATAGTATATAGCTCCTACATATCTACAGGGAACCTCCCCTTGATGAGAGGAGAGATTTGTCCCCTTTTGATGTAGTAAACCTACACATCTAGCTAACCAATTTCCTTATGTTATGGTTAAAGAGACCTATTTTGCTCATCAGTTAGCTAATTGACAAAATATTCACCCAATAGTTTTTGGTGACTCCACTGAGGACACAGTAATTTTGTGCAATTTGAAGCCTCAAGCTTCAGAACGAAACATCACCTGTGTCTTACCCATTATCATTATAGCCTTACCATCTCCCTCCACCTCTATGCCAACTGAGATAGAACACACATTTTGAAGCCTCAAGCATCAAGCTGAAGTAGGGCCAATTCTTTTCCATTTTTGTTTGACAATTTGGCAACTCCACTCTATACATGAAGCCAAAGGGCTAAAGGTATTGTCGACCCTATATTAAAGTTGGTACAACAAAGTAATTCTAATCTATTTCCTTCACCATCTTGCCTCTAATGAACCAGGATCTTTCCTCCTACTAAAGTCAAGTCTCCATTACCAGACAAAGCATCCATTTCTACTATTAATAAAGTTTGCCAATAATTACCCCTCTGATATTTGTTATTCCACCTTTCCATAGTCATATTATGGAATTTCGAGGCCCTTGGGGTAACTCTTTTGGCCCACTAAATTTGACTCCACCTCTGCATGAACTTCCACACAGCTCAAGAAAGAATTTTCCCAAATTCTTTAGGGATGGGAAGGTTCATCCTGACGAACACATTGCAGCTTTTAGCAGAGCCTATGGCATAATAAGAGTGGAATTTGAGGATGTGGTAGTCAAGATTTTCATAGAAACACTACAAGGTGCTACTACAAATTAGTTCTACCATCTATAGGCTAGATTAGTGACTGACTGGGATACACTTAAAGCTAAATTTGAAGCTAGATTCAATCCTGCAAAAGATGCACATGCTTTGTTGGCCCAGCTCACACAGATGAAGAAAGAACCTCATGAGCCTATGAGGTATTTCGTAGCCAAGTTTGACAAGCTAAGGAATAAGATTCCTATAATTACTCGGCCTTCAGTTAAAAATTTCAAATGTTTCTTCATCAATTCTCAACTGCTTGAAGTGAGTTTTCTACTAAGATGTGTTGGCCAAATAGACCTTGTTGCTTCCCAGGATTTGGCCATTAAAGTGAAAGATGACCTTATCTTGGTAAGAAAGATAAGGAAAGATCCTAACAGAGGAAAATATTCTTCATCTTCTGAATAGCCATCTACAGGTACCATTGATCTAATGGTGCAGAAGCTGGCAAATGAACTACTAGCCTTGAAGAGACAAATGGCCCAAGGTATGTATGTTCCTCTTTATTAGGATATGCCAAAGAAGACATTTTAGAACCAACCATATCAAGGCAATGCTGCCAAAAATCAAGGATAGCCAAATTGTCTTCCTCCCCCATAAGGAAAACTTGCCATTAAAGCACCCCCAACCAATTCAGTAGTTGGATATCTTGAAACAAAATTTGATTTCTCTTTCTAGCCTAAATTGAACCAAGAAAATGACACTGATCTCCTTGCATAAGGTGAAGAAGAATTAGCTGACAACTCCAACATTGGTTTCTTAAATTACCAGGATGAACCCAAAAGTGAAGGTGAAGTAGCTGAGGGATCATATGTTGTGTTTACATGGTCCAAGAATTAGTTAGCCCAACAAGTTGATAAAGAAGGAATAGAAGAGTGAACTCAGCCTACAATTTCAATTGCTAAGTGGGGAACCACTCTGCCCTTCTAGCCAAAGGACCTGGTAACTGCTAAAAAAGTGAGTACCTCAATTGCACCTTCACCCCCAACTTCAAATTCATAGGCCAGTCCTCCCCTTCCAAAAATTAGAAAGATGAACTACCTTCTTTTGTTCCTAATCTATTTCAGTCATTTGACTTAATTGATCATGTCAAGAAGACTAAAATTCAAATTTCTAAATTTGAATTCCTATAATCTAATCTTGAGTAGTTGGATAAGTTAGTTCAGTGTGTGAAGAATAAAGTTGTCCTTGTAGGACAAGAGATTAAGAAGGTAACTCATGATCCCCCAAGGAACATGCCCATTCCAAATAACCTTATCATTACTCCTCTAACTGTCCCTAGAAAAATATATCCTTTCTATGTTTCCTTGTTGATAAATGGTCACAAACTGAGCAATTGCATCATAGACTCAGGTGCATCTGACAATGTCATGCCTACCAAAGTGGCAGAAAATCTTAGACTCATGCTAACCAAAATGTTTGGTAGATGCTTCTCCATGGAAAACAAGCAAGTACGTCTGTTGGGACAAATCAAAGACACCTAATTTGCATTTGCAGCATTCCCAGACAAAATAATCAAGATGACAGTTCTAGTGGCTGATGTCCCAGCATCCTATGGCATTCTTTTGGGGGAAAATTTTTGCAAAGATGTTGGTGGAGAATTGAGCATGGACCTATCTAAAGCAAGGATCCCTATCAGAGGCATCATGTAGAGGCTACTTCTTGAAAAGGAATGAAAATATGTTGTCACTCAGATGTCAGCCCTTGAAGCTCAAATTTTATTTGAATCTTTAGGCATGGGTAATTACTTCTTAACCATAGAGAATATTCATGTTTTAGCAGATGAAAGTCCTATAGGTGGCAATCCAAGAATCGAATCAGATAAGATATCAAAAGAATTCCCCCTTTTAAGCAAAGAGAAATATAAGGAAAGATCAGTTTTTGATGATGTTTAGACCTTGGAATTTGATGGCAATAATTTTTCTACCAACTCAGGGGTTGGGATTATGTTGATATCTCCTCAAAGAGATATTTTTCCTTCTTCATACAAGTTTTAGTTTAGCAATACTAATTATACTACTGATTATGAATCCCTTTTGCTTGGATTGAAAGCTGCTAAAGACAAGGGCATCAAACTCCTTCATGCCAAAAGAGATGCTGAGTTGGTGGTTTATCATGTGAGAAACTTATACCAAACCAAAAATGAGAGATTGTGCCACTACTACAACCTAACCTGGTATCAAATTGAAAGATTTGATGCTTTGAACATCTCTGCCATACCCAAGGAATCCAATGATAGAGCTGATGCACTGGTTGTTTCAGGAACTCTCTTAGTCCCTCACCCAGACTTCATAAGAGGTAAATACACCATCGAGCTAGTCTTTTGACCAAGCATACCTAATAATGCTAATCATTGGTACGTGTTTAAAAATGAAAACCAAATCATTACCTTTTTAGAACAAAGAGATAGCTTTAAATAGTTACACTTTGAAGGCAATAATCCTTAGAAGCTTGAATCAGCTCCTAAAATGAACTCAGATGCAAATGAAAAATTCTTGCAACTCAAAGGGAATAAAATTTCCAAAGGTCTAGTTTTCCTCAAAAAGTTGTTTGAAAAACATGATAGATTCATCAAATAGCAACAAATGGATTCAAGCTCCTCCCAGAGGTTTGATCAGATAAATTTGGGTACCAAAGACGATCCCAAAATGGTAAATATTGGGAAGTGTTGCACTCCTGAGGAGAGATTCAAGTTCACTGCTCTACTCTGCCATTACATGGATGGTTTGGCGTATTCTTATGATGATCTGAAGTTGCTCAGGCCTGAGAAAATTCACCATTAAATTCCTCTCAAAGATGATTTAGTGCCTTACAAGTAGAAATCCCAGTAGTATAATCCAAATATATCATGTACTATTCTGTCTGAGATATAAAAAATGTTGAATGCTAGGATAATTTTCTCAATCCATCATTCCACATGGATTGCCAACATAGTCCTTGTGAGGAAGAAAAATGGCATTATTCACATCTGTGTGGATTTCAAGAATCTAAATTAGTCATCTTTAAAGGATAACTATCCTTTGCCTATCATGGATCAAGTGCTTCAGATAGTGACTGGTTCAGAGATGTTATCAATGCTAGATGGCTTCTCAGAATATAATCAAGTTGAAGTTAGTGAAGTAGACTAAGACAAGATGACCTTCACCACTCCTTGGGGCATGTTTGCATATAGAAGGATGCCTTTTAGCTTGATAAATGTTGGCACCACCTTTCAGAGAGCAATGGACCTTGATTTCAAGGATGAGATGGGTAAGTTCATTGTAGTTTATCTTGATGACTTGACTATTTTTTCTAAGCATCACTTAGATCATATACACCACTTGCAACAAGTGCTAGAGTGTTGCCGTCAGAATGGCATTTACTTGAACCCTAAGAAGTTAATTTTTGGAGTAACAGAGGGAAAACTTCTCAGACACATTATTTCCAAAGGAGGCATAAAGATTGACTTAGATAGAGTCAAGTCTATCCAAGAGCTTACCTTGCCTATAAGTAAAACTGTTACTCACTCTTTCTTCAGAAAAGTGAATTTCTTATGAAGGTTCATCCCTGAATTTGCTGAGAAGACTCGACACATTGTGAACATGATGAAGGGAAAGGCCACCTTTAGCTAGACTAAAGAAGGCAAGTCATCATTTGAGGATATCAAGACTGCCATTGCCCACATCCCAATTTTGGTTTGTCTAAACTACAACAAAGAGTTCATCATATACAGTTATGCTTTTAAACACACACTTTTAGTAATTTTGATTCAACAGAATAAAGAAGGTATGAAATCTCTCATTTCTTTCATGATTTTCCCTCTCAAACCTCATGAGCTAAAGTATTCAAACATGGAGAAGCATGCTTATGTATTGGTTAAGGCAGTCAAGCATTTCCACTTCTACATCTTAAATTCTCACACTACTGCCTTACTTCCTAATACCACGGTCTAATCCATACTGACTCAATAGGAGTTTGGAATGAAAAGAGGTAATTGGATTGCAAAGATCCAGGAGTTTGATCTAATCATTAAGCCAACAAAGTTGGTACGGGGAAAAGGCCTATGCCAATTAATTACTGATAACAAACCAAAAGAAATAGAGCATGAAGAAGTACAGGTGGAAGACACACTGACAATCCTCTTTATCTCCACCACGAATGAGTGGTATTTAGGCATTACTCATTTCCTTACTTATGGTGAGTGTCCTACTCACCTATATTATAAAGAAAGGAGGACTATCAAGTTGAAAGCTACCAATTTTGTCCTTTGGGACAATGGCCTATACAAAAGGAGCCTTGATGGAGTATTCCTTTACTGTGTGTACAAGGAGAAGCAAAGCCAACTTTTGAAATCCTTCCACAATCTAGCTTGTGGAGGACCATTTTTTGCTCCTGTGACTGCCCATAAAATTTTGTGAGCCAAAAATTACTGGCTAAATCTTTTCCAAGATGCATATGAGTGGGTAAGAAATAGTGAATTGTGCCAGTAGTTTGTTGGGAGACCCAAGTTAGCTACCCTACCTCTCAAGCCAGTGGTCATAGAGGAACCATTCTAGCAATGGGGAATTGATTTTATTAGAATTGTAAACCCATCTTCAAGTGTTGGACATGATTATGTCCTTATAGCATCTGACTACTTCACCAAGTGGGTGGAAGCTATCCCAACTAGGCATGCTACTTCAAAAGTAGTGTACAATTTCCTTAAATAAAATATCATTTCCAAGTTTGAATTCCCAACCAAGATTGTTATTGATAATGCAGCTTGTTTCACTTCCCAAGAGTTTACACAATTCTATGTCCACTATGGGATTACTCTCTCCCACTCTTCTGATTACTTTCCACAAGGGAATGGAAAAGCTAAATCAAGCAATAAGAACTTGGTGACTATCATCAAGAAGCTGGTAGATGACAACCAAAGGACATGTCATAAAGCATTGGTTGATACTCTATGGGCAAATAGAATCACACCAAAGAGGGTAATTGATGTCTCCTTTCCAACTTCTTTATGGTATCAATGTTGAGATACCAATCACCTTGGAATTGCCAGCATTAAAACTAGCTAAGGCAATTGAAGATCAGACATATGAAATCCCCCTTGATAAGAGGATCATGTGCTTGATTGTGTTGGATGAACAGAGAACTATGGTGGTGGACCGAATCATTGCCCATCAAAGCCTAGTGAAGAAGCTCTTTGACTGAATAGCAAAAAACCATGATTTCTAGGTTGGAGATCAAGACCTGCTATGGGACAAGAGAAGAGAACCAAAGGGGACGCATGGGAAGTTTGACTCCCTTTTGAGGGGCCCATTTACTATTCATCAGCTCAATCGTGAATTTTTTTTTTTGCTAAAATATGAAGATGATACACCCTTTTCATTGCTTCACAGTGGGCAACATCTAAAACACTTCAATATGTGAAGTTTTAGATAAGATCAGATTGTACATATGTATATTTGTATAGTCTTTGGTTCTATTTTTTGTGCTTTCATTTTTGTTTTTTTAGCCTTTCTTTTTGGGTAGCATGATTCCATAGCCCAATGGCACACTTCAAAGCACTAGAGATTTTAGTTTCTACTCCCCTCAGCTATTCCAAGTTTTCAACTGAAGGAAGTTCCCCAACTGGAGCCAGCTATTGTCCTCCAAAAATATCTTTCATTTTTTGGACAACATTTAAACTATTTTGGCCCCACAAGCCAAAATTATCTGTTCCCTTCCCAAAAATTATTTTGTGCATTCAAATTCTCCATTTTTCAAGCTTTTCAAAAAACTACAGACTCTGTAGGCCCATTTCTATGGACTCTAAAGGCCATATCTATGGACTCTACCAGTTCTATGGACTCCCCTAGTTTTACAAACTCATTTCCACAAATATTATAGGGTGGAACTACGGACTTCACAGATGGTTTCTACAGACTCCACCAGCTAGATTTTTATGAAATCTTTAAAAGTTAGAGAAAACTATGGACTTGGTTTCTACAAACTCTATAGGCTAGTTACTCAAATCTATGGACTCCCACAGATCTATGAGCTTGTTTTTGAAGACTCTATAGGTTAGTTTCTATAGACTCTATAGGAAAGAAATAGGTTCAACACTTAGTCATTTTTTCAATCAAGAAGTTCAAAGGGGTCTTCCAAGAGCTCGAAGGACAAGTGCCATTATAGAGGGCACTTGGAAACCAAAGTGGACCATTGCAAAAATTTGAAAGGTGACTTTAGAGCTCAAACAGCCCTTACGGAGGGTAGGCGGGGAGAAAGTGGACCAATTCAAAGGCCGAGTGAGCAAGGGAATTCCTTCTAAAAATTTCTTGTAGCAAAGTTGTAAAGGAACAATTCCTTCAAACAAAAAGTCTGAAGGAATTCCTTCAGACTTTTGTCCAAAGGAAATAAGCCTGATGAAAATCAAAAGCTTGTCGAAGAAAAACAAAGGCCCGATGAGAAGAAAGAACGAAGGAAGGAAAAGAACAATTCCTTCAAACTTTTGTCTGAAGGAATTCCTTCAAAATTTTGTCTAAAGGAAAAGCCCGAAGGATAAATCCCACCAAAGAAAAAATCCTGACGTCCATCCGAAGACCACCTAAAGGGTATGTGCCCTTGCGGGGGGCTCTCACCAAGAAAAAGGGACCTTTCTCAAGACCCTAAAGGGCAAGTCCCCTTCGAGAAGGATCAAACAAGAAAGTCAAAGGAATTGCCAAGGAATATGATGGGTCTACAAATGTTAAAGTTAAACACCATGAACTAGTCGTTGGTTTCCTAATGATGATGGGCTTGAAGATGTCAAATTTAAGGTAACAAACTAGCCATTGGTTTCCTAACCATGACAGGCCTGAAGATGTCAAATTTAGATAAATGAAATAGCTATTGATCATTGAAAGCTAGAACATAGACCAAAATATCAATCAATTTTTAGATAACATTTAAACTATTTTGAACTATTTTGGCCCCACAAGCCAAAATTATCTTTTCCCTTCTCAAAAATTGTTCAGTGCATTCAAATTCTCCATTTTTCAAGCTTTTCAAAAAACTATGGACTCTACAGGCCCATTTCTATGGACTCTGCAGGCCCATTTATACAGACTCTATAGGTCCATTTCTACAGACTCTATAAGCCATATCTACAGACTTCGCCAGTTCTATGGACTAAAATCTATGGACTCCCCCAGTTATACGAACTCATTTCTATGAACTCTGTAGGGTGGAACTACAGACTTCACAGATGGTTTTTATGGACTCTGCTAGCTAGATTTCTATAGACTCTTTCAAAGTTAGAGAAAACTATATACTTGGTTTCTATGGACTCTACAAGTAGACTCAAATCTATGGACTCTCAAGACCTCAAAAATATAGACTCTACAGGTTGGTTTCTACAGAATCTACAGGAAAGAAATAGGTTCAACACTTCGTAATTTTTTTAATTGAGAAGTTCAAAAGGGTCTGCCAAGAGCCTGAAGGATAAGTTCCCTTGTGGGGGCACTTAGAAACCAAAGTGGACCATTTCAAAAATCTAAAAGGTGACTTTGGAGCTCAAACAGCCCTTCCAGAGGGCAAGCAGGGAGCAAGTGGACCGATTCAAAGGCCGAGTGAGCAAGGGAATTCCTTCAGAAAAGTTCCCGTTTAAAATTTGTAAAGGAACAATTCCTTTAGACAAAAATTTTGAAGGAATCCCTTTAGACTTTGTCTAAAGGAAATAATCTTGACAAAAAGCAAAATTTTTTCGAAGAAAAACAAAGACCCGGTGGGAAGAAAGAACGAAGGAAGGAAAGGAACAATTCCTTCAGACTTAAAAATTGTTGGGTGAATATTTTGTCGATCAGCTAACTGATGAGCAAAATAGGTCTCTTCAACCATAGCATAGGTAAATTGTTTGGCTAGATGTGTAAGTTTACTACATCAAAAGGGGATAAATCTCTCCTCTCATAAAGGGGAGGTTCCTTGTAGATATGCAAGAGATATGTACTATATATATAAATAAATAATAACACTCAAAGGTAGGATAAACCATCCATCTCTCTTTTTTTAGAGATGATGTTCACAAATCAAAGGAGAAATCCTAATGAAATGATAGAAGACACTCCTCTTCTTTCAGAAGTGTTGTTTAACAGACAAAAGGAATTTTTTGGGTGATGATAAGTAACTGTAACAGGGCGCAGTAACATAGCAGGATGAAATGAGGCACAAAGTCTCTACCTCAGCTACCAAAGAGTGAAATATGAAAAATAATGAGGGCACAAAGTTGTCTCAAAGTCTTTTACATAGAAATAGAATATGAAGGATAATTAGGGCACAAAGTCATTCCCAGATCCTTTACACAAGAATAGAAAAATAGAAAAACTAAAGATAATTATGGCAGCACAAAATCTCTCCACAACCGGCTTTAGGACACCTTCCTGATCACTTTCACTAATTCTACTTATTTAATCAAATGGAAAAAAAATATCAAGGAAACAAACATAAGATCAATTTCCCCAACAACCAAGCTGTTCCAGCATAAAGTCTGAAAAGTCACTTGTTTTCTTTTTCAAACAATGAAATATGATCAAAAATCTAAGCTCAAAGTCTCAGTAATGTCTTTCAATTTGGGTAGAGTTTTGTTTCTGATTATAGACTAAGAGTTTCGTTGCTTAGAGGCCAAAGTGCATCCAAAAATAGTTTGTTGAAGGCCTAAAAACATAGGGTATTAGACCTCATTAAAGGCTTTAAGGCCTTCAACATATAGTTTGTACCAAGAAATATGAATGCTAATGCAAATAGGCTTGCCTTAACACATTAGGATTATAATTTAACCTTCCTAATGACATTATGAGAGGCTCAGAGTAGATTATCAAGCTAATTGTTAGACCTATAGTTCCTAACAACAATGTTAGTTATAAAGTATTTGAGAATGATGTCCAAATAATCAAATTTATACAATATGAAGCTAAGTTCTCAATAAAAATTTAAAAAAACTCTAAGATCAGTATGAGGATCAGATCATCCAGTTGAAGGGAAACAAGTTTCCTAAGGGGTTATTTACCTTAGAAATCATATTCAACTTTGATGATTAGCTCAAAGGGGAGAAGATAAACATGAATATCAAAGATGAGAACTATAAACCAGTATCCATATCTGATGGTAAGTTTTTATAAGTTATTAAGATATGTCCCCAATCTCAAATTGATAATTTTATTGGACTTTGTAACAAATATGATAATATATTTACTTGGAGCTAAAAATATCTTAGGGGCTTTAACCTAAATTTGGCCCAACACATAATTAAACTTTATTCAAATGTTAAACTAGTGAGGAAAAAGCAAAGGCTTATAAACCTAAAGCTTAAACCATTGATGAGAAAAGAACTTACTAAGTTGATTGAATCCAAAATCATATTACTTATCAAGCATTCCTCAGGGGTAGCCAACCTAGTCCTAGCACATAATTGAAATTTATCCAAATGTTAAACTAGTGAGGAAAAATCAAAGGCTTATAAACCCAAAACTTGAACCATTGATGAGAAAAGAACTTACTAAGTTTATTAAATCCAAAATCATATTACTTATCAAGCATTCCTCATGGGTAGCCAACCTAGTCCTAGTTAGGAATAAGAATGGGGAGATTATGTTATGTGTGTACTTTAGGGACTTGATTAGAATTTTCCTTAAGGATTATTATCCTCTTCCTCATATGTAACAAATCCTTCAAACTATATTAGGGATTGAAAGGTTTTTCCTCCTAGATGGTTATTCAGGATATGACTAGATTCTTGTGAAGGAATGTGACCAATATAGGATAACTTTTACTACTAAGTGAGGTACCTATGCTTATAAGAAAATGTCCTTTAGGTTGACTAATATCATTGAAACCTTAAAAAGGCCATTAATATGGCATTTAGAGGCCTTATTAATGACATGATCTTGGTTTACTTAGATGAAAGAACTATTTTCTCTAGAAATAAAGTTAATCACTTGGATCACTTGAGGCAAATATTTGATAGATGTAGAGAGTTTCAACTATCCTTGACCCTAAAAAAGTGTGTATTTTCTATCCATGAAGGCAAGTTATTAGGACATGTGGTTCCCAAAGATGGCCTATCTATTAATCTAGAGAGGTAAAAAATAATCTTAGCTCTCTCACTTCCAAGTCATAAGAAAGGCCTTCAAATCTTCCTAGGTAAGATCAACTTTGTGAGAAGGTTTATTCCTAATTTTTATTCTTTGGTAAAGCCTCTTATTGCTATGTTGAAGAAAAATTAGACTTTCAACTAGCCCAAAGAGGGGAGAAATAGTTTTGAAGCAATTAATTAATCCATATTCTAATCTCCCACTATCTTGATTTTACAAAAGATTTCATCATATATGCCTTTGGAAGTGATGATGTTATCTCTATAATCTTGGTACAATAAAAGAGTAATGGATTAGAATAACTAATTGCATTTTTTATTCAAGCCCTAAAAGACTAAGTCAAGGAACACATTTGTGGAGAAACAAGCACTTGTTGTTATAAGGATCCTTAAACATTTTAGGTATGTGGTCTCTAACAATAAGATATAATTAATTGTGTCACATTAAAGTGTCAAAAACTTTATTCTAAGCATGGATTTAAATGAGAAGAGAGTTGTTTAGATAGAAAAAGTCATGGAATATGATGTAGAAATTAACATGACTAAAATTGTGAGAGGAAAAATGTTGTGTGAAAATCTAGAATTAGACCTACAAGAGGAGAAAAAGGTTGTCCTAGTGTTACAAGATGACCAATAATTAGTTGTACCTTTACTTCATAGAAGTTGGACTAAATAAAATCAAATTATTACAAACTGATGTGAATCCACATAGTTTAGACAAAACTAAAAGAAGATACTTCACATTATAGTCTATTCAATATGTCCTTGTAGATGGAATCTTGTTTATAAAATACCTTCATGGTGTCCTTTTGAGATGTATTATGATAAATTAGATTGAAAATATATTATAAGAGTTTCATGATGGCCCTTCAAGAGGTCATTTTTCATCTAAAATTATTATTGTCAAGATAATGAGGGTTACTTACTATTAGCCCAAATTATTCAGAGATGCACGTGCATGGGTTAGAAGATGCAAGAAGTGTAACTTCTTCATAAACAAGGAAAAGTAATCAACCCTCCCTCTCTATCCTATCTAAGTAGAGTAGCCCTTAATGGAACGGGATTTGTACTTCATTAGTATGATTAACCCTCCTTTAAGTGCTAGTCACAAGTGGGTGTTGACTGCCATATATTACTTCATGAGATGGATAGAGGTTAGGGTACTCAAATAATTTAATGAGACATTTGTGTTAGATTTCTATGAAGATAATGTCACTAGGTTTAGTATTCTATCTTATATCATATCTAACAATGTCATGGCTTTTGTTGTCACTACAATCACTAAATGGGAAGTAAGGCATGGTATTAATTTAAACACTTCTTCCAACTATTACCCTCAAGGTAATGTCTTGGTAGAGTCTAAAAACAAAAATATCATAAAGAATGTCAAAAATACCATGGAGGAGAACCAAAGAGCTTGGCATACTAAATTGAAAATAACCTTATGGACTGATAGGATCATTCCCAAGAGAGTTATTGGTAATCTCCCTTTCTTGCTAGTTTATGGGATGGAAACAAGATTTCCATTATCATTAATTTACCATCCCTTGAGCTCACTCATCAGCTAGAAATTATGGAGAATGATGCTATGACTATGAGGGTAATATAACTAATGGCGTTGGAAAAAGTTAAAAATTAAACAATGTACACTATAGAGCTCTACCAAGCTCAAGTAAAAAGGACTTTTGATAGAAGGTAAACTGATAGATTCTTCCAAGAAGGAGACTTCATGTTGAAGTGGTATGAGGATAGGACCAAAGCTAGAAAATACACCTAGTTTGACATTATAAGGAGTGGACACTATGTCATAGTCAGTTATAAACCATCCAAAGCTTTTCATCTTTCCAAGCTAAATAAAGAGGAACTATCAATCCTAGTCAATGGTATTCACTGAAACACTATTATTGAGGTGATTTTAGACCTTGTACATAGTAGGTTAGCTATTTTTACTTATTCCAAGTGTTGATTACACATTATTTTTAATAGCTTAGTTGTTCTTCCTTTTCCACTAAGTGTTATTACATATGATGTTCTTATTATTGCTTCTTTATATTCTATTTTAGAGGTATTTTTAGTCTTCCTAAGGAAATTTCCAGCAAAGTGTCACTTTTAGAATAATTTATTTCTTGACTCCGTGTCCAATAGATTTGAAAAAGAAATTGGTCTAATTGTTTAGATAGGAAAACACCCTTTGAAGGTCATCAAAATGTTGGATATTCTATCCACCCTTTGTCCCTATGACACTTGAACACTTAGATAGGAGTAATATTTAAAAAAATCATTTGAGTATGAACTCCATCACACATTTATGATGTTTATTGTGGCCTAGAATCAGGTATGTCCAAGATTGTTCATGTTTCCTAATAAAATTATTCTTCATTTATTATGATATAGCACCCTAAATGAGGTCTTAAGTAGTTGATGTTTGACATTACAAAGGTCATAGTTACATAATGTTCAATTCATGTATGCATTTAACATCTTATATACAGTCATACCAACTTTTTTCAGGCTCATTCCATGGCTAGTGTCTTACAAGATCCACTATTAATGCTATGCTCCATAAGTAGAAGGGTCTAAAGGTTATTGTCCATGTTTTGAGGGTGAATGTACACATAAAAGAGCATAATGTAATTTTTAGCATTATATTATCTTATAGAGGTTTATTCAAGTACTTTTCAAAGTAAAATAAGACCAAAAAGAGTCTTAAGAGGCCTAATAAGATCATGAACATATCAAAAAGTCTCAAAAAGTGAATTTAAATATATAAAAGGTTAAAATGTCATATTTTAGGTCATTAAATTCATTTTTAAGAAATAAAGGCATTCTTTATGTTTTAAATAGTCATTCTTAATATGTGAGGACTCTTTATGATCACTCTAGTCTATAGAAATAATTAAAAAGGTGTTGAAATCAATCACTTCCCTCTATTTTTTTCCTTAAAGGTATTGAGCATCACAAAATCATTGTTTCACCTTCAAGAATGATCATGGAAGCTTCATGGTTCCAAGGATGCTTTTGAAAGTTTACTAAATAATCTCTTAATGTTTTTTTTATATCTCCAAGGAGGAAAACACCATGGTATTGGAGGGGTTATAGTCTCAAAGACTTATATGCATATTCTCTAAGAAAGAGGAGGTTTACTGATAGGTTGTCACTATACCTTTAATTTAACAAATCAATGGATTGGTTTCATTTTCTACTAGGGCTAGTTTCCAAGGCTATATGCAATGAGATGTTGGATATTTGAGTTAGCAATTCATTGTTTGTGGGTGTTTACTCCGTAGATGATGTTTACATCCTAAGGGTAGAAAATAAGATTCTAATTCTATGTTGTAGAAAAGGTAAATCTAAAAAAATTTGATAATTGAATATCCCATATGTAATTCCTTGTTAAAAGGATTCTTTATTTCACACCATCAACATCCAAAACTTAAAAATATAGCATAAGACACTAAAGTGTCCTCACTCGACCTACTTGACTTGGTATGACAGTGTTGTATTTTAGAATGTGAGAATGTTGATTGCCTACTGTCACCTAGATTACTTCTTGATATATTTGAATATGGAGATGAGTCTTTTTAGTCAACAAACTTTTTTATTTATTTTACTCTTATGATAATTGAAAGACACACTTTGAATAAAGGAAACTCACTTGATTTGAATTGAAACAAACTTTGCATTTAATGAAAGCACACTTGAATTAAAAGAAACACACTTTGCATTAAAAGGGAAATCATGTTTTACATTGAAATTAAAATCACACATTGATTTAAAAATGAAATCACAATTGTAGTAAAATAAAATATACCTATATCAAAAGAAATACACTTTTAAACTATAAACTAGAAATACCAATTGTCTTGATCTTTGAAGAGAAGTGGGCCCTTGCTCCTTCCTCAGAATAGGATTAGCTCTAAATCAATAGTGTAATATAATGATGCACTTTATTAATAATTCATTATCAAAAAGAACATATATAGATGCTATAAATCATTCTATAAAATTACAATTGAATGTTTCCTTTCTCTCTATTCTCTATTTTCTATTACCTTGGAATGAGGAGACATATACTTAAAGCACATCTCAATAAATATTATTGGAATACAAAATTTGGTGATCTAAATAAAAAAATCTGCTTGTTCAAAATAGAATATCTGGGAATCAGATCCCATGCCTATAGTAGGCATTAAAACTGATTCAACTAACAATACACTAAGTATAACTAACATATATCTGTAGAGATTATGTCCAAATTTATAAAATGGAGATAAATTTATATCTAGATCATTTCAAACTATTAATATGAATATTAATGTCTAAAAAATATATCTAAAGAGGGAAAATATATATGTTTACAGTAGATATATTTAGAGTTGCTATATTAATCTATAGAGTACAACTGGGCATCTTTGAAGAGCGGATAGCTATATTTGGAGCACAGCTAGATAGGTCTTCAAGGATTCATTAGAATGTATTTAGATTTGCCCAGCAGATCTTTGGATATTTAATGGAATGTCTTTTGAGCTCCTTATGTAGATCTTTGAATCTTGACTAAGGATCTTTGTAGCTCACTATGTTCTATGTCAAGTCTTCAAAACTACTATTAAAAGGTGTTGTCAGAACTTTTGATGACTTCTCAAAACAATCTTTCCATATAGACGTATCTTTATATGCAAAATTGCACTCATTTCATTTGAGTTAGACATAAATAACAAGATAGAGAATCACCAATGTATCACATACAAAAAAGGACAATTACTCTCATTTCCTACTTAGATGAGACCTAACTTATTAAATTTGATGTAATATATAACCAAGAAAAAACACTTATGGATAGTATATATAAGATACAATGAGCTATATATAATGCTCATCATTTTTCCCCCACACTTTACCTTTTTTACGTCCCCTTGTAAACTAGGGGATAACTATTCATTAATCTAGAAGTCCTAATTCCAACCATTGGTTGAGATCATAAATTTAAAAATGATGTCACTAATCACAATTATTTCTAAAAAAACCCAAATCTCTTACCACAGTATGTAACCATGCTTGAAATTCTACGTATGATTGATTATGCCAATTCTACCAAGGAGACATGGGACAAATAAGGATAGGTGGCCTAAATCTCATGCCAATCGAAAAATTAGACCTTTATTCATCTAGGAACTAAGTGATAATATAAGAAAGTTCCCTATCTCTCTAGAGACTCCAACTAATGGTAGTGGGAGTCATGACTTCCCTACTTGTTGTGATAGAGATAGAGGAATGTTGGCTAACAAAGGCTCAGAAGGCTACTACATTTTCTCTTAATAATTCATGACACTTTTATTTCATGTACATGTGATACAAAGGTTAGAAGGTAGTAAGATGTTTATGAGCTTTTAGAAACTAGGGTCTTATACATAAGCTTGTAGTATTCTAGAGTTTCAAGAATTGATTATGTTCTTGCTCCCAAGTAGTTTGATTTCTCATAGTGGAAAGGAAAACACATAATGTTTCTCCCATAAACAAGTTAACCAAAAATCCATACTGGTGTCCCAATAACATGTTATAAAGATAAAAATCACAAATTTGATCTTGTCTTTTTGTATTGATTTTAAGAAAGATATCCATAAAATGTGTTCATCTTAAATGACCTAGGGGAAACCAATAGAAATCAATTGAATTTTCCACTTATAAAATTAATCATGAAGAAATAAAAAATACATAGAAGGTTTTCTGCAAGATAATAATTTCACAAACCATTTGAATAGAAGTCTAAACCTATTACAACTATTGCTAAGATTTTGTTTTGATTATAACATTCTTTGCTTCTAACTTCTAGATCTTGTTTTGAACTTTCTTCCAAATCGAAATAATCTCATGATGAGGTAAAGGAAAAGGAGTAATATGTCAAAACTATTAATTAATCCTAGCTATACTATATTAAATATCTCAAGGTGTTATTAACCTTTGATTGACATAGGTTAGTTATTTGGGGTATTTCCTAGGTGTGATTAGTTGTAGTCTCCTATAGATTAGGAGATATAATCTCATTTCTTATTGTATAAATAAGCACCTCTAGTAGTGTTTTTCTTAATTTAGATAATTTAGTTAATGTAATTTATTTTGGATTTCATTTGATACCAAAGCAGAAAATTCTTGAGGAGTATTTTTAAAGCATTAGAGATTCAGTGGAGATCAAGAGAAAGATTTGTGTGATCCTTGGATCCATCATTCTACTCCAATTTTAGCCATCCCAAGCTGAAATGCTACTAGAATTCTGGCTAATTTTATGGAAGGAGAATAGTTATCAAAATAGACATTTTTTTATTTTGATAAATTTTAGGCATATTTTTATTAAATTTTGAGCTAAATTTTAGGTCTAATATCATATTTGAGAGATTTTAATTTGATTTTATTATTTTTGGTCAAGATCTAATTTTGAATTGGAGGAATAGATCTAGAGGAGAAGATCTATGTTTTTCATATGATTGTATATGTCATTATAATGAAAATTTGTATTATTTGTCAAATTTAAAAAATATAGAATCTATGAAAATGATCTTGTAATTTTTTTGAATTATACTTAGAAAAATATTAATTTAAAAAAAATATAGAATTTTTGGAGCTTTTGGTGATTTTTTACAATTTTTTAAGTTTCTATTTCATAAAACAAGTGAGAAATAGCAAAAAAATGGTAGTTTTTTCTTTATTTTTTTGCAAAATCATAAATCAAATATTATATCACCATATTCTTATTATCGATATATTTTTGAAAAGTATTCATTTTCTATAAATGGATCACTGAGGCACCCATGGTGAAAGTTTGAAGGTAGAGTGTAATTTAGAAGTTTTCATTTGGTGCAAGGTCAAATTTTTGGGTAGAGCACCACTTAGATCCACCACTTCTAGCATTAGCACCACCATCATACCACCATCATCTTTCATCCTCTATTCATGCCATATGGCCACCTATTGAGTATTTGTTTTCTCCCTTGAGGGCTTGTCTTTCACCACTATGAGCCATATTGGAAGATCTTTTCTTTCAAGGTTCATTACTTTTGATTCGTGAAGCCTGGGAAGGTGATTATTTTTAACCTTGGATATTTTTAAAGATATATGTAGTGGTAAGGCTATTTTTAAAATTTTTATCATCCATATTTATAGAATTTTTAGTTTTTTGTTAGCTTAGCTAACCAGTTTATGTATTTTGGACCTTTAAGAGGCCATAACTTCTGACTGGGAACTCCAATTTGTATGTTATCTTTTTTAAAAGGTGCATATTTTTATATTATATATCTATTATATTCATTAAATTTTAAAAATTCAAAATAAAAAATTTTAGCCTTATATGCTCCTCAAATGCATTTTTGATTGAAATTGATGTCCAGTTTTCCATTGCTTATTTAGATGCATTTTTGGTAGAGTCTGACATCCATTGTGTGATAGTGCACAATTTGTTGTCTTTTTTCATGAATTTTTGAATTTTATTTACATTTTGTAAATGTAAATTTCATTTATACACTTAAACACACTTGTATTTCTGTGTCATACACAAATTGAAAAATGTTTGGTTTAGGACCATGTTTTGTGCTCTTTGACACACAATTGCTTCATGGTGATAATTATGCATCATGGAAAATAAAAGTACAAAAACATCTATATTTGAAGATATTTGGTCATTAATTGAAGTCACATGGGTCAAACATGCAATATATGTTGATCAACAATAGAAATCTGACAAGTCTAATAAGAAGGCTAAGTTGATAATCATATTTGGTGTTTTGGATGAGGTACAACCTCATATCTATAGTGCTACAACTATAAAAGATGCATGGGATAAGATTAAAACTATTTATGAAGCTAAGAATCAAAACCAAATCTTACATCTTTAGAGCCAATTGCACACTCTTAAGTTCAAATCAGATAAAAAAGTATAAGCATTCCTTAAAAGAGTTTCAACTTTATGGGTTTTGCTTTAATCTTTGGGTGAACTGGTGATAGATGACACTTTGGTCCCTATAGTCCTTAGAGCACTACCCCCCAAATATAGAATATGTGTGACCACATTGAATGTCATAAGATAAAAACCCAACCTTTGAGGTGTTGATCAATTTGTTTCAATAAGAAGAAGATGTTCATAATTTAGAGGAAGCATATGATGAGCATGCACTCCCATCAAATTAGAAGGGGAAAAACCCCATGAAGGGTCTCTCCAAAGGAGAATAATCAACATAACCAACAAGGGAACAATTCACATTCTATTAAATCATGTCAAATTTATGGAAAATAAGGACATGACTTGAAACATTATTTGTATAACACATTTCAACAAGGCTCATCAAGCAAGAAGTCATCTTTCAACAAGTCACCACAAATTAAAAAAAAGCAATCACAATAAAAAAATAGGTGGAAATAAAAAAATTACAAGCATAAACAACATGGAAATGTTGATGAAGATAATGATTCTTCAAATGAGGAATATGGTTTAACTACTCAATCACATGAGTTTACCCATCATCCAAGTGCAATTAGGTATGTTGATTTAGGAGAAACCAAAGACATGATAGGAAGAAAAGATTTGTTTTATATTTTTACAAAATTAGATTCAAATGGAAATGTATCACTTGGAGATGATACCTCATATACAGTATAGGGTAGTGGTAACATCAAACTTCAACTTGGAAATAAAAATTGCAACATTTCAAATGTTTTATATGTTCTAAGTCTTACAAAAAATATGTTATCTATTAACCAACTACTTGACCACAACCTCATGGTTGAATTTGATCATCAAAATGGTCAAAAGTTTTTCCATATCAAAGATAAGGAGGCATTTCAAAGTGATTTCCAAAGCTTTTAACACTGGCAAAATGTTTTATCTTGATTTTATTCAAAATGATCATCAAAGATAAAGTACTAGGAAATTTATGACAGAATATATGGTCACTTGAGTTATGGATATTTGTTTCAATTAAGAAAACAAGATATAGTTCGTGGTCTTCCCAAACTCAAGTAATCTTTTGATATATGTACTAGTTACTTAGTAGAAAATAAAGAAGAGCTCCTTTTGGAAAGACTGAGTATCGATCACTTGGTAAGTTGGACTTGGTGTACACTGATATTTGTGAACATTTTACTCCCAATATTAAAGGGTACAAATAATTTTAGATTTTTGTTGATGATTACTCATAGAAAATGTGGGTATATTTATTGAAGACTAAAGATCAAGCTTTTCAAGTCTTCAAATAATTCAAGGCCACCATTGAAAATGAAACTAGTAGGAAAATCAAGACCCTCTGCTTAGATCATGGGAGGGAATACACTAGTAAAGAATTATCAACCTATCTCAGTGTGAATGAAATCAATCATCAATTAATAACTCCATATTCACCTCAATAGAATGGAGTTGTATAATGGTGTAACAGGGTCATTTTGGAAATGTTGTGTAGTATGGTTTAGGATTTAAAATTGCCTAATACGTATTGGGAAAAATCTTGTCACACTATAGTCTACTTTTTGAATAGGTCACCCACAAAAGCTCTTGATGGAATCAGACCACATGAAGCTTGGATAGGTAATAAACTAAAGGTAACTCAACTTTGAGTTTTTAGTTTCAAGGTGTATATGCATGTTCCTAAGAAGAAAAGAAAAAAGTTAGATAAGAAAAAAAAGGAATGTATTTTTATGGGATATGTTGGGTGAATATTTTGTCACCAGCTAATTGATGGAAAAATAGGTTCATCAACCATAGCATAAGGAGATTTATATAGCAAAATAGATGTGGTGGCCACAGCCTGATTGATACAAATCTCTCCTCTTAGCAAGGGGAGGTTCCCTATAAACTATAGTTTACTATATATATGCTAAAAATATACATAGGGGTGAAATCATACCATCCATCTCTCTTTTTGTAGAGATGATGTTCATATAATAGGGGAGAATTTTTGGGTAATTTCTGAAAGGCACTTCTCTTCTTTTAGAAATGATATTCAGCCAACAGCATGATCCTTGTTGGGTAGTAATAGAAACCACAAGAAACCAATGAAATCACAAAGTCTATCATTATTTCTTGATCTGATTAGGACAAGGGAACATAGTATTTTTAATCATAGCTCAAATTTTGCACTTCAACTATAATAGAGTAAAAGGTTACGAAGGATAAGGAGAGCTCAAACTATCTCTAGTATCCTTTACACAAAATATAGATTGAAGACACATATGACAGCACAAAGTCTCCCACAATTGGCTTCAAGACATCTTCCAGCTTACTTCCACTTGTTCTTCTTGTTTTATTAAATGGACAAGACTGTATTTAGGAAATAGACATAAAAATAATTTCCTAGATGACACAAGCTTATTCCAACACAAAGTTTGAAAGGTCACTTGATTTCTCATTCATTCAACAAAATATGATTAACAATCTGAGCTTAAAGTCTTAGGATTGCCTTTCAATTTGGGTAGAGATTCATTTTTGGTAATAGATATATCTACTTTATAAAAAATGAGAGATTACAATATATAGCATTACAAGAAAAACTTGGGCACTTGTTTTCATGAAATCGGTTCATGTTGAATTGAATGCATTGAATATCTATGAAAAGGTCATGCTAGAACAGGTCATTAACCTTGACTTTGGCATTTTGAATCATCTCAAATGTCTCTTCCTAATCATGGGTTGTTTATTCTTCTTTATGATGCTTACACGGCTATTTATTCACCTTTACTTAATGTAGAAAAATAGGCCGCATCCTTGAATGTTTGTGTTCTCTAATGTCTACTTTGTGGACTATTCCACCTATTGGAAATAACTCTCCTATATATATTTCTAGATTTCCTATAGTTGTTCTGTCTTTTCTTACCACATTTTTTCTCTTCTTGGCGATCTGAGCTCTTGGGGCTATCTTCTCATTTTTTGTTGGCTCCTTCAACTCCTTTGTGGGTTGGTCATTGAGTTTGTTCTCAAGTCTTTTGAAAACCAATGGTTATTCCAATATTGACATCCATGGGGATGTCATTGGTCACTTTGAACCTCTTTGGACCTTGAATCTTGAACTCTTTTGGTTTAAAGGTTCAATGGTTCAAAGGTTTAATGTTTTGTGAAGGGCTGCATTCACTTTCTTTTCTTCTTCGATCAAATCATTTCTTTGAACTTCTTTAGAATCTTCTACTTCCTTCATTTGTTCAAAGCTTCCGTTCGATCTTATGATCTCTTTGAACCCATTGAACCTTGAACTCTTTGAACCTTTTGGGTTCAAGGTTCAATGGTTCAATTATTCATTCTCTTTCTTTGAAGCCTTTTATTCTCTAAGTCTATCAAACTTATTAAACTCGTTGAACCTTTGAGCCTTTTGAACCATTTTGGTTCAAGGTTCAATGGTTTAACAATTCAATCTTATTTATTTGATTTATTTGAAGCTTTGAACTCTCTATATTTTCTAAGTATGTCTAAGTCATTTGAACCTTTAAACTCTTTTTGGTTCAAGGTTCAACGGTTCAATAGTTCAATCTTCACTCTTTGATTCCTTCTTTTTTTTAAGTCTTTCAGACTTATTGAACTTGTTAAACCTTTAAAATTTTGAACCTTTTTTGAAGTTCAAGGTTCAATGGTTCAAATATTCAATGTTAACTCTTCGAAGCCTTCTTTTCTTTAAGTCTACCGAAGTCTTTGAACCTTTGAACCTTGCAGAGGTGGGGTTCAATGGTTTAATGGTTCAAAGTGGTTCATTTTATTTTTTTGAAGACCATCGTTAAGTCTTTTGATTAAACCTTTGCATTGAACCATCCTTAAAACACTAAGGAAAAGCCTTAAGTGTTTTGAACTTCCTTTGAAGAAAGCCCACCTATTAAACCTACAACTTCCTTAGCTGAAAAGGCTTGAATATTTGAAAAACTTAACTAATAAAAATGTTTTTTAAGAAAGAAAAGAGAGAATTTTGGTCTGCAAGACCAAAATGGTCAATATGTTGTCCACAAAAGCAAGTGATAAATTTTGGGAACAACAACTAGCTCCAATTGGGGAACTTCCATCAATTGAAATTCAAGCAATTGAAGGGAGTAAAAACTAGAATCTCAGTGCCTTCACTTATGCCATTGGGCTATGGAGTCATGCTTACCCAAAATAAAGGTACCAAAAACAAATGAAAAACACAAAACAAAGAAAGACTATACAAATATAAAAATAGACTTATCTGATACTTCAAGGATTGAAGTGCTTCAGATGTTGCCCACTATGAGGTAGAGCAAATGGTGTTCCATCTTAATATTTAAATAAGAAACTATTTTCACCATTTAAATAATGAATGGCAAATAGGCCTCTCCATAAGGAATCAAATTTTCCATGCATTCCTTTTGGTTCTCTCCTCTTATCCCACAACAAGACTTGATCTCTAATCTGAAAGTCATAGATCCTTGCTTTTTGGTCAAAGAGTCTCTTTACCAGACTTTGATGCACAACAATTCGATCCACCACCATAGTTATTTGCTCATTAAGTCTAGTCAAGCACATGATCCTCTTGCCAATGGAACTTTCAAAAGTTGAATCTTCCACTACCTTTGCTAACTTTAATGCTAGTAATTCCAAGGTGATTGGTATCTCTGCATTCAGACTATATAGAAGTTGGAATGGGGGCATACCTATCACCCTTTTAAGAGTAATTATGTCTACTCATAAAGCATTAAGCAATGCTTTATGCCAAGTTATTTGATTTTCATCTACTAGCTTATTGATAATGGTCACCAGGTTTTTGTTGTTTGATTTTACTTGACCGTTTCCTTGCAGATAATAGTCAAAAGAGTGGGAGAGAATAATCCCATAATATTAGCAAAGCTAGGTAATCTCATGAGAAGAGAAACAGGCTGCATTGTCTGTTACAATCTTGGTTGGGACTCCAAACATAGACATTATGTTTTCTTTAAAGAAATTACACACTACTTCTGAAGTAGCATGCTTGACTGGAATGGCTTCCACCCACTTGGTAAAGTAGTATGTGGCTCTAAGGACATAATCATGTATAGCACTTGAGGATATATTTACAACACCAATCAAATCGATTCCCCATTGCTAAAATGGCTCTTTTATCACCACGGGCTTGAGAGGTAACATAGCCAATTTGGGTTTGTCAATGAACTATTGACATAGCTCACATCTACACACCCAAGCATATGAATCTTGAAATAGGGTAGGCTAGTAGTACTTGGCTCATAGAATCTTATGGGAAATCATAGGCACAGAAAAATGTCCTCTATAAGCCAAATTATGGAAGGACTCCAAAAGTTTGTTCTGTTGTACTTTATCCACATAGCAAAGGAATACCCCATCAAGGTTCCTCTTATACAGACCATTATCCCATAGGATAAAATTGGAAGCTTTCAACTTAACAGTCCTCTTTTCTTTATGAGATAGGTGAGCAAGACACTCACCATAGGTAAGGAAATGAGCAATATTAGAATACCACTCATTCATAATGGTGACAAAAAGAACTGTTGGCATGTCTTCAACTCCTATTTCTTCATACTCTACCTCTTCTAGTATGTTATCAGTAATTAATTGGCATAGACCTCTTCCTCACATAAGTTTGATAGGTTTGATAACAAGGTCAAACTCTTAGATTTTAGCAATCCAATTGCCCCTTTTGGTTCTAAACTCCTACTGAGTTAGTATAGACTTGACTATTATATTAGAAACCAAAGCAATAGTGTGTGAGTTTAGGATGTAAAAATGAAAGTGCTTTACCACAGCATAAACATGCTTCTCCATGTTTGAATAATTCAATTCATGAGTTTTGAGAGGACAACTCATAAAAGATATGGGAGATTCTACACCTTCTTTATTCTGTTGAACCAAGATGGCTGAAAGCATATATTCAGAAGCATAGCTATACATCATAAAGTCTTTAGTGTAATCAGGAAAAACCAAAATTGGGGCATGGGTGATAGCTTCTTTGATGTCTTGAAATGTTGACTTGCCTTCTTCAGTCTAGATGAAAGTGGCTTTGCCCTTCATTATATTGACAATGTGGTGAGTCTTCTCTATGAATTCAAGAATGAACCTTCACAGAAAGTTCACCTTTCTAAAGAAAAAGTGAACTGTAGTCTTATTGGTAGGAAGAGCAAGCACTTAGATGGATTTGACCCTTTCTAGGTCAATCTTTATGCCTTCTTGAGACATAGTGTGACTAAGAAGTTTACCTTCTGTAACCCCAAAAATTGACTTCTTGGGATTAAGAGAAATACCATTCTACCTACATCACTCCAAAACTTATTATAGATGATGCACATGATCAAGAAGATGCTTAGAAAATATTATCAAATCATCAAGGTATACCATAATGAACTTACCCATTTCATTTATGAAAGCAAGATCTATTGCTCTTTGAAAAGTGGCACCAGCATTGATCAAACTAAATGGAATTTTGTGATATTCAAGGGTGCCCCAAGGTGTTATGAATGCAATCTTATATTGGTCTTCTTCACTAACCTCCACTTGATTATATCTTTAAAAACCATCTAGCATTGATAACATCTCAATATCAGTCACTGTCTATATTAGATGATCCATGATGGGCAGGGGATAGTTGTCTTTTAAAGATGACTGATTCATATTTCTAAAATAAATACATAGGCAAATTTTTCCATTCTTCTTTCTCATAGGGACTATGTTCATAATCCAAGTGGAATGATAGATTGGAAAAATAATCCTTGCATTTAGCATTTTCTGTATCTCAAACAAAATCATGCCTGATATCTTAGGGTTGTACTACCTTTGCTTCTGCTTATGAGGTAACGACCTAATCTTGAAAGGAATTTCATGATGGATTTATTCAGGTCTGAGAGATTTTAGATCATCATATGAATATGTCAAAACATTAATGTAATGGTAGAGCATAGTGATAAATTTGAGTTTTCATCAGGGGTACAACAATTTCCAATGTTGACCATTTTTGGATTGTCTTCTGTACTCAAATTTATTTGATCATAATCCTTGGAGGATTTTGAATTCATTTGTTATTCCTTGATAAACCTTCCATTCTTGTTGAAAATTTTCTCAATAGAGACTAATCCTTTAGGAATTTTATCCTCTTTGAGCTGAAGGAACTCTTCATCAGCTTTTGAATTTGTTTTAGGAGCTGATTCTCACAGTGGAGATTCATTGCCTTCAAATTGAAGATTTTCAAAGTTGTCTCTTTATTCTAAAAAATTAATGATTTGGTTATCACCATTGAACACCTACCAATGTTTGACATTATTAGGTATACTTGGTCAAAAGACTAGCTCGATAGTGTACCTATCTTCTTTGAAAGCTTGGTGAGGGACCAAGAGAGTTGCAGAGATAGCCAATGCATCTGCACGATTGTTATATTCTCTAAGCATAATAGAAATAATAAAAGTATCAAAACTTTCAATGCAATCTCACACCAAATTGTGATAATGTCACAATCTCTCATTCTTGGTTTGATATAAGTTTCTCACCTGACAAACCACCAGCTCAGTGTCTCCTTTGGCATGAAAGATTTTAACACCTTTATCTTGAGTAGCCTTTATTCCAAGTAGCAGTGATTCATACTCAATAGTGTTATTGGTATTTTTGAACTACAAATTATATGCATATGGAAAAATATCTCCTTGAGGAGATATTAAAACAACTCCAGCTCCTAACTAGTTGAAGCATTGCTGCCATCGAATTCAAGAATCTAGACATCATCAGATTTTGATCTTCTTTCAAATTTTTCTTCATCAAGAAGGGAAGATCTTTTTTCATGTGTACTACACCCTACCAATTCTTTTGATGTCTTATCTAAATTTTTTGGATTGTCACTTAGTAATATTTTGTCTGCTAAAATGGGATCATCTTTAGTAGATAAAAAGTAATTACCCATGCCTAAAGACTCAAACAAAATTTGAGCTTCAAGGGCTAAAGTTTGGGTAACAATGTACTTCAATTCCTTTTCAAGAAGTAGCATTTACATGATGCCCTTGATAGGAATCCTCACCTCATACAGGTTCATGCTCAATTCTCCACCAGCATCCTTGCAAAAAAATTTCCCAAGAAGAATGTCGTAGGAGGCTGGGATGTCAACCACCAGGACTGTCATTTTGATTTTCTTATCTAGGAAGGCCGCAAATGCAAATTGAGTATCTTTGATTTGTCCCAACAGAGGCACCTATTTGTTTTCCATAGAGAAACATCTCTCAAAGGTCTTAGTCAGTGTAAGACCAAGAGATTCTACCACTTTGAGAGGCATGACATTGTCAAATGCGCTAGAATCAATTATGTAATTATTCAGTTGATGATCATTTATCAGTAGGGAGACATAAAATAGTTTTGTCTTCCTAGGGGTAGTTGGAGGAGTGATAACAAGATTATTTTAGGTAGGTGTGTTCTTTGGGGAAAGAGGAGTTACTTTTGAAATTTCTTGTCCTATAGGGACAGTTTTATTCTTGATGCATTGAACTAACTTATCTAGCTGCTTAGGGTTGGATTGCAAGAATTCAAACTTAGACATTTGAGTTTTGGTCTTCTTAACATGGTCAATTATATCAAATGATTGAAATAAATTTGAAACAAAAGAAGGTAGTCCATCAATTTAGTTTTTTCTAGGTGCAGGACTGGTCTACAAATTTGAAGTAGAAGGTGAAGGAATATTTGAGGTACTTACTTTTTTAGTGATCATCAGGTCCTTTGATTGGAAAGGTAGTGAAGTTCCTTATTTTGAAATTGAAATTAATAGTCGAGATTCTTCTCCTATTTTATTTTATCCACTTGTTGAGCTGACTAGTTTTAGGACCTAGTAAATATAGCGTATGATCCATCAAACACTTCTCCTTTACTTCTGGATTCATCTTGGTAATTCAAGAAATTAATGTTGGAGTCGCTAGTTGATTCTTCTTGGTTCTCTACAAAGAGATCAACGTCATCTTCTTGGTTCAACTCAGGTTGGAAAGAAAAATCAGATTCAATTTCAAGATAACCAACTACTGTGTTAGCTAGTGCCACCCCAATGGTAAGCTTCCCTGGTGGGGGAGGAAGGTGATTTTGTTGCCCTTGATTTTTGGTAGCATTGCCCTAATATGACTAGTTAGGAAATATCTTCTTTGGTATATCTCGATATAAAGGAGGAGTAGACATCCCTTGTACCATTTGTTTTTTGAGAGTTAGCAATTCATTTGTTAGATTTTACACCATAGGATCAGTGGTGCCTATAGAATAATATTCAGAAGATGAAGAAGATTTACCTCTATTAGGATCTCTTCTTATCTTTCCTACCAAGATAAGATCATCTTCAACCTTAGTCACCAAAATTTTAGCTATAGCAAGGTCTATGTGGCTAGCCCACCTCAACAAGAAACTCACTTTAAGAAGCTAAGAATTGATGAAGAAGCATTTGAGATTCTTGGGTGTCAGTTGAGCAATTATGGGAATCTTGTTCCTCAGCTTATCAAATTTGGAAATGAAGTCTCTCATGGGTTCATAAGGCTCCTTCATTTGTGTAAGCTGACCTAACAAGGCATGTGCATCTTCTATAGGTTTGAACTTGGCCTCAAATTTGGCTTTGAGAGTGTTTTAGTCAGTTACTATTTGTTTTTGTAGATGATAAAACCAGTCTACAGTAGTGCCTTGCAATGTCTCCACAAATAGTCTGACTACAATGTCTTCATATTCAACACCTATTACACCATAGGCTATGCAAAAGGTTGCAATATTTTCATCAAGATAAACCTTCCCATCACCATAGAACTTGGGGAAATTTTTCCTTGAGCTACGGGGTAGCTCATGTATAGGTGGGGTCAGATTCAGGGGACCAAAAGTATTACCCCAAGGGCCTTGAGCTGCCATGATATGTCTATTGAAAGGAGGGTTAATAAATCTCTATGGGATATGTATGGATAAAGATCTACTATTAAAGGAAAGAAAAGCTTTGCCTGGTATTGGGGACCTAATGTTTATAGGAGGAAAACTCCTAGTTCACTGAAGGTGAGTCTATGAAGGGGAAGATCAAAATTATTTTGCTATACAAGCTCAAATATAGGGTCAACAATACCTTGAGATCTCTAACTTCATGTGTACAATGGATCTGCCAGAGTGCTAAAAATGAAAAAGGCTAGAAATGCTTTAATTTGAAGCTTGAGGCTTCAAAGTGCAAGTTTGTGTCCCCAGCAGAGTCACCAAAATTTATTGGGTGAAAATTTTATCACCAGCTGATTGACGACAAAATAGGTGCATCAACCAAAGCATAAGGAGATTTATACAGCAAAACGGATGTAGTGACCACAGCCAAATTAAGACAAATATCTCCTCTCACCAAGGGGAGGTTCCCTATAAACTATAGTATACTATATATATGTTGAAAATACACACAAGAATGAAATCATACTATCCATCTCTCTTTTTTTAGAGATGATGTTCATAAAATAGGAGAGAATTCTTAGGTAATTGTTGAAAGGCACTTCTCTTCTTTCAGAAATGATATTCAACCAATAGTAGAATCCTTCTTGGGTAATAATAGAAACCATAAGAAACTAATGAAAGCACAAAGTCTTTCATTATTTCTTGATCTAATTAGGACAAAGGAACATAATAGTTTGAAGCATAGCTCAAAGTCTCCACTTCAACTACAACAGAGTAAAAGGTTACGAAGGATAAGGAGAGGTCAAAGTCTCTCCAGTATCCTTTACACAAAACACAGACTAAAGACACATATGG
Organism: Torreya grandis; assembly: GCA_037957365.1. Classification (NCBI taxonomy): domain Eukaryota; kingdom Viridiplantae; phylum Streptophyta; class Pinopsida; order Cupressales; family Taxaceae; genus Torreya; species Torreya grandis. The sequence continues at coordinate 2,157,560 of JARHVA010000897.1, forward strand.
TAGCACAAAGTCTCCCACAGTTGGCTTTGAGACATCTTCTAGCTTACTTCCACTTGTTCTGCTTGTTTGATTAAATGGACAAGACTGTATTTAGGAAACAGACATAAAAACAATTTCCTAGATGGCACAAGCTTATTCCAACACAAAGTTTGAAAGGTCACTTACTTTCTCATTCGTTCAACAAAATATGATTAACATTATGAGCTCAAAGTCTTAAGATTGTCTTTCAATTTGGGCAAAGCTTCACTTCTAGTAACAGAGAGATCTCCTTTATACAAAATGAGATATTACAATATATAACATTACAAGAAAGATTTGGTTACTTATTTTCATGAAATCAGCCCATGCTGAATTGAATGTATTGAATATATGTGAAAGGGCCATACTAGAATAGGTCATCAGCCTTGACTTTGGCAATTTGAATCATCTAAAATGTCTCTTCCTAAGCATGGGTTGTCTAGTCTTCTTTATGACACTTACATGGTTGTCTATTCACCTTTACTTAATGTATAAAAATAGGCCACGTCTTTAAATGTTTGTGTTCTCTGATGTCCACCTAGTGGACTGTTCCACCTACTAGAAATAACACTCTTGCAGATATATTTTGGATTTCTTGTAGTTGTTCTCTCTTTCCTTTCCATGTTTTTTCTCTTCTTGGTGATCTGAGATCTCAGGGCTATCTTCTTATTTTTTGTTGGCTCCTTCATCTCCTTTATGGGCTGGTCACTGAGTTTGTTCGTAGGTCTTTTAAAAACCATCGGTTATTCCATCACCTTGAATTTGATGTCCATGGGGATGTCACTGGTCACTTTGAACCTCTTTGGACCTTGAACCTTAAACTCTTTATTTCAAAGGTTCAATGGTTCAAATTTTTAATGTTTTTTGAAGGGCCACATTCACTTTATTTTCTTCTTCGATTGAACCATTTTTTTGAACTTCTTTGGAATCTTCCACTTCCTTCATTTGCTTGAAGCTTCCATTAGATCTTATGAAATCTTTAAACCCATTTAACCTTGAACTCTTTAAACCTTTTGGGTTCAAGTTACAATGGTTCAATGATTCGTTCTCTTTCTTTGAAGCCTTTTATTCTTTAAGTCTATCAAACTTATTAAACTCATTAAACCTTTGAACCTTTTGAACTATTTTGGTTCAAGGTTCAATGGTTCAATGATTCAATCTTATTTCTTTGATTTCTTTGAAGCTTCGAACTCTCTATATTTTCTAAGTCCGTCTAAGTCATTTGAAACTTTGAACTCATTGAACCTTTGAACTCTTTTTGGTTTAAGGTTCAAAGGTTCAATAGTTCAATCTTTGCTCTTTGATTCCTTTCTTTTCTTTAAGTCTTTCAGACTTATTGAACTCATTGAACCTTTGAAATTTTCAACCTTTTTTGAAGTTCAAGGTTTAATGGTTCAAAGATTCAATGTTAACTCTTTGAAACCTTCTTTTTTTTAAGTCTATCGAAGTCTTTGAACCTTTGAACTCATTAAACCTTTAAACCTTGCAGAGGTGGGGTTCAATAATTCAAAGTGGTTCATTCTATTTGTTTGAAGCCCACCATTAAGTATTTTGATCAAACCTTTGTGTTGAACCATCCTCAAAACACTAAGGAAAAGCCTTAAGTGTTTTAAACTTTCTTTGATGAAAGCTCGCCTGTTGAACCTGCGACTTCCTTAGCTAAAAAGGCTTGAATATTTGAAAAACTTAACTGCTCAGAACATTTTTTGAGAAATAAAAGAGAGAATTTTGGTATATAGGACCAAAATGGTTGATATGTTGTCCACAAAATCAAGTGATGTATTTTGGGAACAACAGGATACAGTGCATAATCAAAGGCATACAGGCTACTTGATCTAGAAATAAAGAAGGTACTAATCAGCAGAGATGTAGTGTTTGATGTAAAGATTGGAATCAATACAACTTATACACAAGCAAATGATATAATAAAAAGTCTTGTAATATATTTAGATAGTGATGGTGAAAGTGAAAATTAATATAGTCAAATAGGACTTCCAACACCACCACCTACATTTAAATGTATGCCCAAGTGGTATATAAGTACTATACAAGGTGCTAACTTGAATGGAGTACCAGATACATCCACTTCAAGACTGAGGACTCAAAGCATGGCTTGATAAGAGGTCAATATGGCCCTTATGATTATTGCGCAAGAAATATATGAGCCCTCTATAGTAACATAAGCCCTATACTCTAGACCTTGGAAAGATGCCATGGGTGTAGAATATGAGTCACTGATGAAGAATAACACTTGGCAGCTTGTTGATCTTCCACTAGGGAAGAAACCTATTGGGTGTAAATGGATCTTTAGGACCAAGTATAAATAATTTGGTAGTATTGATAATATAAGTCAAGGCTTATTGTAAAATGGTATGCTTATAAAGAAGGCATTGACTATGAGGAAACTTTTGCTTCCATAGTTAAGATAAAAATTATCATAATGGTTTTTGTTATGGTTACATAGTTTGGATGGAAATTCCATCAAATGGACATAAAAGTGTCTTTCTTAATGGAGATTTGAAAGAAGAAGTCGACATGACTTAACTTGAAGGATTTATGGCACCTAATCAATAAAAAAAAGTGTGTAGGCTTATCAAGTCTCTCTATGAGCTAAAATAGGCTCCCTGAGCCTGGTACATCAAGATTGATGAGCATCTCATACAACATGGATTCAATAAGAGTCCATATGATCATAACCTCTACCTCAAAGAGCATGGGGGGAGGTTATTATAGTGATTATTTATGGCAATGATCTAATCATCACTAGTAGCACAATGAAGATGTTCGATACAATTAGGAATGATCTCAAGTGATCATTCAACATGATAGATCTTGGGATGCTTCACTATTGTCTTGGTTTGGAGGTATGGTAGAAGGAACATTACATTTTTGTTTCATAGATGAAGTATACTAAGACATTTCTTGAAAAAATTATAATGATGGATTGCAAGCCTATTACAACACCTATGGAGACAATACTTTAGTTATCTCGTACAGATCCATCACCAGAAGTAAATGCAACTCTATATCAATAGTTGATTGGGAGTCTTATTTACTTGACATATACTAGGCCAGATATTAGCTATGATGTTAGCTATCTTTCTCAATTCATGTAGGAACCAAAGGTGGCACATTGGAAAGTGGAAAAGTGGGTATTGAGATATGTTAGAGATATAATTGAGTATGGCCTAAAGTACAAGAAGAATGATAAGTTATTCTTGATAGGATACATAGATGCAGATCATGCAACTTCTATTGATGACAAGAAATCCACTTTTGGAGTTGTGTTCTTTCTAGGATCTAATCTAATTTCATGGGGAAGTAAGAATTAGAATTATGTTTCTAGATCTTCCACAGAGGCAAAATATCATGTTGTAGTAGGAGCTATATGTGAAGCGATATGGATACATCACATTCTTTCAAGACTTAGAGTTCCATAGACTCAACATACAATTTTAAATTATGACAATCAGAGCATTCTACATCTTGTTCACAATCTAGTGTTTTATGAGAAAACCAAGCACATAGAGGTTTAGGTTTATTTCATATGTGAACATGTTCAATAGTACAATATACAGCTCTAGTATTGCCCCACTTAGAATCAGTGTGTAGATATCTTCATGAAGTCACTTGCATGTGATAAGTTTGAGACATTCAAGAATTCTCTCTCCTCTTCTCTTTAGGCTATGATCAATTAAGGGGGAATGTTAAAATAATTAATTAATCCTAGCTATATTGTAATAAATGTTTCAATATGTTATTAAATTTTGATTAACATAAGTTACTTATTTGGGGTATTTCCTTGGTGTGATTAGTTGTAATATCCTAAAAATTAGGAGATCTAATCTCATTTTTTATTATATAAGTAAGCACCTCTGGTAGTGTTTTTCTTAATTCAGATAATTTAGTTAATGCAATTTATTCTAGATTTTAGAATAACTCTTTTGGTTCCTTTAGTCTGTATAGTTATCTCCCTTATTTCCCTCTACATAGCCCATATGGTAGCTTATAACTTAGTGTTCAGAGTTGTCAGATCCTATATGAGAGTGTTTCATTGACCAAGAAATGCATCCTTACCGTCAATAGAGTGTTGTATATTATCAATTTGAGCATCTTTAATTGCAAGGGAATTTTTCAAAGTGCTAAGTTCATGAGATTGTGAGAACAATTGATTTTGAATTCTAGTTTGTTCAGCATTAACTACAATTATAATCAATTTTATGATCAAACCTAAGAAATATAATCTTCATATCACTATTCTAAACTAGAAATTTCTTGGTCTTTACCTTGTAAGGTTAATCTAAGAAAATCCATATTTTCTTGTTGTTATTGAATAGTTTCTTCTTGTTGTGATAGGGTCATAGCATGTTACAAATCTTTGTCTTTTTGAACAAGCTGAGGAGAAGATGAAGCTTCTTCCATGAGTGGATCTTTACCCTTGTTAACTATGGAACGTAAGGGTCCTTCTTCTTCAGGTGCAGTCTCTTGTGCAAGGGTTTATATCTCTTCAATTTTATTCTCAACATCTATAACTTATGTGGGAGAAGTAAAGCTTAAACTACCCAAAATTTCAACTACTTGTATCTCACCTTCTTCATCATCTTGGATAATCAACCGATGACTTCATCAAGGTTTGATAGATGGGGTAGGTTTGTTTATTAAACCCTCATTTTCCTTTTTTACCTCCTTCACAAAATCTTCAGAGTTAAAGGCATCGATGATGGACCTTCCTTAGTTCTTGTTATCACGGGAGGAGAAATGGGATGTTGCAATTTCTTACAAATAATTTTGGGTGAATTTTGAAGAAATGAAGACCAAGCTTTCTCACCCTTTAATTTCTTTAAGAAATGGTGTCGATAGATGAGATGAATTAAACCATGATGTTTAATTGACTCAATGCCCCTTTTCAATTTCTTAGCTATATTATGGATAACATGATGAAGATAAGAAGGTAGGTTTACCTAGCACTCAGGTTTGGTAGTTCCTTTTATTTAGATGAATGAGAAGTTTCATAGTTTCACCATCAACCATAATGAACTATCTATCACAAGTGAGGTATTTCATGATCTAATATGCTACATTATGCCATGGAGGTGAAATAATGTCTCAAGTGATCCCTCTAGCAATGCCTTGTGGAGTCTTAGTCAACTTAGGTTAGGGTTCATTGCCATCAATGACCATTTGAATCAGATAAAAAAACTCAATTTGTCAGTAAAAACCATGCCTTCATCAAAAATCCTTGAAAGTTCACTGATAACATAGGAATCAACAATAATATATTCACCCTAGACTATACAATGATCTTCATCAAATTTTTATAAAACTCTTGAATAATGTTATCCTAAAAACCCTAAAATGTCTTCAAGAAATTGAGTCATCCTACTATTTCAAGAACAATCCTAGAAGATAAATCTTATAAAAGAAGTTTTGTCGAATTTGGTTCAATTTTATTCTTTTTATCCCTCATTTTTGTAGCTATCCATAATATTCTCAAAAACTTTCTTACACAATTTAAAACTAAGTTTAAAATCACATAGAGTACTAATTAGGGCAAGGAATTTGGGACAAGATGTCATAATAAATAGCAATAAAGGGATAAAAAGGGTATCACATGTGTAATTATAGTGGAGATGATGTCCAAGCACTTTGGAGAAAGCAAAGTTTTAATGAGGGAATAATTTTGGGGTCAACATCAATTATGCGGCATGAGAGATCATACTTGGTGGAACTTGAAATGATATTTACAATTATTTTTGCATTAGGACTTATCTTTTGAAAAGATCTTAGGAATAAATCCACATCAAGTCTTGAAATTAAGAAATAGTATTGGCTTTAGTCAAATCCAAGTGGCACTAAAGGAACTTATCCATATTTATAAGTGTTGTTTGTCTAATGGTCATACATGTAGAACATAAAATAGAAAATGTCTAACCTATTAAGAAGGAAGTATAACTATACTTCTAGTGTAAATATCCATACTTGTCTCCTAAATTTGTCATGTGTCCTACAAGGATAAATAATTTTGAAAATATAAGTTAGCTGACAAGACAATAGTTCATGTTTATTATAGAAACTTCATCTGAAAATATCATATCTGGTTTTCACTTTTCAGTGGGGTTTTTTATATTTTTATTTTTATATATTTTTTTTAATTTTTCACACACACACACACACACACACACACACACATATATATATATATATATATAATTTTTGAATGGTGAAAAACTACATTTGTTGGTTTTTATCACCCCCCCCCCACTTATTAGATGTATGCTACAAAGATCATTTGGTCTTACTGGAAGAACCAAACTATTCCATAAGGTCAAATTGGTCTTGATTATGCTTAATAAATTCTTCCCTGCTGATAGGTCTCCTGTACACTTTAAGTTTGTGACCATTAACCAAAAGTGTTCTTTAGTCATCATCAATTGGTTAAAGTTGGGAAACTCCATTGTTGTGGATAGTTTTGATTAGGTATGGCCCCAACCATATTGTCTTTATCTTACCTTTGAAGTGTTAGAATTTGAAATCAAATAGAAGTGCCCAATCACCTTCTTGAAACTATTCTTATTTGATATGAGCATCATGATACTATTTTCATTGCTTCTAGATCATGTTGGTTTTAGTGAGTGCATCCATTCTTAGTTCATCTAGCCCATTCAATTGCATGATTCATTCCTTCTATGCTTCATCAAGATTAACTCCCATATTAGTTGGTGACTTCAATGTCTACAGTTTAAATTCTATTAATAAAAAATGTTGCTTTCCAAACACAATTTCATATGGAGAGAATCCTATGGTAGTAGTAAATGTTGTATTTTATTCCCAAACTACTTTATGTACTTTATTTTCCCAATATTTCTTGCTACTATTCAATATTTTGGTCAGAATATTTTCAATCTCATAGTTGGTGACTTCCACTTTCCCATTAGCTTGGGTTGATATGGTGAGGATTTTTTATGATCAATTTGGTAAAGTTATATAAAATCCTTGATCATGTTAGCAAAGGTAAGTGCCTACACTTCAGCCCACTTAGTAACATAATTATTACATATTGATAAATAATATTTTTCTTGAGATGGTGGGTTGATTGGTCCAACAGAAACCAAACCCCATTACTCAAATGGTTTTAAAACTATTTATGGATGGAGAGGAATTTTTGAGGATAGAGTAAGCTTACCCATCTTTTGGCAAGGATCACATTACCATACAAATCTTTTTACAATCTTATAAAGAGATGGCCAATATTAACCTGCACCAAGAATCTTATGAATGGTCCTTTTTGTTGAATAATGTCCTCCTCTTGATCCACTATGGCATGCTCTTATGATGTCAAATACTTCATCTTTTTTGACACACTTGTGAAGTACATGATTAGGTCTAGTTTTAAATAACATGTCTTTAAACCATTTGAAATGATAACTATTTCTAATCAAATATTTTATTTATTTATTAGTAAAGGAATGGGAAAACTTCAATGTTACTAAAAAATTTGTTATGTTTGTAAACCATGGAGAGTATGTAGATATAAAAAAAATGTTCATCTGGAAAAGAATCCTCCACATGTTCATCTTCACCTATAGTGATCAATCTAGACAAAAAGTCAATAACAACAGTATACCTTCTAGGTTTTTTCTATAATGGTAATGTCAAATTATTTCAACATTTATATCCATATAATAATTCTTCTACCTACTACCAATTTATTCATTAAGTAATTAACAGTTGAATGATCTCTATAAATAAATACGTGATAATCAGTAATATAATGTCTAAAACATTTTATGGCATAAACAACAAAAATAAATTCTTTATTTGTGGTAGTGTAGCTTTTCTCTTTGGGATTAATATTCTTATTGATATAATAAATGGCATACATTTTTCCTTCCTCATTTCTTTGTCCTAGAACTGCCCTTAGTGCATTATTAAAATCATCAGTATAAATATGAAAAATTTGTTCCCAATTAGGTCCTTTTAAAACTAGAATAGTCATGATTTTTTTTTTAATGTTTTAAAAGCTTATTGACGCTTATCATTCCATATAATTTCACTTTATTTTGTTAGCAAGAAAAACATAGTTGCAACAATTTTTCTAAAGTCTTCAATAAATCTTCTATAATATCATGCATGATCGAGAAATTTTTTGATATCTATTTATGTTTGAGGAATAGGGAGACTACAAATTACCTCAATCTTCTTGGAATCCACTTTTAATCTTTGAGAAGAGATATGATGTCCTAATACTATCCCTTCATTAGCCATTATTACACACTTCTCGTGACTTGAGGATACTTGGTGCTCTTCACATTTGGTGAGTACTTTATCTAAATTACTTAAGGATTCATCAAATGTGTTTCCATGGATAATGAATTCATACATGTATACTTCCACACAATCATTTATAAGATTAGAAAATATGGCTAACACTACTCTCTAAAAGGTGGCATGTGCATTACACAATCCAAAAGGAAGGATTGTATAAGCAAATGTTCCCTAGGGGTAGGTAAATATAGTTTTATCTTGATATTCAGGGGCTATTCTAATTTTATTTTATCCTATGCACCCATCTAAGAAATAAAAGTATTGTTTTCCTGCCAAATTATCCAAAACTTCATCAATAAAAGGCAAAGAAAAGTAATCTCTCATAGTGTCTTTATTCAATTCTCTATAATGTACATAGACTCTCCATTTTCCATTATTCTTAGGTATAATGAATATAAATGAAACCCATTGACTATTTTATATGGGTTAAATGAAACTGACTTTCAATAGTTTTTTTATCTTTGTCTTTATGATTTCTTTCAACGCTGGGTTAATTCTTTGTTGTGGTTGTCTAATTAGTCTAATAACTTTGGTGTAAATATGATGGGTAAAAACACTAGCATATATTCCTTTAATATCATTGTAATCCCAAGTGAAGGCTTTTGTGTGTTGTACCAACACATCAAACACTTTACTTTCTTGTTGGTTAGTTAACTAGTTATTGATATTCAATAGTTTATCAGTATGGATTACAATTTGTTTAGTACCTGGAATGATGAAATATACTTGCTTGTATTCACTCATAAAAATATTCAATGGGCATGGATTTGGTATTATCATGTGAAATTTAGCCACATCCTTATAAAATGTTTCACTTTTGGAGAGCAAATTGGTCAATGCATAATGAAAAGAATTTAAAAATTAATTATGCCCTTCTTGAGCTCTATCAACTATGGTTTACTGGATATATTGTAGACCAGATAACATATTTAGTGGACTTATGATATTGTCTTGGTTCTCAATAATGAATCTAAATTCTTCCCATTCATGATTTTTCATCTTTGGAGAGAAGCTATCAGTCTTTGGAGCTAGGCTATCAAAATTTAGAGTTGGGTTGTCAAAATTTAGAGATAGGTTATCTTGGTCTAAATATTCCATTATATGTTTCTCAAATTCTTAGACATGTTCTTTTATAGTTAAAACATGTCTAAGGAATACACATTATTCTAATTTTTTTCAAGTTGATCTACCCATATATTTTCAAAAAGATCCATTAAAGGTCTAGCAAGTGTGTAAAGAGAGATTTGCTTGGCATGCATTCCATTATAAATGGTCATATTACTAGATCTATAGTCAATTAATGATACAACTGTAGATAACCAAGGTCTTTCAAGAATAATTGGGCACCCTACCTTTTTGGGTTTAGGTTGAAGGATCATGAAAACTATAGGTTATTCCCAGGATTCTATGGTGACTAGAATGTTTTATATGGTTCCTTTAGGTATAATAATGGATTGATCTACCATTTACAAAATTATAGTGGTAGACTAAAACCCTATGAGGGATAAATATTCTACTATTTTAATAGTCATTATATTGATGGAAGCACCTAGATCTACAAGCACATTTGGTATGGACTTGTTCCCAATTATCATAGTCATCATGAGACTAGCCAAGTCTCCATATTTGGGAAAAATAATGTTTCATTCTAGTAAATTAATAATTATTTCAGTTACCTGAATTGTTTTAAGATATTATTTATTTTTACCTAGTGTTTTGATGCACAATCCTTTAATTATTTGATTCAATTCAAGAATATCCTTAATATCTCATAATAATGGAATTTATATCTTCATCTCTCTTAATTCTTGCATATATTCAGAACCCTCCCTAGGTTTTTCTTCCTTAATTCTCTCAGGAAATGGAATAGCACAGGGATCTTGAATTGTGGTTAATATGATTGGAGTTATGGTGGATTTTATCTTATCTTCATTTGGTTATTGGACTATAGGTGACTCAGGAGTGTTTTCATCATTGGGAATTTTTGTTATGGTAATGGGTAAATCTCCTATTACCTTTCTTGACCTGAGCTGAACATTGTTACATTTATTTGAACCACTTACAACACTAATTTCTTGGTCAAATCCATAAATAGGAGTAGTTTTCCTATCCTTAGGATCTACCACTAGTTGGTTAGGTAACTATGGTTGGTTAACCTATTGTTCAATTGGTAGTGGCTGAGGTTATGAAGGCATCAAACCTTGCTATGGAGGAAAATATTCTTTATGTTTGATTATGAGACCATTGTTGATTTGGACATTAAGGTAGTGACTATTATATCTAATGTAGTTATTGGTTTTAATGTTGTGCCCAAGGTTGTGAAGGATTTTGAGGCATTCCCCACATCTGTGGCATCCATTCCTGAGTACACCAGGGTTGTGATTGTGATGGTGGTCCCCATATTTGTGGTGTGACTTTTTTAGCCCATGGTGTCATCCATAGATTAGAGAAAAATATTAGACCAAATTGATTTTGAGGTTGGGAGTACTAGTTTCCTTGTATTTATATAAATTTCACTTCTTTAACTACATGTACTACTTATTTTACCTGGTTTCTCATGGTAGGAAGATGATTTTATTTCTTGGTGTCATAGTCTAGATCACAAATACCACATACCTCTATTTTATCTAAAGGACAATCTTTTGTTACATGTTTAATCCTACATCTAGGATAATATATTGGCAATTGTTCAGTTTTGGTAGCATTGGCCTTTGTTTTGAGACCATCTAATATGGTTGTTAATTATACTTGATAGAATATTTGTTTTAAAATTAGTAAATTCTTGTATTAATTGGCCAACTTCAGGTGGTTTTTCTAACTATGATTTCCTTATGCTAGGTCTTGTCATAGAATAGTTATTACATAATAATGAAAGCTGATGAAAGGTTAACTTATCAATGTCACCTTTCCCACTAGGTTCAAAGCATCATATGCATCATCATCTAGGCCTTTACTAAAGACTATCTTAATGACCTCCTCTATGAGTTGGTAACCACTCTGTTTATGGACAAATATAAACCTATCAATATAATCTTCAAAGGTTTCATCTTCATTTTGTTTTATCTTGAAAAAATCTTCTTTTCATTCTCTAACTCTATAATAATCTTAATATGTATCAAGAAATGCAATTTCCATTTTTTTCCAAGTACTTATAGAATTACCCTTAAGGCCCATGAACCATCTCATGGTTGTATCCTTAACTGTAGATGGGAATAATTTTAAATTATAATTGTCATTAATACATTTATATGTCTGGTAAATGTTGATGATTAAAATTGTGCTATTTCCAACATCAATAATGGGAAGTTTCAGGAATGTGGGACTTGAGACTTGAAACGACCTCCAAATTTTAAAGAAGCTGGCTCTTCTTTAACTCAAAAGTATTTTGGGAAAAAGGATAGGAATTAAATAGAAACACAAATGCAATGAAAGAAAATCTAACTATAGTGATGCACCTGAATTTAATTTGACCCTTAATTCTCAAAGCACAGTGAATCTATCTTTAGGATTCAATTACATTAAAGAGCAAACAAGGCATGATCAATGTAAAAGATGAAAATAGATAGAATCAAAGGCTCACAACTTAGATGATTTTGCAATGACACAGAGAATATCAACAAAGGCACAAAATTTAGTATTCTCATTAATTTTATAGTTACATAAAAGGCACAGAAACATGCACAATTATACAAACTTTCTAACTCAAGAAAATAGAACAAAGGCAAATGATATTACTGGCCACAACTAAAAGTCTAAAACTTTTGATAAAAATTTCTCACAAAAATTTCTCTTTATCTTCTAATGATCCTCCCTTGGTGATCTCTACACCCATATTTATAGCATCAGACTAGCTCTAGATTACCTGCACATTTCCAATCCAACAGTCTAACTAAACTCTAAATAAACTGGAAGTGTCTAACAAAAGATATTTCTTGGATCTGAAATGTTCCATCTCCCTACAGTTCATTGGATGAAATAGATACACAAGATGCTTCCCATTGTGAAACGGGTGAAGACACTTGGCGTGTTTCACTTACTCTAATTGAAAACTTTTTCATTACAAAAGGTACCAGAAAATGACACTTGGTAGCTTTTGAGGCACTTATCAAAGACACATAGCGCTTTCAGTGTAGCTTATACTCTTTATTGTGTCTTTGCTCAGGAGTGTTCCATCTTTGACATCTGTCAAAGTCCACTTCTTCAAACTTTAACAATTTATGGAGAATGGGACCCATAGCACTTCTCAATCGAATAGCTTTAAAAAAAGAGAATGGGGACAGGTGTCACTTTACACATATTTTTAATGAATGACATGTGGCAGCTTCCATTTTCTTCAGCTAGGGACACGTGGTGGCTTTCATTGATCTTTAGCTAGACTGTAGAAACATTTGAGACTTATTTTAGATTCATACAAATTGTGACACTTGGCAGATTCCACTGACTTTAGAAACAAAACTCGGGTCCCACCACAGTCTTTACTTATCGATGAAAAAAAGTGAAGGTATTTCAAATGTTGACATGTGGCGGCTTTTGCTTTCTTCAACTATGGATACGTGGCATCTTCTGTTGCTTTTCGAAAAACATATTGAAACCTTCTATAGTTATTACTTGGTGCCTTCCACTTAATCCTAAGAAAATCTTATTGAAAGAAGCTTTCAAAACTCAAAAGAAATTTGAAACACAAATGCCAACACTTATCATGCTCTTTTGATTTACCACGAGACATGTGGTATGTTTTGAGCAACTTACAGAAACTATAAAATGTGTTTCAGTCACTGACACTTGGCAGCCTCCACATGACTTTGATACTTAGACAAAATCTAGGCAAAATAAACTCATGCCCATGCTCTGTGTCAAAAAATTTATTGCCTCAAAACTAAAATGTGTAGGGACAAAACTTGGAGTGCACAACTGAAAATCAAAAAATGAAAAATGTAGAGTTTTTTACTCTATAGTTCTTGGTGACCCCGAGGACTTTTGAGCCTGCTCAAAAAGAATAATCCACAATCTCTTGCATGATCAAATGTGACAAAAATCACAACTTTAGTAAGGTTGTCTGATAAGTGACCACTCATCATCAGATAATCCCTGCTTATTTTACAATTCATGGAAGGCTAAATCAAGATTAATGATATCCTTGTGTGAAAAAATTTGCAAAATATGAACTATAGCCTTCAATTAAAATTCAAGCTAGGACATGGGCATCAAGACAACTTCCACTTCAAGCATTTATGAATCATCTATTAAACCCTGGAAAACTGACTAATCACTTTGCCTAGCTAACAACAAAGATTTAATCTCATCAATCATCAACATCGTATTGCTATCAGGAAAAGGGGAAGGAAGACCCAATTACACCAGATCTTCAATGTGTTGTTTCATGTCTTTTATTCCTTCTTTCACCACATTTAGAAGCTCTTCACATTTAACTACTGTAGAGTTACAACTAAGAACTTCATTCACTCTTTTAGCAGCGATCATTATGTCACTAATTCGTAATGCTGATAACATTCTTTCAGTTGCATTATATAGCTTTTGTAGCAGCACTTGAGAGTCAAACACTCTCGAAGAGACAGTGGACAGAGTGGCTTCAACTAAAGTCTCCACCTTTTTGCACAATTTCTATGCATTCAGCAAAAAGGTTAGAGAGGGTCTGAGCTGAGTAATCTCTTCAAAGATTCTTTTACATATTGATACATAAAGCTCCTTAACCAGATTCAAAACCCCTATATTCTTTGGCCTATTATCCAACTCAATTGTCAATTGTTCTATCATTTGTCACTCGGCTTGAAGTTGGGCCTATATAGCAGTGGTATTATTCTGCTCATTCGACAACTTCTATTGAAGTTGAGTGACCTGTAGTAGGTTATCCTCACATTTTTCCTAAAATTCTACTTTTTCCCACCTTAAGGTTATCACTACATCTTTCACCTGCATTAGCCCTACTTTTAAAGAATCATTTAGGCCTGAATAGCTTGATGAGTCTGAAGAGAAATAGTATCTTGCAATTATTTATTGAGACTCTCTATTTCATTATTCTTGGTTTTGATTTCTATAGTCAAACTGCTACAATTTGCCTTTTCTTGGGCTAGATCAGCCTCTATCTGATGTAGCTTCTTTGGTATTTTTTAATAATCCTCAACTACTACAAAAGTGGATTTATTTAGCAGCTCAATCTTATCTTGGGGTCTGAAAAGTGACATATATATTACCACTACATTCATTATGTAATCTTCAGGCTACATCTACTCATTTAGCTTGACTATATTAGGTGATAAATGGGTCACCATTAGTTACTGCTGTATTGGGTCAAATTGTGACCTCATATGTGGTGTAGCCAAGGCTTTATTATCTTTCATCCTCTTTTTCTCCATCCTAGCTTCTCTAGCCTTCTTAGTAGTATTTGCTTGAGTTTGGAAGGTAGGAGAGGCAATGTGCCCACCTACAAAAGGATAACCTTGTGGCAAGCCATATGGAATAGCCAAATGTTGGCTAGGGGCAACCTGAGGAGGTACTTTTTTTGGGATAGAGGGGGGAAAATGAGGCAATAATATGGCCTGAGTATGGATAGATGGGGAAAAATGAGAAATGGGCATAACAAAGGTGGTAGGGGAAATTATTTGGATAGATGGAATCTTCACCCCTATAGGAGAAGAGAGAGATTGAGAGGAAGAAGGAGGAATAACACTCACCTAAGGAGCAGCCAAAGTACTCTATGGTTGGTGTTGTGAGGGTTCTACTCTCTCCTCTGAATCAATTTGAAACCTCAGCCTCTTATGTTTACTTGGTGTTTCTTCTTCTAGCTGTGCTTCTTTCTCTTCAACATTTACCACTACTGGTAGTGGTGATTGTGTAAAATTGGGAACCCCAAGGGCTGATGCTAATGGAGAATATTTTGGTGGTGAAGATACCACACTCTTTTATTTTTCAATGGCACTAAGATATTGGGGCCAAATAGTTACAGCTACTGTAGCTGAGGTTGGCCCTAGGGTCTGTAACATTTGACTGGATTCTACTCTGGCTTTTGGCTCTCCACCCTGTGTCTACAAATTGCTTGTATCAAGGCTAGAGATAGGAGACAGATGACATTCATCTCAGAGTTCCTCCCATTTCTCATCTAAATCCACATTTCCAAAAGAGTGAGTTGTCTCACAAATCTCTTGCCTATATCTCCAATAGGCTTCTATCTTCTCAATGTTCTAGTCTTTGTTCTTTAATGCTCTTCTTAAACCATAAGTCATTCTAATTTTAAGATCAAAATCCCTTTGCTTAACATAAAAAATTTCCCATGGCCTATTTTCTTGAAGGGGAAAATCTATCAATTTTACATAAAAATCAAGAATATCTTCCCTAGGATTTCTTCTATTTTCCCAAAAGGGACGGCCCTCATGCACAATTCTGGTAGCAACCTTATTATTCCTAACCCATAAAGTTATGAAACCATTGGGGTCATATTCCCATTTATCTTCAACTAAAGAGAAACCTAGGAAGGCTAGCTTTCTTATCAACATAATCTCAGCATCTCTGACCTCTAGGGCCATGTTGTTTGTTACCCATGGAACATCATACATTTTCTTCTTTTTCTTCCTAGAGCCATATTCATTATCTACCATAGACACCTATCTGGTGACCTCTAAGAATGCTAACCTAAGGTTTAAAATCTTAGGTAGCAACACTGGTTTCCCACTAAAACCATGGACTCTAATAATAGTATGATGGGATCCAAAAAAGTAATCACAAGGAATAGTGCAATTGGCCATAAGGCTTGAGACACTTGGAAACAGTCTATTCACAACTAGTTTTGGGCTCAGATGACAAAAAGTAGGGGTAACAAAAAGTTCCCAAAATTTGTATGGGTCATTGGTTTAAGACAAGATATGTGTCCATGTAGACATAGGAATGGTTCTATGTAGACCGAAGCTTGGGTCATACATATTTAGATGCATGTGTTGGGAAAAGATGCCAGAATTTTGATACAACATGAGATGAAATAGATAAGAAGAATACCTAAAAATTCCATTAGATTTGAACTGGGTGAGTTGTTCAACCATTGAATATGCAATCTACTCAGAGAAATCAAGGTGATATCCTGAGTCTTCTCAACAATTTTCAATCTGAAGAGGATGGCCATTTCTTCTTCATAGATAGTTGTATCTTCTTTCATTCCAAAAATGAAAGCCATCATGGAAAGTGAATCTTGACTAGCTTGTGAAAATTGTACTCTTGTTGTTGGTAGTGTTGGCACAATGGTATAATCATCACCTAATTGTAATTCTAATATTAGAAACCTCAATTGAGTATTGACGTTTGCCCATGTTTTTTGCATTTTGGCAATAGTGGGAAATGTGGTTATCTTGTCATGATATAGGGCCAACATGTCTCTGATAGCCTTTCGTGTAATTTGCACTATGAATGGACCCTTTTGTATGGTATTTGAGGGTTCATGAAATAATTTGAAGCATATTTCAACCAAGTTAGGGCACGAATGTACACCTGGGACAATGAATTATGCTAGCTAGGAAGTCCATATCCTCATAGTGAATGTTTCATATTGTCCAGCCTTTGCCCTCTAAATACACTTTTGATGTGCCCCTTCTCTGAGATTTTTACTAGGCTTTTGAAGAATTGGGTCCATGATTCTATCTGCAAAATCTTTCACCCTTGCTGGGTCATTTGCATAACCAACTTTAGGGATTCTAGTCCATGGATAGATCTTTGAAGGTTGTGTAGGGGCCGAAGCATATGATTTGCTTGTGAGAAACTTATCAAAAGATTCATAAATCCTAGGCCCTTTTTGCAAAGACTATGCTCCCTCCATATCTATATCTATACTTGTAAATAATGAACTGTGGTAATAGGTATGGAGCTTTGCAATAGAGAAGGCACCTTCACTAAGCAGGTTCACTATAAACTGAAAATTGTAGATAACAAGGATATTTAGCATATGCAAGAATGTTTAAGACACTTATAAGCTTTAACTCTTATTATGGGGTACTTAATGGCCCATCAAGTCTTGAAAATGGCATTAAAATTAGATAACCATTAGCAAATATTATGAAATCTTCATGGGATAGTGAGTTAGACACGTCATGAAAGTGGCTACGCAAGGTACCCTGGGGAATTTAAGGATTTGGGAGATATTTAATGTGTTGAGAGTTTTGAAAATTTTGAAAAAGACTCTAGGCCACGGCTATGTGTTCAAAGAACACTTATTTAAAAGAAAGAGTGGGAAAGAAAAATGAGAAAACAAAGCAACAAGGAAAGGGGAACTATCTAACTATAATAAATTATAGACACAACTTAACTAAAATGTTTCAAGTGGATTCCATTCATAGGAATCTCTTCAGGTTTGCCTTCCATTGTTTCTAGCTCAAACAAATTTTTCAATTTACATGCATGAATTTTATAGGGGCCAGTCCACAATGCTTCAAATTTAGTGTGTTGACCCAGCTTGGCAGCTCTTGCATTCCATTTCAAAACAATTGAGCCCACTTTGAAATGAGGATTTGAAGTCCTTTTATTGAAGTAGTCTTTTCTTGAACTTCCAAAATTTTAGCAAGTATGACCTGCATGGGGCCATTTTCCTCAATTTCAATCTATTTTATCAGTTGGAGAGCAGGAATCTCTAAGCTTATAGGTATTGTAGTAGGCTTGCCATAGACTAATTCATATGGGGACATTTTCATCACCTACTTAGGTGTAATTCTATTAGCCCACAGTGCTATATTAAGCACTTTATGCCACTCCTTGTGATGATCATCCCCTATTCTCTTGATGAGTCTAATCAAGTTCTTGTTAGTTGATTTTACCAAACCATTACCCTGAGGGTAATACTTAGAGGAAGTTTTCAGATATATTCCATGCTTTAATGCAAATGCAAATACTTTAGACCCTAAAAATGCTTTAGGATTATCTAAAATTATGGTGTGAGGAGCCCCAAAGCGAGTAGTGATACTCCCTAGAAAGTCTAGGATCACATTTTATGTTGCTTCTTTAAGTGGCACTACCTCAGTCCATCTAGTGAAATAATCTGTGGCAGTTAGAATCCATTTGTGACCCATACTAGACACTGGATTTATCATTCTAATGAAGTCAAGACCCCATTGAGAAAAAGGTTCATCAACAATTATAAAACTAAGAGGCATTGCTGCATTCCTTCTCATCCCCACATAATATTGACTAGATTGACATTTTAAAACCAATTGATAACAGTCTGTAAATAAAGTAGGATAGAAATAACCTACTTCACTTATCTTTATAGCTGTGGTCTTTGCATAAAAATGTCCACCTGAGAATCCATGATGCATTTCATGTAGTATTTTCTTATCCTCATCTTTCTCTACGCATCTCAAAAGTTTGCCATCAAAATTTCTTCTGAAAATAACTTGTTCAATTAAAATAAAATGGACCCCTTACATCCTATAGTATCTCCTTTTGTTTTGAGGGAGTTCTCTTAGGTAAATCCCATATTTCATAAAATGAATCTTGTTTGTGACTTAGGAGTTCTGATCAACCTCTTATATCCTCAATACAGTTTCCTTTTCCATTTCTAAATCTATTTCTTCAGGTATCATCTTTTCAAGCTCTTGAGTCATGTATTGGCACAACCCCCTACCTCTGACTAACTTAGTGGGTTTGACCTCTACATCATATTCAAGGATCTTTGTTATCTAGTTTGCTCTTTTTCTAGTAATTTCACCCTCCATAATGTATTCTCTGACACTTGGGTGAGCCATAAGTATCATAATCTTACTTCCTGATAATATATGCCTAAATTTCTTGAGGGATTTTACCATAGCATATGTTTGTTTCTCCACAAAGTTGTATCTGGTTTCATATTCCCTAAGAGTCCTTGAGAAAAAGGCTATTGGATGCTCTCCCTCATGTCTATCATCTTTTTATGTTAGAATTGCAGCAATACTGAGCTCTCCTCCATAGACATACATTACAAAAGGCTTAGAAAAGTCTCAATTTCTAAGTACTGGGGCCGTTGAAATTGCTTTCTTGACCTCTTCAAACGCTTGTCTTCCTTATGTAGTCCACTTGAAAACCATGTCTTTTTTCAATAAGAGTGTCACTGGTCTTACTAAGCCTGCAAAGTCAGATATGAACCGACTGACAAAATTAATCTTCCCCAAAAAAATTGAATTGCTTTCTTATTTACAGGTAAGGGCAAGTTCATTATGGCTGCAACTCTCTCTAGATATATAGAAACTCCTTCTTTAGATACTATATGTCCCAATAATTTGCCTTGAGGTACAACAAAGATACATTTCTTAGGATTCAGGGATATTCCAAATTCTTGACATTTCTTAAAAATAGATTCTAAATGATCAAAATGATCAACAACATTCTTGGAAAAAATAGTAAGGTCATCAAGATAAATCAGGATGATTTTATTTATAAGTTCCCCAAATGCTACATACATAGCTCTTTGAAAAGTGGCTCCAACATTTGACAGGCCAAATGACATCTTAGCATATGCAAATGTTTCCCATTTGGCAGTAAAAGCAATCTTGTATTAGTCTTCATCAACCAACCAAATCTAATTGTATCTAGAGAAACCATCTAGCAAGAAAAATCTCTATGATCCAGCCACAGTCTATAGAATTTGTTCCATAGAGGGCAAGGGATAGTGATCTTACAAAGATGCTCTATTCAAGTCTCTAAAATCTACACAGAGTCATATGTCACCATTCTTTTTCCTGACTGGTACTAGATTTGATACCCAGGTTGAGTGTTTGATTGGAAAAATTATTTTATAATCTAAAAGTTTCTACAACTCATCCACCATTAGAGATTCAATCCTTGGATTTACTGGCCTTTGCTTCTGTCTGACTGGCTTAGATCCTTCAGTCAATTCTATTGTGTGTTGAATGATGTCTCTATTATATCCATGAAGGTCTTCATAGCTCCAAGCTATGACTCTATCATATCTTCTGCATAAGTCAATTAGTCTTTCCCTTTCCTCTTGAGTTGCAAATTTTCCAATTTTTAATTTTCTCCCTTCACTCACCTCTATTTCAGAATAATATACTTTATTTACTTGGAACCTTTTCTTCTCTAGGCCTACATATTCTAGATCAAATAGGTTTTCTAAAGTGATCAAGCCTTTGGGAAGATTATTATTCTTTAATTGTATAACTTGGTCTCCATATGCCTCTTCAATTTTTGGTTACAATTGATCAGCAAATTCCCCTGATTATTGCAAGAATGAGAGTACCTGAGAATCATTTTCAAATACTTGACAATTCTCGTCGTTGTCTAGGATAGTTGGCCTTACTATAACTTTTACTGACTCATTGTTAACTAATAGGCCAGTTGCCGAATCAAACTGTGAGCCAATCTGTGCCATCCTATCAGCTTCAAAATTTTGGGTTCTAGGAACTACTTCAATATTGAAAGCTTCAAAATATTCTATTAAATCCCAAATTCTATGGCTATAGGATATCATCCTTACAATTTTGGCTATTGCCTTTTCCCTAATTTGCTTCACCACTAATTCTGAATCTCCTTTTACTATCAGATTCTTTACTCCCTTTTTCTTGGTTAATATGAGCCCATGTATTAAGGATTCATATTCAGCATCATTATTAGTACAAGAAAATTGGAAATGGATGGCTCTCAAACATTTCTCTCCATTTGGAGCAACAAGATAAATTCCTACTCCAGCACCACTTTTACTTCTAGCCCCATCAAAATTTAAGGTCTAGATTTTTGAATCTTTTTCAGATTCTTGAGTAGTTGGTGTTTCTTCCCTTAAAACATTTGGGATTTCATGATCTTCATCAAAAATGACATAAGTACCCAGACCAGTAGATTCATAATTTCCATATGGATCACTATGCATCATAACTAATAAATGGTTATTTTCCTCTTCTTGGTCATGTTCAGTCCAGTCACCCAATTTTTCAACAAAGACCTTTTCTTATTTAGCATAGCATGAGCTACCTCTAATTTTGAGGTTGGTTTATTGGTGATGTGATCCTTAGATAATGGCTCAGATAGTATTTTCATCTTTGAACCATATTTGGTTTTTAAGATGAGGTGAGACCAATCAAGTGACATATATCCTCCTATTTTGGCTATGAAATCCCTGGATAAACATAGGCCAAATACAGGGGGTATATCTATGACTACTACATCTTGATTGAAAATTATATTTGGGTAAGTATATAATTGCAATGGGATTTGTTTAATTTTCCCTATTGTTTGCATTGATTTGCCATCCAGCTGCGTGACTTCTCTAGTAAGTGGCTCATACTTTATTTTTAAAGCATCTGCTATTTGCTTAGGCATTACTATAATACTAGCCCCTAAGTTTATCATCACATTATGAAATTGTTTTTTTCCAATTATCAGATTCAAATAGAAGGGCTCTGGTTTGGATTTACTTACCTCTATTGTATTGTTCACAAGGGCTATTGTCTGCAGATGAACTGTGTCTGTGAGCTTTTCTTTATCAACAGGTCTTTCTTTGGTGTTAGTATGTTTAGGCACTGCTTAACCTTGCAGAGCTTCTTGTAACAATGTCTTTTTCTCATGAATAGCTAATGTGTCCCACATTGACACATGTGTTGGGGTTCTCTTCAGCTGATCCACCACATTCACTAGTCATATTGTTTGGGTTCTTGAAAAATAAGGGTACCTTACTTTTTCTTGAACTTGTCCAGGAACTACTTGGTTATGTACTGGCTGAGGCACTTCTTATCTAGCAGCTATGTTTTGATGAATTTGAAATGGAGGAGGTCCCATAACTTCATTATTTGTGGCTTCAGGTTGTTCCATCATCCTTCTCTTTGATCTGGTATAGTCTGATTGCACCACTGGTTTCTTGGAAGTAGAAACTTCATTCAAGAAGACTGACTCTTCATCTTCAACCCATGAAAATAAAGCATGTTCAGGGGTTATTTTTTCTTCTTAATTTAAGGACATCCCTTGCATCTAAGCCATCAAGACTAAATTTTGCATACCAGGGGACTGGTAGACTTGAGTGTCAGAAGTACTTGCAAATTGTCCATCCATTCTTCTTTGCTCTGCTAACTTTTGTTGTAGATTACCCATGGGACAATCTATGGGCATATGAGCATTATTACAAGGAAAAAACTAGGCATTAGTTCCATCTACATAATTATTCTATCCTTGAACAATCTCTCTATTTGGATTGGGGGGAATAGTCTGTGAGGGTGTAGGGACTACAACTAATTGGTTTGTTGGCTAAGGGTTATTTTGCCTTTGATGAACCTGATACTGGTTTGGCTGTGATGGAAAACTATTTCCTTAGTAACCTTGATATTGGGGATTAAGATAAGGATTCTGCTGTCTTTTTATGTTAATTAACTCATTTGAAAATGTCCTTAAGATGTTCTTGATATCATCCATCTCAAATGACTAGCAGGGACAAGTTCTTTAGCAGGTTGTTGAGGATATGTGCACATAGACACAAGTGGGGCTATAGGATTAGAGGCTTCTTGAGGCAAAGGTAAGGTAATTTCTAGAAACATGGGCATGGGAGGCCTTGGGGGCAACTTTCCAGCATCTATTAAATGATTTTCAGCTCTGACTGCATAGTCATAAGCCTCTGGCAGAGTCTAACCTCCAAGTGACTGAATCATTACTAATATATCTAAATTTAAAGCTTTAAGATAAAATACTATAGCCATACCTAGTAATGGTCTTGTTGTAGTAGGGATTATTTCCCAATTCTTTTGAAATCTTGAATTGAAGTCAGTCATTGCTTCTTGTGGTGCCCTTTTAGTAGTAATCAATTGTTGCAACAAAGAAGACTTATCGCCCTTTTCTTTAAACCCTTCAAAGAAAAGATCTCCAAGTTGATCCCATGTAGATATTGTATTTGGAGTCAAGGATTGGTACCATTCTAGATCTTTTCCTTTAAGAGAATTTGCTAACAATCTTATAGCCACATTATGTTGTGTCACCACATGTATAGCACAAGCATCAGACACATCCTGCAGATGTTCTTCAAGTGTTTTAAAATCTTGCCCACTGAATTTGGGTAGAGCTTTCAAGGCATTTATTGGAATAGGATCCCAAGTGGCTGGTGGTATTGGGATGATCAAAGTACTACCAGTGTTCCAACTTACATAATTCCTTGGGGGTATAGGAGCTCCCATACTTACTCTTGGTATTGGTATAAACTGATTGACTCTTCATCTTGAACTAGTTATCAAAGGCAGAAAAAGAATACCTAGATTTACAGAAAATTGAGATCTTGTTACTGGTCCACAACTTTGACTCCTTGTAGCTCTCTGGATCATATTATCTTGAAAGAAACTTCATGATGGTGTCCCACTAGGCATGCCAAAAATTGTTAATGATTAAAATTGTGTTGTTTCTAACATCAACAATGTGAAGTTTCAGGAATGTGAGACTTGAGACCTGAAATGACCTCCATATTTTAAAGAAATTGGCTCTTCTTTATCTCAAAAGTATTTTGGGAAAAAGGATAGGAATTAAACAAAAACACAAATGCAATGAAAGAAAATCTAACTATGGCAATGTGCCTAAATTTAATTCGGCCTTTAATTCTCAAAGCACAGTGAATCTATCTTTAGGATTCAATTACATTAAAGAGCAAACAAGGCATGAACAATGTAAAAGATGAAAATAGATAAAATCAAAGTCTCACAACTTAGATGATTTTGCAATGACACAGAGAATATCAACAAAGGCACAAAATTTAGTATTCTCATTAATTTTCTAGTTACATAAAAGGCACAAAAACATGCATAGTTATACAAACTTTCTAACTCAAGAAAACAAAACAAAGGCAAATGATATTACTGGCCACAACTAAAAGTCTAAAACTTTTGATAACAATTTCTCACAAAAAATTATCTTTATCTTTTAATGATCCTCCCTTGGTGATCTTTGCACCCATATTTATAGCATCAAACTAGCTCTAGATTACCTACACGTTCCCAATCCAATGGTCTAACTAAACTCTAAATGATCTAGAAGTGTCTAACAAAAGATATTTCTTGGATTTAAAACATTCTATCTCCCTATAGTTCATTGGATGAAATAGATACATAGGACGCTTCCCACTGTGAAATGGGTGAAGACACTTGGTGTGTTTCGCTTACTCTAATTGAAAACTTTTTCATTACAAAAGGTACCAAAAAATGACACTTGGCAGCTTCTGAGGTACTTACCAAAGACACATGGCACTTTTATCATAGCTTATACTCTTTACTGTGTCTTTGCTCAAGAGTGTTCCATCTTTGACATCTGTCAAAGTCTATTTCTTCAAACTTTAGCAAATTATGGAGAATGGGACCCACAACACTTCTCACTCGAACAACTTTAAAAAAGGAAAATGGGGACAAGTGTCACTTTACGCATATTTTTAACAAATGACATGCAGTGGCTTCTATTTTCTTTAGCTAGGGACACGTGCCAGCTTCCATTGATCTTTAGCTAGACTGTAGAAACATTCAGGACTTATTTTAGATTCATATGGATGGTGACACTTGGCAGCTTCTACTAACTTTAGAAACAAAACCTAGGTCCCACCACAGTCTTTACTTATCGATGAAACAAAGTGAAGATATTTTGGATGTTGACACGTGGCAGATTTTGCTTTCTTTAGTTATAGATATGTGGCATCTTTCGTTACTTTTAGAAAAACATATTGAAACCTTCCACAGTTTCCACTTGGCACCTTTTGCTTGATCCTGAGAAAATATTATTGAAAGAAGCTTTTAAAACTCAAAATAAATTTGAAACACAGATGCCAACATTTGTCACGCTCTATTGATTTACCACGAGACACGTGGTACGTTCTGAGCAACTTACAAAAACTATAAAATGTGTTTCAGCTGCTGACACTTGGCAGCCTCCACACGACTTTGGTACTTAGACAAAATTTAGGCAAAAGAAACTCGCACTTGCGCTCTATGTCAAAAACTTTACTGCCTCAAAATCGAAATGCGTAGGGACGAAACTTGAAGCATATAACTGAAAATTAGAAAATGAAAGATGTAGAGTTTTTTACTCTACAGTAAAGAACCTAAAATTCAAAGAGGAACTGATCTAGATCTTTTGAGTATTTATCTCTAAAAGTAGGTAAACTAGACAGAGAGATATTTTTCATGGAGTTTTTATCATCATGATCCAAGTTGACTGGATAGGAAAGAGTTTTATACATCGGCATGATTGTCTCCATTATTTTCTACCTAACTATTGTTATTAATCCAATTCAAGTTATCTTCTTGGGTTCTCAAACTATGGTCTACTAGCTTAGGAGGAGAATCTTCATTGGTGATTAGATCTTCTTCTTTTAGAGCTTGTGGATCAAATCTGACTATTCTAGAAAGGGAATTTTTAAGATCAATTCTTCTTATGGGAAAAGATGACCTGAATAGAATTATTCTTGTATGATGTATTTGTGAACTTTTAATTGCCTTTCTTTTACTTTGTATTGAAAGGTAAATCACACTTTGCATTAAAATGTAAATCACACTTGCATTAAAATGAAATATGTTTGTATCAAAAGAAATACATTTTTAAACTATAAATTAGAAATACCAATTATCTTGATCTTTAGAGAGAAGTGAGCCCTTACTCCTTCCTTAGAATAGGATTAGATTTAACTCATTAGTGGAATAGATGTGGTAATTTATTAATAATTCATTATCAAAAGGAACATATATAGATGATAAAAGTTCTATTACAATTTTACATTTAAATGTTTCCTTTCTCTCTATTCTCTATTACATGTTAGCCTGAAATGAGAAGGAGACATGTACTTAAAGCACATCTCAACGACCATTCTTAGAATATAAAATTTAGTGATCTAAATATTAAAATCCACTTATTTAAAATAGAATGTCTAGGAATCAAATCTCATGCTTATAGGAGGCGTTAGAATTGATTCAACTAACAGTAGACTAAATATAACTAGCATATATCTGAAGAGAATATGTCCATATTTATAAAATATTACATTTATATCTAGATAATTTTAGACTATTACTATGAATATTAATGTCTAAAATAAGATATCTAAAGAGGGAAAATATATATATATATATACATTAGATATCTTTGGAGTTTTTATATTAATTTATAGAGTACAACTAGGTATATTCAAAGTGTAGTTAGGCATCTTTGAAGCATAGTTAGATAGGTATTTGAGCTTCATCAAAACATCTTCAGAGCTACCTGGTAGATCTTCATAGCTTTGATGGAATATATTCAGAGCTACTTATGCATATATTCATAGCTCAACTAAGGATCTTCATAGCTCACTATGTTTTATGTTATGTCTTCAAAACTATTATCAAAAAGTGTTGCCAAAACTATTGATGACTTCTCAAAACAATCCTACCATAAAGATGTATCTCTATATGAAAATTTTTACTCATTTCATCTAATTTAGACAAAAATAACAAGATAGAGAATCAATAATGTATCACATACAAACAAAGGACAATTGCACTCATTTCCTCCTACGATGAGACCTTAACAATTAAATGTAATGCAATATATAACCAAGAGGCAAAAATTATGGATATTTTATATGTGATATAATGAGATTTATTTAATTCTCATCATCCACCCATGGAAGGAGTATTAATTTTCAAACCAAATCATAGAGAAACAAGCCATGAATGAGTTTACAAACCTTGATTTCAAGTTGTAGGTCTAGAGAGAGGTGTATGTTTTAGCCTTGAATGTAAATTTTTAGGAGTTATGAGAGTTTAATACATTTAAAAAGGATAAAAAACCTACTTCAAACACCTATCTGGTGTATAAAATCTCTTTTATGGTATTTTTAGGTAGAACCAGGCATAAAAGTCCTCAACCATGAAGGTTAGCAAGAAATTACAATGTTTTGTGAGGTTTTATCAAGAGTTGTGGAGATGCGCAATGGTATAAAATAAAACAATAGGTCAATGGAGTCCTAATTCATAATTCTCAAACATTAACAGATCTTCAAGGATCACCAATAAATTTGTATACCTTAAAACAAGGCAACATTGATTCAATATCTCACTCACAAGCACCTACAAATAGTTTTAAAAGGTGTGTCATATTTGATAAGAAGTTGAATGGACCATTAAATCCATTAGGGAGTATGAATGAGGTCTTTAAGGTTAATATATATGTTTTATGAGGTATCAATAAGGAAATAAGGTTAGGAATCATCCTTAAGAAGCTAAAATAGTCTAAAAACAACCTAAAAGAAAGCACAATCCAAGGTTTGAATGCATTTATCTATATTCATGGAAAATAATGAGTAATGGAGGAGGTTATGAGGTATATTATGCATCATATTAATCCATAAAACTATATTTATAATCTCCAAATCATGTGGACCCATCAAAAACATTACATGTCATCTTAAAACCCTGGTAAACCCTAGAGCTCATAAATTCACTTTTTGAAGTTTTAGAGCTTGCCCAAGCAGAATATGTGATATTTTAAAATAATACAGTGGTTATAATACTCTCCATGATCATATAATCAAAAAAAATGTATGTTATATGTCTGTGAGGACCAAGATCAGGTTTTTAATGAGGTTCAAAGCTTGGGAAATACATCTTTAGGGTTGTTAACAAAGGATGGAAGTTTTTAATGTATTTCAAGATGTTTATCTTGAAAATGGGGCATCAAGTAAGCCCAATAACCATACCCTTTCACCTAATATCATATTAAAAATATTCAAGCCCATAGGAGCCATTATAAATCATGTTCAAGGAAGTTTCAAGTTGGGAAATGACTTTTACAGGTCTGTAAGAAAAAGTGAGGGTTTTAACATGATGACATAGTCTAAAAAGATCTATTATAGGATTTAATAGTATTCCCATGGTTTCAATTAAAAACAAGGCTTTTAAATTAAAATAACCTACCCTAAATTCTATAGACCATATGGAAGGTTTCAAACTTATCAAAATTTCCTCTAGATTGTCTTAAGAAGCCTATAGGCCAAGTTTTAGGAGCTTCAAGATTGAGCAAACCTATATGATGTATATAAATTAAGAATACGAGATATTACATGAGTACTTACACATGTTTATTTATTATTTAAAACTTTCAAGACTAATTTATAGTCTTCATGAGTGCTAAAATGGATACAAGGTTGGTGGAGAAATTACAAGCAATTTATGAAGAGTTGCCATTGGATAGCATGGTATTAGAAGATTATCAATAATGATATCAAACCTAAAATCTATAATGATTGAAAACATGTATGTATATTCATAAAGGCCCTTATAAATTACCAACAACTAATTACACAATAATATGGTAGATCTTTATGATGCCTTCAAGAGGTTTTAGGCATGCTAATGCAATGTTAAGAGTTCTAACATGGTCAAACAAGCCTACAAACCCTGGGTTCATGAAGGTGCAAAGCATATTTATAATGGGTTTAAGATTTATAAATATGGTTTCAAATAAATTTAAGGTTTTAAAAATACCTACAATTATATAGGTCTAATAAGGATCAATGGCAAGCCTAAAAAAAGCTTTCAACGCATTATGTTGATTACACAACAGGACTAAATCCCCTATGATTTAAACCTATAACAGAGATCGAAGAAATATTGAGGTGTTTAAGAGTTTGAATATGAATAAGGATAAAATATTTGGAAACATGAATTATACAAGACAAATAATAAGCCTCAAGCTCTTAAGAAACATGCATATACATGGTTATAGGCCTTGAGAAAGCAAAGATAGTTAAGGAGAATTTAACAAATTTTCAGACTTTATGAAGGGTTTCCTAAAGTGATCAAGGTCAAAACATGAATCTATAAGTTCCCTAAATTATCCTATAAGATTTAACTTGGTCTTGAAAATATTTTCTAAGACTAAAAACCCAACTTACAGGCTTGTCAAAGTAGGTCTTCATACATGATCCAGCCTCAGAGAAGTTGCAGGTGGTTCTTCAATAAAACATCTTAAAGATTTCATGCCTATATAATGTATTAAGGGATAAATTGAGGTCATATGTAATCCTTTAACTTATATCAAAGATTTATAAGATTGGTGAGGGTTTATATGTATGCTTATAAGGACATTTAAAAATATTAATGGCCTCAAGGCTCTCATGAGAGATTTTCAGGGATAATGGATAAAATTCTCCAAGTTAAATTAAGAACATTGGTCTATCAACTCCAAGAAAGTCAAGAAATTTTTAAGATCACCAAGGTGAGATATGTAATTTTAAATCCCAATTGAGAAATTAAATAATTTCAATGCCTCTTGGTGAATTTGAAAGACCACTTAAAGAGATAGGATTGCAAGTATGCCAAAACCAAGAGCTTCATGAAGTTGAGAAGGAATATAGAGATCCTTAAGATCAAAAAGGTATATTCCTAAGCTTGTGTTTGAGTTTTAAAACCTCTCAAATTATTCATTACTTCAAGGTGCCACGGCATAGAGGCCTAAAAGACTACACGAGAAATTTCATAAGGTTTAAGAGAAATTAGGCATGGTTAAAGGCTTAGAATTCTCTAACCTTGTTTATTAGATGGAAACATGGTTCTCAAATCTCTAAAAGGACCTACAGGTCATGGTTAGGGGATTCTAAGTAAATTCCAAGTTTTTTATGATTAATCAAGAGGGAATAACTCTCAAGAGCCTTCAAGACTAGGTTCATGCTTCCTAAGCTTCTTAAATATCATGTAAGGTCAGTAGGTCCAGAGCATGCAAAGGGAAGAATGAGGTGAGTCTCAAGGGTCTCTTGAAAATGTGGTGATAAAACTAGATTTACATGACATCTATATCTCTATTAAGTAGAGGTTCATGAGATGAAATGAAAATATGAATGTTCTTAGGCCTATCTATAGACTTCAAGAGAAAGAGACCACATTCAAGGCTTCCCCATACTCATTTACAAATCTACTCTTCACCTTATAAGGTCTTATGTCTTCTTCCAAGAAAGAGAGCCCATGAAAGTATAGAAAGGTTGTTAGAAACCTAATATATCACAAACACAAAATACACACAAATACTGAATATATTATTGAGGTATTGTGTAAACATTATTAATGTATAACATAATTATTGTTTGGTAAAACAATAATACATTAAATAGCTTGTGGTTAGATTTATTAGTTAATAGAATATATTGTTATTAACAATATATTCATATTTAGTTTGGTTTGTTATTTAGGTATTTATGAAGATTATGGTGGAGATTTGATCTCCCCAAATATAGGAAATAATTTTCCTATATAATTGTAATCCTCCCGTATGGTTTTAATATGAAGTATAAATAATATTGTTTGAAATATTATCTCTGTGATATTTGGCTCTTTGTTAATCATGCTTACATCTAAACCAAATCTATTATCTGGTATAAAGAAGGCTATTATCAAAGCATGGTTGTCTATTGTCCATTTCAATGAGAGTCCTATAAAATTTCTAAAGAATAAATCTAGGTGGAACTCAAGTTTTTATAAATTTCAAAAATTTGAGGACTCAACATCATTGGGAATCGATCATCGAACATGGAAAATGATTAGTCATTGACAAATATTTTTCTATTTTTAGGGTTAAATTTCAACAAAAATTAAGGGTTTGGAAGATTAGAATTGTAAATTGGATAAATTTACAATTGGAAGAGGTGAATATCATTTTTAGATTGAATTTGGTGTTAGAAAAATAAATTGCTATGGATTTGATACTTGTAATATTTTTATAGGGTTTGAATTTTGATGGAAATTTTATAATATGGCTTGAAATTTTGAAATTATCTATCAGTTGATGTTGAATTATGGAATTTGATGTAGATACCAAAAATATGCTCACCATGATTCCAAAAATCAAACTTCCTTAAGACCCCCTTGGGACCAATCTAACACCTCAACCCCTAAATAAACCTAACCCAAGTGATTTTGGCCAAACTAACCTAACCTACCCTATAACCCACTTTAACCCTTCACCCTTGACTACTGATGGTCAGGATGACCATTGAAAGTCACCTTGACCACTAACATGCAAGCCACCCACCTTACTTTTATAAAAATATCTTGTCTTAATATGTATGCAAGCCATTACATGAGCAATTTATAATTAGAAGTCCTATTTAATGTCTTGTTGTAACTCTCTTGCCTTTCCTATAAGAGGAGAGGAGCAAGGAGGTGAAATCCATCTACAATTGTTATCAATAGCTTGTGCATCCTGAATTCTTTTATTTTATAGGTCAATAATCATCATTGATCTAACAATCCAACCATCATATCAAAGAGCCAACTTGTCATCATAGCTCCATTAAAATTCCAAATACCATTACTCTACCAAAATCATGTCAGACTCCACTAATTATTCAACCAATTCAATCAACCACCTGATCAGTTTTTTGTAAGATAAGTATTTATTTTCTAATATTAATTTACTTTATTCACCTTTCATACTTAGCCCAACACCAACCCATCTCCCAAAATCCAACTTTATGAGCCTATTAATTATCTATTCACAAACCCAAACCTACACATAATAACCATCGATGGTTACCTCAACCATCCATGGTCTGCCCAACTATCGATAGTCAGCTTAACCACTGATAGTCACCTTAACTACTAAGAGTCACATCAAAAACTGATAATCACTATGGTAGGAAATAATATAAAGTTATTTCTACCTACCTACCCTTATCCAAATCTAATTTTCTATGTCCTTGCTTGTTCATAGACCCCTACCTGATTTTTTGAAATAGACCCAAGCCCTTTAGCACTAGTATTAACCTGTTTATTGCCATATTAATCATTTCTAGTCTATTTCTTTAGCAAGCATTTCTTGTATTCAATTTTAGTGTATTTTATTATTGATTCAATTAATTTATATTCTACTTTATTAACTTAATTATTTAAAATGTGTGGATTGATAGCCCCTAACGAAGCTCTTGCTTCTAAGATCTAGCTTATGTTAGGCAGTCCACTCAACTATTTATCTAACAAGAAAATTTATTTTAGTATTGTCTTATTTATAGGTCATCCTCCCAAGCCAAAGAGGAGTTTTTCACAATCATCTGATTCAACATGCATGCAATCCAATAGGTTTTTCAACCATACCCATATTTAGTTTCTTCTTCTTCCTTTCTGAAATATAAGCTAAAATTCATTGAAACATTCTGGCACACCTGGTGGGACCTTAAGTCTTTAATTTGGGGTTCTTTTCCTTGAATTTGTATGCTCTTCTCTCTATTTATGCTCATTAATGAAACTAAAATCTCTTTTAATTTTAAAATCAAGTGCATACATTACTTGTTTTTAATTTTAGCTCACTTTGAATTAAGGCACAGTAATTTTATCATAGCATCACTCTTGTTGTACACACTAAACCAACCCACCTTCATCAATTAAATATCAAACAAACTAAAGACAATGCCTAAATAGGGTTTCATCATTTATCAATAACCTAACCCTTTCCCAATGATCCTACTTATAGGTCATTACCAAGGGGAGAACCAACTCAACTCTCTAGTTGAGTATAAACTTTGGAAATTAGTATATATTTGTTAAGCAATCGACACCCTTATCATTGTGGTGTGTAAAGTGAGGGGGTAGGCCCCAATACCAAGCCATGTATTGATTACCAATATATATTCTTTTGAGCACCTAAAAAACTTGAAACTAACCATATATTGCCTATATAGTACCTAATCTACAAGCCAAATTCTATCACATATTCTCATAACTTAAGTCATAAGCTAAAAGCAAGATTAAAAATAACCATAGGATCTTAATGTACTCTAGGTTTGTGTTGGATTTCCTTGATCATTTTCTTTTTTTCTCTATGTTTGATTTGTCATATTATTTGTGTTTTCTTCTCATCTGACTTACATGGTTCTTACTCATCAACAATGAAGAGACTTAGCAAGTCAGGACCCATCTATAGATTATTCAATCTCCTATACCTCTTTTTTTTATAGAGTATATCTCATATGCTAAGAGTTATCCTCATCATTATGTTGTTTCTAGTATGCCTCAGATAGTCTCCCAAGGTGACCCAGAATTTGCTTCCTTTTAGATAATAACCTGATAACCTTGTAGCATTATCTTAACATAATAGCTCATCATACACCCATTTTAGTACCACCTACTGATCCACCCTATGGCATGCCATTAATATTTTTAGGAAACTCTTTTTTTATCTTGTCACCACCCAACCATTAGTTACATAGGCATCTACCTTAGTTGTCAGCCCACCTAACATAACCATGTAAAACCAACCAGCTCAAACTTCTAACACCCAAACACCTCTTAGTCTGACTAATAATTCTTCCAACACAACTACCATCAAACCTTTACCTACCCATACTCCAATTAATATTATATTACCCACTACCACCATCACTACCCTTCCTTTACTTACCTCCACTTTGCTTCAAAACATAGGGGCACCCGTACCTTCTACCTTACCACCTGTTGCTACCAGGGTTACCACTTATCCCTTACCTCCAACTCAACCATCTATATCCACTCACTAGTACATACCCTTTACCCAACCACCAATGACCACATATTCACATTTAGTTCCAACCCCACCACCTATGACTACTTACCCATATGTGGAAATTTCTCAACCTCTGACAAAAATTCAATATGTCACTCAACCCCAACCACAGTATGCACCTCACAACACTTCAAGTGCACCAACCCAAATAGACCTAATTAAGATGATAACTCTGGAGTTATCCATATTTGAGGCTCATAATCTCTTATCCTATGATTAGATATATAATGATCCCATCCACCCATATGTGCCTATCAAGCCATATCCTCTTCAAGGGAACTTCCTAAGTTCTCTAAGTTTTAGAGTAAGGAGGATCCCCAATATCACCTAATGGAATTTAGGTATTCAAGTTATTTGATTGCCTATGATGATGCCCTCCTTCTCTATACCTTTCTTTTTTCTTTATCAGGACTAACATTAGACTGGTATAGTGCCCTGACCAAGCATTCCATCTTCTTCTTTACCCAACTGGCTCAATGTTTCTTGGACCACTTTTTGATAAATATCTCCAAGAAATTTTCCATCACTAACCTTTATCTATAAATTTAATGATGAATCTATTGTTGATTTTGTAAATCATTACCAGAGCCTAATCAACCAACTCTCCTTTTCCCTGCCTCAACCCAAACTCATAAAGCTCTTTTCTTAGGCATGTACCAAGCACATCTCTTTCATATTTCATGTTCAAAGCTTCTAAACTTTTGACAAATATTTCACCATGGTGCATAAGCTATAAAATAGAGCCATTGATGAAGGAAATCTAAAACTAAAAAATAAGAACTCTACCTATAAAACTAATGAGGCTTCCTCCTCCAAACCAAAAAACCAAACTAATACTAAGACCAAAATCAAGGGTAATACAAACATGGTTGTCCTTAAATCCTCTTCCCCATCATCTACTAAACAACCAAATTCCTCTGGTTCCTGAAAGAAAAACATAAGAAACCAAAACCAAAACACCAAGAAGCAATTTACTCCACTTGGAGAATTCTACGCTTCAATTCTGGAGAAGCAATTTACTCCACTTGGAGAATCCTACACTTCAATATTGGAGAAGATATTAAAATATAATATGATAAAGCTTCCTCATATCAAACCACCTCAACAATTTTATTCTTGTCACCCTCCACCTAGTTGGTACAACTGGAATGACTTATGTGCCTTCCATCGAGTAATAGGACATGATGTTAGTAGGTGCAACACCTTCAAGAGTGTTGTCTAATCTCTCATTGACAAGCACAAGCTTGTGTTAGATAACCCAAATGTACCTAAAAACTAAGCCCTTAAAATATTTAGGAAGCCTTTTCCCAATCATGCACCTACCAAGAATGAGAGTAACATGGTTGAATGCTCTCATGATACCCATACTATTAACATGGTTCTTGGCATGTTAATGGTTGAAGAACCTACTAACCAACTTATCTATTCCTCACCCTCTCCACTTATTGAGGTAGTGAAGTTACCTTCTCCTCTTTTAGAATCCCAAACTAAGGAATCACCCCTTTCTCCTCCTCTACTTATTGAGGTAGTGGAGCCATCAACCCCTCCCTTGACTAACATAACAGAATAAGCACCCATCTTACCTTCTCCCTTAACCATCAAGAAATTTACTACCCCTTCAAAGATCATCCCCAAAGGGGGATCCCCCATGTCTTCACCTCCCATATAGGAGTCACCCACTCAAACCTTATATCTTTTGATTAAGGAAAAGGGCAAGGTTGCCACCCCTCTGTCTCAACCTATGGACTTATATTTTAGGTCCACTATCAAGGGAATAAAACCAACCTACAAACCATTCTCTAGGTTGGTGCAAAAACTAGAATTTGTCTCTAACCTTGACATGGATCGAGCCACCTTCTGGGAATAATTAGGGCTACCATATATCACCAAATAAAAACCTCCAACCATGCCTATGGTAAACCAACCCACCACTTCTTTTATCTCAACTCCTACCCTATCAACCAAACTAATAGAAATTTATACCAACTCAAAAATTCCTAAGCCATCAAAAGCACCTAAACCCCAAGAAACCAAATCACCTTCTCCAACCAAAATGGTTAAGCCAACCAAGAAGCTTGGTACCCTCCCTAAATAGATTCTTAATCACCCATATGTGAAGGTGGAGCTTACCTCATCGAACCCAACAACCAAGTGCCAACCCAAATCAACCAAGGGATTCAGAATACCAAAATTCCACAAAGCCAAACTCCTACCTCCCTCCAATTTTCCCTATATCTTAAAGCCTCATCCCTCCACTCTGATTAAAAATCTAGTTGTCCCAACTAAGATCTAACTATTATTATTAATTACACCAACACACTTACTTTCAAACACACTTATTTTCACCAAACCATCAATAACCAAGCTACCTATCCTAAAATTTCCTACCTCTACCTTCTCAACCACTACCTTGTGAAAATCAAAACCACCAACCAAATGAACTACCTTACCTAAACATTATATCACAAAACCCATTACCAAAAGGTATTTCACCTTACCAACCAAGACCAAAATATGTAAAGCCTCTCCACCTTTGGCTAAATCCTAATCCACCATTTTCCAATAGTTATCACAAGATACTTACTTAACATTACCCCCTATCAAGTCGTTTAACCCTCTTGATTCAAAACCCACCTAGTATAATAACCACCACATATGCTCCTATCAGAAGACACTAGGGCATGACACAGAGAACTACAAAGCTCTCCAAACCATTATACATCAAATCTATGATGAGGATGAGCTATTAATAGGTGAACCTCCTATGAGTTCTATACCAATCCAATTGGTAACAACACCCTCTACCCAATGCCTACCTACTCCTCCACTCTTACCTAATAATGATGAAGATCTTTACCAATATCATACCCCAGTCACTCCCTCTATCCATACCATCCATGTGGTTACAAGAGCACAATAGAAGGATAAGGGTAAGGCCAAGGTATCCATTCTATGGACATACCCATCTTTTACCTCCCAACCAAACCCTACCCAAACATCTTCACCCAAACCCAAGGTATCTATCTTAGGTACCTCCCAATCCAACCCCTCTGAGTCCATAAGGAGAGTGGTTATTAAAAAACTCCACTAGACCCCAACAAATATGAGCTTATATGAGTTGACTACCACTTCACCTCATCATCACCAAGCAATGATAGAGGCATTGCAGTCGATATAGGTACAACTTAAATACCCTCAACCTCTAGTAGCCTTTGTCAGTGCTCTCCAAATTTCCTTACTTATTACCTTCAAGGATTCAAAAATACCTTCTATCCATCTAGATGAACCAAATCCCCCTCTTTTATTACTACTTAAATCAACTAAACATGCATTAAATAGGTCATGATTGATGGGGGAGCTAGTATTAACATTATCTCCTCCCATGCCTATAACTAACTCAACTTTCCAAACAATGTCATGTCCAAAACCTCGATCATCCTCTAATCCTTTAATGACACCATGACCACTACCCTGGGAATGGTTTTCTTTTATATCTATGTAGGGCCTTACATGCTCCCCAAACTCGTTTATGTAGTGAAAGGAGAATCCAATAAAATGTTTTGTTGGGATGACCTTAGATCTACTCCATGGGTTACATCCTCTCTACCCTACATCATTACATTAAATTTGATCATGATGACTAGGTCATCACCATCCAAGCTAACCCAAGTCCCTTCTCAATATACAACATGACTTACCAACCCAATGATGTCATCTTACATCTATTTTAGCACACACTATCATGCATTAATTAGCTCATCCATCCCTTCTAATCAGATCCCCACTACAGACCCTTTGGAATCAACACTCCATTGCCTTTCACTAGGGGAATATTTCCTTTTATCCCTTGATGCTTTCCTTACTCCCCAAGAGTAAGGTAAACTTAACCACCAACCTGGGCATGACCCTAATGTCAGAACCATTATTCCTTTTAGACCTCCCCATTATCTAACCCATTTCATCTATGGGGGACTTTACAAACCCATTGGCACTTCCACCACCTCTCTTTTACCTCATCCATTCACCTTTGGCTTCTTCCATCTAGACAAGCTGAGTTTTACTAAAACATACCTCTATAGGTGTGCTTGGAAAGGGTTTAGTCTTTGATTATATGAGCATAGACCACATGAATTAATTTCCATTGAAACTAGAAATCCCCATGAGAGACATGGCCTTAGTTTCATCCTACCCAACAAGAAGTAAACCAAACCACCTACCATCACCATTATTAAGGAAGATACCTCTTCTTTACCAACCTATCCTCTGCTTGCATGTGAGGATGATGACAACATCCCACCTAAATTTTTTTCATCATCATGATCAACCTCAAACCCCTTACTTATCAAAAGGAGGGGTTAACCATAACCATCCCTTTGACCCATCCTAAGATGATAGAAAATGACTCATGTACCATTAACACTATTCAATGCCAGGATGATGATTCCATTCTCACCTACCTTAGTGCCCCGTATTCTTCCATCCATAAATCCCTTCCTCCAAAGACTTTGAACATGTTAAATAAATCTACCATGGATATCAACTTGGGTACTCTATAAAACCCCCACATTATCAAAATTATCCAATCATTGAATGCCAAGGAACTTTGGGATTTCCCCTCTTTCCTTCAAGATTGCAATATAGAATTCCCTTGGTATTATAGCAACATTATTGGAATTGACCCCACTATGTCTAGCCTTAACATATTCACCCATCATGATTCCAAGCCCATTAAGCAAAAACTATGATGTATACACCCTCGCTTAGCCCTTTTCATCAAAAAAGAGCTTCAACGTCTCCTATCTATCAATTTCAATCAACCCATTAACTATCCTAAATAGGTCTCTAATGTCATGCCTATCACCAAATCCATAGGGTGACTACATACTTGTGTGGACTTTCATGACTTCAACCTTGCTTTTCTTAAAGATAATTTCCCCCTATCAAGCATCAACTAGCTAGTTGATCTTACAACTTGTCATGAGATGTTATCTCTCATAAATGCATTATCAAGTTACAATCAGATCTGAATCACCATTGAAGATCAACATAAGAGTGCCTTTACCACCCCATGAGGGACCTTATACCATAGATTCATGCCTTTCAGGTTCAATAATGCTGGTGCAACTTACCAATGTGCCATGACATATATCTTCCATGACCTTATCCACAAAATTGTAGAAGACCATATGGATGACCTTATCAAAAAATCCAAACTCTAAAAGGATCACTTGGTAATTCTTAAAATCATATTTGAATGCTTCATCCATTACCATGTCCACCTAAACCCATAAAATTGCATTTTTGGGTTCTTGTTAGGTAAGCTTCTGAGTTTTATTGTCTCCCTTCATAGAATCAAAGTCAATCTCACCAAGATCAAAGAAATTCTTGACATGTTTCCTCCAGTCAACCTAAATAAACTCCATAGTTTATAGGGAAAGCTTCAATCCATTCATCACTTTATCTCCCAGCTTTCAGATCAATACTAACCCTTCCACCACCTTTTAAAGAAAGATGTGTCTTTTAAGTGAAATAGTGACTATCAAAAGGCCTTTGATTCACTTAAAGAGTACCTTTTGTCTCCACCTATCCTCACCCCTCCCAAGGATGACCAACATTTTTACCTATATATCTCTACCATTGACCACTCCTTAGGAGAAATGTTTGCTCATCAAGATGACCAACACAAAGAGCAATCCATCTAATAAATTAGCCACACATTTGTTGAGTATGAAACTTGATATACCCATGTTGAGAATATTTTCTTAGTTTAGTCTTTGTGACCACCAAACTTCACCATTACCTCCTTAACCACAAAACTTATGTCATAGCAACACTGACCCACTCAAGTACATGTACTCTAATCCATACCAAAACCAACATATGGCCAAATGGCTCATGCTCTTAGTAGAGTTTGACATTGAGTTCATTCAAAAAAATTCAATTAAAGGGAAAGTCATTATCGACTAATTGGCCAAGGCACCACTAGTAGACAACCAACCTCCTCCTCTTGAGTTCCTTGATGAGTCCATTATGACCCTCTCTCAGGTAGACTTAACCTATAAGTCACCATGTTCTTTTACAAATCAAAATGTCAACATGGTGGGAGAGTTGGTATCATATTTATTCCCTTTGATGGTGAACCTCTTCTTTTATCCTTCAAGTTTGATTTTGAATGTACCAATAATGTGGTTGAGTATGAATCCCTAGTGATAGGCCTTCAAAATACCTTAGCCCTAGGATTCAAAATAATTAACATCTTTGGTGACTCCCAACTTGTGGTCAATCAAATAAATAGCTCTTACCAATGTAAGAATGATGCTCTACAATAGCAAAAATAACTAGTTGATGAACTCTTAGCATCATTTGAATATTATCACATCCAGTTGACCTCATGATCTACCAATAAGTTCATTGATACCATGGATTCCCTTGCCTCTTAGATCCCATTTTCACCCTATAACTCTAACCTATCTATCATTAGTCATAGACTTACCCAGCCTTCCTATATCAAACTAGATTCTCCCACCATTTTTAATGTGGAAGAGACCCAACCTGACCTTTGGTATCAGTAGACCTTCAACTACCTTAACCTTACCATCATTCCTTCTGGCCTTTCTAGGAATGCTCAAAGAGTGTTCATCCAAAGTACCTCATGCTACACCATTATGGGAGGAATTATTTATAAACATAGCTTTAATGTCCTCCTTTTCCATTGCTTATGCAGTTATGAAGCCTCTCATATTATTAAGGAAACACATGATGGTATCTATGGGGGACACTTTAATGGCCTCACTATAACCAAACACATCCTTCACCTACACTATTACTGGCCTACCATTAACCAAGACTATTGAGATTAAGTGAAAAAGTGTGTCAAATTCTAATAACATGCCAATTTTCATCATGCACTTAACCATACTCTTTATGTTTCTACTAATTTTTGGCCTTTCTCACAATGGGGCCTAGACCTTATTAGTGAAATTAACCCCATTCATCATAGTGACCCATTATATCATCACTATGACTGAATATTTTACCAAATGGGTAGAGGCTATTCATTTATTCTTAACCAAGGTGGAGAAAATTGTCTATTTTATCAACCATCATATCATATGTCTTGTTGGTTTTCCTCACAATATTATCATCGACAATGGTAAATATTTTAAGAAAAATCAAGTTCAAGGCCATATGTGACACTTTCAACATTAAGCTAATCTTCTCCTCACCCTATCATCCCCAAGTGAATAGACAAGTTGAGGCCTCTAACAAAACTCTTAACAACATGATAACTAAAATGGTTAAAGCATCTAGTTGATATTACCATTTTCACATCCCCTTTGCCTTATGGGCATATCATACTATCATTAAAACCCCAACAAGTCTTACACCTTTTATTATTTTGTTTAGAGTAGAGGTCATCTTACCTCTTAAATTCCAAATACCCTCTCTTCGTATATCTTTACAAAATCTCATTACTAAAGATGACTATCATCAACATCATTTATCCCATCTTGAGCTACTTGATGAGCACCACTTAGCATCCCTTACTCATCTTTATTTCTATCAAGAACATGTCAAGCATACCTATAACAAACACCTTAGAGTATGATAATTCAACATCAGAGACCTCATCCTAAAGGAAAATCAACATGTCACCACTATGAAAAAAAAATAGGGTAAGTTTGCTTTCAATTTTATTGGGCCCTATATCATAACCCATAATTATGGATCAGGAGCTTACTTTTTATCTTTTCTAGAAGGCAACCCAAAACTTGAGCCCCTCAATGCTTCATGTCTACATCTATTATTTTGTTAAGAAGGATCAAGTTCACTTTTTGTTGTACCTTAAGCTCATCCTCTACTTTCAACCACATTCATCTCCCTATTTTAGGGGCAATTGATTAAAATTAAATCATGTGATTATTTGTTACATTTATAGCCTAATCTTTAATAATGGGTACCATGGCTCTACCCATGGCATGATTCTCAAGGTACTTTCCACCCCTTTATTAGGATAGATTCCCATGATCATTATCACCTAAACCTCTTTACACCAAATCAAATTCTTATGTTTCTAGTTTTCCCTTCATAAAGGTGAATCCTTAAGCATATATAAGCAAGTTTATGTCAAGCAAAATTCAAATAAGAAAAAATCAAAATATGAACCAATAGCAATCATGGGTTATTCCTAGCATTCGTAGACTACTCCCTTGAAGGACAATTAAATAATTATACTAAAATTACACAAATATAAGGTAGGTTATTCCTTTGAAGGATAGCTATCACAAAGCCTTAAACAAATCAAATAAACTTAGACCACTCCCTTAAAGGATGGCTGAGTAAAGCATTTGTCAAAAGCATATCAATTTTTTTAAATCTTCTCGCATTGATCAACTTCCCATACATAGCAACAAAGCAAATGACCCATTTTCAAAATCACAACAAAAGCAAACCAATTTTAAAATTTGTAATTAGCTCTCACACAACACAATATGATGGAAACCACAATCATCTTTCACAAGTAGACTTCCCACATCAATCAGTCTATACTTTGTATGACATAAATTTGTTAATATTTACTCTTGGGACACCTATAGAAAAGGCATGCTCATCTCACAAGAGGGTTCTATTTTCATCCATCTCCCCATTATGCACAATAAGCAAGGGATTTTGAGCTTAATTAACATTATGTGGTCAAAACACCTTTTTACCCAACTAACAAATGACAATACAAAGCATTCAAAGGGCTGATATTCATTAAGCCAATATAACTCTAGTTTTAATCTAGTCCTTGTTAAAGAAGAAGCATTGAGCCCTCTTCGTATCCTATCATGACTAGTTGATATTTTCATTATAATATTTGTCTCCCATCTAGTGTTGTTAGTTAACTTACCTCATGTGCTTTACCCTAAGAAAGATAACAAAAACCATAATCATAGCAAGAATATCCATGTGTCATAAGCAACATCATAACCATAATCATAACCATAACAAGCATAATAAAACAATAGCATCCATGATAAATAAAATAATCAACCATTTTCCACTACATGTCTAAATCTAAATAATGAAGCATAACCCATTAAAATTTAGCATGTCATAAGCAAAAACCATCTCATGCCTAACTAGGTGAGTCTACATTAGTGTCTAGCAACCATAACATAAGCATAATCCATAAGCAATATAACATCACATCATAAGCATTAATCATCAAAACAAAATCATACACCATGAATATGAGCAATAAATAATGATCATATATATAACTCAAGATTAAAATAACATAATAGTGTGTATAAGTAGATAGATATGTTTCTCTCTCTCAAAATGTACATCTCATCACATTAGCTCATAGGCCAAAACCAAAATGATATATAGTAATACATGATATCCATGAACTATGTCATAGCTATGACCCTAGAGCACCAATGTCTCCTAGTGCACCATTAGGTCCCATTACCTATCCACTTGTATCACCTATATGCCCACCTACAGATAATGACCACTACCTTAGTATCACCACACTGGCACCACCTGACAATCTCATTTTGTACTTGCCTCAACAGGGCTCCTTAGGGCACTAGCTCAAAACTATAGCCCCATAATATGATAGTTCCTCCACCATATCTAAGTATCATGCCATGGGGATGGTTCTTGGTGGTCTTGCTTATGTCATTGCCCCTCCTCCTCTTTGCCTCAAAGAATCCCTGTCCTATGTCACTAAGGATAGTGAAGCCCTCACTTGGTCCCTATCACCTATGAGAATAGCAACCTAACCCTATAGACCAATCACTTATCCTTGTAACACTATAACCTATGCCTATGTAGTGGCTAGTGCCACTCTTATTTTTCCATCGATGATAGCCCCTTATGCTTATGCCCTCTGGCCCCCTCTCCTAACTAGGTCCACATCTATAGGCTCCTTACCACCATCACCATGACCAAAATTTATTGACACATATAATGTTTATTATCATTACATATACCCATCTATAAATATGGTGTCATCTATCTATGACCTTGCTGACAACTCCTCATGGTTTAACAAAATTAACATGGGATGTGGCAATAAAATATTTGAGTCCTCATGCCTATACCTTAGAAATGTGCCTAGAATACCCTATACTAGGATGAATTTTTTGTAGACCCTATCAAATGGGATAAGTTCCACCTCCCCATCTCAAGTACTAAATATCCATCTATAACTCTGTAGGGAGAGTGTCTGCCTCCTATATCCAAGCCACACTAGAAACTGAACATAAGGCCTCCAAGTGATATCTTTGATCACTAGTGTACCTAGTGTACCCCTA
Source organism: Torreya grandis (assembly GCA_037957365.1). Lineage (NCBI taxonomy): Eukaryota > Viridiplantae > Streptophyta > Pinopsida > Cupressales > Taxaceae > Torreya > Torreya grandis. Next base: position 2,201,704 of record JARHVA010000897.1, read on the forward strand.
AACCAATCCACATTTTGAGCTCCTCCCCCTACACCTCAAGTGGATAAATCACCTCTTCACTGCATAAACCTGATGGGGAACTCAATCTTTGTGTATCTTTCCCATGGCATTCCCATTGGCCTCAACACCTAAATATTCTCATAGGACTAGCAATGTAGAACCAAGCTGACACTAATACCTACCTCTTATAGGCCTTGAACCCCCATATCTCCCTATATATATGTACCAAGAGAATAGATACCCACCTAAACATAGTAAACTATAGTAACAACTCCACCAGTACCCCAAATAGAAAATATGATAATCTCATACTGCTCGAGTTGAGAAGAGAAAAGTAGGAGATAGCAATCATAAGCATCATCAAAAGTCCCCTCTCACTTAGATCCCTCATATATAGTGCACTATATCTAAACTTATCAGCATGCCATCAGACTTAATCACTATCATCTCTATATAATAACTTGATGTGATCCTCCTACTCTTCTCACTTTATGTGGTAGATTGGATCACCCTAGAGTGGAAGCTATGTAATCCTATGTACATCCTTAAATAAGATCATCATCTCATTGATCGGTAGTAGGAAGGTGTTCACAGTAGGATCCCATCTCTTGATGAGCACTACAATCATAGAGGTATCTTGAGGCACATGTTGATAGTACCTCATCACCCCCAACCCAACCTCCTCCATATGGGCTCAGTCAGCTAGGGTCATCCCCTAATAGATCTTTACAAAGATGATTGGCACTCAATTCCACATCTATCTCTACTTCCTAGCCTATGAACAATTATTATCACACAACTTAACTCCATATCTTAATTACCAACTTTATCTAACATTCACCTATTTGACCATCACCCTCGTAGTGTTTACCCATTCACTCTTTGCTATCATCTATCCCATCTACCCATCCACCTAGCCTCAACTATATACAATTATAACACTATCTCCCACCTAATCTAACCATAGGTACTTTTCTAGTATATGCACATAATTAGATAAGTCAACTGTCGATTATGGTGACCACTGATGGTTAGGTGTCCTTACCTTTTTGGGTATCAACCATCGATAGTCAAACTCAACTATTGATAGTAACTATGGGTGTTTTGCTAGTAGAACATCCAAAACCCTAACTACCTTATCAACTTTTATAAACCTCTAATCCTTCCTAAAATCTAACTTAATACCAAACCCTAGCCCAACTCATCTACACCACCCTATTAAATTCCAATTTTACCCATAAAATTACCCACATTTATAAAAACCCTAACTAGGGCATAACCTAAACATTCAAACCTAACCTACCTTCAAACCTTCAAGGCAATTACCAAATAAATCTAGCCTATAAAATTAAGGGCACCCCCTACCTCATTCTATGATCACCACTGTGGGGTCAGCCATAGGCCTACTTGTCCTCATCCACACTCGTGTACTCCCTACATCCTGATTGATCCCCTAAGTCCTCTCAATTATGCCAAATTAATAGGTCCACCTTAGCCATCACCATCAACACTCTCTCATCTAATATTATAGATCTCTAATGTAAAAAATGCCAAAAGTCACTATGAGTTAAAATTATTTCAAATTTCAATTTTACCTCACAAACTTTTAGGTTTTCCACCCTGACCATCAACAGTCAAGGTGACCATCAATGGTCGCCCTTGAGCACCCTAACCATCAACGGTTAGGAGGCTCACCTTTTTATAATCACCTATAAGTAGACCCTTTTTTCTTCTTAATATAACCAAATCAAACCCACCCCTAGAGACTACCTTCTCCAACCTCCCCAAACACCTCTTCATCTCACTATTGGTCCATTTCAACCTAATTAGTATGTATTTTATGATGACTTTTGCCTGGTCTTTTGATCATAGTAATAACATTAACACATTTACCACATTTTGAACTTATTCCACCTCTCACTTACCTAACTCACTTGTCTCTTCTCGATATCACTTCCTACCTTGAATGTTGTGACACATGCCCCATTTATGTTTTCACTAAGAGCACTTCCTCTCTTAGATACCCACTAAAATATAGACACCACTTAGGAGACTTATGAGTGTTCCCATCCACCATGCCTAAATATAGTCATGTGGTTCACTTGTCACTTATTTTTTTATAACTAACCTTTATTTTTATCAATTATGGTAACCTAGTCTTTGCATGATCTTGGCTATCACACTTTTTATCACACTATATACACTTGTTTATACTTTAGTGCCCAACCCATTACCCAACTTAATGACATCCACCTTTATCATCACCTTTATCCACCTTATCAAACCCACACCTAATTCTATTGTACCTCATTATTTCTTAGTTTGAGGGGGAACACCTCCTCTCATACTCAGAGCAACTAAACCTTCAACCAGCAATCCATTTTTGTTTTGTATCTTTTCAATTCAAAGTTGCATAACAAAAAGGGGGAAAATGTAGACATCAAAAATATGCTCACTACAATTCTAAATATCAAAATTCCTTAGGACTTCCTTGGGACCAATCTGACCCCTCGACCCTTAATCAAACCTAACCTAAGTGAGTTTGGCAAAACTAACCTAACCTACCCTTTTACCCACTTTAACCCTTCACCCTTAATCATCGATGGTTAGGATGACCATTGATGGTCACCTTGACTATCAATGGTTAGGGTGCACCTCCTTAATCATCAATATATAAGCTACCCACCTTACTTTTCAAAAAATAGCTTGTCTTAATCCACATTCAAGTTATTGCATGAGTGAGTTATAATTAGAAGGCCTATTTAGCATCTTATTATAACTCTCTTGCCTTTATTTTAAGAATAAAGGAATAGGGAGGTGAAATCTATCTACAATTATTATCAAGAGATTATGCATCTAGAGTTCCTTTATTTTATAGGTCAATCATCATTAGTAATCTAGTGTTCTAGCCATCATGTTAGAGAGCCAACTTGTCAGCACAATTCCATCAAAGCACCAAATATCATTACTCTATCAAAATCATGTCAAACTTCACTAATAAGTCAACCACCTGATCAACCTTCCAAAAGATAAGTATTTATTTTCTAATATTCATTTACTTTATTCACTTTTTACACTCAGCTTGGTACCAACCTATCTCCTAAAATCTAACTTTATGAGCCCATCAATCAACCATTTACCAAACTAGACCTACACATAGTAACTATCGATGGTTGCTTCAATCATTGACAATCTACCCAACTACTAATGATCAGTTTGACTTCTGATAGTAACCTTAATCATTGATGGTCACATCAACTACTGATAGTCATTATGGTAAGAAATAATATCAAGTTATTTCCACCTACCTTCCCTTAGTCAAATCTAATTTTTTATGTTCCTACCTATTCACAAACCTTTGCCTGATTTTTTGAAATAGACCTAAGCCCTTTAGCACTAGTATTGACTTATTTATTTCCATATTAGTCATTTCTATTCTATTTCTTTAGCAAGCATTTCTTATGTTCAATTTCAATGTCTTTGATTATTTATGCAAGTACTTTCTATCTACTTTATAAACTTAATTATTTAAAACATGTGGATTGATAGCCCCTGAGAAAGATCTTGCTTCTGGGATCTAGCTAACACTAGGAAATCCACTTAGTTATCTATCTAAAAATAAAATTTGCTTTAGTTTTATCTTATTTATAGGTCATCCTCCCAAGCCAAAGAGGATTTATTTACAATCATCTAATTCAATGTGTGTGCAATCTAACAAGTTTTTCAACCATACTCGTATTTAGTTTCTTCTTCTTCCTTTCCAAAATATAACCTAAAATTCACTGAAATACTTGAATATATGGTTAGCATTTGGATATTTAATTTGGAATTATACATTGCATCAAGACCACATCAAGCTCATTATCCTCATCACTCAATCCTACATCCTTGTGGAGCTTTCCCATGACTTGCATTTACTACATCACTTGACTACTATAGATATTTGATTATGCATCATAATATACAATTTCATATGGGCATATCCATTTTTAATATTTTCCACTATTAGCTCATACATTTGTGGGATAAATCTATTTACTTGACATGCTCTATTGTATTTGAAATTGTGAGTATATCTCACTTTAATATTTTATCTGCATCTTCATGCATTTTCATCTCTCCTAAGGCACCATTGAAAAATGCCTTGAAAACTAAAGATCATTTGGGTAATTATTTAGCTATCTAATTCTTAGTCAAAGCACTATTAATCATGGTCTATGTAACATCGATTCATTTTTGTCAATATTGGTCAATAGTCTTTTAGTTGTCAAGTCAATGTTCTTTATAATGTCATGTGTATCACTTTAAAATCATTCATTCAAGTCATGTTTCCAATAAATCAAAATTTATTGCTATTCATCAAGTTTTGGATTTTAATATAATATTTATTTCCATATAGTCTATTTTTTATTTAGGTCAGGTGTTTATATCTTTATGTGTCCATATTTTATTAGGTGATAAGACTTAATTTTAGTTTCATAAGTAAAATTTGTTTTGATTTCAATAAAAGCCATTTGTTATTATGTTGAGTCTAAAAAGTCTTTAAGTCATATAAATTTAAGCTATTTATATTTGCTTAGTATATGTGTCGGTCACAACACTTTAATATTAAGTTGTGAAAAGTTGAGTCATAGTATATATTTTGGTATTATAAATCAAATAAAAAATGTATCAAAATTTAATTTTTTTTGAGCCAATAGTTGATTCATCATATTTTAAAATTTAAAAAAATAAAAAATTATTAGTAATAGGATGCATTATCACTTGTACGTGGCGTCTATTGTGGGAAAAAAATTTGAGATTCAAATATTCATTTGCTAAATAAGTATCAGACACTGAAGGAAGGAGGAAATGGAGGTTGGAGGTTTTAGATCCTCTCATCAATCACCAATGATGGGGCCCAAATGTTTTGATGGCATTTTTTGTGGTTTTATTTTTTATTTTTTTAGTGTGGTGTGTTCTTCGTCAAATTGGCTAATACCAAGGATAGTTCTTTAGTGATAGTGGAAATCATCTATGTTGTTTTTGTTTGGGTGGTAATAGACATTAACAAAGACTAAATAAGATGAAAATGAGGATCTATTCCTCATGATATTTCATTTTTTGAGTTGTGTGTGTTTTCATTCCCCTGCTTGTTTAGACATCCTCTGATATTTGGAGAAAATGAAGAGTGTAGATATAATGGAATGTGGAAACAATTGTATAGGAGGGAAGCTAACTATAAAAATCATCTGACTGTAGAGATCCTCTGACTGACTTACTTCTTTATAGATATGATCATCCAATGATGCATCCATTGCAGTAACATGGAGTAAATGTTAGATGCATTCCTTCACATAATATTGGTCATGTGTAGTAAGATCCAAAAAACAATATTTAGACAGTAGTATATAGACCTATAAGTATGCATTAGCTTATAATTCTATTTAGGCCAGTTATTGAAGATGTATATTCTCCCCATGATCACATTAAGGGGGTGTAGATAAGTATGATTAATAATTTTCACAAGGGGTGAATGTTGAGGTATTGTGTAAACATTATTAATGTATAACGTAATTATTGTTTGGTAAAATAATAATAATACGTTAAATAGTTTATGGTTAGATTTATTAGTTAATAGAATATATTATTAATAACAATATATTCATATTTAGTTTGGTTTATTATTTAAGAATATTTACAAAGATTGTGGTGGAGATTTGATCTCCCCAAATATAGGAAATACTTTTCCTTTATAATTGTAATCCTCCCATATGGTTTTAATATGAAATAGAAATAATATTATTTGAAATATTATCTCTGTGATATTCGGCTCTTTGTTAATCATGATTACATATAAACCAAATATATTATTTATTAATATTTTATTCTTTTTATGGAAGGAATCACTTCAAATCACTTGCCACTTTTATGGAGCTACCTACTTATCATAGCAACATTCTAATTGATGTGTATTTGTTTGGATGCCTTATAATAGCCTATGTCCCTCTATGTATACTACTTCTAATCTATCCCACTCATCCTTTCTATGCATGTGAGATTATTCCTCTAATATACTATTCACTATTATTCATTTTACTATTACTTTATTCTACCCCCCAATATGCATTATATTACCCTCCCTAAGTATATTACATTCCATCCCCCTTGATATGGTTTGCCCTCAAAACATACAAAGAATTATATATCAAAAATATGTAGAAGAATAGATGGAAGCACATCTATGCATCCTTTTCTATTTCCAATTCTTCCTCTTGTGCTTATATTTGAGTAGGTACATTAAAATGTGAAATAAATTATTATAACATGAGGTTGAAGTGCATAAAGATCAATGGAAGGAATAACTGTAACTAGAAACATTATATATCACTGAAATTTGAAGCTTGGTGATCATTGCCTCAAATAAAAAACAAGGATACTCAAAATAATCTATTTGGTGAGCCAATGTAGGATACATTCTATCCCCATTAGCATTATTATTTACACACATTTTTTTTGGAGTGGCTATCCCCACCAAAGAATGCACTAAATTGTCAAAATCATTTGAGGGAAGAAGAAAAGAAATTTCTACCATATGTATAGAAGATTCAATGAATATAAGACTAAATAAATCACCCTCATCCATGTCAAAGATATTTTCATGCCATTTTTTGCAAGTATCTTCCAAATCCATCAATGTAGTGATTTTTGTTTTATATTCTTCAACTATAGGAAATAAATCCTCATGTCATCTCCTCATATTGTGTTATTATATGGCAATGAAGCTTTATATTCATACTTAATTTATTTAGAGTATTGCTCAATTTATATAAAGTAGAATCTATTTTATAAATTAATAGACTTATTTTTTGGGTAGTAGTGAGGAAATCTACCATAATTTGTTTTAACAATATTAGTTAGTAAAACTGTGATAACTTTTGATTTGTTTAATGAAATTTTAAAACTAAAACTATTTTAGAAATATGAAACAAAGGTTCACAAAACCCAAAAGTTGTTTGGTGAAATTGTTTACCATTTGAGAATATCATGTCGAATAATAGTCAGATTTGTTTTGTTTTTTTGTTACGATAGTAATTAGTAAAATTGTGATTATTTTTTATTTACTTAATAAAATTGAAAACTTCAAACTATTTTAGAAATCTATAAATGAGGCACACAAAACTTAAAAATTAATTGGCATGATTATTTACCATTGATGAGGTGTATGCAAAATAATAATTGGGTTTTTTTTTGACCAAAAATGTAAATCTATACTTGAAAATTTAATTAAATGACAAGTCTGTTAACTTCACAATACCATAAAACTTGCACTTTTATAATTATAATATCCCACTCTATCCTCTTTCTAATCACTAAGATCCCGTTAAGGCAAGGTGAGAGCAAATGGTAAACAAAACTCCTACTTTCATTACCTTCTATATAAAAAAAATAATACATAAATGGTACTGGAAAGAGCTTTGGTACTAAATTTTAAGAACCTCTATACATACATAAAATAACTAAAAATATTGAATATATAATATTTTATTCCTTTTAGGGAAGGAATCACTTCACAAATCACTTACCACTTCAAAAGGTGATGCCTCTTTATTAGATTAATACTCTAATTGAATTGATATTTGCTTAGATGCATTACAATGGCATATGCCCCTTTATTTATACTATTTTAATCTACCTCACTCTTCCATTATATGCATGTGATATTATTCTCTATTTCATTAATATTCATAATACTATTGCATTTCACTATTCTACCCCAAATATACATTATATTCCCCTACTTAAGTATATTACATGGACCAGTCTCTATTGAGGAGGAGTATGTATCCTTCTAGGATATTCACCACAAGTATGTCAACAGTCATATGTACATGTGGCTTGGATGTTGCTTGGATGTTACTTGGATGCGTATATCATTCAATTATCTTATTATAAGAATAACTATCATGTCTATCTATGAAACCATCCTCTTTGATGGGTTTGGAGTCAACCCTAGCTTTTGTCTAATATAATTTGGCATCACAGTGGTTAAAGCTCCAAAATAAGCTAAACAATTATTATTGCTCTTTCCAAATTCTCTAATAGTCAATAAGAAAGGAGGAACTTCTAGTTTACTCTTGTATATAACACTGGTATGAGCAACCTTTGTCTTTTCTATAGTTGACTTTCTTGTAATAGACTTCCACAAGAGCTCCTTTTGTTCAGTGATTTGAGCCAATTCATTTAGAGTAATATTGAATTTAATCTTCTTCATATCTTCAACAATGTTGTATCCTCATTTTATTTGTTCCTCCTTATTCTGGGGATGTTCATTCCAATTTGGGGAGGTGGATTATAGTCATCCCTTAGATTTGGTGGAATAATGATATTGTTTGGAGTAATAGACATTGTAAAGGGTTACTTGTTCTTTAAATTGTAATTTCCTTTTTTATATTATTTTAAGGCATGTATTTCATCAGATTTATCATCTGATTCATTGTCATCCTCACTTAGAAAAGAAGACTCATGTGTTTCAAATACCATGGTAGTGTTTTAGGAACTAGATTCAAGATAGAACTCTAGTGGGTTATTTATCAAATCCTACCTTACCATCTCCCTTTGTAAGATATCAAATGCTACATATAATTTCACACATTCAAGTTTACCATGTTGTTATATATTATGGACTCTACACAAATTAGAAGAGTTATTTCAACTATATTGATTTATGACAACTTATTAGGCTACTTTTATTCTACAATATTTATAGACCAATTGAAAGTTATCTTATATCTTTGAAACCCAAAATTTTGGATATTATTCTAGATAGTAGCATTACCCATCTTCCTTGACATGTTCAAAAAGTCATTGCTCATATTTTGGACCATTCTCTATATAGAATCTAGTTCCAATTTGGTGGAATTAACACCCTATACAACTGTAGTATTGGATGGAATTGAATGATGATTCTATTGATGGCCATTCATATGTACATGATTATTCATATAACCATAATTCTGATTTGGTATCTGTTGCATCAAAGGAGTCAGTGCATACAACTAATTTTGGTTAAATGTAGGAACATTTTGATTAACATGAGACACTTGATTTAGAGCTAGGAAACCAACATTAATATTGAGGGTGATTGATACTTGAGGGTTTATCTATCTATTAATATTGATAGCTTATTCATATGTTAATGTCAGAGTGTTGGTAGTAGTAACTTTTCCAAAAAACATTACAGTGATTGGATCTAAGATGTTTGTGTACATCTTCAATGCTAGAATTTCATTTGGTTTGTATGCTAGACTCATCCGGGTGTATATATTTTGAAATATTATGTTAAAATCCTAATTAGCTCATTAGGCTCCCTCTTCATATTGTTGAAATGTTGATACACCAAGTCATGGCTAGTAACTTGTCTAAATTGGGCAAGAAAACTGCTTTAACATGCATTCTAGAAAGTAATTGAGTTCTCTTAATGATTGAGGTACCAATCATAAGCAACATCCTATAATGTAAAGAACAAAATACTTCATGTAACATCTTCATCAGTAGTATTCATTAACCTTAAAGTAGCCTTAAAATACTTGATATGTTTCTTTGTAGTTCTTCCTCCTGTGGGGGAAAAAGAAGGCAAATATTTATCTAGATTCCTTAGTAAATTGTGCACATCCCTTGGGATGAAAATAGCAAATCCAACTAACCAAGGTGGTTGGGACATAAGATGACTAATGGTATGGATATTTATTATTGGATAAGGTGTCCTAATCTAAGGTGTATTGGGAATAACTAGTATAGTTCTAGGCGTTCAATGTACTGACAAAGGTTAAACTAAAAGACTAGATTGGGACTTAGACCTAGTAACTCTCTTGGGTGTCTCTAGTACAACTCAAATGTATGGGATAGCCTCTTACTAGGGAAGGCAAACAAATGGACCTCCTTCTATCACCAATTTTTTCCTATTGATGTGGGTCTTATATACATCCCTAAATTTAACTAGATGGCCTCTAAAGTTTTAGGATCTAAATGGAGGTAAACTCCACTCTAGGGCATAAGTTATAGGCATGGGTCAAACAAATTGGTGGTAGAATTTTAAGTTGAGCATGTAGTTCTTTAATTGGGTGTGATTACAGTGAAATAAATCCTAATAAATAAATTAGAACCTAGTTGGTTTGAATGGATGGATAAAAACTTTTCTAAAGTAAGTAGATCTTAGTAAAAAAAACTTCAAAGGAGGTAAGGGTAGAGAAAAAAATAAGGCTCTATTGTTTTAAGGGATCACTTCCTAGTTTAGGTTATTTGTGGACAAGTGTTTTCATAATTGATGCTTGATACTTGTAACTATTGCACACTCACAAACAAACATAGTTAGGTATTCTATGATGAAATAGTATAGGAAACTTAAAGGTCTCAACTAAAGGTTGCTCTTTTAAGAGTGGTTATTTCACACCCTCAATTACTAGATTACATCTCAGACTAGAAAGGTATCTAGGGTTGCTATGTCTCACACCTAGAAGACTATATCAAAGGAAAACACTCATGCACACTCAAAAAAATAAGATAGATAACCAATTTCTTGGAATCAATAATACTTACTAACTAATCAATAGATTTTGCACATCTATAGTCAATAGATATCAATGATAACAAACATAATTATCCATAATTTTTGTACACTTAAAATTACTAAATTAAAATAACCAAAGGAAATAAAACCTTAATCCCATAAAAATGGAAGGAAAATACATCCACATAGTTATATGACAATCAAAAAGATCTCTTCCTGTATTGTTAAATTTATGACCCTTTGAAATGAGGGATTACATGTATAAATAGACTTGGAGAGGGGTCACCTCATCCTCTAAGTTCATACAAACTCAAAATTACATATAGTAATTATAAATTTAGTTCTAATTTTAATTCCAAAACTACATGTATAATTACAATTAATTATAACTATGTTAAAAAAAATAAGTTTGCCTACATAATGTCATGAAACATGTGCATGCTTACATATTTCTAATGCTAAATTTTACATTCATATGTCAACTGTATGTAAACTATAAATACATTGATTAATAATATATGTAAGACTACATACAAAATTAGCCTTCAATAACTAAGGCTTATTTACACTTGCTGATTGCATGGATATGCTTATCATTGTAGAAGGTATTGAAGTGGTTGGTGGCACTGAACTAGTCATTGGAACCTAGTTAGTGGTTTGAACTAAAGTGGTATCTGGAGTCTCAAATTTATTCCTAGCCTCTAATTCTTGAAAATACTTAAATTTGACATTATGCTAGTATCTTATGATGTCCATATTCAAAAGTGGGGGTCTATGTATCCTACTTATCTACTCTATTAGGTGTGCATGTTCAGATTTAGTGCTCTTGGATTTAATCTAGAATATCTCCACTTATATGATTTTATTTTGTGAAAAATTCAACTCAACTTCAATCTCCTCTAATGTTAATCTTTGAAAATTCTTCTTGAAGTTGATGGAGGCTTGTTGGAGAAGCTACTCAAAACTAGCACTACTTATTAGTTTACATGTATAGTCCCCATTGTAAAAGCTTCAACTCGTATAGAATTTTCAAAATAAGGCTCTCATGCTTATGTTGTTGTCACCCATTCCCTCTCTCCTTATGTTTGAATGAAAACTAGGTTAAGGGCATTTGAAGCCTCCAATGGTGTCATTAAATTAAGATGGTTATATGCCTTATTCATTGTATAGAGAACAAGGAATTTTATTTTATCCTGATATTCATTTAAATAATTAAATAATTTAGTTGATTAAATGATTTTAGGGGCTAATTCATTCCTCATTGTATCAATGGCATCCAAAATGTTGTATAGTCATGAAATTGAACTTTGCACATCTATTTTAATTTGAATAGGAACATGGACAATTTGTTATTATTCCCTAACCTTCTCTAAATATTGTTCTAAATCTCTCCTTGATTTTTTTATTCCTTCCTAGAGTTCAATAAAAGCATCCTTTTATGTCTCAAAATAGGATATAAAATCCTCATTATAGGGAGACTATCCTAGTTTCCTATTCTTCCTCTTTGACAAGGAGAAAACACTTTGTCTTTCTTCTAAGATCATCCCCCTTCCAACATCATCTCCAATCTTTATTTTATTCACTCTATGGATACTCCCTATGGATTTGTCAAAAATTGAGCTTATTATGGGTAGCTCTGTGATTATAAGGCTTGGCCTTTGAGAACCTTGAGATTCTAAATTTGTTTCCCACTATGAGATTACCAGTTGATTTGGATTAGTTAAGTGTTCTAGGTTATAATCTCAACCAACATATCTCCTGAAGACTTTCAAGGCCTCTACATGCAATGGGTCTAGAAGGGAAGGCCAAATTATCTTGGAATAATCCACACCACCATATTGGGGCAATGGGTGAACTATATACACTTGCTTCTTTTTTCTATCCTTGTTTGATGATACTATAGTGGTAGATTGGGAAGAACTGGAAGAAGGTATTGGCAAGCCTAATTAAATTGATGACACTTTTAGTTGTGGACTTGAGAATTCTACCCTGGCTTTCTTAGATGACACTTTTTTAGTATGATGGGTTTTTGAGGTAGTGGCAGAGGTAACCATAGTATAAGTGGGGGGAATGGATGTTAAGTACACAATTGCAATTGTCTAACCATAGTAGAGACTATTGAGTATGCAGAGACAACAAGAGTAGAGGAAACATATTCTACTTTTAGAATAACCAATTATGGTTAGACAATAGGATTAGAGGAGATAAATTATACCTTATATAGTAATAGGGAAGGTGAAACACTAGAAATCAGATAAATGGGATCAAAAAACAAACATACATAAGGGAGACAAATGATATAACTAGAGTTGTAGAAATTGAAGTAACTATAGAGATGGTTGGGATTATACCCTCATCTACTTGGTATCCCTATAGTGGTGTCTTTCCTTTGGTGTCTTAGAGTCTTAATATTTTGGCTTTTTTTAACTCCTCCTCTTCATCAATGGACTCACCTCTTATAGATTGATAATACTACCTTGATGGTATTTCTATATATGTTACTTCAATAATTGGACTCACTAGGGGGATCTGATCTCTTAGATTCTTCTTATAGAAAATAGTCACATTTTATGTTGTAGGGGAAGCCTCTTGAGTGGCTAAGTTGAGACTTTCACACTTGCAGTCTCTTGAGTTGAAGTAGCAATAGGATGATCATGGCCTTCCAAGTATGAAGAATCAATACAAATTTTCTCATCTTCAACTCTCCCAAGTGAAGTTGAAACAATGGGACTTTTAGCCACCTCAATATTTTGATTTACAATTTTTATTATCATGGGTAATGTCTAGGAAGGTTACCATATTCTATTGATGATTGGGAAGGCCTATCAATACATAAATCTATGGTAGCCCATCCACCTAAGGGTGGGAGCTTGATATGTGCATCTATAATTGAAATTGAGGTATCTTCTTGGATGATTTTCAATATTTCCTCACCCAATCCAACCATATATGCCCTCTCTAGGATGTGGGCATCACTCTTGGCATTAATAAAAAGGAATTCATGGTCATAATGTTAATGTTGGTATGGAATACTAAGGCCTTAAATATGATTTTTAACTCTACCATGAGGATATCAGTCTTTATTTGGTAGGGTGTCTAATGAGTAGTATTCTATGAATCTACCAGCCTCCCAAAATTGCTTACAATTGATGTAACACATCCTACCAATCATTAGATGAGATTCATAGAATGCACTCTTTTTTCTTCTTAAAATCTTCATCAATTCCCCACCATAGTTGATAGTCTATCTCCTACTCTACTAATTTATTTATTACATGCTTGGGGAGATGTAGGGGTGTAATCTTATGGCCAGCAACCATGATCACAGTGTAGTTGAGATACATCCAATATTCCCCTCTAAAAATTAATGTGTTAGTTATGTTCTTATATACCCTAGGCAATGGTAACTCATGAATAACCCTCCATACCTAAGGGTAAAGGTGTTCTACATTTTGGGTTATATTTCTAATATAGGCATATCTATGCATGAAATAGTATGAGTCACACATATGGTTCTTGATGAAATTTAGAGCTGGGCTCTAGAGTGACCCATTGTGCATATATATTGTGTCCAACACAGCATCTAAGAGGAATGACATAATATAAAAATGGCATCTTATATGCCTCTTGTACTTTTTTAGAATGTGTTCCTATATCTTATCACTAATTACCTCTCCCAAATCAAATGATAGCTCTGAGGTCATTAGTAAATCTAGTACTGAAACCCATTCAAGATGAAGGAATTCAAAGATAGGGTAACCATATAACTGATTCAAGAGGGTCATTCCAATGTAGACTCCATATAAACCTTAATTATAGGTACTAGTTGATTCTCTTTGAGAATAACAGTCTCTCTGGGAATGATCCATTTTCTCAATGTTTTGTCAATTGAGTTGTTCTTTTTACATGTAACCACTCTATGTAAATCATTTGTAGTGTCTATGATAGGTAGGGATAAATACCTCTAAAATACATCTCCTAAGATGTAATCAATGATGGTTTTATGGTCTAAGTGGTGAAGGAAATTGCCCTCAATCACTTTACCAACAAAGAAAAGGTCTCTTCTATGTGTTGGAATAATTGTCATTGATGTTAAAGGAATTATAACAGATATGAATAGAATTTTCAAATGGAATTATTTTTGAAAGTGAACAAAAGTGTCAAATAGAATTATTTGTAAAAGTGAATGAAATAGTTACCAGAAGTGAACGGAAATGTTGAAAAAAATGTTAATGTAATTATTGATGAAAATCTCAACGGTCACATTTTTTGGTGAAGAGGTGTCTCTTAGATGGGACGCATCATTTAAAGGATATATAAGGGAGAAGAGATGTGTATGTATTATAAACATTCAATTTGATTGAATATCATATAAGTATGAGAGAGAAGGAAGAGAGGAAGGGTAGAAAATTAAATAGAATATCTAAGAAAAGAAGTGTGAAGGGAAAATTTATTCTAATGAAGAATATCATTTGAGAATTATGAAAGAGAAGAGAAAAAGCTATATAAGAAAATAAGTGAGATAAAAAGTGTAAGAGAAGCAAAGCCATCATTTGACTGAATAAATAATCACAAATGGTGAAATCAATTTGGGTTGGGGTAAGTGCCTCATAGTCTAGGGGTTGGTGTTCTTATGGATCAATGCTCATGAATTGGCCAAGTTGGTGCTTAGCAAAGGGGATTGGTGTCCCCAGTGGGTGGGTTCTCACAAATTGAATAATTTGGTGCTTGGTTTGGGGATTGGTGTCTCCAATAGGTTGTTGCCTACAAACATTATAAAGGAGTTATATATAAGCAATATTTTTCCATGGTTTTCTCCTAAAAGGGTTTCCATGTAAACCATGTGTTCTCTTATGTTATTAATTGATAGGTCTTGAATGTTTATGGTTTTTTTGGTTGATTAAATCTAAAAATATTAAAAAACTATGTTATACTAATTCACCCCCCTCTTAGTATAAGCCTATGCTTAAAAATTGGTATCAAAGTGATTCCTTCAAAATCAATCTAACCATTGGAAGGTAAATCCTAGGAGCACACATGGATAGTCATCAAGATTAGGATGGTTTCTCTAAAAATAAATCACCATTTTTTGATGAAATAAATTATGCTTTTTGGAGTATAAGGGTGAGAACATATGTTAAGGCTCTAGGGTTTGATATTTGGTTATTAGTAGCAATGGGATACATAACACCAATAAATCAACCAATGGATTAGGTTGGAAAGAAGGCATGTGAGAATAATGTGAAAGTGATGAATGCCATTTTTTGTGGCTTATCATAATCAAAGTTTGTAAAATTAATGCATTATGTGTTAGCAAAAGATATATGGAACAAACTTCAAAATATCTATGAAAGTGATGACAAGGTCAAGAAGGCAAAGCTTAAAATGCATAGAAGGTAATTTAAAAGTCTTAAGATGAAAGATGAAGAAATTTTTTTAGCCTATCTTCTCTATATAGATGATATAGTCAACACCATCAAAGGGATAGGTGAGAAAATGAAAGAATCGATGATAGTACAGAAAGTACTAAGATCACTTCCTATGAGGTATGATGCAAAAGTCTCATCTATTGAAGAAATGAAGGACTTGGACACATTGAAGATGGATGAATTACATGGAATTATCATAGATTATGAAATGAGGATGGAAGTAGAAAATATAACAAAACATGAAGAAGCTTTCAAAGTATCAAAGAAAGTGAAAATGAAAAACATGAATCAAGCTATAACACCAGTGAAGAGTCAGATAAAGAAGAATCCCTATTTTTGAGAAATATCAAAAAGGGATCTAGGAGATATAAAGGTAAGTTACCTTTTAAGTGTTTCAATTATGGAAAAATAGGACACTTTGCAAATAAATGTTCCCATTTAAAATAAGACAGTAGTAATGAGGAAGAAGAACATGATGAGAAAGAAAGTATCACAAGAGTAAGAAAAACTACAAATTAGTGATATATGAGAAAAAGAAGGGATTGGATAAATAAAATAAAAGCCTTTATTCAAAAAGGACTAGTAGATAAAGTGAGGAGATTGAAGGTGTTACAGATAGTGACAAAGGTGAAGTTTTGTTCATGGGTATAGAAGATTGGGATGGTGATGACCAAATAATTAGAGGATAATCTTGGAGTGATTTATAAGCTAAAGAAGTAGAAGTAGATCTCGAAGGATAAGTCTTAAGTTCCTTGAATGAAAACAAATTTCTTAAGAAAGAGAATTTGAAACAAAATTCAAAAATTCAAAAATATGAATAAGATGATCAAGACAAAGAATAAGAGTTATCAAAAATTTGAGAGGAGTCAGAAATGGTCATCATGAGTCTAAATTCTCAAGTCAAAGAGGCAAAGAAAATAAAATAAGAGACTAAAATTGAATTGAAGGCAAAAAAGGAAGAATGTGAGAAGCTAGAGGCTGAGATTGTTTCCTTGAGAAAAGATTTATAAAAGGTGAATGCTAAATTTACAAGCAGCTTAAGATTTGAAAATAGCACTGAGGTTCTAGATGATATTAGAGATCATCAGAGGTCAATATTTAAAAAGGCAAGTCTTGGCTATGGAGATGAACAAAAGGTTACCAAGGACGATATTAAAATTTCTAAACCTATGAAGATAGAAGACAAGACTTCCCCAAAGAATGAAGTTATGCAAGTAGAAGATAAAGGAAAAAACCATTAGTATGATATAAGATCATTCTTTCCAAAACACTTTGATAGTTACCAAGGATAATTTTATGGCTATTTCTTTAATTACAACATTTTTGGTCATAGAGCAAAGCAATTTAATAGACATGAAAGGAATGGATATGCATGGAACAGTGGTAGAAATGTAGATAAGAGGAATGGGCATGCAAGAAATGAGTATGCATGAAACTATGACACAAGTGAAGGATGTGAGAAGGATGGCCATGGTTAGAATGGAAACAAATATTCATATGGTTTCTTAGGTAGAAATTCATTCACTCCATTATCAAAAGACATTGTATGTTATAATTGTAATAAGTATGGACATATAGTGAGACAATGTGGAAGTAATCCTATAAACTAGAACAAGAAATAGCATGCTCAAACCAAACTCAAATGAGAATTCATGTAAGTTTGGAAGTAGATTCAATAGCTAAACAATTAAAATGAGTAATATGTGCTTGTGAAAAAGGCACAAGGAGCAATGGTAGGGAGGACATGATGGAGCACAAATCACAAGGAGAAATGGTAGTAAAGACCATGTTGAAGCAAGAGAGATATGATGTGTACAGTGGAAATATGATATGAAGAGGAATAATAAAAGAATATATTACAATAAGTGGTATAAAATAAATTTGAGATTGCAATGAAGACATTAGAAGAAGATAATCTTTTTTTTCTAGGTGACTATGAGAGGAAGCATCAGCTAAGGGGGAGTAGGGTTTATAACCCTTTTTCATTAATGCCAAAGGGGTAGATAAAAAATAAAAAGAGATCACTATAGTAAGAGGATAATCATGGATAACCCTTTTCCATTGATGTTAAAGGGGGAGAATTGAAGATAGGGAGAGAAAAAGAGGAGAACCACAATAAGGGGGAGTTCATATACTAATTCATGGAGATTACCATCAATGATAAAGGGGGAGATTGTTGGAATAATTTTCATTGATGTCAAAGGAATTATAATAGATATAAATGTAAATGTCAAAGATAATTTTGTTGGAAGTTTCAAACAAAATTATTACCGAAAGTGAATGAATTTTTTGTTGAAAGTGAATAGAAATGTCGACATAAATGTTAACAGAATTGTCGATGGAAATGTTGATGAAAATATCAACAAAAATGTCAACAATCATATATTTGGGTGAAGAGGTGTCCCTTGGATGGGATGCATCATTTAAAGGATATATAAGAGAGAAGAGATGTGTAATTATTAAAAGTATTTAATTTGATTGAAGATCATATAAGTGTGGGAGAGAAGGAAGAGAGGAAGGGTAGAAAATGAAATAGAATTTCTAAGAAAAGAAGTGTGAAGGGAAGATTTATTCTAATGAAGAATATCATTTGAGAATTATGAAAGAGAGAAGAGAAGAAATTATATAATAAAATTAGTGAGATAAAAAGTGTAAGAGAATCAAAGCCATCATTTTATTAAAGAAATAATCACAGATGGTGAAATCAATTTGGCTTGGGGTCAGTGCCTCATAGTCTAAGGGTTAATGCTCTTATGGATCGATGCTCATGAATTGGCCAGGTTGGTGATTGGCAAAGGGTATTGGTGTCCCCAGTGGGTGGGTGCTCATAAATTGACCAAGTTGGTGCTTCATTTGGGGATTTGTGTCTCTAGTAGGTTGGTTCTTGCAAACATTATAAAGGAGTTATATATATAAGCAATATTTTTTTGTGGTTTTCTCTCGAAAGGGTTTCTATGTAAATCCTATGTTCTCTTATGTTATTAATTGTTATATCTTGAATTTTTATAGTTGTTTTAGGTGATTAAATCTAAAAAGATTAAAATATTATGTTATATTTATTCCCCCCTCTCTTAGGATAAGCATGTGCTTAACACTATGCATGTCATAACCTCAGACTTGGCAACTAGGAAGTGCAATCCTTATCACTTGAGAGGGAGTAAATCCATATCCAATTGTCTTTGTGTTGGTGTCAAGTTATCCTCACAAGTATGTGTATCCACTTAATTAATTATGTCATATAATGTTGATTAATTGAGATACTTGTTATTGAATATTATTGGATCAAATATGGTGTCTTTATATTTGGTTGAGTCCTTGATCAAGAATTTGGATAGTGGCAGGGCTCCTCTGAATGTCTTAGATGAATACACCATATTTTAACTCACTGATTTGATAGAGTTATGGTTCTTTAATTTAGTTTCTCATTGCTTCTATATATACTTCATGATTCAAACACATGTAGTTAGGGCTTGTTCTCAAGGAGGCTAGTGAACTTGGATTTTGTTTATGATCAATGAGAATAATGTTTATTTTCAATTAATTTATATGGCCTTTGGTATTCAATTCCATTTTTTGAATCATTAATTTACAATGTTTCTACACTTACTTTTCTTATTTAATTCAATATTTTCAACTTTATTTTGGTAGTTATGCCATGTAGATGCTATAGACATTTGAAAGAATGCCATATCATTGTCTTTTAACAAGTGTCATTCTATCACTCTTTTTTCTTAAGTTTGTCTATGCAATATAGGATTTCAGTAATTAGGACTCGGATGTTGTGTTAAAATAGAGTTAACCCAAATTTTTGTAAAGAAAATAAATATTTTTAATAAAATTTTTGAAGACCTGTGATGGGCATCCTTTTGCATAGGCTACGAGGTTTTTTTTTTCAAAGGCCAAATTTCAAATCAAAATTTTTGAACACTTTTGTTAAACATTTTTTCTGAACACAAAAGTTTATAATACCTATTCTCAAAATATTTTTCCATGATTTTTTTCCTAAAATTTAAATATTGAAGACCAAATGTTGAACATTTTCTCCAAAGAGTAAATGTCGAACACTTTTTCCAAAGATAAAAGTTACAAAGACCAAATGTGAAGATGTAAATGCTAAAGATAAAAGTTCTAAACACTTTCTCAAATAATAAGTGTTGAGATGCACACTTTTTGAAGACTTGGATCTTGAAGAGCAAACTTGCGATGAACATGAATGAAAAACACTTGCATACATCGCAGATAAAGTTACGTAGACCTAACCTATAAATAGAAGTTTTGAATCAAAAGTTGCAAACAAAACCCATGAATGAAAGTTTTGAAGAAAAATTTTAGTAGAGGTTTATATAGGTGTGAATGATAAAAAAAAATTCAAAGATCGAATCTCAAATAAAAGTTTCAAAGACTAATTTCCACTAAGCTCCTGACTTTATAAACTGTTCATGTTTTGAAAAACCATTTTAAAGAAAAACTTTTGAAAAGTATTAATGGGTAAGTCTGAATAATCAACATGTGTCCATTTAAATTTATCGAATAACAAATTTAGGTGCAACATATAAAGCTCTTATGAAATAATATTTCTAAAATAATTTTGGACCTTTCAGAATATAATGGGTCCCTATTCAAAAAAAGAAATGGGGGTATGTTGAGTACAACACATTCCATTCTAACCATTTTAGCCATTCAATCCTATTCATCCTAGCCCATTTTATTTTCACTATCAATCTCCTCATCTTGTCCTTGTTATGAAATTATAAGTTATATTGAGACTCATTTAAGAAATATTTTGGCATATTACCCACTTGACAAGTTGACGATTGGACATATTTGGTTCTCATGTGACATGGTCTTTGGAGACTCCTGGTCCTTTACCTCATTATCATTAACTGATTTATAAATATCCATTTGTCCTACATTCATTATTACCTCCCATTTTTTAGGTTAAACTATAATGGCTTGAGGTCTACTTGGACTATGTAGGCAGTGCTTAGTTTCTGAGGTCAGCTTGTCCACCCCCTTTCCATGCTTTCATCATTTTTTTAGCATTTTAAGTGATGTTATCACCAATTTATGATAAATTAAAGCCACACTCTCATCATTTTATGAACTTTTAAGCCATGCTCTCACCATTTTTCAAGCATTCTAAGCCACACCCTCACTATTTTATGGTCATTTTAAGCCACATTCATACTATTTTGTGAGCATTTTAAGCCATGCTCTCACCATTTTATGAGAAATTTAAGTTTGTATTCTCATTGTTTTGTGAGTTACCACCCATATTCCATGTTCTCACCATTTTTAAAGAATTCTAATCCATTCTCTCATCATTTTTTAAAAATTCCAAGCCATGTTATCACCATTTTGTGAGAATTTTAAGCCTACACTATCACCATTTTTATGAGCTAAAATATTATCCATCTCATAATCCTCCATTGAGTTGATATTCTCAAAACCCAAAAATATTTAAAAACATTCCAAAATCCTAAAAATTACTAAGGGATTAAAATCTCCATGAGAGATATGACGCTGAAAAATTCAAAAATATTTGCCTTGTCCTAAATCCAATCATTATCTTTAATTTATCATTAAGCCACTCATTTTAGCAACCAGTATAATGTGTCCTTCCCAAATCTGCCCTACTAGGGTAGATTAATTATTGGTTCCAATCATTTCATCCACCTTGAGATGTGTCATTCAATTTCATGTATCCTTACTTGGGGGCATGATCCATTTATCACTCTTTTTTAGCCTTCACACGTGGATTTTGACTTGGTTAAACAATAAAGTGCTTGTTGTTAGTTTTTATTTTCAAGTTTTATGTGTGTGTGTGTGTGTTTGATTATTTACTTGTTTGTTTAATTTTATTTTTGTTACCTTGACTTGGTCCATAGTGATAGTAGAGTCATCATCATGATGATTCTTGTCATGTAATCATCCTTTAGTCAATTCATTAGCATACATCATAATTACCATCATAGCTTTTATCATTGATGTGTTGTTGTCAATTGTCTATTAGATTAGGGCTTAGTCCTTATGCACATTATGGCCTAATCATCATGGTGCTTTATATCATGGTACATACCATCATGTGCTACATCAAAAATCAAGTACTAGAGGTCTAACAGACAATGTTACAGTAAAAATCTTCTTGTCTACCAATCCAAACCAAAATCAACTGAATCACATGGCTAATCTATTTACTACTCATGAGACATCTACAAATTAATGTATATAAAAAATAATAATCATTTATTTTTCATGTTTCTCCCACTTCTTAAAATAATTGCATTTGGCTTGAGTTCCATTTGGACTATGTAGGCAATGCTCAATTACATTCAATTTCTGAAGTCAGCTCATCCACCATTATCTCATTCATATTCAATGATTATTGTCTTCTACTAATCATCTCTATCATCACTTTGTGAATTCTTATGTGCTTGTATTTTTTAGCTTATTCATCCTTTGAAATTTTAGTGTACCATCTACACTTGCATTTTTACCCACTCATCATTAATCTATGTAACAATTTGTATCCTTGAGTTATGCTTGTCAATCAATCAACCAACAATTTAAACTGATTAATGATCAAATCTTCCCTACTAGGGCAAACCATTTAGGTTGATTGATAATCAAATTTTCCCTATTGGGGAAAACTATTTAGATCGATCAATGATCAAATTCACCTTATTTGGGAAAACCATTTAGACTGATCAATAATCAAATCCTCCCTACCAAGGAAAATCATTAATCAATCAATCTCTCTTCTTTGGAGCAATCCAATTATTCAATCTTTCTTCTAATTCCAATCCCAAAACTTTCACCCTATTTGGGACAAGTCAAAATGTGTCACATGTTTTGGGATGCATCCTTCCCACTTCCCCTCACCTTGGGGTCAATTTAATTCTATTATTATCAAACATTTGAAATTAAATCATTCAAGTATTAGTTCATTTAGATTAATCTCATCCATGGGTTAATCTCCCTCTTCTATTTTATTCCTCCTCTCCTTTTCAAAATTCCACCATATTGTTCATCATGGGTCACTAATTATTTCTTTATCTAATTTTTTAACTTTTTCTTAACTACTTTTTCACTCTTTGAAAATACGTAACACCATCTGTATCTCGTAATGCCTTCTCAAATAGGGGGAAAATATAGACACTTCATTTTCATCACTTCCATGCCAAAATTTCAATTGAAATTAATTTCTATAATAACATACAAATCTAGTCAAAAATCATCAATTAAGCCAATCATTTACACAATTACTAATTTAATCCAAAATTATAACAACACATCCCTAATAGGGGCATGTGTAATGTCCCCATTTTCTTGAACCTTAGTTCGTAAAGGGTTTAGCATAATCTTGGCTCTCGTAGGCTAACGGGGCATAGCGAGAGAATCATTTTTGCAATCACTTGGTGATTCCCTGGCTCAATTTTGATTGGAGTAAGATTTTCCACTAAATTTCATTATTATTTTTATTTACGGAAAATCTTATTTTATAATTTAATATTTTAAATATTATTTTATTACGGACGACCTCTTGAGGGAAAGCTTAAATAGACCTTGAGGTCTCACCATTTGGGCATCCAGATTTGTTGATTTGATGTGTTGGTGAATTTCTTGAGTATTTGTGGAGTCGGGCGATCCGCAGATAATCGGATTATCACTGGGAACGGAAACTCCCATTGATAGCGATTTTGAGGGTGTGCAATATCACCTGAATTATTGCAGTTGGAAGTGATATTCCAGTCACTTCGTGTGGGCAGAATTTGTGGATTAAGGCCAATTTTTGAAATCTTTACAGCCGTGGAGAATTCTCATTGGAGGGAGTCAAATAATTGACCAGGAGGACCTGCATTTTTCTGAAGCCAAGTCTGAATTAACTAAGGTGCCATTTTGAGTTTTTTTATTTCCCAGAATCCATCCCAGCCGTGATTATCAGGAGAGTGGGGTGCTTCATTCCAAGGAAAGGTGTCAGGGGTTGTTGGAGATTTGGACGCTGCTCAAATATTTTATTATTTTATTCCTGATCTGACCAGGGGCGATTTCCTCAAAAAAATTGTGGGCTGTCTTTGGTCTCACATTTCCAGAATTTAATTTGTTTAATTTATTCTGGACAACCAGGCGTTTCCCCCACCAGGTTCATTCTGAAATCTTATGTATTTAAATAAGTTTTTTGCATAAAACATTTGTACGGCTATAGGTGTTTGTCAGTGAATTGTGTTAGCCAAGAATATTGGCTGTTGACATTGGCTGTATTGAAATATTCATATAAAAAGGAGATATAAGTGGCTGATTATTTAAAAGTCTCTCTTACAAATAAATTTATTTGGATGCATGATAAATGTTTTACAAAATGTCTATGTGGTATAGCTGGTCTCTACATAGCTAATTTTCATATAATCACATAAAAAAAGGAGTGCATATATGCATGTAGATCAGTGGCAGGGCATAGTAAGGATTAAAAATCAGTTATAGTATTTGTTGCTATCAACCGTTTTCAATATAAACACTACTTCAGCAAGCTACAAGGATGCATATGAACCATTTGACGAAATTACAAATCAGCATTTAAGTTAAATTGTGGACAGTTCTGAGTTCGGTTCATTACAGCATGGATCATATAACAACATTTAATTTAACAACAACATCTTGAATCAAATTGGTCCTTTGCAAGTGTTTTTATAGGACATCTAAATTAATATTTGATTGGCAAACTAACATTGAAAAAGGCCATTATTATTATAATTAATTATTAATCCTACTTAACTAGTCTAATATTATTTTAATGGAAAATTCCATGGGTTTGGAATTTTTTATTTTCTAAAATTCACAAATTAAATTATTGCCTACCCAAGGTGACACATCATACCAAAATTTAAAGTAAGATATCTTACAAGCTCTTACATCCATATTACACACTCTTCCTCTTACACCCATCTTACACACTCAAAGAGGGTAATGATTTGAATCTCTTGCATTTTTATGACATACTCCATCCATTTTATTATACACTCCATTTCTCTCATTTATGAGAATGGAGGACTAATATTGGTACCCTGTTTTTCATCTCAAGATGGAAAATCCATAATAATTTTCAACTCTATAAATGAAAGGGTATTCACACTCTTTAATAATGACCAAATATTGTTGTGAAGCTCTGCCAAATCTAAAGGCCGTCACTCAAATAATTTTTTAACATTGCTAATCAAAAACCAATTGTAGATGAGGGGAGATGTTTCCCACATGTGGATTTGACATTGTCAAAGATATGTAGTCTACAATCTGAGCACAAGCCTCTTCGAATTGTTAAACAAAGGAGTCTCCAAATAAGTTATAACATGTTTATTTGCTTTCTACTTGATCCACTTTTTGTTTAAACTTGCTCAATCCTAGTGTATAGGCTTAGAGTGTCATGTTCATTCAATTGTTTTGATATTTTATTCAATATAAATGAACTAAACCTCTTTTGATTCCTATTTTATAGATATATCCTAATAAAAAATTATATTTTAAATAGATTATATGCATTTTTCATCTATTATTTCTAATTCATCTAATTTATTCTCTCAATATTCATTATTTTTTATTGTATCTTTCAAAGAAACATGCAAAGAGGGTATCACTAATTCTAAAAGTAATATTGCTTCTATTCCATAGATTATAGAATAAGGTGTAGCCTTGGTGTGTCAACACTTTTGAAATAGAAACATAGTAAATAAATAATCAGGTTATGCACACCTATGCCATTTTTAGTGACTATTTTACTTAATATCTTCACAAGTGTTTTATTTGTCACCTCTACTTGTCCATTACGCTATGGATAATATATTGTATAAAATTTATTAAATTCTTATATTTGGCACAAAATTTATTAAGTATTTTATTTTTGAATGAATAGCCATTATCTATAATAATATTTGAAGGTATTCTAAATCATGAGATGATGTTTATCACTAAGAATTTACATATATCTTCCCCTATTCTTAAAGATAAAGGTATGGTTCTACCCATTTTGTGAAGTATTCTATAATTTTAAGTATGATTTTTTTCCAATTGATGATTTTGGACTCATATTTCTGAATAACTCAAAGCCCCAAATGGAAAATGACCATGGAGAAATTCTTGTAAAGGAGAATGATTTAGAGTATTATTCTTCTAGCATTGTTGACATAATTTATCATGTTCTTGGCATTCTTGCTCCATGGTAGGCTAATATTGTATTAAAATTTTATAAGTCATTTCTTTTCCACTAAAATTTCCCTTGTATGCATTTTCATTGACTTCAAGTATAGCCACTTTAGGTTCATCATAGTTAAGCCACCAAAGTAATTATCCATGCAAATATCTTTTGAGTAAATATCCTATAATTAACACATAATGCATTAATTCTCTTAGTATTTTATGTTTATCATTACATGTTGCATTTTTTGGGATATAATATTTGTATTAAGATTTATGTATATAAATGTACCATTTTGAATTCACTGCATTCTGAGCCATTGCTAGCACCTCAAGAGCATCTACTTCTACTAAAGAAATAAATAGATGTTGTAAATTTCAAATGGTAACGATTATGTGATCATTATTAATTTCAATTATAATCAAAAAATTTACACTTTACATGGCATTAGCATGTCAATTAACTTTTTTTGGTATACTTTGCATTAAAAATAATCAAAGTGTGTTTTTAATATATATATATATATATATATATATATACCATTTCTTTGTATGGGCTTAACTTTTCTTGTTTTGTATAGATGTTTGAAACCTAATTAACTACAAACTAAGAATTTCCATATCACCATAGTTATTTTATTTAAAATGTGTGTGTTGTAAATAATCCAAGTATTAATGTCTCTGTAGATGATATTTTGTAATTATATAACACCTCGGTCTTGTACACTTGGAAAACTCAGACCTTGGTTGTTCCTCTTAGTTCTACACATGTCTTTCTTCTACAACCCTCGTATCTACTCTATCTTGTACCCTTTAGCCTATTTATTAGTATAACCAACCTTATATTGACGACATAAACATCACATGTTTCCTATCATTCTTAAAATATACTTATCTTACACCTCTATAAATTTTGATCCTATGCCTACTCTCCTTCGCCCTAGACACTAACATTTAGGACAGACAGTAACATCAATGTTATTGTCTTACCTTGACATAGGTATCTAGTACCCTAAATTATTCTAATTTATAAATTAAACATATTAAAATTGTTATCCTAATTGATTTAATGCAAGTTATCTCCTGATAGGATTGGTATAAATACAATGTTAACCCTCATTCATTCATCACCTAGAAATTAGACCAAAAAAGCACTCAAGTTACTAAAATATTTTCTATCCTACCCTAATCTAATATCAATAAAAAATAATAGCCTAACTATAGGTATAAAGTATTAAAATAGTAGTCATAAGGTCTTATTTTCCAAGTTACACGCAAGGTCACTATTATACTTATTTTACAATACATTTCATGATTCACACACAAGCCAACATGTAGGGGAAAATTACATAAGTCTGAGGCCCTCTTATGTATTATTATATATGTAAGTAATTCCCTTTGATAGTGGGGTCATTATGGGTCAGGGCAAAACTATGTGTCTACTAACCCATTTTTTCCCATGTCACATTGAATATGGAAATCTAAGGTTTTGCCATTTTGCTAGGAGTGGTAGTCAATGACCCAGATCTGAATGCACCAGAGCAAAGATAAAGCCAAACCCAAAAGCATCTAGGTGGTTTCATCTTATTTTAGCTAATATTCCACATAGGACAGTAGCATCTAACCTAGATACAAGTGTCAATGTAACCATCCTAGGATAATGCAACTATCCAAAGAGCTAGAGAAACTAGATCTAGAATCTGAAAATTAATCTAGAACTATCTTATTGCCTACTTTCTACTTGTACCAAATATATATTTACATTAGTATCAGAACTAATTAAGTAATTTATTTTATGTCATTTATATATCTATCATAGTTATATTTTCCATTAATATCTTATCTTAGTTTAATGAATTCAGTATATGATACATCTAAGTTTAGCACATTAATATATCCTTATGCCCTTATGCCCCTTATGACCATCATAGTTATATAGGGTTGTGGATCTGATATTGACCCTTATGCCCTATCATTTATATATCCTTAACCCTATATAAAAAATTAGGATTCCTTAATCCAAATTAGGGTTAAACATTTAGTGAACCTAATCTTTAAATGTCAAACCCTAGGCTAGCTAGGGTTTTCTAATTTATTTTCTTGTTATTAATGCCTAACTGATAAATCTTACAATCATGTTTTCCATGGACACATCTATAAATTATTTAATGATCCAATACCTTATAGTTTTTATGGTTTACTAAGTTACTTGTCTTGTCAAAAATGTTAAGAAAAATTGTGTACATAATAAGAGAGTGTTAAAATGGAGACAATATTTGATATCTCTCCACAAGTCTTCTTACAATGTTATAGATCTGCTATCAAGATGCCAACATGACCAATTGAGCAATATGCATACTAAAATTTGATTACTTGAGCTCCTAAATCAATCTAATGTTTACAAAGACATCCTATATGAGACATTACGTGAAACTCAAGTTCTAAGTGATATTGAGCCTACTTATTTTATAGATATCATGAAAGATCTTAAGAATAATTCCAAACTTATTAACTTTGATCCAACTAATTTACCATCCAAAGTTATTATTGATCAAGGTTACCTTTATTCATACAAGTGACATACAAAATAAGGGCATCAAAAGGGTGTTCATTGATAATAGATTGGGCCTAAACATTTGTAGCATCCAATTTCTAACCATCATGGGAATTAACACCAATCTACTTCAATAGTTGTTTATGCATATGAAAGGGTTTGATAATTTACATAGTCATCTAATTGGTCTAATTACATTGGATGTGACATTGGGACCAAAAACTATTTCAACTATTTTTATGGTAATGTCTTAATCATTCCTTTATAACATACTTTTGGGTGGATCTTGGATACATTCAATGGAGGCCATCACATCTACACTTCATAGATGTATAAATCTATACATGATGGGACTTTATTAACAATGCTTTTCAATGATAAATCTTTCAAATTTTATAAAATATAATCCAAAACTAAAGGCATTCCTAAAGTGATACAAACCAAATAATGCATTCATTTTTAACATATACACACTTATGAAATAGGTGATTCAAGTACAATGGATCCTCCATATTAATATTAAAATAAGCTCCCATATATTGAGGTGCACATAGATTCACATCAAGAGAAATAACCATTACCAAAACATCCAAAATTCAAGGATTCCAAACTTGCACTTGTTATCCATGACAATGATGATACTCATATGCTTAGACTCAAAAGAGGTGGTGGTTTATAATCAATGATAATACTTATGTCAAACATCACCATTCCCATGGATTATCTTATGTCTATGATGATAACTATTGGGGATCTTCAAAAACGGGTCTCTAAATTTCAAATGGAACTATATTTCCATAATATTAATTCAAATGTTACCTTATTCCATAATCAACCTCTTGCACAATGTATAATTGAATATCATTATCCAAATGGTTTTGAATTACCACATATACCTATTTATTAGCACAATAAATATCCATTTTAACACATGTTAAATTATGTACATTCTTTTAGTCAATGGGTAACTTATGACAAATTGTCATTAAAGGTATTTCATATAAGCATTAATGATGAGGCTCATAATTAGTTATATATCTTACCAAAGGTTTCCTTAACTAATTTTTATTTTTCCAAGTACCAAAGTGTTGTCCATTATACAAATGAGGGAGATAAATTACAAAATGAGCACCATGAAAAAAAATCTGGTGTTCCTAATCTTTACATGAGTGTTTTACAAAACTTACTTAATATGTGGCCCATACAAGTTCCTCATCCTATGCCAAATCCTCAAGTGTACATAATCAAAAATCACACACATCACTAGGATTTAACCATTACTTTATACATGAGTTGTGCTTATTATTAGCAACTCAATTTTAACTTACAAGATTTAAAAAATAATCTCACTTGGAAAGATTTTTTGGGAAACATAACACAACCAATCACTTGTGGTCCTAAAGTGATTAAAAAATAGGTTTGGGTTATACCTACCACATCTCCATATGTATTTACACTTAGAACTCTTTGGCTATACCAAATAGAAGAAAGAATTGACCAAAATCAACAAGGTATTTCCTTTCTTCATGAAATAAAATTAATACATATTTCAAATGATAGCATTACATCTTTTATTACATGTGAAAAGTGTGAGGAACATGCTATGTCCCTTTTCAACCTATCTAATCATGATGTAAACAATGTAAAATATCTAACTTAAGGTTGTCAGGTTCATAGTGGGGGGAGATATTTATGACCATACATTGAATAGCATCATAGGATGATCTTTCCTCATCTTCAAAATTTACCAAAATACCAAAAAAATTAAAAAAAACATTCAAAAATCCAAAAACATTTTTGGCACCTACATGTTATATTGGCTCCTTGGAATCTATGTGATAGTTCCATATTGAGGTCTAACATATCATTTACTCCTACATACACATATACAATCATACACATATAGATGGTACACTTATGGGTTTTGGGATTTCCCTCTACTCACATCACTAGGATGTTGGGGGCATCCATCTTCTATGATCTTGATACACACAAGTTATATGATTTGATGACCACTCCACACTATCATGTTTGAGCATACATATATACTTACACATACATATTATCCATGATTATACATTACACAAAGTAATTCATATGCTATGTATTTGACATTTTTTGATAACACATTTGATCCATGGGCCATTATGACATGTTTATATTGGTTGCTTATGCTTTTCCTTTATATGCTTCTTTAAGTTTTTTACCTTGTTGTTGTCTTATTTTTTCAAGAATTTGAATATGCTCTATTATATATGGTTTGTGTTACTATATTTATCTTCTTGGAAATTTGATTATGTCATTGCCTTCTTGGACATTTGAATATGTCATTTCTTATTTTATGGATATTTGAATATGCCATTCCTTATTTTTTGGATATTTGACTAAGTCATGTCCATTCAATTTTACAACATTTGAACATGCACCTTATTTGTGGTCTCTTTGGACCATTTATTTTTGATTTGCTTTTAAATGTTCTTTTGTATGTGTTTATTTTCTTGTTGAGCTTGTACTATTACTATATAGACATTTCCTTAATATTTATTATGCATCTAAGGCCTACATGTGATCACATTGGTTTTATGCACTTCACAGATACATTTACCTAGACATGTTTCCTTCTATATAATACATGGTTACATTCATAGATTTTATAGTTGTATTACCATTTTGAGGTGAGGTAGCTTCTAGGTACTATTTTTCCTTCACCTGAAAGGGTGGGGCATATTAGTGAGGGCATGCTTGGGAAGCATCTTCTCCATACTTTTCATAATTCTTAGATTTAGTGGGGGCATGTCATATGGACATGACTTCCACACATTCATAGTTACAAATTATAGTGGAGGCATGTTTTGGATGCATTTTCTCCACATTCATTTAGTAATGGGTACTCATACTAGTTTATAGATTCAATGGGGGCATGTCATATATACATGGCTTCTACACATTCATAGTTTTTATATTCAATGGGGGCATGTCATATGGGCATGGCTTCTGCACATTCATAGTTTTTATATTCAGTGGGGGCATGCTATGGAAGAAAGCTCTCCATATTTCATTTAATGTGGTACTTTTATCAATTCATAAATTTAGTAGGGGCATTTCTTGGAATCATGTTCTCCATACCTACTTAGTATTTAGCATCTCTAATTTCTATTTGGAAAATGTTTTAGAAACATGTCCTCCAAATAGGTAATTATATCATATTCATATTTCTCCCTATATATTGGGGGCATGCTTTAGAAGCATGTCCTCCACACTTACATAGTTATTTGAATTGGCTAAAGCACATATTTATATGATTCCAATACACATTTGTGGAAGAATTTTATACATGGTACCATTGTTGTACATAGTTTCAGAATGAGACATATCTACAATGCATATGTTATACAACATGTGCCTAATATTTCAAAATACAAATAAATCTCACATTCCAAAACTATTGCATGCACTGACACCCCACATACTTTTATAGACTTTAGCGAGCTAATATACTATAGTATTTGGTTCACCTTTTGGCATGGTTGAGGATATTAAATCACATAATATTTTCAAGTTTTCATTTTGGATATGATCATCCAATCTCATTAGGTTATAAGTATATTTGGTTGCACAGATGAGCTAATCTCAAATGCTAGATGGTAACTCACTTTTGCTCTAAATTTAGGGGCATGTGCCTTCTAATATCTCTCTCTCTGTATTTATTTATCTATCTCCTTGGATATATGCACTTTAAATATTTATCTATATTTATCCTAATCTCAATTTTAAAAGCCTTATAATGATACATCTTTTTTAAAACAACTTATCAATAGGTAAGGTGATTACATTGTCACACAAGTGTACTCCTAAACCTTACTCTTTCAATTTCAATCTACTCAAGTACTTTTAATCCAGATTATGTGCATTGATTATACACTATAACATGATCTTGGTTTTAGGTCATGTTGAGCATGGTCATTGATATCTTATATTGTTATTGATGTTAAAGAGAGCATGTGGTACTACTACATTAATGGAAAAGTAATCAAATAGATAGCTTGGAGAGATATGGCACTTGTATAAGTCTATAAGGATAAAGAAGAGGTTGTGAGGCATCCATATATATCTTGAAAAATCTTTGGTTTGTTTTATGAGCATTTGGAAAGAACATGCATATTCTAGCTTAAGAGAAGCCAAACCATTGTTGCACATCATGCAGATATGTATGATCTAGTAAGTTTATGTATTTAATTTAGGTAAAAATAAATTCAATAATGGTCAAAGGTTCATACAGATATGTTGTATATAGTGCCAAGAATCTACACTAAAATTTTAGAGTATTGAAGTGATTTCTATCTCAATTTATAAAGCTTCAAAGTTGCTCTAGCAGACTATGATGGGCTAGAGACAATCAAGTTTAATCACGTTAAAATCTAAGGTCATTGGTCTAGAAGATCCAACGATGAATTTTTAATTATATATATTGATAACAATGGTGTGTATTAATTCAACATGTCAAAGGTGTCATGTGTTGGTGACAAGTGTCATAAGCTCACTAATCTAATATAAGATCAATGATGAGTAGTGGTACGTACTTATGAAGATCAACGATATGGAACAAGTCAAAGAGTAAACAAAGCATGTGGGACTACCAAGTGGCATAAGCACATAGAATGACAATAAAGTGTTTATAAGGCATGAGAGGGTGAAAATTTTCATAATCATGGGAGTTCTAATTAAGATCTAATGGTGAGCATTTTAAGATAAAGACTTGGCTGATCTGAGGAGATCGACGATGCATATTTGGTCAATATTGTAAGGGTACATGAGATGAGGTCAAAATAACAAACATTTAGCATAGTTAAAATTAGGTATATCAATGATGAATTATTCATTAAATCCATAATAGGGAATGATATGTTGACAAAGTTTTCAATGTTTAATAGTGACCATTGGAATTTGAATATTCAAATTAATGAAGGAAAACTAGTGATTAGTTTTTGAGCTATAACTTTTGATCCAGGATGAATTTATTGATATAGTAAAAAATAAAAGTTGTAGAAGAATTAAAGGTTTATCTATTGAATCTATTTATAAGGTATTAATGTTTATAAATTTAAAGTTATTAATCTTAAAAGTTGACTATGTGTTTGACCATGTTTTGTAAGTGACCCGAAAAGGATATTTGAGTTGTTCTTATGGTATTGGATGTTTCAAGGGGACTGAGATATTGGAGATTATTTTAAAATCCATGAAGATAATTTATATGTATTTTTTAGGTTTTACCAATCCATATTTATTATGAATGAATGCTTAAAAGATGATTTTTTGTTCGGTCATGGTGTTCTTGTGTACAAGGCTAATGTTTGAATAGATTGAGCATATACAAAAGTGTGTAATGATGATTGTAATAATTTAAGGATGTATAAGAGGTAAAATGGAGTGGACCTATTCATTTTTAAGTGGTCATATGTTTACAAATTGCTCAATGAAGTGATAAATGGGTGAATAGGTCTCCATGAGACCTATAAGGGCTATTAAGACCTAATTGAAAGGTGTAGGTGCTTAAGTATGACCCATAGTTGATATGGCCGACTTATGTAGATGGTATTGAGATATATTAGATGTCTTAAGGGATAAGACAAGTATTATGGCTGACCTAGAAGATAATAATCATCGTGGCTCTATAAAAGGTGAAATCAAAGGTGGTTATTTCTAGACTTGATAGAAGGGGATCTAAGTGGAGGAAGAGTATAGAGTTGAGAGGCAAAGGAGAGTAAGGGTGCCTAGTGGATGGATTGAATAATAGAGTAGGTTTATTACTATGTGTATGACTTATATGTCATATTTTTGATTTCATAAATAATGCTCTTATAGGTTTGAAGACTTGTGAAATAGAGGCATGTGTAAGTGTTGTGGAGCGAAGAATAGAAGAAAGGGAGTGTGCCTAGTGGATGGGTTATAGAGTAGAGTAGGTTGATGATTGTGTGTATGACCTATAGGTAATATTTATGATGTTATAAATAGTGATATTATAGGTGTGAAGATTGAGGATGAGTTAATAGGTCTAAAGTGATCCAAAAGGATGTTTTGGATGCCTTGAGTGTGAGTGAAGGATAGATGATGTATGTGTAATCTTAGTGGTTTATTTGAAAGGTAGATCAGAATGTGGATTTTGTGTATGACTATTTGGTCATGGTTTTAAGGTTATGATAGAGTTGTTGTTGAGAAGTGTAAAGAGATCCAAAAGGTGGTTTTGTATGTTTTTAGCTATGTGAAGAAGTGAAGGGCACTGATATACATTGTATCTCCATTAGATTGGGAGGTAATTAGTGTTAAAAGATGTTCATATCATAGTTTTTGGGAGGGTACTCAACATATATGTTTGAAGGACTTGAAAATCCTAGGGGTAGGTGCTCCTTGTGAAGCAAGTATTTCATTAATCTAGGTTATAAGGACTAGACCATCCTATGGGTATGTACTCCTTGTGAAGCAAGTGTTTCACTAAAAATAGGTTAGAATGACTTAAGCATCCTTGGGGTAGGTGTTCCTTGTGTAATGGGTATTCCACTAAAGTCTCATGTTTTTAATACATTATATAATAAGTAGTCTATGTGTTTTCCAGCTTGAGAGTGTTTTTTATTCCCCATGAGGGTTTCCCACATTAGATGTGTTATGATGGGCTTCTCTTATTTATGCTTTGTATGTGGTCTCCTTGATTTGATGGTGATCTAGTTGCATATTTTTATTTTGTTGATTCATGAATGCCAATGAATGAATGAATGAAAAGTGATAATAAAATGAAAGATTGGTTGACTAATTCACCCCCCCTCTCAGTCATCTTATACCTCTAAAAATTGGTATCAGATCAAGTCCTTTGGAGGAAGCTTAAAAACTTGAAAGACATCCTAAGTAGAAAAATATGGCTAAGAATTTGAAGAAATAGAATCAACAATGAAAGGCTATGATCAATTCACTTAAAGAGAAGATAAGTACTTTGAATAAAGATGTCAAAGAGGATGATAAATTTATCAATGATCTCAAGGTTTAGCTAAAAGATGACAAGGCAAGTTTGAGTTCAAAAGAGGAAAGTTTTTCAAAAGATGATGAAGAATTTTTCCATGACATTAAAGAAGACTAAGTGTTCTATGACAGCGAAGAAGAAGAAGTGGATCTAGAAGCTGAGCTCATAAAGAGGAATCACAAGATGAGGTATGTGATGAAAGGTCTTGAAGTACAAGTTAGTTATCTTGAGGAAAGTTTGTTAGGTAAGACCAAGAGAGATGAGAAGAAGTATCAAGAGATGATCAAATCTCTTGAATAAAAAACATGTAGATTTAAGGATGGCATGGATAAACAAGCCAAGGAGGATAAGGAGGTCATCAAAGATCTCAGAATTCAATTAGAGGTTTCAAATGGTAGCCTAAAATCAAGAGAAGCATGAAAATATCTCAAGACTCAATTAGAAGAAGCCAATACACAGGTGAGTTGAAAGCAAGGTGAGCATAATGAGTTGAAGATTAATCTTGATTCCTTGAGTGTAGATCATGAAAAACTCATAAACAAGTTGGACAAGCTAGAAGGGAACATGTAAAGCCTAAACAAGCCAAGAAGAATGCAAGATTTGAAAGTAATGCAATAAGGTCTGTTAGACAACCAAATGCTTAAAGGTATGCTAGTTTATTCCAAGGTCATTGTTATACATGTAATAAGTATGGTCATAGAGTTAAGGGCTATATAAGGAAGTCAGTCAAGTATGGGCATTCATGGAGCTATGATAGGAATTTTTGGCCAAAGATTGATCACAGTTCAAATTTTTCAAAAGCTACGAATGATGTTATTTATTTTATTTATGATAATAAAGGTTATATGGTTAGACTTTCTCCTAGTAAATTTGATAATCCCTCAAGTCATCTGAAAAAAGGAGAGACTCATAGAATTCATATCAAAAATAAAAACAAGATGGGGATACCTAAGGTAGTGAAGTTTAGTCATGTTGATCTCAAGGTTAAACTTCTAATACTGTAGAAAAGGAATTAGTTTTGGAGGTGTCTCAAGAATGCCAAGGAAGATTGATATTAGTCAAAATGGAGAAGAAGGTGGATGATCTAAGAAATACCATTCAAAGCCAAGGAGAATCTGAAAGAAGGATATCAATTTAGTGGTTTATTTTCTATAGTTGAATATTTTTCAAGTGAGGAGTCTCATGATTGCCAAGAGTTCTTATTGTCTACATTCAAAGAGGAGAAGGAGCTAATTGAATAGATATGCCAAGTAAGTAAGTCAAAGAAGAGATGGATGCCAAGCAAGTTATTTTAATCAAGAAAAGGAAGAAGAAGAAGAAGGTTATTCAGTCCTATGATGGGGACTGGTATGCTTCTCTGTTCTAGGTCCTTGTGAAGTAGAGATGTCTCTGTTGTGCTTTATGAAGACATTTATCAGTTTAAAGAATAATGTGATCTTGCAAGGGTTTTTTCAATTGGAACAGGTATGTCTAGGTGGAAGATATGATGTGCTGATGTTAGAGTGATGTCATGGTTTATTTTACCCTTTTGGCATGTTGATAGTTGTGTATGCTCAATCTATAGGGTCATATTGAAGGTTTCCAAGTAGTAAAGGAGGATTGTGAGTTGTTAAGATGATATTTTTACATAGAAAGGTATATTAATAGCATTTTCTAGGTTTTTTTATGGTTTGAAGGTATGTTGAAGTTAAATTAGAGATTTTTGTGTACTCTCAGTTTTCTCAGTTTTGGCTTAAGGGTAAGCAGGCCTAAAATGGATTAAAGGATGTATGGATTCCAAAAGATCTGAAATCTCAAAAATTGGTCTATAAATGTGTGATGGTTGTCTCAAGGTGTGAAAGAAGTTTTCGATGTGGGCATTGAATAGAAGGAGGTTTATTGACCTTGTTTGTTTTGAGATTCTAGAGTTTTGGGCTATGCTAGAAAAGTGGTTTTCCTTATGAGTTGAGGTCTAAGGTTTATTAATAGGTTAAATGGGCCAAATGGGTTTTAAAATAAATATTCATAGATGTTTTAAGGTTTGTGGTTTTCAAATTATTCAAGTTTTTGTCAACATAGAGGCCTAATTAACTAGTAGGTTTGTGAAGGAAGTATGTTGCAGATGATGAGCTAGGTAATAAAAATTGGTGTGGTTGAGGTGGAATATTATATTTCTCTAGATATGCATTTTTAGATCTTGAAGATGTGTCTACTAAAATTTTTGGGCTTTACAAGTTCTAGGTAGGGTTATAAGGAGCCTAGATAGGCCTAGTGTGAAGAAGAGTGTTTTTTTATCAATTTATCCAAAAGAGAATGGTATGAGTGTTTCAATGTAAGTTATATGGTTGATTTATAAAATATTTCATATTTAGTGTATGGCTTTAAAATATTTTGGTATTCTTGGAGGTGGCTTGCAAGTGAGAGTATGAAAGTAGAATGGTGTTGTTTGAAGACCCAAAGTAGTTTAGTGTTATGAGTTTGATATTTTCATGTTGTTGAGGCCATGAAGGTGTTCTTAGAAGTTATATAGGTGATATTGGTAATGAATATCAAGGTTGACTATTTTAGGTTGGCATAAGGAGGAGCATGGAATTAGGGGGAGCTAACTTAGTTAGCTTGAGTGGCTTGAAGAGTTGTGCATCATGTAAGGGGGAGCATATGTGAGATGTTCCAACCTTTTTGAAAGTATGGAAGAAGTCTACTATATTTTTAAATAAAAATAAGTTTGAAATGATGAATTGATCAAACCAAGTCATGTGTTTTGACAAGTTATTGGATCTTCATGTATGATCAAAGGGGTCTGGTGTGTTTTAAAGGTAGACAAGTCCAAGGATCAAAAGTCCAGGTTTAGATTGGTGCATATCAAAGGGGGAGTCCCTCTTAGTGTTCTCAATGTGAGTTCAAGTAGTTTTTGATGTTCTAGTGTGTTTTATCTTCATAATAGTAGAGTATGATCAAAAAAGAGTGTAGTCATGGAGTATGTTTGAGAAGTTCAAGGTAAGAACTAGTATGCATAGTGTTAGGGGGAGTTTGTATCATTTTCAGAGATGGTCCTTTCCTGTTGTTGGTCTTGAAATCTATTTTAGGTACTCAAAATCAAAATATAGGCCCTTTGTCATTAATGTCAAAGGGGGAGAAAGATCAAAATGAAGTTTTATTAAGATGTTCAAATATTAAGAAGACATTCTAAGGGTGTTTTTCCATCAATGAAAAAGGGGAAGATTGTTGATCATGGTAATTGATCTCTTAGATTGTCATTGATGTCAAAGAGAGCATGTGGTACTAATGCATTAATGAAAAAGTAATCAAATGAATTACTTGGAGAGATATGGCACTTATATAGGTATATAAGGATAAATAAGACATTGTGAAGCATCTCTAGATATCTTGACAAAACTCTAGTTTGTTTTGTGATCATTTGGAAAGAACATCCATATTCTAGTTTAAGAGAAGCCAAACTGTCATTGCACATCATGTAAATATATATGACCCAATAAGTTTGTGCATTTAATTAAGGTAGAAAGAAATTAAATAATAGTTAAAGGTTTACATAGAGATGTATATAGTTCCAAGAAGATACCCTATAACTTTGGAGTTTTTAAGTGATTTCTAGCTCAAGTTATAAAGCTTCAAAGTTGCTCTAGCAAATTGTGATGGGCCAAAGACCGTCAAGTTTAATCATAGTTAATTTTGATGTCATTGGTATATAAGATCCAATGGTGAGTGCTTAATTATATTATATATATATATATATATATATATATATATATATATTGATATCAATGGTGTGTATGAAGTCAACATGTCAAAGGTTTCACGTGTTGGTGATAATTATCACAATCTCACTAATTTGACAAAAAATCAATGGTGAGTAGAGGTTCATACTTATGAATATCAATGGTGCGGGACAAGTCAAAGAGTTAACAAAGCATGTGGGAATACCAAACGGCATAATCATATGGGCTAATAGAAAAGTGTTTAAAAGGCATGTGAGGGTGCCAAGTGTGGTAATCATGGGATTTTTGATCAAGATCTAATGGTGAGCATTGCAAGATAAAGACCTGGTTGATCTAAGGAAATTGATGGTATGTATATAGTCAATATTGAAAGGGTGCACAAAATAAGGTCAAATTGATAGATTTTTAGCATAGTTAAAGATTAATATACTTTCAAAGGAGATCAATGATACATATTCATTCAAGCTATTAGAGGGAATGAGATGTTAACAAAGTGCTTGATGTTTAATAGTGACCATTGGAATTTTAATATTCATTAATGAAAGAAAACCAATGCTTAGTTTTTGAGATATAACTTTTGATCTAAGATGAATTTCTTGATGTAGTAAAAAGCAAAGTTGTATATGAATTCAAGGGGAATCTAGTGAATCTAGTTATAAGGTTTGAATATTTGTATAGTCAAAGTTATTAATCTCAAAATTTGACTGTGTTTGATCATGTTCTATAAGTGACCCGAGAAGGATATTTGAGTTGTTCTAATGGTATATGGATGTTTCAAGGGGACTGAATTATTGGATAGTGTTGTATAATCCATCAAGATCATTTTTATGTATTTTTTAGGTTTTACCAATCCCTATTTAGTATGAACAAATGCTTATAAGTTAATTGTTTTTTTGTTCATGGTGTTCTTATGTACAAGGCAAATGTTTGAGTAGATTGAGCATATGCAAAGGTATGTAATGATGACTATAATCATTTAAGGATGTCTAAGATGTCATGTGGAGTGTACCTATGCATTTTTAAGTGGTCCTATGTTTCTAAATTTCTTGATGAAGCGCTAAATGGGTGAATAGGTCTCTATAAAACCTATAAGTGCTACTAAGGCCTAATTAAAAGGTGTAAATGCTTAAGTGTAACCCATAGTTGTTATGGCTAACTTGTGTGGATGGTATTGAGATATTTTAGATATCTTAAAGGATAAGATAAGTATTATGTCTGATCTAGAATATATTTATCATGATGGCTCTATAAAAGGTGAAATCAAAGGTGGATATTTCTAGAGTTGATAAAAGGGGCTGTAAGTGGAGGAAGAGTATAGAGTTGAGAGGTGAAGGAGAGTAAGGATGCCTAGTGAATGGATTGAATAATAGAGAAGGTTGATAAGTATGTGTATGATCTATAGGTCATATTTTTTATGTCAAAAATAGTACTCTTACAGGTTTGAAGACTTGTGAAAGAGAGGCATGTATGAGTGTTATGGAGTGAAGGATAGAAGAAAGGGAGTGTGCCCGGTGGATGGGTTATAGAGTAAAGTAGGTTTATGATTGTGTGTATGACCTATAAGTCATATTTCTAATGTTATAAATAGTGATCTTATAGGTTTGAATATTGAGGATGAGTGAAGAGGTATAGAGCAATCCAAAAGGATGTTTTGGATGCCTTGAGTGTGAGCAAAGGATAAATGATGTCTATGTAATTTTGGTGGTTGATTTGAGATGTAGATTAAGGTGTGGAATATGTGTATGACCATTTGGTCATGTTTTTAAGTTTTTGATAGAGTTGTTATTGAGAAATGGGGTGATCTAAAAGGTGGTTTGGATGTTTGTGGCTGTGTGAAGAAGTGATGGGCTGATATACAGTATATCTCTATTAGATTAGTAGGCGATCAGTGTTTCGGAGATGTTCATATCATAGGTTGTGGGAGGGAGCTCAACATCTAGGTTAGAAGGACTTGACCATCCTAAGGGTAGGTGTTCCTTGTGAAGCATGTGTTTCACTAAATCTAGGTTAGAAGGACTTGACCATCTTAGGTGTAGGTGCTCCTTATGAAGTAGGTGTTTCATTAAATCTAGGTCAGAAGGACTTGACCATCCTAGGGGCAGGTGTTCCTTGTGGAATAGGAGTTTTAATAAATTCTCATGTTTGTAATATCTTATAATATAAGTAGTCCATATGTTTTAAAGCTTGAGAGTGGGTTTTATTTCCCATAAGGGTTCCCCACATTAGATGTTGTGTTATGATGAGCATCTCTTATTCATTCTTTGGATGTGGTCTCCTTGCTTTGATGCTAATCTGGTTGCATATGCTCGTTGTGTTGATTCATGAATGTTAAAGAATGAATGATAAGTTATTAGAAATTCAAAGATTGGTTGATTGATTCAAACCCCTCTCATTCATCTTGTATCTCTAATAATTGGTATTAGAGTAGGTCCTTTAGAGGAATATTAACAACTTGAAGGAGATCCTAAGTAGCATAAGATGGATAAGCAGCTGAAGAAAGAGAATCAATAGTGAAAATTTGTGATCAAGGCACTTGAAGAGTAGATATGTACTTTAAATCAAGATTCCAAAGAGGATGAGAAAGTTATCAATAATCTCAAGGTTCAATTAGAAGAGGCCAAGGCAATTTTGAGTTTAAAAGAGGAAAGTTGTTCAAAAGAAAAAGATGTCATATATGATGAATAAGTTTTCCATGATAGTGGAGAAGAATAAGTGTTTAATGATAGCAAGGAAGAATAAGTGGATCTATAAGTTGAGCTCATAAAGATGAATCACAAGATGAGGTATGTGATCAAAGGTCTTGAAGCACAAGTTAGTTCTCTTGAGGAAAGTTTGTTAGGAAAGACCAAGAGAAATGAGAAGTATCAAGATCTAATCAAGTCTCTTGAAGATAAAACATGTAGATTGAAGGATGACATGGCTAAACAAGACAAGGAGTATAAGGAGGCCATCAAATATCTCAAAGGTTAATTATAGGTTTCAAATGGTAGCATAAAATCAAGAGAAAAATGGTACAAATATCTCAAGACTAAGTTAGAAGAAGCCAATAACAAGGTGAGTTCAAAGCAAGGTGAGCATGATGAGTTGAAGACTAATCTTGATTCCTTGAGAGTAGAGCATGAAAAACTCATAAACAAGTTGGAAAAGCTAGAAAATGAACATGTAAACCCTGAGCAAGCTAAGAAGAAAATAAGATTTGAAATCAATGCAAGAAGGTCTATTAGACAACTAAATGCTTCAAGGTATGATAGTTTATTCCATGGTAATTGTTATACATGTAAAATTTATGGTCATATAACTAAGGAATATAGAAGGAAGTCAGTCAACTATGGACATTCATGGGGCTATGATAAAAGGATTTTTAGGCCAAAGGTTAATCCCAGTTTAAATCTATCAAAAGTTATGAATGATGTTATTTGTTTCATTTGTGATAAGAAAGGTCATATTTATAAACTTTGTCCTAGTAAATTTGATAAGCTCTCAAGTCATCTAAAGAAGAAAGAGACTCCTAGAAACCATATCAAAAATCAAAACAAGATGTGGAGACCTAAGGCAGTGAAGGCTAGTCCTATTGAGCTCAAATATCAAACTTATGATAATGTAGTAAAGGAATCAATTATGGAGGTGTCTCAAGAGTGCCAAGGAAGCTTGATATAAATCCAAATGGAGAATAAGGTGGATGATCCAAGAATCAAGTTAGTTATACCATTCAAGGCCAAGGAGAATCTAAAAGAAGGATCTTAATTTGATGGTTTATTTATTGTAGTTAAAGATTTTTCAAGTAAGGAGTTTCATGATTTCCAAGAGTTCTTATTATCTATATTCAAAGAGGAAAAGGTCTTAGTTTTATATATATATATATATATATATATATATATATATGTGCCAAGAAGCTATGTTTTCATTATGCATTGTCAAGAAAGCCAAAGAAGAGATGTCTACTAAGTAAGTTATTTCGGTCAAGAAAAGGAAGAAAAAGAAGAAGAAGGTTCTTTAGTCCTGTGATCATCTATTCTAGGTCCTTGTGAATTAGAGATGTCTTTATTGTGAGTCATGAAGACATTTCAAAATTTGAAGAAGCATGTGGTCTTATAAGGTTATTTTTAGTTGGAGTAGGTATGTCCAAGTGGAAGATATGATGTGGTGATGTTAGAGTGATTTCATGGTATTTTTTTTCCTTTTGGCATGTTGACAGTTGTGTATGCTCAGTATGTAGGGTCAGATTGAAGGTTTTTAGATCAAA
Source organism: Torreya grandis (assembly GCA_037957365.1). Classification (NCBI taxonomy): domain Eukaryota; kingdom Viridiplantae; phylum Streptophyta; class Pinopsida; order Cupressales; family Taxaceae; genus Torreya; species Torreya grandis. The sequence continues at coordinate 2,245,389 of JARHVA010000897.1, forward strand.
AAGAAGGGTTTATGAGTTTTAAATATGGTCTTTTTAAATATAAAGGTATGTTGACCTTATTCTAGCATGCTCCATGTGTTTTTATGGTTTGAAGGTATGTTGAAGTCAAATTATAGATTTTTGTGTGCTCTCAAAATTCTCAATTTTGGCTTAATGGCAAGCATGCCTAAAATGGGCTATAAGATGTATGTAATCCCAAAGGTTTCAAATCTAAAAAATTGGTCCAAAATTGTGTGATGGTTGTCTCCAAGTGTGCAAGAATTTTTAGAGGTGGGTGTTTAACAGAAGGAGGTTTGTTAACCCTATTTATTTTGAGATTTTGGAGTTTTGAGCTATACTAGAAAAAGGGTTTGACTTATGATTTGAGGTCTAAGGCATATTAATATTTTGAATGGCTAAATGGGTTTTTAAATAAAGCCTCATAGATATTTGAAGGTTTATGGTTTTCAAATTATTCAAGTTTTTGTTGAGATAGAGGCCTATTTGGCTAGTAGGTTTGTGAAGGAAGTATGTTATAAAGGATAATCTAGGTGACAAAAAAAATTCTTGAGGGGGAATATAAGAGTGTTCTATCAATGAAGTTTCAGGTCTTAAATATGTGTCTATAAAAATTTGTGGGCTTTACAAGTTCCAGGTAGGGCTATAAGGAGCCTAGACATGCCTAGTGTGAAGAAGAGTGATTTTTTATCAATTTATCCAAAAGAGAATGGTATGCATGTTTCAATGTAAGTTATATAGTTGATTTAGAACATATTTCCTATTTATTTTGTGGATTGAAAATCTATTGGAATTCCTAGAGATGGCTTGCAAGTGAGAATATGAAAGTAGAATGGTGTTGTTTGAAGACCCAAAGCAATTTAGTGTCATGAGTTTGATATTTTAATGTTGTTGAGGCCATGAAGGTGTTCTCAAAATTTCTATAGGTGATATTTGGTTATTAATATCAAGGGGGAGTCTTCTAGATTAGCATAATGAGTAGCATGGAGTTAGGGGGAACCAACTCAAATAGCTTGAGTGGCTTGAAGAGTTGTACATGATGTAAGGGCGAACATATGTGAGATGTTATAGCCTTGGTGAAAGTTGGAAGAAGTATACTATATTTTTGAATTCAAAGAAGTTTGAAATGATGACATGATCAAACCAAGTCATGTTTTGATAAGTTATTAGATCTTCATGTAGCAAAGGGATCTAGTGTGTTCTGGAGATAGACAGGTCCAAGGATCAGAAGTCCAAGTTCATATTGGTGTGTATCAAAGGAGAAGTCCCTCTTACTGTTCTCAAGGTATTTCAAGTAGTTTTTGATGTTCTAGTGTGTTTTGTATTCATAATATCATAGTATGATCAAAGAAGAGTGTATTCATGGAGCATGTTTGAGAAGTTCAAGGTAAGAAGTGGTATGCATAGTAGTAGGGGGAGTTTGTATCATCTCTTATAGATGGTACTTTCTTGTTGTTGGTCTTGAAATCTTTTTCAGGTCCTCAATATCAGAAGATAGGCCTTTTATCATTAATGTCAAAGGGGAGAAATATTAGAATTAAGTTTGATGAGGATGTTCAAATATTAAGAAGATATTATGTGGGTGTTTTTCCATCGATGACAAAGGGGGATATTGTTGAACATGGTCATTGATGTCTTAGATTGTCATTAATGTCAAAGAGAGCATGTATTACTAATGCATTAATGACAAAGTAATTAGATGGATATATTGGAGAGATATGGCACTTGTGTAAGTTTATAAGCATAAATAAGAAGTTGTGAGGCATCTATAGATATCTTGACAAAGCTTTGGTTTGTTTTGTGAGCATTTGGAAAGAAGAACATTCATATTCTAGCTCAAGAGAAACTAGACCATCATTGCACATCATGTAAATATATATGAACCAATAAGTTTTTGCATTTAATTTAGGTATGAATAAAGTACATAATGGTCAAAGGTTTACATATATATGTTGTCTATAGTGCCAGTAAGCTACCTTAAAAATTTGGAGTCTTGAAGTGATTTCTAGTTCAAGTTATAAATCTTCAAAGTTACTCTAGTGGACTATGATGGGCCAAAGACCATCAAGTTTAATCACATTAAAGTCTAAGGTCATTGGTCTCAAAGATCCAATGGTGAGCGCTTAATCATACATATTGAGATAAATGGTGCATATGAAGTAAATATGTCAAAGGTTGCACACACTGGTGACAAGTGTCACAAACTCACTAATTTGACATAAGATCATTGGTGAGCAGTGGTTCATACTTATGAAGATCAATAGGGTGGGACAAATCAAAGAGTTAACAAAGAACGTAGGATTGCCAAGTGGTACAAGTTCATGGACTAACAATAAATTATTTAGAAGGCATGTGAGGGTACCAAGTGTCATAATCACATGATTTCTAATCAAGATCTAATGGTGAGCATTACAAGATAAAGACTTGTCTAATCTAAGGAGATCGATGGTTCATATTTGGTCAATATTGCAATAATTCATGAGATGAGGTCAAATTGATAGATATTTATCATAGTTAAATATCAAGCTAATTTTGAGAGAGATCAATTATTCATATTCATTCAAGCTATGAGAGGGCATGAGATGTTGACAAAGTGTTTGATGTTTAATAGTGACCGTTGGAATTTGAATATTCAAATTAACGAAGGAAAAATAATGCTTAGTTTTTGAGCTACAACTTTTGATCCAAGACAAATTTCTTTATGTCATAAAGAGAAAAGTTATAGAGGAATTCAAGGCACATCTAGTGAATCTAGTTATAAGTATGAATTTTTGTACAGTCATGTTACTCATCACTAAAATTGACTATGTGTTTGACCATGTTTTATAAGTGACTCAAGAAGGATATTTGAGCTATTATAATGGTATTTGGATGTTTAAAGGGGACTAAACTATTGGATAGTATTGTAGACTCTATGAGGATCATTTGTATGGATTTTGGAGTTTGACCAATCCATATTCAATATGTACAAATGCTTAGAAGTTGATTATTTAATCATTCATGGTGCTCTTGTGTACAAGGCTAATGTTTGAGTAGATTAAACATATGTAGAGGTGTGTAATGATGACTGTAATCATTTTATTATGTCTAGGAGGTCATGTGGAGTGGACCTATGAATTTGGAAGTGTTCTTATGTTTCTAAATTGCTCAATGAAATGTTAAATGTGTGAATAAGTCTCTATGAGACCTATAAGAGCTATTAAGGCCTAATTAAAAGGTGTAGCTACTTAACTGTTACCCATACTTGCTATGACTGACATGTGTGGATGGGATTGAGATATGTTATATGTCTTAATTACTAATAAAAATATTATGGATGACCTAAAATATAATAATCATGATGACTTTACAAAAGGTGAAGATTTCTAGATTTGATGGAAGGGGCTCTAAGTGGAGGAAGAGTATAGAGTTGAGAGGTGAAGGAGAGTAAGGGTGCCTAGTGGATGGATTGAAGAATATAAAAAGTTGATGACTATGTGTATGACTTAAGGTCATATTTTTAATGTTATAATTAGTGCTCTTACAGGTTTGAAGACTTGTGAAAGAAAGGCATGTGTGAGTGTTATGGAGCAAAGGATAGAATAAAGGGAGTATGCCCAGTAGATGAGTTATAGAGTAGAGAAGGTTGATGATTATGTGTATGACCTATAGGTCATATTTCTAGTGTCAAAAATAGTGCTCTTGTAGGTTTAAAGATTGAGGACGAGTGAAGAGGTCGAAAAGGTTGATGACTATGTGTATGACTTATAGGTCATATTTTTAATGTTATAATTAGTGTTCTTACAAGTTTGAAGACTTGTGAAAGAGAGGCATGTGTGAGTGTTGCGGAGAAAAGGATATAAGAAAGGGAGTGTGCCCAATAGATGAGTTATAGATTAGAGCAAGTTTATGATTATGTGTATGACCTATAGGTCATATTTCTAATGTCAAAAATAGTGCTCTTGTAGGTTTAAAGATTGAGGATGAGTGAAGAGGTCTAGAGTGATCCAAAAGGATGTCTTGGATGCCTTGACTATAAGCAAAGGATAGATGATGTATGTGTAATCTTGGTAGTTGATTTTAAAGGTAAATCAAAGTGTGGACTATGTGTATGACCATTTGGTCATGTTATTGAGGTTATGATAGATTTGTTGTTGAGAAGTGTAGAGTAATCCAAAAGGTGGTTTTTGATGTTTTTTATTGTGTGAAGAAGTGAAGGGGGATAATATACATTGTATCTCCATCAAATTGGTAGGAAATAAATTTTCAAGAGATGTTCATATCATAGGTGTTGTGAGGGTGATCAACATCTAGGTCAGAGGGACTTGACCATCCTAGGGATGGGTGCTCCTTTAAAAGTAGGTGTTTCACTAAATCTAGGTTAGAAGGACTTGACCATCATAGGGGTAGGGGCTCCGTGTGAAGTAGTTATTTCACTAAATCCAAGTTAGAAAGACTTGACCATCATAAAGGTAGGTTCTCCTTAAGGAATGGGTGTTCCACTAAAGTCTCAAGTTTATAATACCTTATAAGATAATTAGTCCATGTGTTTGTAGGCTTGAGAGTGGTTTTTATTCCCCATGAGGGTTTCCCACATTATATGTTATGTTATGATGAGCTCCTCTTATTCATGATTTGTATGTGGTCTCCTTGTTTTGATGGTAATCTAGTTGCATATGCTTATTGTGTTGATTCATGAATTCCAATGAATGAATGATAAGTGATCAACAAATGAAAGATCAGTTAACTGATTCACCCCCTCCCCTCCTATTCATCTTATACCTCTAATAGGTTAGTCACTGGCATAACACTCAAATTCAACTCCTGTAAAGCACTCAAATTCAACTCAAGCAAAGACAAGGTGTACATACACACCTAGGTACTTATTCCTTTCTTTTAAACTAGTAATTTCATTAATAAATTTAAAGAGGGTAAATATAGATGATATTTTGTGATTATGTAGCACCTTAGTCTTGTAAACTTGTTATACTCATAACTTGGTTGTTCCTCTTAGTTTTGCATATGCCTTAATTCTATAATCCTTGCATCTTTTTTATCTTGTGCCCCTTGGCTTATCTCGTAGTTCAACCAGCCTTATATTGATAACACAAACATCCCATCTTTTCTAGAATGCTTGAAATATAATTATCTTGCACCTCTACAAGTTATAATCATGTGCCTGATCTCCTTCTCCTTAGACAATAATATCCAAGATAGATAATAGCATTGATGTTATTGTCCTACCCTGACACAAATGTTTGGTGTCCTAAAGTCATCCAATTTACAAATGAAATGTATTACAATGTTTGGCCTAATTTATTTAATTTGATTTCTCTCTTGATAGGATTGGTATAAATACAATATCAACCCTCATTCCTTCCTCACCTAGAAATTAGACTAAAAGAGCACTCAAGACACATTCAAGTTACCAAAAGCTTTCGTATTCTTCCTTATTTTGATATCAATCAGAAAGAACATCCCAAATATAGATATGAAGTAATAAAGTAGAATTCATAAGGTCATTATTTACAAGTTATAATATAAGTCATTATTGTACTTACTTTACACACATTGCATGATTCACACACAAGACAATGCATAGGGGAGAACTAGGTGAGTCTAAGGCCGTCTTCTGTAGTATTGGCTATGTAGGCAATGCCCTTTGATAGTGGGGTCATTATGTGTTAGCTTTACACCATTTTCCCACTAACCCATTTTCCCCGAGGTCATATTAAAGATGGAAATATAAGGTTTTTCCATTTCACTATGAGCAATAGTCCCATGACCTTGATCTGAATGCACCAAAGTGAAGGTGAAGCCAAACCTATAAACATCCAGGTGGTCACATCCTATTTCAACTAATATTCTACACATTAAACTATTGTCAATGTAACCATCCCAAGCTGATGCAATTATCTAAAGAGATAAAGACACTAGATATAGAATTTAACAATTGATCTAGAACTATCTTCATACTTGCTTCCTGCTCTTTTTCTACCTATACCAGATCTAAATTAGCATTAGCATCAAAAGTAGCTAAGTACTCTCTTTTATGTTATTTCTATATCTAGCATAGATGTACTTTCCATTAATATCTTATCTCATTTTAACAATGTTAGCATATGGTACATCTGCATTTGGCACATTAATTGGCCTACTATAGATTTGATATTCACCCTTGTGCCCTATCATTTTTATATCCTTAACCCTATCTACCCAAGTATAATTCTTTAATCTAAATTAGGGTTAAATAGTCTCATATTTTTTTTTTTTGTTTTTACATGAAAACCCCAAATAATATTCAAATGGAAAAGGTTTCCCCTAAGGTATAATGAAGATTATACGAACGTTGGTGCCTATGGCACATTTACATCCATCAAATTACATGGTCTACATGTCATGCTCTATGTGACATGAAGTAAACTTATCTAAAAAATCATCATTAATTAGAAATATATTTAATAATGGTGTTATGGTTAGTTGTTCTAAAATAACTTGTCTTATTACTAATTGACACACAAATTTTAGATCAAATTCCATGAGTAACAATACCCATTTAGTTATGTGTCCTAATAATTTTGTTTTTGAAATAAGGAATTTGAGTGGATCGACTTTCACTATAACTTGTGTTTCATTGTTAAGCATATAGTGTCATAATTTTTGTGCAAAATAAATGAGATCTAAATGGATCTTTCATAGTAGTTTAATTTTTATCATAATCAAAAAGTGTTTGATTGATATAATATATATCTCTTTCTTTGTGATCATCATCATATTATGCTAATAAAATTTCTAAGGCATGATCTATAGCTGATATGTATAATAGTAAAGGTTTTTGTGGTGTTAGAGGCATAAGAATGGATGAATTAAGTAGATATTCTTTTATTGCATCAAAACTCTATTGACATTTTTTATCCCATTCAAAAAAATTATCTTTCTTGATTATTGTATGAAGGGTTGTGTCTTATATATTATTTGGGCCACAAAACATCTTATTGTCTAAATTTTTACTTGCAATGATTGCAGTTATAATAAACCTTTTTTTGGAGGCATGTCTAAAATAAATTTGACATTTTTTGCATCCATCTCAATTCTTCATTGGGATATGATGTAGTAAAATAATTTTCCTAAAAATTCCCCAAAGACACATTTATGTGGGCTTAAGCACACATTGCATTTTCATAATCGTTTGAAAAAAAATGGTAAATCTAAATCATGATATTGTCATTGTATTGATTTTTAAAGTAAATTATCCACATAGTCCTCCATTATTTTATTTATATAATCACAAAAGATATGGTTCATGGCCCACTGATAAGTAGCCCTCATTTTTTTAATCCTAATGGCATGACTACATAACAAAATGTTCCCCAAGTTATAATAAATGAAATTTTCTATTAATCTTCTAGATTGATTTTGATTTGGTCATATTATTATAACATATCCATGAATGAAAACTTATCATAGCCAACTATAGAATCAACTATTATATCAATGTTTGGTAACATAAAGTTGTCTTTAGGACAATATTTATTCTAGTCTCTATAATCTATACAACTTTGAATCTACCCATTAAGTTTTGCAACTGGTACTATATTATAAACCCATTTGAGCTAATCAATAGATTGAATAAATCCCACATTTATTAATTTATATATTTCATTTCACCAATAATGCAACTTTTGGATGCATTTTATGAATCTTCTATTGTATTGGCTTTGCATCTAGATAAAGTACCATATTATGTAATATGATTTTAGAATCAAATTTTAGCATATATGAATAAACTCATGCAAATATTTTTAATTAGTCATGAAAAACTTTTCAGAATGCCTACCTTAATCTTTATGTAACATAGATACTACTAATACAAGTCTAGGATCTTTATTTATTCCATAATGATATTTAATTTTCTCTTCATTATATAAAGTTTATTTCTCTTCCATATAAGGTGTTTTAAGAATAGTATCTAGACCATCTGCTTAGATGTGGACATTGGTGTCTTCACTTTCTCCATATTGTGCCTAGGTGATAGTTGAGTGAAGAAACATATTATTATAACATAAGGGATTACTTATATGCTCCAAGGTATTATAGGATTGATTCTTAATTTTAAAATTCATCTAATGTCTAAATATCTAAGGAAACATTATCGTCAATCAACTTAGTGTATACCTATGTTATGAGCTTCATGTGTTGGTTCAGGCTTTACTTTAAATAAATTTCTATAAATAATAGTCATTATAGGTGTTCCCTTATTTTTTTTTCTAATCCTTTTATGTAACAAAGGCCTTGATGTCATTTATTATTAGATGCATGGATGGGGTTACAAATGCCTTGTGCATGTTTACCCAATCCTTGTCTTGCATATCCAATTTTTTTGTAAATATTCAAGCCCAAAACCATATTGACTATAATATATTGATGTTGATGAAATTGGAGTAGAAGAAAAAATAAGTAGTTCAATTGGTTTGTATTCTTTCTACTATGGTTGCATATGAAGAATTTAATGATCCTTGGGTTTAGTTAATGCATAATACTTGAATGGTTCTTGATCCAAAGGTCATGTATATATGTATCCTTAATGAATTTAACTTTAAACATGTATGTAAGATACAAATAAATGGGCTCATCTTGTGGATACATGGTCTCTTTAATAGAATATTATAATTAAGGTCATTAGGCATGACCTAGAAAATTATGGTTATCATTCAAGGGCCCATAATGATATATAGCGTGGTCTATCCTAACAGTTTTCTTGCAATATTATCAAATCCTCAAATATTAATATTTAAATAATTAATATATAGTGCCTTAATACTAAGTATATTAAAAAAAAGATATTACAAATATTTAGCCCTGAACCATTATCCACCAAAACTCTCTTGATAATATTATTTTGTACTTGAACTTAAATATATAATGGTATATTTTGGTATATAATGTGTTTATAAGGAAAATACTCTTTTTCAAATGAAATGATTTCCTCTATCCACTATATTGTATTGAGAATACAAGCCACATAAGGTGTTTCCACATCATTCAGTGAATTTGTATTATGCAATGCTACATATAATATATCTTTGTAAACAAGCATTATCTAAAGTAGTTATAATATAAAAAATTGGCATGGTTATTTTTGAGTTAATCCATGATGTCAAACACCTTTGTTTGATTAACTTGTTTTGGGGGTGGTGGTGGGGGTCAAAGAGGGATATGGTAAGGTCCTTTAGTTTTTACTACTAGATTAGTCACCTTACCCCTTTGTGTTGTAACGTTGTAGACCACAAGATCTAATATAAGTTAAGGTCTAATATTAGAAGCAAGATGGTAGTTGTTAGTGGTTGAAAATTAGGTGGAGAAATTAGATGAATATTCATGATTATTTTCTCCTAGTTGTGATAATAGGTAACTTAGATTAGATGTTATAACAATAAGATTGGAAGAAGGCTTGGGATTGTTTGTTGGTATGTTTATCCTTAATCAATTTTGATTTTACCTTTGTTTTTGAATTATCTACATAATTGATCCAAATAAGATATGTTATCTATGTAGAACAAAATTAAAATATAAATTTTATTAATTGTGTTAACCAATAATGTTCATTTAACATGGTCTAGTGTGTATTATCAAGGAAAAATCAATGATCTTAAAGTTGAAATAGAAAACCCTAGAAAGATAAAACCTTGAGGGAAAACATAAGGTTTTAAATTGTTAAATATGTGTATGGGTTCACCAATATTTTTTACACTATATTTTACTAATGGGTGAGATTAAGATAGTTATGATAAAACTTTGAAATGTAATTTGGATTATAGGATATCAAATTCAATCATATATCTAAATATAAATGATTGATAATTTATTATTATAATTTGATAATAGTAGATGCTAAATATGGAAATTAATAAAGATATCATGATACTTATATTTTGTGATTGATTGTCTAAATGTGATTATGGCTAGAATTGGAAACGAAGGATAAACATGCCTCTAGTTCACTTGGTTTAAGAATTGATATATTGTCTACATTGGGTTGGTTTTATAAGATTGGGTTGGTATCACCAATCAATACTAACATATTGATAAGTACTGACTTACATGAAATTAAGTCATAGTGACTATACAGTCACATGTGACTATCATTGCTTGCCTTATATTTATGATCCTAAAATATAATGGCATGTGTAGATCCATAAATCAGTATTCTTTGCCTTAAAACCCTATATATGTTTATGAGGGATAAAAACTTACAAAAATTTTGAGAATTGTAATTGTATGAGTTGACCCTAATCAATCTTGCCTAATGATTGGTCATTACCTATGTATCCAATATTCCAAGGAGGTAAATCAATCCACATATAGCTCTCTCACTTAGTGTGATTGTGTAATTATTTTCCTTCATTATATGTATGTATCTAATGATTGGCTTTGATACTTGATAATGCTTAATTTGACTTTGATTTTGAAGTTTTTTACACTTAGATTATGACTACTCCTAGTGATAGGTATACAAATTGGGAAGAATAAGGCAAATTTTCTCAATGTAAAATAATGTATCGATGTATCATAAATAAGTGTCAAATCCTTTCTGAATGAGACCTTGATTTTTTATATATAGATCTATTTGAATAAATTCTCACACCATCGACAAATTAGGCTTAGGGGCCAACCCTAATGATGGATTTAATTTTATGAAATAGTCTTTATTGAAATCAAGATGGTTTTGACCAGTACAAGTCATTATCAATTGGTGATAATGATCATAACTATTTGACCTAAATCATGTATAAATAGACTACTCTAAGATTCTGGAGATGTTTGCGTAGGATATTTAACATGTTTAAAATAAATAATGAGATTCTTGTAGGTGTATAATATCAAAATGGAAGGGTTGACTCATAATATATCATGCAAGTGTGAGAGGATGCAAGTCATGCATGTTAAATGTGTGTCAAGCTTATCATTTTCAAGTACTAAAGACCAAATTTTAGTATCTATAGATCTCACTTAATAGAAGACTAGGCACTTATCTAACATACATCTATAAATTATTAAACATTTATAGAATCTACCCTATTCTTCCCAAATTATAAATTAATCATTAGGATCATTCATAAGCCAAGTCTGAAGCATTTTAAATCCAAGTCAAAGAAAATAGTGTCAAGTATCAAAACTAAATCAATAGCTGCAAATATATAGCAAATGAGCACAATTTTATAATCACACTAGGTGAGAGAACTACATGTAGCTTAATTTCCTTCCTCAAAGTAACAAATATGTAGGTAATGGTCAATAATCAAATAGAGGTGATTGGAGTTAGCTCATCTCATTACACTTTCTTAGTTTTTACAAGTTTTGTACCTTCACAAGCACACCTAGGGTTTCAAGGTGAAAGAGGTTGCTTTCTATAGTTGTGCACATCATTTGGTTTTTGCATCACACATAAAGAGAATTAATAGATAATTTAAGGTGACCATACAATCACAAACCCTTATTTCCACACAAGGTAATACCAATAAACATAGGTTAGTATTAAAATTAGATACTAACCCAGACCGACATAATTGACACTGGGTATAAAAAATACAATTCTTGAATTAGAATAATATCAAACCTTCTTTAATCATATTTCCACTTCCAAAACACAGTCATAGTCAAATAGTCAACTAGAAAAGCTAAGTACTCATCCCTTTGTTGTATCTACTATAATTAGCATATGACACTTGTCATATCATTACAATCAATTCTAATATTTTTTATTCATATGTATGCTAAAATGTCATATCTTGATATCTAAATTATTCTATTGGTTTATATCTTATTAAGATTGTAAAATCAAATTAAGGTAAAATATTAAGACATATGTACACATGTATGTGAAAGATATAATAATATCGGTAATAATCAATCAATCCAACACTAATAAGCTATGTATGTTAGTCTTTGTGCTAATCAACTAATAAAACCCATGTCTAGTCCCTATATCGAGTGGTGTGAAAGTTTCTAACCATTGAGGAAAATCATCAAATGTATATGATGTATTTATGTCAAAATATGTGAAGTAATCATATATGTTGTATAAAATTTATCGTAACTACCATGATCAAGTTGTCTCCATGTAATTTTTTTTACTACATTATTTGTAGTTGTTGATTCATTATCTTATTTTTTTACATTAAATGTTTGCATTTTCTATTAAATAATGCTCAAGTCATGTATGAATGTATCAACATCATTAAGATTAATAAAATTATAATCAGTAATACCATGTATCTTATGCCTTAGCTTATAGCATCTAATTTTAGAATATTCATCACATTGATGATAATCACAATGTGCATTACTTTCATATCCCTTATGTGTAGGCATAATCATATCGATATCTTATGGTGGAGGGAGGGATATAAGGCTATAATTTGGTAATTATGGAAATAGCTTATGAGGAGGTTTAGGTAATCATGAAAATCACCTCTTTGGGTATTTAATATGATAAGCTAAGTATTAGGTTGTGTTAAGGTACAATACTTGAAGGGATCATCATCTGCATAACATGCATACCAATGTCCATCATGCATAAACACTACACACCTATGTAATGTAGATGGCCCTACTTCCATAACATGTATACAAGGTTTTCCCAAGATAAAATTATATTTTTAATGATTATCCTTGACTTGAAATAAGGTATACATTATCTTAGGTGTCATTGTCACATTTAATGATATGGTTTCAAAATTTTGGTAGTGGTGTGTCATAAAATCCTTTGATGATCTGATCTGAATCATAGATACAATCCTTGTTAATTTTCAAATATTTCAATCATTTTAATATGCACATGTTTATTCTTAAATCATTACCCATTAACACACATTTCACTACTTTATTTTTAACTTAGACCTGAATGAAAAATGGAAAATATTATTCTATTGTGTTGCATAAGTAAATTAGAATAAGGACTAAAAATGAAACCCTAAGGTAAAAATATAAAAACCCTTAGAAATAATGATGAAATTCTAAATGAAACCTAGTGTTTGACATGTCCAATACAATATACAGGTTCATCAATATATTTTACCCTATTTTGGATTAGTTAACCCTAATAAGATACAAATTGTATGTATTAATTCATATTGTTTAATATATGACAATAATACACAAATATCAATATTAAAGTATATTTTGAATAATTTCAACTTATTGTAAATGGAAATAACCTAGGAAGGATAAGATAGTTATCATGTTACTATTTTTTATAGGTTTAAGGCTGAATGCAAGTGGTAGGAAATGTAGGAAAGTGGATTGTGAGTCACTCAAATTAGGATTTAGAGTTCTAAGCTTATCTAGATAATAACATCATCCTTTGGTCATTAGCTTCTGATGTTGTGTTTTAAAACTAATAGTTTTATTTATTTAAATAATACGCTTCCTTTCTAGCATAGATCAATGCAACCGCTTCTCTTATGTGTGTGCATGATCTTAATAATTGATTATGCATACAATACTAGAAAATTTGTCTTGTTCTATTGAAACCCTAAGTCCACTATTGATTCTAGATTTAAACTTGAAAAAGGAGGAAAATGTGGATTGAGATAATGGCTTAGCATTGTTTGTATATATAATACTCTAAAAAAATCAAACTGCATGTAATTCTCCCTGTTAGGTGAATGTGTGCAATAGTTCTCCTTGAATGTATGTAACCTATGATCTAAATTTCAATGCTGGGATAATTACAAATTTTTCTTGGCTTTAATGTGATTAAAACTTGGATAGGACATGCTCTTTGTGATTAATAAAATAATTGTGAAAAATTTGGTAGTGATTTGAATGTGCAAGTGTTTGAGTCTACTTGATAGATGTTTGTTATATATCCCAAAATAGGCTATACCTATTTTCTATTTATATGGGTCTCTTTGGATACTTTATCATGCCATCAACATGTGAAATATATGATATGACCCATAGGAATGATTTTAATTTTTAAATTTGATAGTTATTTAGAATGGGATGAAATCATCAAGTTTGGACACTACCATAATTCTAACATTATTTGAGTATGAAAATTTTATCCAAGAGATAAGAATACTTATCTATTGATGTAGACATGTTTGAGTATGATAATTGATTGGTTTGGCACATACTAAGAAATTCAAGTAGGTAATTGATAGTAATTAGGGAGGGCCGAACCCATGAAAAGCGCGTGGATGTCATATAATAACAAATAAAACCCATATATGTACATGCAAAACACATAGAATGAAGGTAAGTCAAAACTAACATTTTCAAGTGTTTAATACCAAATTTTAGTGTCTACATATTTCTATAGAAATATTAGTGCGCTAGTGTCAGGCCCAAACCTTTTGTTCCAAAATCCAAATAAAGTATGGTAGATTTTTTTAACTCAATTTAATGATGATTAATTGTTTAACCATTGTTTTCAATCTTTTAACATTACAACAAAAGTGTGACACACAAAATTATACAATTGATTTATTAAATTTATTTTATTTTTTAGACCCACAACAAGGGTTATAAATAGAATGGAATATAATCATCTTTAACATGGGGTTAATTTAAAAAACTGTCTCAAAAATTATTACACCACAAGATAGTGCCTTGAATATGACTTGATATCTATGTTAAGTTGGGGATAATAATAATGTCTTAAAGAGAAAGAATATTTTAATTTTATTTTCTTGATTTCTTTAGTTTAAGAGGACAACCTAAAATTCATCTAGTGTTAAAAACACAAGATCAAGCTAATACTATAATAGGGCTACCACACAAAGACATGTTATGGAAAGAGTCTCTATTATAACACTATACAATTGTTGCTCCAAAGGCACACAAAATCAAAGGAAAGTTTACAATAATGCAATCCCCAACCACTACCATCATTAAAAAAACTAATAAAAAGGTTAATTGAATTCAAATATAGGTTGAAATTCAAAATTAATTAGTTCAACTAAAGGGCCTTAACCTTATGCAAGGAAAGATGATGAGGCAACCCTAACCTTAGCCTATGACCTAGACCTAATGCCCCCACAACTTGGACAACCTATATATCTTTTCCTCATGAATAAGATTAGATGCAGTTCACCATTTTAACTTGTGAAGAGTCTCATACATGAGATGTCATCATCAAAATTGGTTGAATATTTAAGCCAATAAGATATAAACTAACACAACTCAAGTGAGCTTATATAATCTCTAGACATCAAAGCTCGAGATGAAACCACACCCACTCAAATAATTGCTTATTATAAAACATCTTAACAATATAAGGTGTGTGTGCTTACCCAAAATCACAAAAAGGATCAAATTTATGATTTAAAAACCCACATTCTTTAACCCAATAAGATTAGAAGTCCTAATAATTTGCATCTTACACACTCAAATAAGTTATGTCTCTCAAGTGTGTTTTTATCGATGACCAAAGTTAAGACAAAGACACATGATTTACTTAAATAGAATAATGTATATCACAACTTAAAAAAAAATTACAGACACACCCTCTAAACAACTAGGTGTATTATGATGGTAGCAACTATAAAGGATACAAACATACAAAGAAGCATACTCTAAAATTTACACTAAGAATAAGCGCTCTATGAGTTAGTAGTGAGCGTCTTAGTTCCAATAACACCTTAAAGTTAGTTATTAATTATTACACTAATAAAATTACCTAAGGGTTATTTTTCTCTTCCCACACTAAAAGAGCACCCTTTAAGTTAGTTATTATCTACTCTATGAAAATACCATAAGGGCCACCAATGCTTATGCCCACTCCCTGGACTACCTACATATCTATAATTACCACCCTCATACATAGAATTAGGGTTGGTTATATTTCACATGTTACCATAATAATTATTAGTTTTAATTTGAATGCATTTAATCTTTGTCATATAGTCTATGATTAAGCTTAACATAGTTACCCTACAGGTAATACCATTATCGCTAACTATCCCAAGTGCAATTAAGAACTACTGAGAGTTTAACATAGTCATCCATTTATATATAAAATAACTCATTAATACTTATAAAATTATATTAGGTTAAATCAATTTTTACTCCAAGAGTACACTATAACTCAATCTCTTAAAGGACACCTTTCCTAGACCTAATCATAGGGTTACTAAATCCTTAAATAATTAAAATGTGTTTAAGGTTTAAAAATAAAACTATGACTATAAATAGTTATCTTAGGCTAGAAGAGTGTAAGATATCCATAGACCAATTTCCATATGAAAAATATGCACTTAAATAAAACATAACAACAAATGATACTCCTTAACAATACAAAATACCCCACACTCCAAGTTGATAAACTAGGTACAAAAAGCACCCTTATGTTAATTCACAAATAAGGACATAGTTTTTCTAAGCATTAGAATATATTTTATAAGCTAGAGTTAATGTGGTTTAGGTATTGGAATATTTTTATTTAAAAGAAAGTAATGATTTTCCTTAGCATTCTGAAATGAGTTTAACAGGTTAAAAAGTGCATTATAATTCATTTGTAGAATTGGCTTAAAAAAATTATCTCGTTAAAATAGAAAAATATAGTAATGAGTTTATTTGGTTATTAAATTAATAATTTAAGCTATTAAAATTGTCATATAACTCTTTTTATTTAAGGTTCAAAGGTGAACGTGAAAATATAGATGCAAAAATTATAAGATTTAGGGTTTTTTTCGGTTGTGTGTCAACAATGGACAGGATGACATTTATTTTGAAAAGAATGATCAGCCTAGGCATTAAGAAGTTGAAGGCAACTACACCCCAAATACAATAAAAATTAGTTTTAGGGCATGGGAATCTAGTGCAAAATGATTTTAAATAGTGGCAATGGTTCACTACAAATAGAGATGTCATCAGACAAAAACATGACAATATAGAAGTGATATATGGATTAGACATGCCATCAATCCTAGACAAGACCCCTTTCGATGGTGTTAATTATCCAATCTATCTCTTTATTAGAGATATAAAACCTATGATGGGTATGGACCTATGGTAAATCAAAATATGGGGATGATTGGAGGTTGAGAGGCCATCAAAATTTAGTAGATGATTGGTTAGGGTAGGCTTGTCCCACTTCACTGGAGAGCCACACCTTTTAAGCCATGAGGAATGGGGAGTCTGCTAACCACCTCCTTATATTTTTATAGGTAAAGTGTTTAACAAAATTAATCCATGGAGGAAACTAGGGGAATAAAGGATAGGATTCTAGATAATGATTTGGTCCCTCCAAGGGTAAACCATTTTATTCAGGGTTAAACTAACAGATTATGTTTTGTATCTTAAATAGAAGATTGAGTAAATACAAGGGATCTTAGCTAAGCTATAATGTCTTATTTACAAAAGCAAAAATGCGGATAATCCTTTCCAATTTAATGCTTATGACATCTATAAATATTCTATCATCTCTTTAGTGTTGCATTTGTGTGGTGGTGCAATGGGTTTGGGGAGACTGTCCACTCCTATAAGGATGTTGCATAATCCAAAGCCTACATCTAACCAAAATTTATTGATGACAAACCAAACCCATACACTATGGATAAATAGGATGAAGTGCTAATAATAGTGTTAATGCATCCTAAGGTAATTGAAACCATTGATTCACTTAAAATAAATACAGTTATGTGTCAATTTAATGGCCTTTGGCTAGGTATGATGAACTAATCAAATGGATTCACACTCAATAGTCTAAAAGTGTGAGTTATTGATGTGCTCAAAAGGCTTTTTTTAGTAAATTTTTTTGATCTTAAATATTATTAGATAACTTTGTATCAACGGTCATGGTTTTAGGATAGTGTGGGTTTATTCCTTACCCCTTAGTTTACATATTGTGACTCCAACACATGGTCATCTCTAATGAGTATCATTTAACTCTTGATTTAATCAATATTCAATTGATGTCTTATCAACTATGGCTAGTGTCCAAACCTGTATGTAGTAAGGTACAGGATGGTAGATCTAAGAAGTCTGCTTATGGGGGTGTTTTGATGATCCTAATCTAACTTTGACTAAAGAAAAACATATGTCTTGAACTACTTGATTCACTCTTTGACTGAAAAGGAAGAAATCAAAACAATCCACTCTTTTGCTTGAAATTAAAAATCACACTCCTATTTATGCTTGCATGGAAAGTAAATTCACACTCCTATTTAACAAAAGGAAATTTGCTTCACACATCTGCTGTAAAAGAAAACACACTTTTGCTTAGAAAGGAAATGATTTTGGATTAAGAAAATGCCTTTAAAACTGTGAATTTGTTTTGATGCTTTTATGAATAAATGTAAACACTATCAAGATTCTAATTATTTATAATAATGAATTAATAAAACATAACATTAATATTATACACAATTCCTGGTTCCAAGGAGAGTGGGCCCTTGCTCCTCTCAAACTCAGGAACAAAGATTAATCAATGCTGGAAACTAAAGTGATAATTCATAAAACTAAAATGATTAAAATCTGTCTAAAACCTATAATATTCTTGTACAAATATTTTCCTCTATTATCTGCTCTCTATCATCTGATATCTATATCTAATCATCTTTTCAATGAGGAAAGTCTTACATTTTATACTAATATAATCAACTCAAAATAGGATGCAAAGAAATAGGATTCCTTGGTCGATCGATTCATCCAAAGATAGGAGATTAGATTTCCAAGAGATCCAATTATTCTGATGAAATAGATATCATATCCGATAATAGTCTTAAGATCCAAATATATACAGAACTTTATCAAAACAAATCCTACAAAATAGCAGGCGGTAATTTTTTTATTTGATTCCAACAAGAATGATTCTCTCTTATCCTATCTAACTACCAACTTCCCCATTTGTAGCTTTATCCTTACAGAATTCTTGAAATTGACCCTTCAGAATCGAGAGGAATGAACCTACAGAGTCCATATAAATAAGCCTATGGAGTCCATAGAAATAAGCCTATAGAGTCCATAGAAACAAACCTGTAGAGTCCATAGAAACAAGCCTGTAGAGTCTGTAGTTATGTTAGATGGAGATCAAAATTGCATGTTCACTATAAATCACTTGTGTCTTCTTCTTGATCATTCTTCACAACAAAAATCACTAAAATATGCTATGTATTAGATATTAATGACAAAGTAAAGGTTTAATCTTTGGTTCAATATAAACAAGACAAATATCTATTTTCCATGTAATAGCTATCTAACAATCTAAGATTTGCATAAGATAATATTATTTGAGAGATTAATTGAGGGAAATAACATGTCAATAATTAGTCATATTCTAAGCTCATCATCTCCCCCAAGCTTTATCTTTTGCAAGTCCCATTGCAAACATTTATTGGCATTCATAGCTCTGGATTCTGCTTTCCACACTCTTACTCAAACCATATTCATAAAATTCATATATTATATGCTTCTCTAAATTTCTTGTAAATCCTTGATGTGATTGAATAATTTGTTTCCATATATTTAATTACTCCTCTGATTGTGGAGCCTAACTCTACCATCCTGGAATAGGTATGATCAGCAAAGGGGGTCTATATCTCATGCCAATCCATTTTTGCTTTCCCCCAGAGTTTATTACCTCTATTAAGATTTCAAAAATTGAGGATGCTCTCCTCATACTCCATCTTAATTTATTTGGGGACATGACCTCTCATCTTTTAAGAGGCACTGAAAGTTGGTCCCATCTATTTAGACTGATAGCCACCACTGAATCAAAACTTTGTCTTGAAAACAAATCAAAAGAAATAGCATAATCATATAAAGCCTGTAAATAATGCATTTTAATCTCATCGCTTAACAAAGCATATTTAAAATTTTGCTTGATCAATCTGGGAATAGGAAAGGCTAGTCTGACACATAATCCTATAGTCTTAGCATGATTTTTATAGTCCTCAAATATGCTTTTCCATGCTATTTGATTTTTGAGTGTAGAATGTAATGCCCTCAGTTGAACTTCTCCTACATGAAGTTTTATCAAAAATTTATTATTTTCATGGTCTCCTAGAATCAAATCATGCAAATAAAACTCACAAAGCAAATCTTGCTAATCAAGTTCAGCACTATAGAAAATTTCCAAAAATGTTGTTGGCTATAAAATTTTGCAAAGAATATGACAAGAGATCTGAAAAATCTGCCATCTATAAAATTATTCAAATAAAAAAAAATTGTGTGCAGGAGAAGGACTCCTACATGCTAAAATAGATTCCCATAATTTGCATGCATCCTACAAATTTTATTCTAAATCTTGGACTTTAGCTTCTAATTCTTTCTTTTCATTTTCCAAGAGTTTATTTTAAGAAGTTGCATCTTTATTTTTCTTTTAAAGTATGGAATATTCTTCTTCAATTTAATGTATTATTTGCAAGGGAGGAATACCTAGATCACTTGTTTAACAACCGTGGTCAAAAAATACCTTATGAGGAGTAGGTGCAATATTAGGGGCTTTGGCAAAGTTTACCAAACTATGCAATCTCCTATTTTCCTTCTTCAGATTTTTTACATATATCCAAAGATATATTTGATCACTTTCATGTTCTTTTATTATTTCCTATAATCTATAAACTTTTGTTGCATGATCAGTAAATGTTGGGTCTAATTTCTGCACCAATAATGAGTTGAGATGATCTTTGTTCTATAATTGACTGATCAAGTCAATAATGTCAGTTATTTGTTATTGTTTAAGAGCTTGAGCTTGAGAAGTTTGTAGAGTTAATTGTATAACAAGATCATTTAGATTAGATGATTCACCTTTCTCATTAGTACATATAGTTTTCCTCTTATCCATTGTAGTTTCAACTGGAACAAGTGTTTGTTCTGCCATACTTGATTCTTCTACCATGTGTGGCTCTTCCTCTAGAATTGGTTCCTCCATTATGATTAGAGAGTTCCTTTTGAAAGTAATTTATTCAACATCTGTAAGTGTAGGGATATTTTGATGTCTGCAACCTCTTGTTCATCTTCATCTATCAGAATGAGCCTTCTTCTTCTTTTAGTCACTCTCTAAGCTACACTCAGTTGGCTTTCCTTCTCAACCATCAAACCCTTAGTCTTTATCAAGTTTTGTAGCAACCTTTCATCTCAATTTTCTTCTTCCTGATAAGGGAATTGGTTACACTATAGATTCATGAAGTTCTTGTGAGGACCTTGAAACTTTAGGGTTTTGAGATCTGGTGATTCTTCTTGAAGAAGAAGAAGGAATTTCTGTTGGGATTATAGTCTATGATTTCTTCCTTGGCATTGTTTTCTCAACTGATGTAGTAGGTGGAGAGGAACATTCCTATGGTAAATTTGGGGTTTCTTGTGCAGGAAAATTTGGAATTTGTTGTGCTATACTATTTTAAAATTCCTCCTAGACCTCTTGTCCTTGGTAAAGGAAGTGATGTTGGATAATGAGGTGAATCAAGTTATGGTGCCTAAGAGTAGCATTAGGGGTTATAGTCTTATCTTGTAGAGTACCATATAAGAAGGATGGGAGGTTAATCTTGTACTAAGGGTTTTGTCTCCCATGCTTCAGGTGTATTAATATTTTCATGGTGTCTCCTCCTAAAAGATTGTGTTGCCCCTCACAAATGATATACTTGAGTACTCACTTGGCTACAAATTTCCAAGGTTCAGGAAGTGAATTTATACTAATCCCTTTTGATTTTCCCTTGGAATATACTATACATGAAGTCCCAATTTTCTCATTACCATTAAACTAACTAATTAAATCACTAAATGAATTTCTACCTGTAGCTCTCATTCCCTCTTTTGGAACTTGTATAATTTGGCTTATAATTTGAGTTGTAATAGGAATAACAATGCCTTTCAAAATTGAAAATTTAAGGGTGAGATTAGAGATGAATTCACTTACCATTGTTTCATCAAAACCCTAGAACTTTTCAATGAAAGGTAGCCAACCATTGGCTCTAAACACTGCCATAGAAGCTTTATCTTTATGAAACTTTGTTGTATTTTTTGGCTCTAATCTCATCTTCTATCCCATTTCTATGAAAATTTATAGTCAACTCTATTCTTTTAACTCCAATTGAGGTGTAGACTAGTCTTTCATTGAAATTGATAGGCAACAGTCACTGAGGATTGGTAGGTAACAATCATGGAGGATCTGTAGACCAACTTTTGTTAAAGTTTATAGAAATGAAATGGTTCATATGAAATGCTACAGCTGCATGAGTTTGTAGTTTGATATGATGACTTGATATAGTTAGGCATTGCACATTTTTACAGAGTGTGCTATCCATTTTGTCCATTATTAAAAGATGGGTGAAATGATGACATGTCACTTTGACAGTGACAGTGATTTATTACTTCATTTAAAACCCCTTTTATGACATCCATCATTATCATGATTGATGGCTTAATTGATTGTACCAAAGTGGCACACTTATCCATACACATTTGGTGGCTCAGTTGCATGCTTTTTCATTATGTCATGTGTCATGTCATTCCATTTTAGAAGATTCAAATTTGGGTCATCTCCATAGAATAAGTCTTAATTAAATCAAAGATAATTAGTTAACTAAACATAGATAAATAAAATATGTCTTACTTACTTTGGCCTTAGATGTATCCTTTGTTCACCATTTGTACTACATAAATAAGTTTTCATGGATTATTTTATTGCATGGAGATGACCAATCATAGTGACATGATGAGATTCTCTTCTTTTTTTTTTTTATAAATTTTTTTTTGCCCTTTGGCTAGCCATTGGTAGTTTTCTAGCCAAAGCCCTTTTTGTAATGCATAGCCAACCAGCAAGCTAGTTTTCTGGGCATGCATTGTTAATAGTGTCCTTGGAAGGATTTTCACTATTGATATATTTTTTATATTTTATTATTATTATTATTATTATTATTATTATTATTATTATTATTATTATTACTTTTTTTTACTAGACTGTAGGATTATCAAGGAGCATATTCTCTAGAAGAAGCAGAGCTCTCCAAAATAGCTACTTGATCCTTTACCTTTTGAAGAAATTCTTCTTTATTGAGAGGTTTCTAATAAAACTTCAATCTATGTTTATTGACTAACAGAGCTCTTCTACTGTCATCAATAGGTATTATCTTAATAGAACCATTTTCATATACCTCCTCAATCTGATAAGATCCCAACCACCTTGTTTGTAGTTTTCCTTTAAACTGTTGAAATTTAGAATCAAACAATAGTGCCCAATCTACTTTATAAAAATTTGGTTGCTTGATTTGTGAATCATGCCAAACTTTTCTTTGATGTTCTACCAATTCATTTCTTTCTAGTGCTTCCATCCTCATCTCATCAAGTTGATTAAGCTGTAAGAGTCTTTCTTTCTGTATTTATTCTAATTCAATTCCTACTTCTATAGTTATTTTGAAAGTTTGTAATTCAAATTCAACAGAGAATAAAGGCTTCTTACCATAAACTAATTCATAAGGTGAAAATCTAGTTGTTGTTTTCCAAGTAGTATTATAGGCCCAAATAGCTTCTAGTACATTATCTACCCAATCCTTTCTATTGGAATTAACAACCTTGGTTAAAATAGTTTCTAGTTCTTTGTTAGTGACTTTAACTTACCCATTAGCCTGTGGATGGTATGGAGATGTTTTTCTATGTTGAGTTTGATATACTTGCATGAAGTGCTTTATCATGTTTGACATGAACTACGGTCCTTGATCTGAGACTATCTCCCTTGGAGCACCAAATCTTTGCATGATTTTGAAATATAATAAATCATCTACCATCTCTTCTCTAGAATGAGTTAATGCTTTCACTTCCACCCACTTGGTCACATAGTCTGTACATACTAAGAGATATTCTTTTCCTTTGTAAGGAGGATCCACAGGACTTATAAAATCAATTCTCCATTTCTCAAATGGTTCTAAAACCAATTGAGGAAGAGGGTGTAGAGGAATCTCTATAGAAAAATCAGGTTGTCCAATTATCTAACAAGCATCATAGTGTTTGACATATCTTTTTACTTGTTGATGTAGGTGAGGCCAATATTATCATAATCTTAGGAATTTATGTATGGTTCTTTGAGTTGAGTAATGACCTCTTGGTTCATCATGACAAGCTCTAATGATATCATAAGATTTACCATTTGTCAAACACCTACAAAACACATGGTCAGGTTTAATTTTAAATAACATTCCATTAATCCATTTAAAAGAAGAATTTTCTTTGATTAAACATTTCTTTTCTTTTTGTGAAAATTACAAAGAAAACTTTCTTGTGGTGAGGTAATTGGGCATATCAGTAAACCATAAAGATTTTGATGAAATAGCAAATAGTTTTTCATCTAGAAATTCATCTTCCACTGGTTCTTCTTTACTTTTAGTGTTCATTCTTGACAAGAAATTAGCTACCACATTAGACTTCCTTGGTTTATCTATAATAGTAACATCAAATTTTTGTAAGAGCAACAACCATCTAATAATCCTATCTCTCACAATTGGTTTATTGGTAAGATATCTAATAACTGAATGGTTTATATAGACAAATACCTTATAGCTTGTTATGTACTGTCTAAATTTCTTAATTACATAAACTATAGCTAGAATTCCATTTCAGTTGTGGTGTAATTTCTTTCAATAGGTGTCATGTTTTTACTAATATAATATATAACATACATGTTACCCTCTTCATCCTTTTGTCTAAGGACTACTCCTAGTGTTGTATTGGAAGCATCTATGTATATATGGAATGGCTTAGTGTTAGGTTGTGGAGCTAAAAGCTTCACTGATGCAGACATGGAGAAGGCCATTGGAGGAGTTGCTGGAGTGTCACAGACACCAGCATCGGTCAGGCTAACCAACGTCGGCAAGATAAGGCAGGAGAGCAACCAACGTCGATCAGAGATCGTCCGACATCGGCGACCCCCAGGCAGATAAGGACCGACGTCGATCGCCTGTGTGGTTCGACTGCGAGTATATTATGGGTAGTTGGTTGATGAACCATGTGTTTGCATGTTTAGAGCTAATTATAGACTAAGAGCTATGGATCTAATTATTGTATTAGGTGTCTAATTATTGTTTGGATGACATATATATAATAGACTCATGATTGTATTGTAAACTTGTGCTAGAAAGCCATTGGGCTTGTAGAGAGAGCTAGTGTAGTTCCTCCTAGTTACCAAATAGGGGTACTGAGAGTGTATGATCAGAGAGAGTTGTAGGTTGTGCAAATTCTTGGAGAAGATCCATCAGGATACTGGTTGAAGAATCATAAGGACTTGGTGAGGCAAGGACAAGGGTTATTCAGGGGTGTAGAAAGACATCTACATGGTGAGTATGATCTAGTTATTTGTAGGTAGCAGCAGAGAGCAGGGGATCTACTTAAAGTATAGTTGTGTACTTGGTGAACTGGTAGCGTGTTACTGACTGGTTGAAGAGGTGAACATCAATTCTATATTGGAATTGATTGTTGTGACCAAGAGAGAGAGGGAAGAAGGTCTTGAGGTGTGGCAAACCTTTGAGGTGGAAGAAGAAGTGGCATCTTCTTTGTTGTATATTCTTTTGAGTGATTATTAATACAATTGTGTATTGTCTCTCAATTCTTGTGTTGTTTCATATTTCTAGTTACTTATTGATTCTGGTTAAATTTCGTGTTTAGTTGCTAATACGAGAAGTAATAATATGTGCTCTAATTGGTAGAGCAAGATCCTGACAAGTGGTATCAGAGCTTTTGGTTGGGTTGACTAACAGGTGGTTTCAAATCTGGTAGTGTTTGTTGATTATAGGTCACTCACAGGGGTTTCAGATTGAGTGGGAGTATAGCAATGGTAAAAGAAAGTAAGTTATGAATGGAGAAATTGAATAGCACGAATGGTCTGATTGATGGAAAGAAAGAGCAGGTAAAAAGAGATCATTGGTTGGTAGCATATCAGCTTGTGGAAGCATATGTTACAGGTAATATTGCATAAGATGTTCTGGATAAAGTGGAATCTTTGTTTACAGATTCTTTTGCCTCTTTCCATGCAGCCTGAAATAGAGCATCTTTTCATAGGTATGTCTTTGGAGACTTTGGAGAGATTTATTTAGGGGTTGGAGAGCCTTGTCAGATGATTGACGAAGGGGAAGTTAAGCTAAAATTACAGATGGATGACACACAGTGGTTGAAGGAAGTCATGCAGGTACCAGTCTTGGAGATTAGTCTAATTTCTTCAAAAAATTTGGGTGATGAGAGATGCACTGTAACTCTCACAGTGGATACACTTGAATTAGATGGTGGTAAGAAAGTAGGTATCCTTTATCTATCTACTTATATTGTTGATTCACCTTCTATTGCAGAGATGTGGCTTCATAGGCTTAGTCACATATGTAGGAGGAGAATGCAGGTTTTGAAGCGGAGGTCAGATGTCTTTGACAAGCTAAAGAACTGGAAAGCCTTGGTGTTTATGGAGGAGATAACAGACAGAGATCAAGTGAGGAAGCTAAATTATTTTGAGCAGAGTAGGGTTGATTTGATTAGGATTTTGATCCATGGAGAGCTCGCGGGTAATAAAGTTATCACTCACAGACAAACATAGGTACCAGCATCGGTTAAACAGTAACTGACATCGACAATAGGAAGATCGACGTCGGTCATGAAGGAACTGATGTCGGTAGGAGGGACACCAGTGTCGGCTAAGGAAATGATGTTGATAGTCAGGTTCAGTACAAGGAACCGACATCAGTCAAAAACAGACTGGGAGATGGCCAAGATCGGTCACTGGTACGAATGGTGGGCAGACAGCAAGCTGTCAACAAGTCTCAAATGCTCATGATGAGGTTAAAAAGGGTAAGTGAACCTCATATTCATTGTTCACCTTCTTTATATTGCTTATTGATGGTCAAGAACCAGGAAGATGGAAGAAGCAATGCAGGTAGAATCTAGATATAGTGGGAGCTTGGCATGGATGAGGAGTGTGAGTCCTTGGAGAAGAACTAAACAGGTATTTGTTGGTAGAGTTGTCAGCTGGAAGTAAGCACTAAGAGATAGAATGGATTCCCAAGTTAAAGAAGAGAGTGGATGGATACAAGAGACAGAAGGCCAAGGCATATGGTCTTGAAGAAGCTGCAGGACAGTGGTACAGGTTTGACAGGTGGATGACTAACCATGGCTTCAGTCAATGTCAGTGTAACTATTGTGGTTTTATCTTACCAGGTAGATGATGGTCGCAACATCATCTTATTACTGTATGTGGCTGATTTACTAGTAGGTTTGTACATACAGGTATTTGCTGAGCTAAGGGTAAGGTTAGTTCAGAGGTATGTCATGAAGAATTTGTAGCAGCAAAATTCTTTGGCATAAGAGACATGGAGATTTGATCTCCAGTGAGAGCTGATGTGAAGACGGTGTTGTCGGGGTTCATGATGTAGGATGCAAAATTAGAAAGCACACCAAGGGCTGGACAATTCAAGCTTAGCTTGAAACAGGGTTCAAAATCACATGAGGTCTAGTGTAGACCTGAGATGTTTTCCCAAGCAGTGGGGGTTGTCAAAAAGTATGGAGCCAATTCGGGGAAGGAGTACTAGAGGGTAGTTCAGTGGGACTAGTAGCAGGGATTCTTGTTATGCAGGGTCAAGTTCTTCACTACATGGATATGTAGGTTTGGATGTGGCAGGTTACTTGAGTGATAGGTATAGCATCACAAGTTGTGTGGTGGGTTGTCTTTAGGATTGAGCTTGAAGAGGAATACAAACCAGGAAACAGATTAGATGGGGTATAGGTACAGGTATAGGTACAGTGTAGCTATTTATCTCTAAGTGGGAGATTGTTAGGTTGTGGAGCTAAAAGCTTCACTGATGCAGACATGGAGAAGGCCATTGGAGGAGTTGCTGGAGTGTCACAGACACTGGCATCGATCAGGCCAACCGATGTCGATAGGATAAGGTAGGAGAGCAACCGATGTCGGTCAGAGATCGGCCAGCGTCGACGACCCCCAAGCAGACAGGGACCGATGTAGATCGCCTGTGTGGTTTGACTGTGAGTATATTATGAGCAGTTGGTTGACAAACCATGTGTTTGCATGTTTAGAGCTAATTATAGACTGAGAGCTACAGATCTAATTATTGTATTAGGTGTCTAATTATTGTTTGGATGAGATCTATATAATAGACTCACAGTTGTATTGTAAACTTGTGCTAGAAAGCCATTGGGCTTGTAGAGAGAGCTAGTGTAGTTCCTCCTAGTTACCAAATAGGGGTATTGAGAGTGTATGATCAGAGAGAGTTACAGGTTGTGCAAGTTCTTGGAGAAGATCCACTGGGGTACTGGTTGAAGAATCATAAGGACTTGGTGAGGCAAGGACAAGGGTTCTTCAGGGGTGTAGAAAGACATCTACATGGTGAGTATGATCTAGTTATTTGCAGGTAGCAGTAGAGAACAGGGGATCTACTTGAAGTATAGTTGTGTACTTGGTGAACTGGCAGCGTGTTACTGACTGGTTGAAGAGGTGAACATCAATTCTATATTGGAATTGATTGTTGTGACCAAGAGAGAGAGGGAAGAAGGTCTTGAGGTGTGGCAAACCTTTGAGGTGGAAGAAGAAGTGGCATCTTCTTTATTGTATATTCTTCTGAGTGATTATTAATACAATTGTGTATTATCTCTCAATTCCTGTGTTGTTTCATATTTCTAGTTACTTATTGATTTTGGTTAAATTCTGTGTTTAGTTGCTAATACGAGAAGTAATCATATGTGCTCTAATTGGTAGAGCAAGATCCTGACACTTAGTCCAATCTGGTCCTCTTAATATTGAAGTAGTAACAAGTTTAGCTTCGATGGTCTCAAAGGCCTGTTGGCAAATATCACTCCATTTGAATGTACTATCTTTTGTAAGCAAGGCAAACATATGGGTAGTTATTTGGCTAAAATTATCCATGAAGCATCTATAGTAACCATCATGTTCCAAAAAACTCTTAATTTTAGTTTATGTTTGTGGAATGGGTAAATTAGAGATTATTTCAACTTTCTTTTGATCTACTTGAATGCCTTTTGTAGAAATATGGTGTCCTAAGACTATTCCTTCATCCATCATCAACAAACATTTCTCATTGTTCAAAGATAATTGATATTCCTCACATCTGATCAATACTATTTCCAATTTGGTAAGAGCCTCTTCATAAGTTCCACCATAAATGGTGAAATCATCTATATATACTTCAACACAATCATTTATAAGGTCAGAGAATATTGCCAAAACTACTCTTTAAAAGGTTATTGGAGTATTACAGAGTCCAAATGGGAGTAATCAGTAAGTAAAAGTTCCTTAAGGGTAGATAAATGTGGTTTTATCTTGATCTTCAACTACTACCATTATCTAGTTATACCCACTAAACCCATCCAGGAAAGAAAAATATCTCTTTCCTACCAAGTTGTCAAGAACTTGATCAATGAAAGGTAAAGGAAAGTAATCTCTAAGTGTTGCTTTATTCAATTCTCTATAATCTACACATACCCTTAATTTTTTATTTTTCTTGGGCACAATTACCAAAGGTGAAACCCACTAGCTATCTGAGATGGGGTAAATAAACCCAACTTCCAAAAAAATTTGGATCTCTATTTTGACTATCTCCTTTAATGTTGGGTTTATTTTTCTTTGTGGTTGTCTAATCGGCTTGATAGATTCTATGTAAATGTGATGAGTGCATATGCTGGGGTGAATTCCCTTCATGTTGGTATAATCCCAAGCAAAATCTTTGGTATGTCTTGCCAGTACTTTAAAGATTTGATCTTCCTCTTCATTTATTAACCAACTATTGATGTTCAAAATCTTTCCAGGTAATACCATGACTGGTTTTGTACTTGGGTAGTTGGATTCTATTTTCTTGAATTCACTAATCAATGAGTTCAAAGGACATGAATGAGGAAGTAACTTATGAAACATGGCTATATTATCAACAAACTCTTTTCTAAGAGGAATCAGTCTTGATAAAGAATAATGGAATGCATCTAAGAAATGAGTTTGTTGTTGTTCTACAAATTTCCACACACTTTCCTAAATCAATCCATGATCATATGGTGAAGAAATAATAGAATAAATAAAAATGGAGGTTTCATAATATTCTATTTGACCTAAGAATCCTAAAAGTTCATAGTTTTTGAACTGGCAAAGTCCGTAGCTTCTAAACTAGCAGATTCCATAGCTTTCAAACTGGTAGAGTTCATAGATTTTGGGTATATGTCTACATTCAATTCTTCTAAGCGATTTTTAACTATGATCATATCTAATGAGGAAATGGTGTTTGATGTGTTGTCTGATTCATCCACCCAAAGTTTTTGTATGTGATTTATTGATGGTTTTATAGGAGGATACAAAGAGATACATTTATACTTTAACCCATTATAAATGCTCATGTCTCCTGACTTACAATCAATTAATGTTGCTACAGTAGCCAACCATAGTCTACCTAGTATTATGGGATACCTTAGATTCTTTGTTTTAGGTTGCAAGACCATGAAATCTACTAGATATTCCCAAGACTCTATTATTACTTCAACATTTTATATAGTCCCTTTTGGTTTAGTTATAGACTGGTCCTCCATTTGAATAATGGTAGTTATGGGTTGCATTCTCATAAGAGATAATGCATAGAGAGTATCAGTTATCATAACATTAATTTATGCTCCCAAATCTACCAAGATGTTAGGAAATTCTTTACCTCTGATTATGACTATGATCACTGGGCTTCCTAAATCTACATATTTTAGATCTAATAGTTTTCTTGCTAATAAATCAGCAACATTTCCATCAACATGAATGGTTCCTGGATATTTTTCTTTCCTTCTAGGTGTCTTGATACAAAGGTTTTTGATGATCTTTTTCAATTCAGGTATATCCCTAATAGCTTGTAGTAGGGGTACCTCAATATTGATCTTTTATAACTCATGGACCAATTTTGATTCTGGTTTACTACCAATTTCTTTTAATCTTTTAGGAAAAAGAACTATTGGGGTAGTAATTTTTGCTTTGTTTGCTTTAGGGTTCATTTTGATTTTAGCTTCTCTAGTGTTTAATTGAGATGATTCTATTTTTTCTTTTTCATCAGGTATCTCAGAAATGAGAATTAGAGATTTTTGTATAATTTTCCCTAATCTTAAATATATGTCCAAACACTTAATAGCTCCAACATTGATTGTTTCTTCCTATTCATTAACATAAATAGGTGTTGGTTATTTATTTTTTGGATTTGCTATTGGTTATTCAAGCATTGAAGGTTGATTTATTTGTCCTTGTTGCTAAATAACTAGGGGTGGCATTATAGTTTATTGTTGAAGTGGTCTTCTTGGTTGGGTGAATTGTTTCTATGAGTTCCACTATTGATTCGATTATTGATATGGTTGTGGCATCCATTGTTGTTGTGGTACCCATTATTGTTGTGGTTGTGGCACCATCCATGGGGGTGTTGGCATCCAATCTTGTCCTACCCATGGATTTTGAATTGATGTAATTTGGAGTTGATTCCAAAATGGTGAAGGAACTAAAACATTCCATGGTGCCATCCATAGATTAACTAGATTTCTTGCATTAAACTATCCTTGAGCCTAGTTTTGTGGGGCAAAGTTTTGTCTTTGAATATAATTTACTTCTTCAATGGACTAGAATTGTGTTTTCATTTGATTCTTTAAAATAGGCAGAAGGTGCAATTTTTGGTATCATGATCTATTGCATCACAGATCCCACATGATGAAACATTGGTTCTATCTAGGGAGTAGTCTTTAAGGGCATCTTTCTATCTGCACTTAGGATAGTAGATTGCTAAGGGTTTTGTTGCATTTACCTTAGCTTGAAAGTATTGTTTAGTGTAACCAAGATATCTATCTTTAGATTAGTAAATTCTTCCATTAACTTACCCACTTCATTAGATTTCCTAAATCTTCCTTTCCTAATTCTAGGTTTCATTCGAGAGTAGTTGGTATAAAGATCATAAATCTAATCAAAATCTAACTTATTTATATCTCCACCTCCCATCATATTTAAGGCATCTCTAGTATCTTTGTCCAACCCTTTCAATAAAACCAATTTCTAAACATCTTCAGTGAGTGGATAATTGCTTTTTTTATGAGTGAACATGAATCTATCCAAATAATCCTCTCAAGATTCATCCTCATTTTATTTGATTTTGAAGAAATCCTCTTTTCTTTCTCACACTCAACAGTAATCTTGGTATTTGTTCAATAATTCTATCTCCATGTGATCCCATGTTCTAATAGAATCACCACCTAAACCCATGAACCATCCCATAGTTGTATCTTTAAGTGTAGAGGGAAATCATTTTAATTTCTAGCTATCTATTATGTAATCATAGGTTTGACATAGTACCTTAAAATCAAACAAGAATTGATTAGGATTTTATGTAGATATTCTCTAGAAATTTGGTAGATTAACTTGTGAAATATTTTTCATTGGGGTTTGATCATTAGGATCTACAACAATAGGAAAGGAAAAAAGTCCTTCCTAGTTATGCAAGTTGTTGATTTTATTGGAGGGCCATTTCTTCTTCTGATGATGTTTCAAGGCTAGGATGAGCTTCCCGCTGAATATTTGTGGTATTAGTTATGGGTTGTTCAAAATTTTCAAAAAAAAATTTAGTTGTAGATTTTTTAAATGCTTCTTCTAAATCCTTGGCAACTATTAAATAGTGTCTTCCTACAAGATATTGATCCTGAGGAATTTGTCCTATGGGGCTTGCTTGTGACAATGGCCTGGTTTCTATCTAAGTTTCAAAGGATTCTTATAGATAGATTTCACTTATAACGTTTGGTTCACTACTTAGAGATTTTGAAGGAGTGTCAACTTGTGTTCTTGGTGGAAATTTTGGGATGAATCATCCTTTAGAATCTCTAGGACTGTACATCAATTTATTGAATTTTTATGGGATTTTATGGGTTTTTACAATGTTTTCTATTTTTTACTCTAGACCAATAATTATTACCTTACTAACACCTTATGTTCCCTTGTAATGGCACCAAAAATGATGAGTGTCATTTAACTCCTCATTTAATCAATATTCAATTGATGTCTTATCAACTAGGGCTGGTGTCCAAAGCTATCTGCAATAAGGTATAGGATGGTAGATCTAGAAGTCTACTTATGGGGGTGTCTTGATGATCCTATTATAACTTTGAATAAATAAAGACATATGTCCTAAACTACTTGATTCACTCTTTGACTGAAAAGGAAGAAATCAAATCAATTCACTCTTTTGCTTGAAAGTAAAAATCACACTCCTATTTATGCTTGCATGAAAAGTAAATTCACACTCCTATTTAATAAAAATAAATTTGCTTCACACGTCTGTTGTAAAAGAAAACACACTTTTGCTTAGAAAGGAAATGATTTTGGAATGAAAAAATGCCTTTAAAACTATGGATTTGTTTTGATACTTTTATGAATAAATGTAAACACTAACAAGATTCTAATTATTTATAATAATGAATTAATAAAACATAACATAAATACCATACACAGTTCCTGGTTCCAAGGAGAGTGGGCCCTTGCTCCTCTCGAACTCAAGAACAAAGATTAATCAATATTGGAAACTGAAGTGGTAATTCATAAAACTAAAATGATTACAATCTGTTTGAAACCTGTAATATGCTTGTACAAATCTTTTCCTCTATTATCTGCTCTTTATCATTTGATATCTATATATAATTATCTTTCCAGTGAGGAAAGTCTTACATTTTATACTAATATAATCAACTCAAAATAGGATGTAAATAAATAGTATTCCTTGGTCGATCCATTCATCTAAAGATAGAAGATTGGATTTTCAAGAGATCTAATTATTTTGATGAAATAGATATCCTATCCTATAATAGTCCTAAGATCCAAATATATATACAACTTTATCAAAATAAATATTACAAAATAGTAGGCAATTATTTTCCTTATTTGATTCCAGTTGGAATGATTCTCTCTTATCCTATTTGGCTACCAGCTTCCCCATTTGTGGCTTCATCCTTACAAAATTCTTGGAATTGACCATACAGAGTCGCAAGGAAAAAACTTGTGAAGTCCATATAAAAAATCCTATGGAGTCTGTAGAAACAAGCATATGGAGTCCATATAAATAAGCCTATAGAGTCTATAGAAACAAGCCTACAGAGTCTATAGTTCTACTAGATGGTGATTAAAATTGCACGTTTACTATGCATCACCTGTGTTTTCTTCTTGAGCATTCTTCACAATAAAAATCACTAAAACATGCTATGTATTAGACATTAATGAAAAAGTAAAGGTTTAATCTTTGGTTCAATATAAACAAGACAAATATCTATTTTCCATGTAATAGCTATTTAACAATCTAAGATTTGCATAAGATAATATCTTTCAAGAGATGATTTGAGGGAAATAACATGTCAATAATGAGCCATATTCTGAACTCATCAATCTCCAAGTTGCATGTTTGGTTTTGCTACCCAACTTACCCCTTCCCTTTTGGCATCTAGAAGTACTCATAAGCATTAGAAATGTATTAGGTAGGTTCTTTAGAATTGATCAATCTCAAACCAGTTAAGGCCTCTTCACATTTTCACACATTTGTGTAGAGATAGATTAAAGAAAAGGATTACCAAAAAGCATAACCTTAATTAATGGTACATGGACTTGGACTCAAACCCTAAATTTTGAAAATATTGCATTTCAATGTTGGTTATGTCACCAAATAGGTCACCTTAATCGCTCTTACTCCCAAGCTAAAAAATCTCCATCAAAGAATATGTATGACACAGCCAAATCAAAGAGTTGGCACCTTTTTGAGCCACAATCCCCAAAGGGTAGAGATAACACGAGAAAGGTATAACTTTAGCTTTCCAAGGGAAAGAAATATATTATCTAAGAATGAAAGTAAATCTTTCCTGAGGGAAGCCAATTGTCATAAAAACTGAAATAAGTAATAAAGGTTGGGGACCCTCCTCCAAGTGGGACAAATATAATTGAAACTCCAATATGAGGTACTAAGAGATTGTATGAATCATATAATTTTGGATTGGATAAGGAATCGCCATTGGATGTTTTATGAATGCATCCATCTAATTTACATATGATAGTTGGGGAAACCCTTCCTGGAGGTTGGACTGAGGTGAAAAAGAAGAAAGGGAATAAAGGTCAATTGGAGGACTTTTTGACTTGATGCAGGGTGAACAGGTAGGCTAGTGGTGTAGATGATTGGTAGTGGTGGTATTGGTGGTGTTTCTCCATTGGTGTTTGGTATTGGTGACCCATAGGTGGGTGGTGGTCAGATGGTGGTATCATCTTTACTTTTGGATAGTTATCCCCTCTTCAAGGAGGTAGTTGTTTGGTCTTGCACTACCCTTTAGAACTGGTTTTCACTACCCTATGAGGGTCAGTTTGTTGCATTTTATTATTTTGGATTTTTCTTGTTTTGGTGCTTCCTATCTTTTATAATCTTCATTGCATCGATCAATAAAATAGGTAAGGGACCCCCCAACCTAAAAATAATTTATCAAAAAAAATTGATATAACTCTTAGATTTAAAATTTTTTATTTTTGGATAATTATTTTTTGTCGATTATAAATTGACTTTAGAAATAATAAAAATGTAAGATTTTTCTCCTACAAATGTATATTTAAATTGGTCAAAAATGATGGTTGTTGATGGGGTTAAATATTTCTAATCATCGTTTACATATTTCACATTCTAATAAAATTATGTCCAAGTCTCAGATCTGGTAAAATTGAAATTTAGTTATTTACATTGGTTTTTAATCAACTTTCAAAAGCAAGAATGGTACTAGAAAATCACTTGTAAAGAAATGTTTTGAAAACCAATTAATCTTGTTTGAATTTAAAGGCAATCAATATTTCTAACCAACAGACTAATAATTCTTAGCCATTTGAAATTTCAGATTTGAAGGTTTTCACCTTTTTTATATTTATTTTTCACTGATTCCAAATGGTTTTACACAAAGTTGAGAAGCGTAGAAAAATACTAATACTTAGTTATTTGACCAAAATGAAAAGAATATCAAT
Organism: Torreya grandis; assembly: GCA_037957365.1. Classification (NCBI taxonomy): domain Eukaryota; kingdom Viridiplantae; phylum Streptophyta; class Pinopsida; order Cupressales; family Taxaceae; genus Torreya; species Torreya grandis. Next base: position 2,281,333 of record JARHVA010000897.1, read on the forward strand.
TTAATGGTTTACATTTAAAATGAATTCCAATCATAACATTAGGAATTTTAAATTTAAAAAAATTAAAGGTTGGGCTTTGTAGCTAATTTTTTTTTTTGCTCAAAATATCAAATTTTTTAAGGATTATAATTTTTTTTTTTTTTTTTTTTTTTAAAGCCTGGTAAACTTTTTAACATGACCAACAGTGCTGGCTAGACACACCTAATACCGGTACCACGGGGCTGGGGGAGACTAGAACATGAGACCAGCAGAGCCGCAGTGGAAATACTTAGCCAACCAGGCTAGAGCCCCCAGGATTATAAAAATATTATTCACAATAAATTAATTAATATATTTTAATATGCCTAGGTGAAAATTGTTATTTTTAAAAGTCGTTAGTGAAATTTATTCACTAATTTTCTCAATTAATTTAAATGGGCACAAGATGAAGTCAGGAGCTTAAATAAAAATATTAAGACAACAATAACTAATATAAAAGTTTCCTACTTGACACGAGTGGTGGTGGTCAAGATTCCCCAAAATTTATCCTAAATTTTTTTATGATAAGATAATAGTCAACTCTTTTAATGTTGCCCTCATTTCTTCACTTTTCATTTTGTTGCAAGTTGAAATAAGGTTTAGAAATGGAACACAAAAGGAAAAGTATAAAAGAATTTATAGTTCATTTTTGTTGGGAGTATATATGCATAATATATATTTAAAAATAAATATATACATTTCCTTTAATTCATTTAATTTAAAAGCCTCAAAAAATTATATATTTTTATATATACATAACTATATGTATGTCTGTATGCACATGTGCATGTTAAACTCTTATATATATATATATATATATATATATATATATACCCTTAACCATCTCCAGCAACACCATGTTGTGCAAATCGGTGGGGCAAGACACCCAAGCCATGACCCCCAATTGTGACTTACGACTACTAGGGATGATAAACTATCCCCTGGCCTTCTACCCAAGGAAAAAGGAGTGGGGAGGGTCAGGCCACCCCAACTCCTTCCCCTTCCTTTATTGGAATGGAATGGGGTCATCATATCTTATTGTCCCCTTCCTAAATACAACTTTTTTTTTAATTTGTTTTCTTCTTATTTTTTTCCTTAATTATTCAACCTGATTTTTCATTCTCATTTTTTAATTTATGTTATATATTGAGTATTTTAATAATATTTTTATAACTAAGTATTATACATATATTTAATATTATTTTATTTATTATTATATTTATATATAAACACAAACATATATATTTATTAAAAAAAGATTTAGAATTTTATTTTCTTTATTTCATGAAACTAATTCATTTACAAAGAACCATAATTTATTTATTTTATTTTAAAATAGGAAAATTATTGAAAAATAATTTACTAACATATAAAGAATCAAAACACTTGTTTGTGATCACACACGTGTGCACATAGTAAAAACAAGTTTTCTATTTTTTTTAAAGGAACTATATTTATACAAAGTGAATCAATAATATTCAAAAAATTATATATATATATGATTTCAAAGAAAAAAATAGGATAAACCACAAGATGCATCATTTGAATCCAAAATTAGGAGGGAGAGATTCATTATTCTCAATAAATAACCCATTTTCAACATATCAAAGTAGAGAAGAAGAGACATTCACTTTTTTTTTTTAACTACTTTAAATCATTTACCATGAAAAGGTGAAATATGTTTATATGTTAAAAAGATAACTATCATCCTTTATTTCATTCCAAAAGATTGTTAACACAATGACTTGTGAATTCTATCCATAAAACATTGTCATTCAAATATATGAACATCTTATAAGAGGAAAGATAGCAAAAGTTTCCTTGTTTCCAACATCAATCTATTTAACAGCATAACACATTTGCATATTTGTGAGAGACAATTCGACAAGAGAGGAGAAATCCAAAACAATTCTTACAAAAACATATATTTAAATAATTCATAAAACACTTCCAATAACTCTTTTAAATTATGTACTTAATTTGGTTCTATTTGTTACAAATCATACAATGAGTCAATGCAAAACAAGTCTCTTTTCCATACACAAGATGCACAAAGGAATGGCAATGTAGGAGGCCTACCTCTTCTCCACCATTTGACAAGTAACATCCATGCCTCCAAGTATCTAAGATGATACCACCTTCTCCCAATCTTCTCCTTCAACAAGTTATTGCATGGATATCTAACCATCAAAATGTGCCATTATTAGGAGGTTAAATAGAATTTTCTCCCTCAAGACCACCACTTTGTTTAACCCTAAATTTAGATATGTGTGGATATATAGAGTTAAGCAGTATTATATTAGCTTTTGCACAAGGATGATGGACTAAACTAATAGAAAACCAATTAATAAAAACTTACATAAATAAAACTTTGAAGTTATACAACTAAGATTACTAAAAATAGTAAAGTATAGCTATTGATAGATATTGTAGTGGAAAGGAAAAAATGATACTTGTCTGGTTTATTGTGCTCATGCATGACTGATCTAGAATAGGCCTAAACTAGACTAGAATATATTTCTATACCATTCATCAGATTCTAGGAATATTCTTAATGTGGCCTCAAATGCTTGCATTAGATCTAGACAATTACATCGACACAAGTGTCAAACTTCAACGCAGGTGTCTTGTACAAAATACAGACTAGATTTGGATGCAACAAATTGGAGCCTTCTAATATTTTTCCACCTTTCTTTTGATTTCTTAAGATTGCATGTACAAGTTATCACTTTTTTTCAAATGATCAAACCCTAGTAGTGGTAGTGGTGGTGGTGGTAGTAGTAGTAGTATAGTAGTAGTAGTAGTAGTAGAAGAAGAAGAATAATAATAATAAAAATCAAATGTGAAAATCCATTATACATTATAATCACTAAATAATACACTCTCAAAATTAAAACCTATAAATTATTCTCTAAAATTAAAGTACCATTTTGTTTGCATTGTCTCCTTCTGATCAAGGCCAAATTATAACCCCTAATTTTTTTAAATTGCCCTTATAATTATTATTCTTTTTTATTTTTTAAATATTCTATCCATATAAGTTTTATTTCAGAAATATGAACCATTTAAACCAACTTCTATCAATTGAACAAGTAATGGATGAAAAGACATTTTACAAACTCAATTAAATATTGATTTTACAAAATGCATGATTTCCATTTCTAATACAAGGTGGGCTCAAAATAGATAACTAGGATTCATTACATGAAGATTTAAATCCCCAATATTTAGTACTACATTATTATATTTTAAGTTTTTTTAGCATTGTTCCTATTTTTGAGGTTTGGCATTGATGTTGTCATTGATGTCAAAGGTTCTTAAGAAGGTCTTCATGAGGTCATTAAAGAGTGTAGCTCTGAGATAGAATATTGATCAGTATTATAGTGATTTTAAGAAGTGTAATATATGATTGGTATATATTCTTATGACTACATGAGTGATGTACAGTTCAGTATGGAAGCTTCTTGTTGTCAAAGTTTTCAAGTGCTTGAGCCTTATAGTGTCTTGAGAAGGTATACGCATAAGATGCCTAGTCTTGTGCATGAATAAGCATGATGGCTTAGTAATATGAATTAATATAGGAATGAAAGGTTTTATTAGGTTTATTTAACATGTATTATAGGCATTGTATCATTCATTAGATTCTCAAGGTGATCCTACAGGGATAGGACCTTCAGACCTAGTCTGTACCTAGATAATTTATAGACCCTGCTTGGCCTAATGAGGTATTATGATCTATTTTCAAGGCTAATGAAGAATGTATATTAGATTTTAATCATTATATATTTTTATTGAGTATTTTATTGAGGTGTATATTTCATATAAAGAGGTATGAATGTCAATTTTAAGGCCTAATGTGGTTTACATGTCAAAGTCTAAAAAAGCAAAGAGAAATAGTATGGCCTAATGGGATATAAGGCTATATTTCTAAGGAAATTATGGATATTTGAGTATTTTAATAAGTTTTTCATGTTTTTTCAAGTATTTTTACTAAGGTTTAGGTCATGGTCATGAAAATGTGTTTGGAGGTCTCTCAAGTGCACATAATGAAGGGATCTCAACCCAAGAAGGATTTTATTGTGCTCATTAGCTCATCAAACCTATGCATGGGAACCTAATACATTAAGAATATATGGGGGAGGTTACTATCTCAAAATTATAGGTTTTTTTTTTTGGAATGAGAGGCTATGCTTTATGAATGATTGTTAAGAATGGAAACAGGTTTAAACCCTCTTAGAACCCTAAGAAGGATCTAATGTTGAAGATATGATTTAAAAGTGCTCAAGATGATTTTTAATGTTTATTTAATTGTTTTTATATCTTATTAAACTCTATGAGGTACCTCCAAGTGGTGGTGGTTAGAGAGAGGAGAGATAAAATTTGAAGCTGCAAGCTTGTTTTTGAAGAAGTTATTGTAGAGGTAAAAAGTTTTATTGGACAAAGTTTACAAATCAATGGATAGAGAAGGTTAAGAATTTTATTTATGTCCATTTTTATTATTTATATGTTAAATCCATTAAGTTTTCTAAAGTATTTATCTAATTTATATAGTCATTAATAGGCCTAATGGTGGAAACAGTGAAAAACCCAAGTAGTAGCAAGAAGAAGATTAAGGATGTGTTACCATGATAGAGTGATGAAACCAAGTGCATGAAGATGTTTTTGGGGCTGGTATGTCCTATTAATTTTTTGTATAAAAATTTAAATTCAAGTATAGTGGTGAAAATTATGAATCCAAAATGACTTGTCTGACTCAAGAAGGTATGTGTGTAGTGAGGTCAATAAAATTTGTCTATAAGACCAATAGTTATTACCATACCATATGATATTTATATTTTAGAATGTTTCTTATATGTCATAAGTTCATATAAACTCATAATAATCCATTTAAAATATCCATATAGATGTTGGAGATCTAAGTCATCATGACTAGTCTTTGAGGAAACTGACAGTTCTGAGTGAGCAAGTTATAGGAGTGTTTTTGAGTTTTTTGCCCTATGTGATGAATTATAATGCACTTTATGAAGTTTTTGAGGTATTTTAGGTTATTTTTATGTGATTTATTGTCATTATTTTTTTTAAATAATGTATTATCTTTAGTTATTTAAAACAAACATTTTTGTGTGTGAAGGCCTAATGTAGACAATACTAATGGTGTGCTTCAAGTTGTGGTTAGATATATAAAGTGTCATGGACATAATATAGATTATTTAGGGTCTATTTGAGTGGTATATTAATTTTTCCTACTATGTTTATAGTTTAAAATTTTTTTAAGGAGATCAAAGATTAACATGTACTAATGAAGGCCTAATTGAATTAGATATCCTTAAGGCCTGAAGAAGGATTTGGTCTATTTGAGCTATGGCCAACATAATTTAATGATTTATTCATGTTTTTGGCATGACTTAAGGCCTATTATGTGGTAAAAAAAAGTTTTAAAGTGTGTTTGTCTTACCAAGAGGTGTATGATCAAGATCCTAGTATAAGAACAAATCATATAGGCTTTATTGATAAGTTAGAGGTGAATGAATAGAATTGAAGGATATAGCACATTTAAGAATAAAGGAGGTCTTTTATACCATCATAAGGGTGTATCTAAACTATCATTAATATGTAATATGGGTACTATAGATGAATATCAAGGTCATATGACCTAATCTATCTTGAAGAGACCTCGTTGAGTGAAGGAGCCTATAAGGTTGTTTGAGAGGGATCAAAAGGAATAAGATAACATGTATGATGAAGAATTATATGATGATAGTGAAGAAGGATAAGTTGAAGTAGACATTTAAGTTGAGATCATAAGTACCCTTAATGATTTGAAGCATAAAAATAAGACTATCAATGATCTCAAGAATCAATTAGAAGGTGTCAATACAAGGTTTAGATCAAAGGAAGTTGAGTATGACCAGTTGAAGATAGAGCTAGACTCTTTGAAGGTTGAGCATGAGAATCTCATAGATAAGATGAGCAAGTTTGAGAAAAAGTGGTAGAATTTATAACAAGTCAAGATTACCAACATGGAAATACCAATCAATAAGCCCAATAAAATAAATTATAGGTCATCATGGGACCATGGGAAAAGGAGTAATTAGTCAAGAGGTAAGTACATAAATGTTGTTTGCTACACCTATCATAATATAAGACACATTACAAGATTCTAATCTATCAGAGCTAGAAGGCCCTCAAGATTCAAAAAGACAATGAAGGTCCTAGAATGTATGATAAGGATAAAATATTGGTATGAAATCCAAATAAATTTAGGACTAATCATATTGATCTCAAGAGTCAAGATGGACTATTTTTTAAGGAGGAACATAAGACTAAGAGGATTCTATGCTAACTCATATTTCCTTTAACATTAAATATTAAGGCATGAAATGGTATATATAAAATGGTTTCTTAAGCCACATGATAGGAGATAAAAATAAGTTCATATCATTGAAGAAGAATGTTGTAGGAACAGTGAGGTTTGGAGACAACACAGCTGCTTATATAGTTACCAAGGGTGTCTTGAGTTTGGACAATGGGAAGACCAATACATAAAATGTGTTGTATGTTTAAGGTTTGAAAAATAACCTTATTAGTGTAAGTTAAATTATCAATAAATGACACACAATAACCTTTCATGATAGAGGGTGTGAGATAAGGAGAACCAAATCAAGAAGGCTAGTTGGCAATGCTAAGAGAATTGAGAACAATTTATATGTCTTGAATGAGATAAAGAATGAGATATTTTTTATGAGAAATATGTATGAAACTTGGATATGGAACAGAAGGTTAAGTCACCTAAACTTTGACAATCTGGTCAAGATAAGCACTAAGAAGTCTGTGAAGAACATGTTTAAGATCACCAAACCTACAAACATACTTTACAAGGCATGTCAGCATGGTAAGCAGACTAGAAGAAGGTTCAAGTCTAAGGAATACTCTAATATAAAATCCTTGGAGTTAATACATACTAATATCTATGGGCCTAAAATAAGTCAAAGCATTCAAGGAGATAGTTACTTTATGTTACTCATAGATGACTACACAAGAATGACTTAGGTTGCATTCTTGAAATAAAAGTCAGAAGCTCTTGACTATTTCAAGGAATTCAAGGCTCTTGTTGGGAATGAGAAGAATGAGAAGATAAATTTCCTAATATACTATAGATTAGGATATTTTTGGTCTAATGATTTTGATGAGTTTCATGGAATAAGGAGACAATTCTCAGTAGCTAGTTCTCAGTAGCTAGGATACCTTAGTAGAATGGGGTAGTGGAAAGAAAGAATAGGACAGTTCAAGAGATAGCTAGAACTATGCTAAATGAGTTTATATTATTTGATGGATATTGGAGAGAGGTAGTAAGAACTATAGTCTACATTTTGAATATAGAATGGATAAGGATTAATGGCAACAAGACTCCTTATGAACTATGGAAGGGTAAACCTACCTATGTAGAACACTTTAAAGTGTTTGTGACCAAATGTTTCATCAAAAGAGATGATGAATACTTGGGAAATTTTTATTTAATATTTGATGAAGGTATATTCTTAGGATACTCATCAATGAGCTCAGTCTATAGATGTTATAACAAAAGTCTATAAAATATAGTAGAAAGCATTAATGTGAAGATTGATGAGACAAGAAAATAATACTCACAGTCAAAGGATACTTTAGATAATCTAGACTTCAAGAATCAAGAGGAAACTATAGAGGTTGATAAGGAAGAATAAGACATTTAGGAGAGATAGGACTCAAAAGGCCCCTCAAGATAGATTCAAAGAGATCATCTCAAATCTCAAATCATTGGCAACAAGAATGTAAGTATGAAAATAAGGAGAAGATTGGTAAGTAATCTAAATTAAGAGAATGTTTCTCTATTATCTAATATTGAACCTAAGAATCTTATAAAAGCCAAGCAAAGATAATTTTGGATAGGTGTTATGAATGAGGATTTAGATCAAATAGAGAAGAATGAGACTTGGAAACTAGTTCCTAGGCCTAAAGACAAGAATGTCATTGGCACAAAATGGGTGTTTAGAAACAAGTTGAATGAATATGGAGAAGTCACTAGGAATAAGGATAGATTGGTATCCAAGGGATATGCACAAGTTGAATGGGTACACTTTGAGGAGACCTTTGCACTAGTAGTAAGATTGGAGACCATCAGATTGTTTTTAGCATATGCAGGATTCAAAGGGTTCAAGGTATACCATATGGATGTAAAATATACCTTCTTGAATAGGAATTTGGAAGAAGAGGTATACATACAGCAACGTAAGGGGTTCTCACTATCATGTGACAATGACTATGTGTGTATATTGTAAAATGCTCTTTATGGTCTAAATCAAGATCCTAGAGCTTGATATGCCAAGTTGGATAGGTATCTATTGGATCAAGGTTTTAAAAGAGGAGTTCTAGATAGTAATCTATACATAAAATTAGAAGATAACCAGCAATGAATAGTATTTGTCTATATGGATTGTTAGGAAATAACGGAAGCACACAATTGATTACCAAGCAACTTAACATGCGGAAATTAATCAGAATACACAAGTAACTAAAATTCAAAAATAACACAGAATATGAGAGACAATACACAGCTTGTATTAAAACTCTTCCAGAAGGAAATACAACAAAGAAGGCTGCCACAGTTCTTCTTCCTTACACACCTCTAGGGCTCCCACACCTCTAGGGCATAAACAATAAATCTTCCCTCAAAGCTCTCTCTCCTAGGTCCCAACACACAACTCAAGCACAGAGTTGGTGTTCACCTCCAACCAGCCAGTATCCACTATTTCCAGTACACCTATGCTCCACACACTCCACAAGTGCTCCACGCACTCTACAAGTACACAAATGTACTTTAAGTAGATCTCCCCTAAACCTGCAACAACCTGCAACTCAATCTGATCTTACTTATGGAAGGATCTTCCTTGCCTTCCTCTTTACTCTTTTTTTGAGTACACACTGTACTCCAAGTAGATCCTACCTGATTCTGCTCCCTATTGTGTTGCTATCCTAACTGATCTTGCACACTTGCAAATCAATCTGGTTCTACACACCTGTGAACCTTAGACCTTGCACACACATATACTTGCAGATCAATGATCTTACTTACCATGTATATCTCTTAAAGTAGCCATGTTCACCTAATGACCAAGATCATACATACATGAAGAACCCTACTGATTCTCCAATCCAGCACCCACACTTGGTACTGTGGCACTAGGAGGAACACACCATGCTCTCTTCTCTCTGAAGGAGCTTATATTTTTTCTCTCTTACTCTCTAGCACAACTTTACAATACAACCAATGAGTCTCTTAAATAGATCTCATGCAAAAAATAATTAGACACCTAAGTTCAATAATTAGATCCACAGCTTCTAGTCTAAATTTGGCTCTTGACATGCAAACACTTGGTTCATTAGCTAACTGCCTGTAACATTTACAACTTGAACCACACAGGTGACCGACGTCGGTCCCTATCTGTCTGGGGTTACCGACGCTGACCAACTTTTGACCGACATCGATTGCCTTCTTGTCTATACCCTATCGACGTTGGTTGGCTTAACTGACGCCGGTGTCTGAAACACTCAGCAACCTTCCTAAAACCTCCTCCTCTATTTGCATCAGTGAAGCTTTTAGCTCCACAACCTAACAATCTCCCACTTGGAGATAAATATCTGCACTGTACCTATACCTGTACCCCGTCTAATCTATTTCCTGGCTTGTATCCCTCTTCAAGATCAATCCTGAAGACCACCCACCACACAACCTATGGTGCACCTCCTGTCATCTGAGTACCCTACCACATCTGAACCTACAAACCCATGTAGTGAAGTCCTGACCCTGCATAGCATGAATCTCTGTTGTTGGTCCCTCTCAAATCCCTAAGAACCCACTTCCCCAAATCGGCTCCTAACTCTCTGATAGCTCCCACTACTTGGGAAAACTCAGGTCTATACCAGACCTCATGTGATTTTAGACACTGAACTATCCAGCCCTTAGTGTGCTCCAGCTCTTCATCCTGCGTAATGAACCTCACCAACACTTGATTCACATCAGCTCCCACTGGAGACAAAATCAACCTATGATCTCCATGTCTCTCATGCCAAAGAATTTTGCTGCTCCAAATTCTTCATAGCAAACCACTGAACTAATCTTACCCTTAGCTCAGTAAAACCCTAGATGTACAAACCTACTAGCAAACATACCATCCACATACAGTAATAGGATAATGTCATGACCATCATCCACCTAGTAAGACAAACCACAGTAGTTACCCTGAAATTGACTAAAGCCATGCTTTGTCCTCCACCTGTCAAACCTGTACCACTATCCTGCAGCTTCCTCAAGACCATATGACCTGGTCTTCCATCTCACGTGTCCATTCACTCTATTCTTCAACTAAGGTATCCATTCGTCTCTATGCTTTCATATCGACTGGAAACTCTACCAAATCTCTCGCTTAGTTTTGCATACTATTCCTGCCATGCTCCCACTGTTTCCTAGATCCTTCCTACTCTGCAGTCAGCAACTAGTATAAAGAAGAGGAACAATGAATTTGAGGCTTACTTACCACCTTCAGTCCTCCATATGGGCATTTGAGACTCCTTGACAGCTTGTTATCTACCCAAAATTTGTTACAGTGACCAACCTCAGTCACCACATAGTCTGCATTTGACTGACGTCGGTTCCCATGCGCCTATCCTGACTACCAACTCTGTCGACATTGGTGTCTCTTGTTGCCAACATCAGTCCTTTTGACTGACGTCAGTCTTACCTGCTACTAACATTAGTCCTCCTAACTGATACCAGTACCTGTGTTTGCTTGTGAGTGATGACTTTTTACCTATGAGCTCCTTTGAATCAAAACCCATGTCCAAACTACCCTGCACAGAAGTATCCAACCCCATCCACTGGTCTCTGTCTGCCATCTCCTCCATAAACACCAAGGCTTTCTAGTTCTTAAGCCTATCAAATATATCAGTCTTCCTCTTAAGAACATGCATCTCCTTTTTGCTCATGTGACCAAGCCTACAAAGCCACGTCTCTGTAACAGAGGAAGAATCAGTAATATAAACAAGTAGATAAAGAGTACCTGCTTTCTTACCACTTGCTAATTCAAGTGCATCCACTGTGAGAGTTCTTGTGCATCTCTCATCACCTACTTTTCTAAATAAATTAGCCACATCTCCAAACTTGGGACCTGCATGACCTCCTTCAACACCCATGTGTTGGCCGCCTACAATTTTAGCTTCACTTCCCCTTTGCCAATAATCTGACAAGGCTCACCAGCTCCTCTCCTTGGGGCTGCATGGAAAGAGGCAATAGAATCTATTAACCAAGATTCAACTTTATCCAAGAAACCTCCCAGAGCATCCTGTGTAACAACACCTGCAACATCTGCATCTTCAGTTCCTTCATGATGATCTTCCACAAACCAACAATTTTCTTTTTCCTGCTCTTTCTTTCCATAGGACCGTCAGTGACCATTTGTGCTTTTCAACTCCTCCATTCTTAGCTTACTTTCTTTTGCCATTGCTCTACTCCCACTCAATCAGAAACCCCTGAGAGTGACCTGTAACTAAACACAAAACTTTCTCCCTACAACCTTAGCTCTGATACCACTTGTTGGGAAATAACAGAAGCACACAATTGATTACCAAGAAACTTAACATGTGGAAATTAATCAGAATACACAAGTAACTAGAATTTAGAAATAACATAGAATATGAGAGATAATACACAACTTTTATTAAAACTCTTCCAGAAGGAAATACAACAAAGAAGGCTGCCACAGTTCTTCTTCCTTACACACCTCTAGGGCTCCCACACCTCTAGGGCATAAATATTAAATCTTCCCTCAAAGCTCTCTCTCCTAAGTCCCAACACACAACTCAAACACAGAGTTGGTGTTCACCTCTAACTAGCCAATATCCACTACTGCCAGTACACCTATGCTCCACGCACTCCACAAGTACACAAATATACTTCAAGTAGATCTCCCCTAAACCTGCAACAACTTGCAATGCAATCTGATCTTACTTATGGAAGGATCTTCCTTGCCTTCCTCTTTTCTCTCTTTCTAAGTACACACTATACTCCAAGTAGATCCTACCTGATTTTGCTCCCTGTTGTGTTGCTATCCTATCTGATCTTACACACCTACAAATCAATTTGGTTCTGCACACCTGTGAACCTTAGACCTTGCACACACATATACCTAGAGATCAATGATCTTACTTACCATGTAGGTCTCCTAAAGTAGCCATGCTCACCTGATGACCAAGATCATACATACATGAAGAGCGCTATTGATTCTCCAATCCAGCACCCACACTTGGTACTGTGGCACTAGGAGGAACACACCATGCTCTCTTCTCTCTGAAGGAGCTTATATTTTTGCTCTCTTACTCTCTAGCACAACTTTACAATACAACCAATGAGTCTCTTAAATAAATCTCATGCAAATAATAATTAGATCTACAGCTTCTAGTCTAAATTTGGCTCTTGACATGCAAACACTTGGTTCGTTAGCTGATTGCCTGTAACATTTATAGCTCAAACCACACATGTGACCGACGTCAGTCCCTATCTACCTGGGGTTGCCGACACCAACCAACTTCTGATCGACATCAAATGCCTTCTTGTCTGTACCTTGTTGACGTTGGTTGGCCTAACCGATGCCAGTGTCTGTAACACTCAGCAACCTTCTTGAAACCTCTTCCTCTGTTTGCATCAGTGAAGCTTTTAGCTCTATAACCTAACATGGATGACATCATGTTTGGTGGAAATAATGAGAACATGACCAAGGGCTTTGTAGAGAAAATGAAGAAAGAGTTTAATATGTCAATGTTGGGAGAATTATCATTCTTTATTGGGTTGAAAATAACTCAATCTAAAAAAGGTATATTCATTTCAAAATCCAAGTACATAAGAGAGATGTTAAAGAAGTTTGAGATGGAATATTGCAAGGCTGTTAGTACACCTATGATCATAGGGTGTAAGTTGATCAAGGAAGATGAGTCTCCAAAGGTTAATCAAATGTCATATAGGTCAATGATTGGAAGTTTTTTATACACCACTACCTCTAAACCTAACATCATACAAGTAGTAGGTCTTGTGGGAAGGTTTCGAGTAGATCCAAATAAAAATCATCTATAAGTAGTTAAAAGGATACTCAGGTATCTCAAGGGGACTATGGAGTGTGGGTTATGGTATCCAAGGAACAAGGAGTTTAATTTGATAGCCTATATAAATCTAAACTAGGAAGGAAGTCTAAATGATAGAAAAAGTACTAATAGAGGAGCCTTCTTCTTAAGTGGGTGGCTAGTTTCATAGATATGCAAGAATCAACCATTAGTAGCATTATCCACTTGTGAGGCTAAGTAAATTACAAAAAATTAATGTTGCACTTAGGTCCTATGGATGAGATAGACACTAAAAAACTAAAAGGTGGAGTATGATGTTCCTATCCCTATCTATTGTGATAATACAAGTGCTATAAGTATCTCAAAGAATCTTGTCCTGCACTCCAAAACTAAGCATATTACCATCAAGTATCATTTTCTAAGAGAGAAAGTAAGTGAAAAAAGTGTCAAACTTGAATGTGATTCTACACATGATCAGATTTTAGGCATCTTGACCAAACCAATTCCAAAGGTAACATTTGAACACCTAAAATATGAATGTGGTGTAATCCCTACCCCTCACAATCATTGAAGAATCCAAGTACATACGGGGAGATAATTAAGTTCATTAGCTACAGTAATAATTGATTTTTTCTAAGAAGGTATGCATGGATATATGGGTATCATGTTTTCGTTATGTCTCATAAACTCATAAGTCATGTGTGTTAAGTATTTTGGTTGCAAGGAGTGTGATCCAAGGAGTTGTAGACATCACTTTGTCATTTATGTCAAAGGGGGAGAAAGACTAGAATGGGGAGATAAGAATGATTAGCTTGTAATGTGTTTTTACATAAATGAAAAAGGGGTATATTTTTTATCATTATTCCTATTTTTGAGATTTGGCATTGATGTTGTCATTGATGTCAAAAGTTCTTAAGAATGTCTTCATGAGGTCATTGAAGAGTGTAGCTATGAGATAGAATATTGATCAGTATTGTAGTGGTTTTGATAAGTGTAATATATTATTGGTATATGTTCTTATCACTACATGAGTTGTGTTAAGGTCATCAATTAAGCTCCTTTATCAAATTTATCAAGTTATTGAGACTTGTAGTGTCCTAAGAAGGTATGTGCATAGGATGCCTAGTCTTGTGCATGAAGGAGCATGATGGCTTGGTAATATTAATTAAAAAAGTCATGAGAGTTTATATGAGGTTTCTTGAACATTTATAAGAGGAATTTTATCAATCATTATAGTCTCAAGGTGAGCTTACAAGCGTAAGACCTTCAGATTTAGTTTATACCTAGACCATATCTAGACCCTACCTGGCCTAATGAGACATCATGATATATTTTCAAGGCCTATGAAGTATGTATATAAATTTTTAATCATGATATATGTTTATTTGTTATGTAATTGAGGTGGAGAGTAAATGGAGAGGCATGAATGTCATTTTTAATGCTTAATGTGGTTTACAGGTCAAGATCTAAGAGAGCAAAGAAAAAGATTATGGCCTAATGGGGTATAAAGCTCTATTTCCAAGGAAATTATGGATATTTGATTATTTTTAGAAGTTTTTAATGTTTTTTAAATTATTTTTACCGAGGTTGAGGTCATGGTTTATATAAAAATTCATGAAAATGTGTTTGGAAGTCTCTCAAGTATATAGAATGAAGGGTTATCAACCTGAAAAGGATTTTCTTGTATTCATTATCTCATCAAACCTATGAATGTGAACTTAATATATTAAAGTTATATGGGTAAGGTTTCTATCTCAAAACTTCAACAATTTTTCTTTGGAATGAGGGGATATGATTTATGAATGATTGTTAAGAATAGAAATAGGTTTAAACCCTCTTATAACCCTAATAAGGACTCAATGTTGAAAATATGATTAAAAAGTGATCAATATGGTTTGAAATTATTAGGTAAGTATTTATATCCTATATTTAACTCTCCCATGTATCTCTAGGTGGTGGTGGTGGTTAGAGAGATAAGAGAGAAAATGTGAATATATAGGCTTATTTTTAAAGAAGTTGTAGTGATAAAAAGTTGTATTAGATAAAGTTTGAAAATCATTAGATGGAGAAGGTTTTGATTTTTATTTTGTGTCCATTGTGTTTTATGGATAGGTTTTATCCCTAAAGTGTGATAAACTGATCATCTAACTTAGCCAGTTGCTAACAGAGCTAATGGTGGAAACAGTGAAAAACCCAGGTAGCAGTGAGAAGAAGATTAGGGATGTATTACCATGATAGAGTGATGAAACCAAGTGCATGAAGATGTTTTTTTGGAATTGTATGTCCTATTGATTCTTTTTATAATAATTTTAATTTAATTATATTGGTGAAAATTATGAATCCAAAATGGCTTGTTTGACTTAGTAAGGTATATGTGTAGTGAGGTCAACAAATTGGTCTGTACGACCAATAGTTACCAATAGAACATATTATATTTATATTTTATGATGGTTTATATATTTAAAAGGTTCCTATAAATTAATAATAATCCATTTAAAATATATATATATATATATATAGGTTTTGGAGGTCTGAGTCATCATGACTAATCTTTGAGGAAATAGGCAATTCTAAGTGAGCAAGTTACAAGAGTGTTTCTGAGTTCTTTTTCCCTATGATATGAAGTATAATTTATTTGATGAAGTTTTTGATGTATTGGAGGTTATTTATATGTGATTTATTATCATTTTTATGTGCCCAAATAATTTATTATCTTCATTTGTTCAAGATAGACATTTTTATGTGTGAAGGCCTAATGTAAATAGTACTAATGGTATGCTTCAAGTGGTGGTTGGAGCTATAAAGTGGCATGGACATAATATGAGATTAGTGAGGGTATATTTTTGTGGTATAGGAAGTGTTAATTCCATATTTAGAGTCTAAAATTTATCCAAGGAGATCAAAGGTTAATGTGTACTAATGAAGGCCTAATTGAATTAGATCTCCTTAAGTCCTAAAGAAGGATTTGGTCTATTTGAGTTATGGCTGACCTAATGTAATGATTTATTCATGTTTATAGTATTAAATAAGTAATAATGTGTAACAAATATTAGTTTTAAAGTGTGTTTGTCTTACCAAGAGGTGTATGATCAAGAGCCTAGTATAAGAACAAGGCCTAATAGGCCTAAGTGATAAGTTAGAGGGTGAATGAATAGAAGCAAAAGATAAAGCACTTTGAAGAGATGAAAGAGGTATTATAGACCATAAAAATGGGTACATAAACTATAATGAAGATATAATAATGGTAATTTAGATTAATATTAATTTCATATGACCTAATCTATCTTGAAAAAACCTAGTTGAGTAAAGGAGCCTAGAAGGCAGTTTGAGAGGGATAGATGAGTGAGATGAGATAAAGACAATGATCATCATATATTGTTTGAGAAATAAGTTTTTTTAATATGATCAAGATATTTAGGTGGTTTATTTAGTGCCAATTAATATAAGGGATTGGTGCCTCCTTGCAAGTTGGTGCTTGTTAAAGCCTAGTTGAGTGGGTGCTTGACTAGTTACGGTTAGTGATCCATATGGAGTTGGTGCTTCACTGAATTTTTTTTTTTTGTCTTATAATACTATATTCCAATTTTATATATCAATGGGTTTTCTTCCCCTTGATGGTTTTCCACTCAAATAAGTGTTCTATGTGTTATGCTCTTGTCTCATGATCATATAAATGATTCTTGATGTGTTACTAGTTGACTATATTGCTTTGATAGTTCATGAATGATAAAGTAAATTTGTAAAAGTTTTGAAATAATAATTCACCCCCCCCCCACCCCTCTCATTCATTGAGCTAAAAATAAATTTAGCTCAGATGCACAACTTAGTTTCATGTATTTCTACTTTTTTGTTTTTTTTGAATCATTGATTTAACAAATTTTGTTCTGTGATAATTCATTTACAAGGGACTAACGAAACCTTACCACCAAATTTATAACATGGGTTTTTATATATGCATGTTGTAAGATTGAAATTTAATTGGCTTTTAGATGTTTCTCAATTGTCATCCCTTATTGCTTAGGTATTGTTTTTTATATTTTATTTGTTATTTATAATCATACACACATTTTTATTTTATTTGATTCTATCATATTAATGTCTTTATATTATAGTATATTTTATTATTATTTTAATTAAAATGGTCATGTGAAGGTATGTGAATTTTTTATTAAATTTTCCTAGTAAATTAATTTAAATTAACGTTATGCTTTTGTTAAGTAACTTTTCTTTCTAAAAGTACAAATATTATTTATAATTTCTTCTCACAAATGTTAGAATTTTACTTTTCCTTACACAACAACAAAATTTACTATTATTATTACCTATAGTTAAATTATGATTACATAGTGATACTACTATTAATCCATGACATCAAAGCTTTAAAAATATCATATTATGCTCTAAAACTTAACACCCACAATGATGTAAAAATGATTGTGGTCCAAAACTTAATGAAATCACTCACAATAATATAAAAATCATAGGGCTAATAAGTGACAATATACCATATAATTCCAATAACAAAACACAAATTTCAATGATAAAACATTATCATTACTATGAACAACAGATACAATAGAGGGGAGGTTAGTCTTGTGTTAGTCCAAGATATAAAACTCAAATAAACATACTAAAATCCTAGCACATCTAGCCTAGAGACTAGGGAGAACTTAGGTAACAAGAAAACATATGAAAACATAACTAAAACATAAAATAATACACTCTTTTACCTTCTTTGGAGCTCTAAGTGGCTTGTTGATTGGCTTGTTCAACTTATGCATCAAGAAGTTTTTGACAATGAATCTTATTTGGCTCCTTCTCTCCTTGGCACCTTGGCTTTGATTACTTGGCTTAGGATTTGAGCATGGTAACACTACTTGAAAGGAATTTAGGCATTATAAACTATAAAAAAAAATTAAAATATTTGTGCATAAGAACTTTGTACCAAAATAGTTTAAAAACCAATAGGCATGGCCTTGTATTTATAGCCTCAAGAATTAGCTCTCACCCAAGGTGAGTTAAGGTTGAGTTTAGGCTTGTAATAGATTCAAACTAATCCTAGGTGAGTTAAGACTCTAGTTGAGTTAATATTTATCATGTAATTATAATTTTCAATTACTAATCATGGCTCTCAAATTAGATATTTTAGGATATTTTGGAAGAGCTTGGCAACTCATAAAGTCAATGATGAAAAGGCTTGATCTTTTAATTTTTGGAATTTCCATTTTTAGATATTTATTAATTACAAATGGATAATTCAACTAAGCATTTAATCTTTTTTAATTAGATGATTCAATTTGATTAGATTTTTATCTCTTTCAATATTTAATCAAGTACCTCATTTAATGTGTTTATAGGCCAAATTGATAGTTGTTATGCTGCAAGATGATTAGGGATGAATATGTGAGAGGTTATTATTTATTAATGGATAGTATCCCAAATAGGCATATCTCAACATGATTTTTAGCATTGATGAATGATGTGCAGTCAAAATTGAGAAGTTCAGTGATTCCTCAACTTAATTTACAATGGCTAGTAGGAATTAATCTAAAGTATAGTTGCAAGCTAGTTGTGCCCAGATTTAGGTGTCTATAGTTTACCCTTGTTGACCCAATTTTGCCCCTCAGGCAAAATCCCGGTCATCTCCTACACCTGCGTTGCACGCCCAGTCATTTCAAGTTGTGAGGTCCACCTTCAGGGTTTGACAGCTCTGTTTCAGAGCATTGGTTCATTGGCCTCGTTCGTTGATGTTCACGATAGCAAAAGGTAGAGTCTTTAGACGTTCACAAGAGAAGAGAAGAAAAAAATGGAGCATTTGACACTTAGGCAAAAAAGAGCGCAGACAAAATGTAGAGGGCGGCAAAATTGCCACCCAAAACATGGGCGGGTAAAAGGAGACCACCTACACAAATGTAGAGGGCGACAAAATTGCCGCCCACAACACAAACAAAAAAAGAAAGGCCATTGAGATCGGCCGACGTCGGCAAAACTGCCGCTGTCGGTATCTTACATAGGCCGACGTCAGCATAACTACCACTGTTGGCAGCTTATCAGCTGACGTCGGCATAATTGCCACCGTCAGCAGCTTATCGGCCGACGTCAGCATAATTCCAACATGCAGTCCATGTAGAGGGTGGAAAATTCACCACCCACAATAGATGGTGGCAAAAATCACTCGCAGTGCACAAGAAAAAACCCGCCCAGCCGTCGGAGGAGAAGACCAGCATGCAAAACGAGGCAACAAGCATGGCTTTGGTAGAATTGTGACATCAGCTACAGTGTTTTTTCACTATTCCCACTTGACTTCTCTTGGCTCTTCTGATATAAATACACAGACTTAGTCATTTTAGAGGAAGATCTTCCTGACTTTTGTAAAGAGCACTGCTCTGCAAATTCTCCACCTGAATCAATAAAAATATAGTTTTTACCTCCATCTTGGATTGATCTGTTGTGTATGCCATGCGTATTATTTGTGTTTAGTTATTATCTTCCATGCTTTCATAGGTAATACCAACAGACCAGCTATCTATAAGGCACCGATTTTGTAGCTGAAAGCAGAAGAGCAATACTTGAGAAGGACAAAACAGAGTAAGTTGCTTGCAAGTGTGCATTCCACAGCACCTCAGTAAACCTCTGTTATGTATTTTCCATTATAGCCTCCCCGTTAGTCTTAGCAGCCTAGTTCCTCTACCAGATGTGTAGAGTATACTTGCATTCCCCTTGATTCTGAGAGTGGATCTGGAAGGTCAACCTGTTTTTGGTGTATCACCTCTTTTAGAGTAGGTTGTTTGTTCATGCTCTTTTCTCTCTCTCTTTTCATCCCCCCTAGTGTATACCTATATACCTATATTTTTGCGCTACCTGAAACAAACAAGATACATCAGAGGGAACTATCCCATACCTAGAGACTCTCCTCTCCTTCTTTGCCATCCCACAGGTGAGAGAGGGGTTTCCATGTTGCGGGGAGAGGGCAGGAATCTGTTTTCCTGTCGCAGGGTGCACTTTCCAGCGTCAACAACCCCTATTTGGCAAAGCATTTCAAGATATAGGAATAGTAACTTCTTCTCAAAGAATGAAAAGGTCCTATATGACTACTACTTCAATGGTAATGGATGAGCCCTGGATGCCCTCTCAAGAGAGTAGTCATCAATTAAGGTCAATGATAAGTCCCTCGAAAGAAGGAAATGATGGGACCAAAAGGTAAAATGGGTGGAAAACACTGATTTGCCCATAGATGGTTATAATTAGTGGCATAGTGAGGTTCCCCTATTTGGTAGAGAAATAAGATAATTCTCCCAAAAGTAGTTATAATCATCATCATAGGTAGGTAGAAAGATAATAATTTACCCACAAGTGGTTATAATCATTATCCAAAGGATAAGTGTAGCAATAGAATGATCTTCCCAAAAGCAGTTATAATCATTAAAAGGAAAAATAATGGTTTTCCCATAGGTGGTTATAATCATTGGCATGATAAAAACATGCCCCAGTTAGGTGAATAGAGATAATGGTTACCCAAAGGCATTTATAATCATTATCATAATGAAAATGTGATCCAATTGGGTAGAAGAGAGATAATGGTTTTTGCAAAGGTGGTTATAATCATTAACCTCTAGATAGATTGAAATACAATGATTTTCCCATAAGCGGTTATAATCATTGGCAGAATGATGGGAGTAATACAATAAATTAGAATAGGGGTCTTATATTCTAAATCCATACTCATAGAGTAAGAGTAAGCCGGTATAGAAGAGAAAGATGAATTTGGGCAACTTGCTAGTATGGAGATGCATGTCCTAACTAGAAAGGATTAAAATTCTTATATGATTTAGTTACTCTATATGTGGGGAATGATTTGGGTAGATAGGGTATTTTTTAGGTGCCAAGGAAAAGTATCATGGCCACATTACTTATAATATTTCTTGAGCTAATTTTTGTTGTAGCACATGATGGTAGGTATAATGATATAAAACACCATAAAAACTTGGTCTAAATATGCATAAATATTGACACATGATCCAATAAATAATCAAAAATAATGTACCAATGGTAAAAACCATGATGACAATGTTAATGTATGTAAATGGATGGATTAAAAAATAATGCACAAGGAATCACCCAATGAATGCACATAGACTGAATCAAGACACAACAATGAAATCAAACAAATAGGCAAACAAATAAACAAACAAAAAGGCAAAACATGAAGAAACAAAAAATAAAAATAGAACCAAACAAAAAAATGAGAACAAAAGGAAACGAACACAAATAATGGTTAATTACAATGTTAGCACAAACATAGAGTAAAAAAATGATGAACATTTCCCCTAAACTATAAGAGATAATGAAACAAACATAAA
The DNA here is from genome assembly GCA_037957365.1 of Torreya grandis. Taxonomy (NCBI): domain Eukaryota; kingdom Viridiplantae; phylum Streptophyta; class Pinopsida; order Cupressales; family Taxaceae; genus Torreya; species Torreya grandis. The sequence continues at coordinate 2,302,857 of JARHVA010000897.1, forward strand.
AATGGGAAGAATAGAAGAAAAATAAGGGGTAGTGGAGTTGACTCCAGATGTATGAGGTAAGTGGACACTACCTACCTACTTCTATAAATTCAAAGTTCAACATAAACTTCAGGCCAAATGTAGTTATCCCAAGAGATGGGATAGAAGAAAAATGATTATCAATAAAAACATGATTGATGATGTAGAAGAATATGGGAATGGTTTTTGCAAAACAATGAGAGTGTTGAAACAAAGAACCTAGTGGTCATTAATGTATCAAAGTTGAATACATAATGCATAAAATAGAAACTCACAAAATGATAAGAGTGTAAGGTGTAGGGGCCAACAAGGATGGGGAAACTACAGGACAAGTAGTTTCTTGTGAATTTGTGAGGTTTCCCAAAATCCTTAAGGAAAATAAGTGGTCAAAAATGATTTTTAGAATTTTTGAAGGTCTTTTACAAATGTTTTTGGAATTTTTGAAGTGTCTCAACTCAATCAACGATGATGAGATACTAAACAGTCTAACTCACAAAATGGCAAGAGCATATAAACTTTAAATTGCTTGAAAAATAGAGAAAGCATGGAAAAAGGTGACTAAGTTGACCTAAACATGAATCGAGCATTGCTACATAGTCCTAGGATGGGACCTCAAGTCACTATAGTTCCTCCTTAAAGTGGAAGAATCTGACTAGGTAGCAGTAAGTCTTCAAATTAGGCAAAATGGCATAATATAGCATAGGAATGGTAAGGTAGGATTTCAAGGCATGATAAAGATGGTGTTCCTAATTTACCTATAGGTAGTTAAATTATGGGAAAATGACATAGTTCAATGATACTAATTTTCTCATAGGTGTTTATAATTAGTATCATGATGTGAGACACTGATTTATCCAAAGGTAGTTATAATTAGAAACACTCAAAATGAAACTAAATAAGAAATAAAGGATGAAAATGCCAAACCACTATCATATTGGTCTAAAATATAGCCTCTATCTATAATACTAAATCAATTATTTAAATATAATATGAATCCCCTCATTCAAGGTGCTTGAAAAACCAATAGAGTAGAACCAAGGTCAAAGGAGTTGGGTAAGGAGGGTAAAAACAACTTTGGTCTAAAGGGAAGGCATGGTAGAATGGTAGATGGTATAATGGTATGGTACAAAGAAGATCCTAATATGGTATAATAGAAATAGGCCTCATAGATAATATTTCAAGTCTCTCAAGTGAAGTAATGCTTAAGGTGTATAATGTTCATCGGCTCATCAAGTGCATCCCCATTCGGTGTAGCGAGCATGTATGCTTTAGATCCAGAATTTTCAACAATGATATAGGGGAAAATCCAATTGGGTTTGAACTTGCCTTTCTTTTTCTTCTCAACCATAGCATTCTTTTGGTTTTCTTTGAGAACAAGATCCCTAAGCTTGAACTCTATGTGTTTGACTCGTCAATTATAGTGGCCACAAAATCTATTCTAGTATGCTTGAAGGGTTTTTACTATGGCCATGTTTTTTTCATCAAGTAAATTTATCTCTTGCAAGTGAGCTACTCTATAATCTTCATCATCTAGTATTTATTTCAATGAGATACATAAAGAAGGTAACTTGACCTCAATAGGAATAATAACCTCAATGCCATAAACTAGAGAATATGGAGTGGCTCATGTTGAGGTATGGTAATTAGTGTGGTATGCCCATAGGGCATAAAATATTTGGAGGTTTCAATCACATCCAACATCATTGATAATATATTTAAGTTTTTTGATAATGGTTTTTTTAGGTGCCTCTACTTGGCCATTACTTTGTGGGTAATATGCAATAGAAAAATGTTGAGTAAAGTTGTACTCAGCACAAAGCATTTTGACATCCTTATTTTTAAACAATATACCATTATTAGATATAGTATCAGATGGGATACCATAGCAGCAAATGAGATGGTTAAAGATGAACTTAGAAATATATTTTCCAATCATGTGAAGGTGTAGCTTCAACCCACTTAGTGAAATATTCGATAGTAGTAATAATGTGTTTATGGTCATCAAAAGAGGTTGGGTTAATATTTATAATGAGATTGAGGCCCCATGTAGCAAATGGCCATGGTCTAATCATTAGTTTAAGTGTTTTGGCTAGGGCATGAATCAGATTGGCATGCCTTTAACATTTGTCTTACCTTTTAACATATACAATTACATCTGCATCCATAGTTGGCTAATGATAGCTAGTACGTAGGATATTTTTGGCTAGGATGACCCTATTGGTATGGGCTCCACATAATCCTTCATAAATTTCCCATAATGTTAATGTTTATTTTATCAAATTTAAATAACAAAGTAGAGTTCCATCAAAATTATTGTGGTAAAGGGTTGGTCCAAGTAAGGTATATCGTGAGGCTTGATGGGTAAAGGACCTTTATTTGTATGATAGGTATGGTGGCATGATATGATCATGAAGGTAAGTAAAGAGGTCTAAATACCATATAAAGCTACAAAAAATAATATCATAGATCATTGATATGGTTGAAGGTTCATGAGCTAGTGTTAGAAGATTTTCAATAAGAAATTGATAGTCTTTTGCCTTGTCTATGTGACAGATCAAAGATCCAACTGTGGTCATAACATCTATTATTCTATTACAATACCTTAGTATTTGTTTAAACTATATGTTGTTAAACTATTGTTTAAAACAGTCAACCATAGCCTTGTATGGCACCATCTTGTCATCTTTGGTTTATAACTTGATTGATGATTAATTGAGAATCACCATAAACCTTGAGATGTTGAATATTCCATTATACTCCTTGATGAAGCCCTACAATAATTGCTTCATATTCAAACATATTTTTAGTATAAGGAATGTTGATACCAAATGATTTAGGGATAAGATCCCCTAGTGGTATAATAAACAATAGGCCTGCCCCCGATCTATGAGATGTGAATGATCCATTAAAATATAGCTTCCAATGTTTTTCCTTAAGAGGTGTTTCAATGATGGTCATAATAGACTCATCTGGGAATTGAAAATTAAAGGTGTGGTATCTGTAAGGGGAGCTTCAGCAAGCTGATCTATAAGAACTTGTCCCTTGCTATCCTTATAGTTGACATATTCTATCTTAAACTCACATAGAAGCATGATCCATTTAACCATGCAGCCTTTTAAAGTTATCTTAGATAGTAGATACTTGAGTGAGTCTACTTTGGAAATAATTATGGTCTTGTTGATTAGCATGTAATGTCACAATTTCTATGCTATAAAGATCATAGCTAAATAAGATTTTTCAATATACATATAATTGTGTTCATACATGACCAATGTATGTCTTAAATAGTACACAACATGTTATTTTCCACTATCATCATGCTGAGATAGAAGTGCCCCTAGGGATTTGTTTGTGGTAGATGAATACAGTAAGAACAAATTTCTTGGCATAGGTGGCAACAAAATAGGCAGATTTGTAAGATATTATTTAAGGTGATGGAAGGCTTTCTATAATTATTCATCCCAATGAAATATGATGCCCTTATTTAGTAAGTGTGTTAATGGATGCTATTTTTTAGATAATTATGAAATGAATCACTTGATACATTGAATCTTACCATGTAAGCTATGGAACTGCTTTAAATTGGAAGGTGGTGGCATCTCTATAATGGCTCATAATTTTGTAGGATCAATGTCAATGCCTCTAAGATAGATGATGAAGCCTAATAGTTTGCCTGAAGTAAAACCAAAAATGCACTTCTTAAGATTGAGTCTGACCTTGTATTCATGTAGCCTCTTAAATTTTTTATGGAGTACAGTTAGATGATCAAACCTAGTCTTTGATTTACCCAATATGTCATTGACATAGTATTTAATAATGTCATACATCATATCATGAAATATGATGTTCATGGCTCTTTAGTATGTGGCCCCAGCATTCTTAAGACCAAATGGCATAACTTGATAACAAAACATTCTCCAAAGAGTGGTAAACATTATTTTGTGTTGGTCTTCTAGCATAATCTGAATTTGGTTGTATCCTAAAAATCCATCTATTTGAGAAAGCATTTCATACCCCATTATGGAATCAAAGATCATGTCAATGTTTGGCAGAGGAAAGTCATTCTTGGCATAGGCCTTATTTTTATCTCTAAAATTAGTGTAGATTTGGATTCCTTTTGGCTTCTTATTGATAGGCACAACATTTGATATCTACTCTGAGTAGTTGATCAGTCAAATACATCTCATTTCTAAGAGTTTTTCCAACTCTTTATTTATTAATACCATAATGTGAGAACTTATCTTGCACAATTTCTACTTCACATGTTTGGCATCAAGATGTACAACAAGGTGGTGTACAACCAAGGTAGGGTCTAAACCTGGCCTGTCTGAATAAGCCCAGGCAAATATGTCAACAAATTCCCTCAAAAGGGTTGTAAAGATTTCATGTTCCTATTCAATGAGGGATGCATTTAGTTTGATCCATTTTGGGTCATTTGGAGTGCCGATGTTGACTTTTGTAGTGTCTTCTATGAGGAAAGTTGAACTATCTTCTAGAATAGTTGGTAATGATTTGAATTGGTCTGTAAAGAAAAAATCCTTTGTTTGGAATAGCTCTTCAAGTTCTCTTAAACAAGATAAATTGGAATCTCCCAATGGTAGGGATGGCCACATTACAAACATTGTTGGAAATTCTTGAATAATGTGATCAAAGGCATGTTGTTCTTCAAAACTAAATTCAGACCTAAAATCAAGTTCATCATTAGTCTCTTGAGCTTCATTAAGGGAAAGGCGAACACCCCTATCTAATAGAACTTGAAATATGTTTTTACCAAAAAATTAACATTTCTCTTTACTTTTACCCTAGTCTAAAAGTGCCTCAAAGAGGTTTTCACATTGTGACCTCTATGTTTTATTTATTTGTTTATGGCTAAGGTTGTTCACCTGTTATCCAAAATAAGTTGTAAGATCTAGTTAGAGTAATAACCCTTGTTTATGGTCTCTTAACAGAATATTGTCCCTTAGGCCTAGGAAATCACAAAAGGCCTCACTATTCTAAAACTCATCTACAGGCACTGTGGATTCTTATTGGTCCCAAGCTATAAGTTAAGGGTAATAAAGAGGAAGTGGATTATTTTGAATAACTAGGGTAAGGGTACAAATCACATGAGTGTCAAACAAATTGATATTGGCAAGGTCTTCATAAAGGCTATGATCAGACTCTATTTTGTTATTAGTATCATTGTCAATAGTCATTCATGTTAGAACATGAATAAGATATGTGGCATCACCCCCAGGTGGTTTAAATCTGAGACCATATGTTATTTTTTACTATGTTATAGATATTGGCTCAAGTGTACCCTATTGATTTGGATTGAATCCTCCTTTATAGGATTGATTCTCCATGATTTGATTAAGAATAGGATACTTGGCTTCTTTTTAGTATTCATCCAACTTTTCATTGTATAACCAAGATTCATTTTTGGCAAATGGGTCCTCTTTTTGGCTGGTAGCTGATGTGAAAATTATAAGAGTTGGATAATGCAATTTGCCTTTTCCTTTTCATTTCCTTTCCATGTAGGGTGGATTGAATTTAGGTCTTCCATTGGACTTGGGGTTCTAAAAAAGCTTGGTAATGTGGAATGTATCAAGTGTCAAATATTCTTATAGGCCATTGGTTGTGATGGTAAAATGATTAGACATTTCAAGAGGTGACATATGGGAAGATGAATCAAAACTATCTGGTCTATGTAATTGGCCTCTAGTAAATCCACAAGTATTTTCTTGCCTTTATCCCTTTTAGGAACAATATCTAGGCCAAAGTGATAGTTATAACTTTCGTAATCAGCTTCAAAATATTTATAATGTTTATAGGGTTGTAAATCTCCATTGATGGTGACCTCCATCCCTGAGTGAGAGAACTTGAGACACTGGTGAAATGTTGAAGGGATTGCACAAATTTCATGTATCCAAGGTCTATCTAAGAGAAAATTATATGATAGGTTTAGGTCTAACACATGGTCAAGTGTATCATGGGTCAAAGGCCTAATGATAATTGGCAAGCTTAAGGTGCCTTATGATTCTCGCTCTTCATTTTCATAGGCCTTGATAGTGATTGTTTCTAACTGGAGATTAACTATCATATATCCAAGATGATTGATGAGCTTTAGAGATAATATTCAAGCTTTATCCATTATCTATGAAGACACATTTCACTTTGTACCACATTAAGACAATTTTAATGTATAACAGATTATTATGGAGAGGTCAAAGGGATCACTTTGGTCAAAGGTTAATTTTTCACCTGGGGTTAGATGTCCAACTAAAGCTTGGAATTTACCTAGGGATATGTCATTGGGAACTTGGGATTGGCCTAAGAATTCTATTAGGATGTTTTTTATGGATTGTAGACGTACATAACAAATCTAAAATGGATATTTGTGTGGGTGTCTTCTAAATTTGTTCCACAATATTTAATGGCCTTTCTTTCACAGTAGTATATATCTTGTTCCTACACAAAATGGTGGATCAAATGGGTTTGGTGGTTGGTGGTTATGGCCCTAAAATGGTAATCTTTTCTGCCAAGTTGTGATTGCATAATTAGGATTAGATATGGGACCATTATTGATTAAAAAATGATGGTAGAGGTGGGATAGATAGGATAAGTATCAGTTGTTGGTGTACTTGTATGTGATCATGGGGAAATGATGAGATATTAATATAAGGTCCAAAAGTAGTAATTATTACTTATTGATGCACTTGTATGTGGTCCCATGTCAAGGAAATATTACTGGCATAGATGGGTTGATTAGAATTATTTAGAAATGGTCCCATGTTATTAGCACTTGGGTTTGGATTGATGGTAATGGTAGAAATACAACCTCTTGCAATATGACCTATAATATTGTTGTAGTCATGTGCAATTGCATGGTAAGTCTGTTGGGTACTAGAACTTTTTGGTCTTGGTTCCTTCCATTTGGTTGACATTGTTGTTGTTGCTACTATAATTTTTGTTGTTGTCATGATTATCGATATTTTTGTTATTATTCTAGCCTTTGTTGTTATTATTGTTGGTTGTTATTGTTATGTTACATAAAAAGGTTTTAGTAGATACCCAAGTTTTAATTGGATGTAGATGCTCTATTATCTAATGTAATTTCCCCATTTTCCAACATATTTTTGATGAGGTGTTTGATTTGCATGCAACAGCATAGATTACATTCATGAACCTAATGGTATTCACAAAACTCATTCTCTCTATACTATTTTGAATAAGGAATGCCCTCATAATAGTGATTCAAAATTTCCCAACTAAGTAGATTAGTTATGGTAAGTTTTTAAAACATGGATTTAATAGGTTCTCCAAGGTCATTGAATACTCAATGAGTAGACACATTTCTCTTTGGAGGAGGGGTTTGCAAAAGTAGTGGTTATTACATTTGTTGAGATGGTCTAGGTTGTTGTGAAGGCTACACTTATTAAATAGGTTATTCATGAGGAGTAAGTGGCATTTATGGCATGAGCTAAGCAGATGATGTTATCACCATTTAGACATGACATGATTCAGTTACTTCATTTCCAACAACATTTTTGTCATGGATAAATTGCTTATATTTTTCATAATTACGAGCTTGGGTTGGTGCCAATGTTTTCACTTAGATTTGGTTTTGGTTCTAATTTTGACATGTTCTTTAGTTTTGGATCTAATTTTGGTTCAATGAGGTTAAATTGATGACCCCTTTATTAATAATTGCATTTTTAATTATCAAAACTTTGTTGATGATCTCCTTAAAGGTATGCACACACTGCAACTCCAGATGATAGAATATCTCACTATGAAAAATTTTAGTAAACATAGTGGCCAATTATTTGTTTGGTAAGCTCTGAGTGAAATGATGATCAAGTTCTCTCCATATCTATAGATAGCTTGTCAAGCTTTTAGTGGCCTTTTTTTTAGCTTGATTCAAATCTACCAATGAAATCTCATGTTAGAGATTGTAGGAGAAATGTTACACAAACTTATTTGAAAGGTCATCAAAGTCAGATATCAAATTCTTTGGTAATTTTAGGAACCATTCCAAATCATGTCCTGTTAGACTCTAGGAAATAAAAGTAGGAGGTATATGTCATTGTAAACCATTAGTTGGAAAGCAATAAAGAATTTTGTTAAATGGGCTAAAGGGTCTCCTTTACCCTTGTATTTGTCAAATTTTGGTGGTTCATATCTTGAAGGAAATGGTATCTGTAGATACTCCATGTTGAATGGGTATGAACATACATCATCTAATTTGAACTTCTTGGTTTATTTCCCAGCTTGAATGGTGGTAATTGCATCCTTCATTTATTTCAATTCTTGTGCCAAGAAACTAGATGGAACATTGGCCCGATGTGGAGGTTAGGTGAGTAAAGGTGAATTACCTTCACTGGGGTATAATGGAAGCATGGTTTATTATGGAATGTTGGTTTAGTTAGGTAATTGGATAGGAATATACATCCATGGATTAGGATGTAATTATTGAAATTGCACATTGGATTCAGTATATAAGCCTAGTTTTGAGAGAATTATGGTTGGGATGGAAGGATATGGCTCGAAGTAAATTACTATGCCTATTGAGGTTAGTAGGGACTTGTTGTCAACTATCAAACTTGGTTGAATAAGGTGAACTTGTAGACCAAGGCCATACCATTGGATTGATGGCATGTTTAGAATAAAGGGTAATTGTTGCTTAATCTATACTTGTTGAACAGGAGTACCTCTTGGTTGCGGTAGCACTTGTTGTGAAGTAGATGTTTATTGGATATTCAACATTTGTCATTAACCAATAGACATGTGTTGTTGATTAGATAATGGCCTGTGAATATTGACGTGTACTTATCACTACCTAATGAGGTGGAACATTTGTTGCCCCCTATTGAGGTGGTAGAATGTTTTACCTCTATTTCAATGGTATATTGGACTGTGCCTATTGTTATAGAATATTATTCATCACCTATTGTGGTGGATTAACATTCATCACATTTTGTTGAGGCAAGAAACTAGTTTGCACTTGAATACTTAATCTTTACGATGGCATGATTGATGAAGCAACTAGTTGAGGATTAGAGGTAGCTTATTATGGTTAGGACGTAGGAGTTCTTGCCCCATACTATTGCAAGCCACTCATAGTGCTTACTAAAGTCACTTATTTTAGACTAGTTGTTGATGCATTTAAACCAATTTAGCTTGGATTAGATGACAATTTCATGTATCCACTATGTTTGGCACATTTGTCTGAGTAAAAGTAGTAGACACTTATTCAATAGCTAGGGCATTAAACATGATTCATAAACTCCACTAATAATGTCTAAGTGAAATTTTTAAAAATATGGATTCTAAATTTCTTAACTTATAATATGTTGGAATGAATTAAATCTAATCCAAATATCATGTTTCAAAACTAAAATAAAGGTGAATTGATATATCACATCAATTTTCCATTGAAACTGTCAAATTTTTCAATTTCTTGATTTTATCCAATTTCTCGTAAATGATAAAATGAGTAATTTTTGCATTCTAATTAAAATATGAATTATAATATGTAAATTTAACTAAAAATGAAATGCAAAACTAAATTCAAAGATCAAAACACAAAAATTATTTACGAGGTTCAAAAATTCCAACGTCCCCTTGTTCGTATCAAACTGATCCATTAATGTTGCTCAAATTTTCAAGTTAAAATATACTTACAATAAACAATAGATCATTTCTCTCTACAAAAAAATAGTGTTTCATACCTTCGAAAGACCTTGGCTGACTCAGCATGTCCTTCACCTTCCTGAATCACGCTTCTCCAAATCAAAATTAGCAACTTCTATAGCTCAAAATGGCATCAAAAAATCTCCAAAATGGGAAAATTAATATACTTTATAGATCATATCAAAATTCTAAACAAATTTTTAGTTTACTCCAAACTCTGATTTAGCCTCTAAGGGCTCCAAAATGACCAAATACTGTAATCGAGTCTATAATCTCCAATACACAGTCGGCTTCCTGTGTTTATTCAAGTAGAAATTAGTTATTTTTATAACACTTCAACCTCCATGGCTGAATTGGTCAAGGCCTATCCCTTTTGAGTGGCAATTCAAGGGTTCAAAACTGGTTGTCCTTTCTTTTAGGTGCCTTGCATGCATTTGAAATCTTCTTTCCCTCCTTTTTAGGTGCTTTGACTTATTCTTGGGTGCATTTGTCCCACATGCACGGATTTTCGAGATAAGTGTAGGATTTAACAAGGTATGTGATTCCTTGAAACATGTCAATGCCCCTCTTTAGGTGCTTATCTAGCATGCACATTGGTGAAAATGCCAAACATGCACCGTTGGACTTGGTCCTTCCTTCAAACTCACCACCTTGGTCAAAGAGCTTATCTCACGCTGCCATGTGGCATGTTGATGATGTGACATGTCATTAAACCAATTTTTTTTTCAAACCTTAGCATTTTCCAAGTGTCGACCTTCGATAGGTCCAAATGTTGAAACCACCTTGAAACATGTGCCAAATGTCACAAGTGCCATTTTTTGACCAATCTTCAAATGGCCATAACAGGGGCTCTCAAACTCGGATTTATGTTCCAAAAAAAGAGTCAAAAATATCTCAACGAGATCTACAGTGTGCCACCACTGAAACTCTGACTTGAAACCATTTTTTAGAACCCAATTTTTGATCACACCTCCCCAATGGAGGGATTTTATTCTTTAAAAGTCCAATATCCCTTGAAACTGCATTCATGAAAATAGAACCCAATCATAGCAAGGATATAAACAATTGCATTAAAATGATTCATAATCAAACTATAAAAATGCCTAATCCAAAGGCATGAGTAAGTGAATCTGTAACTACCAAAGTGATTAGAACATACCAAAACTACCTGCCCAAATGTCACATCCTGTAAAGCAGTGAATTGCCAAAAACTAAAACAACTCCTAGTGTAACTACAAGACAAGTTTATAATGCTGAAAACATACAATAAATGTTGTGGACATGTTTCAATACAATGCCCTAGTATGGGACTTATATGCTAAGCAAATGCAAACAACCAAAAGTGTATGTTGCCTAACATCTAAACATGCCCATAAGGTCTTAAGAATGCATCTATAGATCCATGTGCCAAAAATAGATACATTCAAAATAGCAGTCAAATAAGTGTTGCAAGGAATTGAATCAACCTACAACATGCATTCTGCTATTATCTCTAACTGATCAAATGAGTTCAAGTCCTCTAGACAATTCACACAGCATAAATAGGAGACTCAAAAACATAGAGTTATCAAAAAGTGAGAATTGAAAAACTTCATATGATAAACCTGTCTTGAAGTGTTCCCACCAACTCTAATCTACATCTATCAAAGCTTTTTCATTCCCTTAAGTGAATTCTTAACCGTGCTTTACAAAAAGAATGTAGTGATAATCCACTTAACCATTTCTTTCTTCCTAGTGAAATTAATTGTCTCTGTGGATTCATTATCAATTGCATATTTTACCAATTTGGGCTTTGCCATATGTAATTGAAAAAAAAAATGACTTAACCTCTTAAATGGATTTTCACTTGTGGGTTTTACCTTATCTAGGGTTTTATTTTCAACTACATTATGGATTGAATTAGCTTCATTAACCTTAGTGAGAGGTTTGTAAATCATCTTAGTTTTAACATTACTTGAATGTGAAGATGCATGAAGCTTAAAACATCTATCAATCCTATGTCCACTCACTTTACAATGAGTATAAACATCCTTCTTAGGTGAGGGTCCCCTTTTGCCAATTCCCATCTTATCATGAGAATGGTCTTTCAAACATGCAATATGCTTCAACAAATCATGTCTCTTCCAACAAAATGCAACACTGTGGTTATGCATCCCACCAAAAGTGCATGTAAATGATTGCATTATCTTCTGAATGTTAAATCCAAATTTCTTAAACATAAAAAGTGGATCAAAAGATTTAGTGTTAACTCTAGTGTAGGAACTAGGAGGTGGAATCTCAATACATTGGCTACATGTCCTCTTACACTGCACATGCTCTACTAGTGGCCTCGGTCCTTTGCTATTAGAAGTTTGTCTTCCTTTAGCCATGGAGGAACTTTCTCCAATTTCCACCTACTCACTCGTGTAACCCAAACCTGCATGAAGAGATCTATGCTCTACTTGTATTGGGTTAGTAATTCCTTCGCCATCTCAACCAAGACCTCTTCCATTAAATCCCATTTTCATCAACAATTTGGATCCTATACCCTTAGTGTGTTGTTCAAAACTACCAAAAGCATCGTTACTTGAATCTGAATCTAAATGAAAAGAAGTAGATGAATTACATGGTGAGTAACTTACACTACACTCAGTCATAGTTTCTACATCTAAAGTTGAAGGCTTTACCTTTTCACACTCACCACATTGCAATCTAATCAAGATTTCATCCTTAGATTCAAGCTCTAATTTCAAACTTGCAATTTTCTCTTTAAGGGAATAGAGCTTGCATCTCAGGAATGCATTCTCATCCTGAATCTAGCTATTGATGCTTTCAAGCTCTTCCATCTTAGCTTTATGTGACAACTTGCCCATGGTTTCCTACACACACACTGATTCCACAACTACACACTACAATATAATCAAGTGATATGGATAACCAATAAACTAAAAGCAACTGTCAAAACACAACTAGAAGCAATCCATGCATTCTTACTCTTTTGATACCAACTTGATCCATAAACTCCACTGATAATCTCTAAGTAAAATTTTTAAAAGTATGAATTCTAAATTTCTCAACTTATAAGATGTTGGAATGAATTAAATCTGATCCAAATATCATGTTTCAAAACTAAAATAAAGGTGAATTGATATATCACATCAATTTTCCATTGAAACAATCAGATTTTTCAAATTCTTGATTTTATCCAATTTATCATAAATGATAAAATGAGTAATTTTTTCATTCTAATTAAAATCTGAATTATAATCTATAAATTTAACTAAAAATGAAATGCAAAATTGAATTCAAAGATCAAAACATAGAAATTGTTTACGGGGTTCAGAAATTCGTACATCCCCAGGTTCGTATCGAACTAATCCATTAATGTTGCTCAAATTTGCAAGTTAAAATATACTTACAATCAAAAATAGATCATTTCTCTCTTTAAAAAAATAGTGTTTCAGACCTTTGAAAGACCTTGGCTGACTCAGCACATCCTTCACCTTCCTAAATCACACACAGAGGCTTCTCCAAATCAAAATTGGCAACTTCTATAGCTCAAAATGGCATCACCAATTCTCCAAAATGGGCAAATGAATATATTGTACAGAGCGTATTAGAATTCTAAACAACTTTGTAGTTTACTCTAAGCTCTGATTCAGCCTCTAAGGGTCCAAAATGACCAAATACTATAATTGGGTCTATAATCTCCAATACACAGTCAGCTTCCTATCTCTATTCAAGTAAAAATTAGTCCCTTTTATAACATTTCGACCTCCATGGTTCAACTGGTCAAGGCCTATCCCTTTTGGGCGGCAGGTCAATGGTTCAAAACTAGCTGCCCTTTCTTTTAGGCACCTTGCATGCATTTGAAATCTTTTTTCCCTCCTTTTTAGGCGCTTTGACTTATTCTTGGGCAGATTTGTCTCACATGCACAGATTTTTGGGATATGTATAGGCTTTAACAAGGTATGTGCCTCCTTGAAACATGTCAATGCCCCCCTTTAGGCACATAGCTAGCATGCACATTGGTCAAAATGCCAAACATGCACCATTAGACTTGGTCCTTCCTTCAAACTTTCCACCTTGCTCGCCACCTTGGTCAAAGAGCTTATCTCACGCTACCATGTGGCATGTTGATGACATGACATGTCATTGAACCAAATTATTTTTTCAAACCTTATCATTTTCCAAGTGTTGACTTCTAATAGGTCCAAATGTAGAAACCACCTCGAAACACATGCCAAATGTTGCAAGTGCCATTTTTTGACCAATCTTCAAATGGCCATAACAGGAGCTCCCAAACTCAGTTTTATTTTTAAAAAAAGCATCGAAAAGCTCTCAATGAGATCTACAGTGTGCCTCCACTGAAACTCTGACTTGAAACTAATTTTTAGAACCCAGTTTCTGATCAAAACATGTCTCTAATTGAAGTGCTTTGCATGAATGGGTATATACACAAATTATCTTGGCCTGTAAATTTTATTAATACTCCTATTGAAAGAGTTAACTCAATGAGTGGAGCATTTGACATGGTCATGTTATTAAAATTGCATGCTAAGTTCAAATAGGTTTGGTATGCTTGTTGTATTTGTAAAAAATGGTCCTCCGTGAGGCCCTTTCCTATTAGAATCATACATAGGTCTTGATATGACATCGATATGAGTGCTTGAGTATTTCTAAAAGAGGCATGTTTAATGGTTTAATTATAAGGTATAGTTAAAGGCACTCTAACTAGACTAGGTAAATTTTCATGGGGAAAGTTTGATGAAAACTTGGCTCCTACCTCTGTGGCTCTAATTAAAACTTTTTCCTTATTTACAATCAAGTTATGATCAAACAAATAAGGATCATATGTCGATGGCATAGTAACATAGTATGGTTGTTGTTGAACTTCTTCTATAACCGATGGTACTATTGACTATTTTAAACACAAGTCAAAATAGGTCAACCCCTTATAGTTGAAAACTTATATAGGGGTATATTATGGTCTTATAGGGTGTACCATGGTCCTAGAAATGTCATTTTATGTGTCTTTCGCCTTGGTCATAGTCACTATTAGTCTCTAGTGTCATTTCATGTTATTTGAGGTCATTTTGGGACATTTAATGAATCATGTACAGTTTTCCTAGAGATAAAAGTGTTCCAATGTGTATTTCAACATAAATTTTTTGGTTAGGTGTTAGGTTAATTGTATTGAACTAATAAACTACAAGTTTTAACATCATAACAAGAAAATTAGATAGTTAAGGGTAATTTTTAGTTGGTTGTACAACTTATGTAGGTGTTTTGGCATATGTGGAAAGCTTTATAATGACCCTTCAAGTTCCTTCAACTCGCTTACTTGATTTATTAGAATTTAAGATCTCAAAAATGGCCTAAAACTACTTTGTTACTCCATCGCCTTCCTTAGCAAGCAAAAAAGTCAAACAATTTTTTGATGGTACAGCTAAGAGGAGTTGAATCAGGTCAAATGAACTTAGTTGGAGATAGTATCCTTTGTCTAATTTTGATTCATATAAATATCTCTAGGATTGGTGTACTAGGATCTATGAACCATTTCTTAAAATTCTACTACCTTTTTCTACTTGCTCATTCCCATACCCTAAACTTTCTTTATCTATTTGAGTCGGTTCATACAAACCAGGTACTATACATGATTATTAGGAGCATGAACATATTTCTCACATGGTTCTCAACTCATTTTGCATGTATATAAGTGAATATATGAGAAAAACATCTCAATTTTCTAGTGAGGTTAGTACTGGAGTTGCATAGTCAATGTTTAACCTATTGTAGGGTCATTCTCATGTAAGGGCCTTCAAATCAAAGGGGGATATGATGTTCTCTAATTTTTATGTCGTGGTGATCACCTTTTTCTTTAAAATCTTACTCTAAAGAGTGTCTCATTAGAGAACATAGTCAGACTCCCCTACAAACATTCAACTATAGTTAGGTAAAAGAAGAGTCATGCATAGTTATGATGGTCAAGCATGAAAGTTTCAAGGTGGCGAGAGGTCTCCTAAAGTGATATCAATATGTTGAATCTATCTAATGAGGTATAATATTATTTTTATAACTAATTCACCATGCACACTATTTATACATTACCTTCATAATCCTATATATTATATATACACCTATAGATGGTCCCAATAGAGGAGTGAACAGTTGAATGTGAGGAGTTTAAAGTTTGTTTGCACCTTCATTGAGGTCTTAAAATGTGAATAACACCATAACATCAATGATGGAGTCATGAGGAAACAAAAAATCTTGAATCTTAAGACCTCAATTTGAGAAAGTTGAATTTGGGACAAATTACCTTAATTCCTCTTAATCAAGGTCTTATCCATACTTGATGTCATCTTATAGTAAGGTGACATGATATATAGATAGGTTTGAATGTTTCCATCATGTATCCCAAGTGTAGGGGAAATACCTTAAAAAAAGCATGGTTTTTTTCACAAGAGATGGTGGCATAAGATGTTTTCAAACTCAAACAATCATTCACTGCAGTCTTTCACTATCATCTATAATACTATTGAAAACTAAGTTACTTTTCAATGCAACAATGACATGATGTAAGTATACCTTTAATCTAAGTGACCTAATTTAATGATGGATGAGGTTTTGGATCCAAATATAAATTGGATATGTTGAAACACATAAGTCATATATGGATCTCCACATACAGTGGTCCCTTTGTCATCCAAATGATCACCTACAACTAGACTATAGACTAATAAGATACCAAGAGTATACAGTTGGATGTTGACTAGACTTATGGGAATAAATGAGTTCAAAAAAGTTGGAGATAATCTCAATGACTTCAAATATATACTAATTCATTGAACACCAATGCTAAATCATGAAAACAAATCCATATAAGGGCCCCTCTTAGTCTAAAAAGACACCTATAGGTTGACTTTAATATGACAGTGCATTAGGAGCATAACAGTTTAAAGATTGGCTTGGTCCTAGGGCATGATATGAATGTGTAAAACCATGATATTAGACTAGATATTCTAAATAGGACCTAAAATTAAACACATTATTCATGATACCCTATATAAAACCTCATTTGTTTAAGAAATGCACATATAATTTGCAACAGTAGGTAGTTTAGCATAGTCAAGTGGAGAAAGGTGAATTAAGAAAGTTGGCAAGGGTTATAGGGTAAATTGATAAAGAAAATGTGGTAGGGATAACTTCACATGATGTTCATAATAAGGAAATATAACAATGGTTTTAACCTTCAGCATACAATCATGACTTGAAGTTCATGCATAGTCATCAACTTTGAGAAGTCTACCTTGAGGAATTGGATAATTGATGACCCTATAGAAGTGATCTAGCAATAAAATTTTTCACAAAGGGTCCTCATAACCTAATGTAACCCTCCATGATCCCATTTTGATTTATATAATAGGTTAAGTGACCTATGTTCTATCTCAAATAGAGGGTACTCCCAAGGAAGCAAAACTATAGGTTTAATATGGATATGATAAGGAGATGTGTTAATAAGTGTTGAGACATTGTAGAAGGGTATAGAGAGTTGGAATGAGGTCTCATAGTTTTTTTTAAGACCTCACAACCATTGGAAAATATACAGGGTGATTTTGAATATCAAGAACACAATCAAGCCTATTAGGCCTAGACTAAGCCCTAAAGAGGGCTAATCTCATTTATAACTCCAAGTGAACCTTCCAATACATTTTTAGCTCAAACCTATTACAAGGTGTACAGAATGCCATCCCAAGCTTGAAAAGCTAACTTTAAGAGCTCACATTGGTATGGACACATCACATGAGACTCTAAGGATTTAGGATATGTTTATTAGGGTCCATAATATAATTTTGATGTAATTGGTTTGAGGTTTTAGTGTGAGTATTGCATGAACAATCCTTAATAATATGAAATACTAGAAACCCTCCAAAACCTTTCCTTGAGACCCAATTGGAAAAAAAGTGAGTAAAGATGTATCTAAGAGACATAGTATGACTTGGAAATGGTTTTTGGATTTAATAATAATCTCTCAAGCTTCATTCCATCTAGTTTGTTTTTGCCCTACTTGTACAGATAGGGTATAGAATAGGATTTTTTGATAGATTGTGTGTGTTTTATATGTGTAGAAGAGAGTTTAAAGATGAGGTTCATTGGGGGAGGTAAAATTGGACTTTTCATAACTCTCCATTTTAATTTCTCATACAAAATTGGCATGGAAACACTTCTAAAAACTCATTCACTTAGGCAGTCTGTGGCAGATAATAGAAATGAAGAGTGATTGCCAAGTGAAGAGGTCAGAAGTCTAATTGGGGGATAATTTTAAGGTCTTACTAATGGATTAGGAGGAACTGGAAATATTTAAATATGTCATATCACTCCTTACATGTATTGGATTATGAAATTGAAGACCATTTGGGTGATAAATGTGAAGATAAACCTATAAAGCTAGTGATAATGACTACAAATGGTGAGAACAAGTGTCCGGAATAAGACCAATAGTTAGGAACACATTTAAGGAATATTGAAGATTTTTTATAACCCCTTATTTAATTTTAATAGGAGCTAATTCTCCCTATTATGGTTTAGAGTGCTCAAGAGAGGCCTAATGAAGAGGGCAATTTCAAGAAGCCATTTGAAGACTTCTATGTCAAGTCTGGAGAGTTGTCATGCTTCAGGTGGACATTTATCTAAGGAGACATTATATAAATATGTTCCATACTTAATTTATCTAAAAAATAACATATTTTCATACCTTTACATGTGGCATTATGACCCTTGAGCTCCATTTCTCTCTCTTTTCTCACATTCTATAAATGTAAGCCATTTTGGCTCTTGTATACTAATTCCACAATAGGTATGGTAAAGCCCTATTGATTTTATGTTGTAATTTGGATTTGAATAAGATTTTAAATATTGATTTGAGTTCACAAACATCTTTTCTAAGTGTGTCAAGTCATGTATGGTGAAGTCTAGTGATAAACCTCTATCATTGTCTTCTCGTTGTCCTTTCATGTTTGGTGTAAGTAGTTCTCACTCTAATAGGTCATATGGAGTGTATCTAGTGTGTTTGAATACCTTCAAACTGATCTCTATTTCACTAACCTTGTGTAGTTTCATCCATATCATGAAATACTAATGTTAGAGTCTCCTAGGACTTTGAAGATAGTGTTTTAGGTTATGTCTCTTAGTGCAAGAGTATGATGATCTTATGGAGATATTTCTAGTGTATCGGCTCCTTAGATTAGTTTACTTTCATGCATAATTATATTTATTTTCACATAATCAATTAGTTAGTGTAGGTAATAAGCACTTAAGGATCAATCTAGGGAGCTAGCCCTTAAACCTAGAGATCTACCTCTACTATATGAAACCCATAGGCCTAGAGGTATTCCAATGTTGCCCAAATCCTATATTAGGCTTGAAAAACATCATTTAGGGTGCATTATTTAGTGACAATAGTTATATCATGCTTGGGGGACCATTATCCTAAAAACAACTTGTCAAGGTAAATGTTGGTCTTGACAACATTACAGTTTCATATGGTGTTCTACTCAGCATTTGGTGCCTCCATTCAAGGTAAAATCTAGTTGTATACCATTGTTTTGTCATATTCTTGTGTTCATACTTCATGTTCCTTACTAGGTCATATTATATTATATTTTTCAATCCCATCAATACAACTCTTCAACATAAACTTCCTTTTGAAGTTCAACATCCTCAACCTATTCTTCCCTTTGAAGAGCAAAAGGACTTCACTAGCCAAGAAGATTAAGAGAGTGAAGAGGAACTTGAAGATAACATGGCTAAGCAACATTCCTTCCCATCCTTTAACACTAAAAATCCCATCCATCTTGACTCATATGATGGCATTCCCCCTAATACTACAAAGAGTGTTCCTACATTTAATGGTGAAGGTCATGTCACTCCTAGTGAGCACATTAGGTATATCTCAAACTTTTGTAGTTTCCACAATGTCACTAAGGTCAATATTGCCATTAGACTCCTTACCATGTCCCTTAGAGGGAAAACACTTGACTGGTATAGTTTCTTGGTGGTTATTTTTGGCCAATTTTGGTCCAAATACCAAGCTTTTGCCTAGATAGATTAGTTGAGAGAATTTATTATTTGAGTGAATGATTAAAATTTGGCTTGTAAAAGCTTTGGAGGACTAGACCATCACATGAAATCATTTATAAATGGATGGGTTAGCTTGATTTTGCATTTAATGATTTAACTTAGGAGGCCTCTCAGATTCAAATAAATACATGAACATGATATTTTTGGTGCTTTGATCATGCTCTAAATTTTTTTTTATCTTGATGAGATTGCTATCTCAAGATATAAAGCTTCAAAGTTAATATAGCATAATGAAACATGTTCACAAACATCAATTTCAATCTACGTGAAATAGCCATTTGAATTCAAATGTTTCAAGGATAAATGCATGGCTAACAAGTGTCAAAATCTCATTTGATCATATCATAGATCAACAACACATGGTTGATAGCTTAAGTTAGTGGGCCCAAATAAATCTATGGTGCATGTTTAATCATACAATAAAATATCAATGACAAGTGGTGGGTTAAAGGTCAATGGATCCTAAAATCAAATACATGGATGACAGGTGTTTTAAGTACACTAAAATAGAAGAATGTATATGGCTTGTATTTATTTATATAGATAAAGATCAATGGTACAAGCAAGGTCAAGAAGTCAATGGAGCTCAAATAAAGTGTGAGGTCACCAAGTATCTAAATTTGATAGTCCTTAATCAATAATTTGATGGCCAATAAATAAAGGTGAGCTCAGGAAACCTCTGGTGGAGGTTGATAAAGTTATTTTTGACCTAGGCAAGTAAATGTGTAGGAGCCAAGTTTGAAGATGATTTAAATTGAACTAGAGTAGATATTTTAGGATCAAACATCACCATTAGATCTCCATGGAGGTAAAATAGGTATTGTAGGGCTTAATACAGAGATCTAAGATGGACTAGCAGTTGTTGATGTAAGACTAAATAATCTATGGATTTTCATCAATATAGTGACTAAAAAAAAACCAATAATCTGGATTGGTTTTCAATCTATAGTAAAGATCCATATCCAGAATAGGGTAGATGCAGATATAAATGAGATATGGTGGAGTGTTTCATCCTTTCACATAGTCATAGCTTTGATAAATGAGTACCTACAATCGCTAAAATTAGACATGGCATGGCTCTATCAGTTTGATGAACATGATGATTTTGTCCTTATAATGAAGCCAAGTGGAAGGTGGCATAGAATTTCATGGAGTAGATTGAGGGATTAGAGAAAGTAGTTGGAGAATTCAATGCTATTCATATCTTAATTATATTTCTTCCTTGAAAAGATCATGACTCATCATCTAAAAAATAGACTCTTGTCTTCTAGTGTATTTCTCAACCAATGAAAAGAATTTAAAGATAAATTAGAGTAAATGCAAGTTAACTTATTGATGAAGGGCTAGTTTGAATTGAATTAAAGTTGGAGCATTCATTACAAGGCTTTATATTACCCATTCTTTCCCATTTTTAAAGGATGCTCATTTTTTGGAGTATCAAGGGACTCTCTAAGATATTTCAAGATATACTCATCTTGATAAGGCTGAACCCTGTCAAGAATTTGTAAGAACTACCTCTTGATGTAATAAAAGATTTTTTTTACCTATCTCGCCTTAGATACATGTTGAGTGAGTTGTGCATGTTGTTATTGTGAATTAAAATATTCCTCATCTATTATCCTCCTTTATAACCTCCTTTAGGGTGTTTTCAAAATATTACAAGTTTGGATTAGTGTTCTGCCTAAACCTAGTCTATGAAACACTTATGCACTGAGATAGATTGTGAGGTTGTGCGAGATAGAATTATCTTCTACAAATCTATATAGGTTAAAACTTATCCTATTTTTCCATTTTTATTTGGTGCATCACTTTTTTGCTTTTTTAGGATCCTTTTCCCCCTTTCTAACCCTTTTCCCTATGAATAATTAGTTTAAGTGATCCATCCAGAGGAAGTTAGCCTTCTCCAAAGGTTCAGCCCCACCATAGGTTACCCATAGCATGGGGTTATCCCAATATTATATCTAGGATTAGGGGAGCCTAAATAACTCCCCCATAAGGGTGAAATCTCACATCAAAATAGTTTTTGGCATGCTTGATGAGACTTAGTATGTTGTTCACTTGTGAAGATTTTTGGTGTTCTCTTCATCCAATCAACCTTTGGAGGCCAGTGTTCAAACATCAACAGAAATTCTGATCATCTATCAGATAGTTTAAGTAGCCTAATTAAGTTTCTAATCATCCTAATTTGGTATGTACAATCAATCATCTTTTGAACAATGTGTTTATTCTCTACCTCAACATCACACTTACCAAGCAAATAATGTTTATGTGTTCCCCCAAGTGGACCTCAAATAACCTATTAGCTCTATCATGGCCTTTTCCCTCCTCCCACCCTTGCATAGGACCAAGGTTAGCCTCCTTTGCATTTAAATTAGTACTCAAATTCCCCTTGTCAAGACCAAAGTTATCTTGTTACATCCTTGTCTGGAGTCAAGCAAGCATTATTAGTTTATATTAAGTTGATAAGGGAGATTGGTAGGGCTTTAGAGTTTTCTATATTCATTCCTATCCATGTTCTACAAGAGGTAAGGAGTGATATTAAGTTATTCAAGAATATATTTTCAATTTGTCAGGGTGAATAATGGTCATCTTATATGAATGAGGACATAGTAATTATGAGAAGCATTATCCAAAATGCAGACAGTGTGTTGATATCTTATGAAGATCAACAGGTTCATTTTGATCAGTCTTATGTGTCATCTCCCCTTTAAGAGCCTCAATATCATATTTTAAGAGTTTTTAATGAACCCCTAGTCAGCCTTATCAAAGTCCATTCTTGTCAAATATAAAAGAAGCAATATTGGACCAAGGTACAAAAATCATGAAAATCAATGAGGGGGTTAAGATTAGACAACAATTCCCCATTCACAACATGGAGGGGATAGAAATATTCTTTAAAAAGTTCTATAACATGTGGGAACTAATTGAGGAAGCTGGCTATCCATGGGTTGAGAAGAAAAAATTGAAAGGGTGGGTATTATCCATTGAAAAAATGTTTGAGTATTGGGAGAAAGATTATGTCAAACCTGAGTCAATAAATTTTCCCTCTTTTACCCCTAAGCCCATTCCCACTCAAGAGAATGAATCTATTCCATCAAGGATCTTCTCTAACACATTCAACCCTATCTATGTCATGACCTCACTTGTGAGGCCGCCCTCTCCTATAACCATTAAAAAGGAATAAAAAGTGTTTGTTCCATACTCTTTTCCATCATGGAAATTAGTTCATAAGGGCACAAAGAAGAAGGTGTTGGTTTTGGATTTCCAATCACTAGTTCAAGAGCCACCAAAGAATCCATTCAAAGTCCCTAGCTAGAAGGGCAATCTCCTTAGCTAAAAGTAATGTAAACTACTTCACCCTCCCACCATCTCCCTCTTACATAAAGAGTCTATTTTATAAAGGATAGAGGAGGAGATTGCAATCATGGGTGAACTTGAAGAGGAAAACGTAAGTGTATATGATGAGGAGATCATAATAGGTGGCCCAATTCATTTAGAAGGGGAACAATTAGGTTTAGACCAGCCTTCTTGGCATGGCTTTGACACTAATGAACTCAATCCTAAAGAGGACAATCCTTAGGTTAAAAATAGAGTAGACTTTGAATAGACTAATGAAGGTCCATTCTACATAGATCAACAAGAGGATTAGAACCAAGTGCCTGAGGTTGGTCCAATTCAAGATAAGGTGTCAATTGAGGATATCCCTAATATGTTAGAGCAAGAGGAAAGTAGATTAGAGGTTGAGCAAGATAGGTGTGATATTTCAGACCTTGGATGGTTAAGTCAACCCTCATTTGCAGTTAAATATCAAGATGAAATCTTGAGTGAGGTTGATGAAAGAGACATCTCAAATGCTCAAGAGATGTAGTTTTATGAACATTCCAGTGAAAATTTTGAAGGGTTGTGGCAACGATTCAATGCCATAACTAAATATTCATAAGAAATTGAGGGACATGTCCTTCTTCCAATAACCTATGAGCATGTTACTCTAAGCATGATCAATCCTAATTTACACAAGGATAAGGGGGAAGGATATGGTCTTTTTGAACCACCAATTGAACCAAGTGTAGTTTCTCCCAAGAGCTTGAATGAAGTCTTCATGCAAGGCTTTCTCAAGAGTGTTGAGCAACATCAAGCAAGTGCTCTTACAGTCTAACATGAACCAAGATTGGAAGACTTGGACTAGTATGTCTAAATTGGAGACATGTTTGTTCCATTTAATCCATTATAGAGAAAATTAGAAGATGTTGGCCAAAGATGTTGGCTAATTTTAGCCACATACCAAGATTTTTCCTAGATAGATCAGCTGAGTAGAGTTCTTATTTGAGTGAATGATCAAAATATGAATTTTACAAGCTTTGAAGGACTAGACTGTCATAGGACATCATGCAAAAATAGATAGGTTAGATTGATCATGCATTTAATAAGTTCACTTAAGAGGCCTCTTAGAGTTAAATAAATGCATGGACATGATATTTTTGGTGCCTTAATCATGCTTTAAAAATTTAATATCTTGATGGGCTTGTTATCTCAAGATATAAAGATTCAAATTTAATATAGTAGAATAAAATGTGTAAGTAAACATCAAGTTTAAGCTATATGAAATAGCCAATTGAATTCAAATTTTCCAAAGATAAATGTACAACTAACAAGTGTCATAATCTTACTTGATTAGATCATAGATTAATGACACGTGGTTGATATGTTGAGTCAGTGGGCCCAAACAAATCTATGGTGCATTTTTAATCATACAATAAAATATCAATGGTGAGTAGTGGGTCAAAAATTTAGTGGATCCTAAAAGTAAATACATGGGTGACAAGTGTCTTAAGCACATTAAATTGGCAAAATACCTATAGCTTGTATTCATTCATATAGAGAAAGAACAATGGTGAAAGCAAGGTCAAGAAATCAATGGATCTTAGATCAAGTGTGAGACTACCAAGTGTCTAATTTTGATAGTTCTAAATCAATAAGTTGATGGCCAAATAACAAATGTGAGCCTAGGAAACTTTTGATAGAGGTCAACAAAGCTATTTTTGACCTAGGCAAGCAAATGCATAGGAGTCAAGTTTTAAGATGATCCAAGTTAAACCAGAGTGGATATTTCAGGATCAAACAACACCATTAGAGCTCCATGGAGGAAGAATAGTCTTTTAGGAAATAATATAGAGTTAAAATATGGACTAGTAGTTTTTAAAGCAAGATTAACTAATTTATGGATCTTCATTGATATAGTGATTATACAAAAACTAATAATTTGGATTAGTTTTCAATGTATAGTAAAGATCCATTTCTAGGTTGGGCTAGATGTAGACATAAATGAGATATGGTGGAGTGTCTCATCCTTTGACATAGTCATAGCTTTGATAAATAAGTACCTAAAATCACTAAAATCAAACATGGCATGGCTCTGTCAGTTCATGAACATGAGGATTTTATCCTTATAATGTAATCAAGTGAAAGGTGGTGTAGAAGTTCATGGATCAGATTGGTGGATTAGATAAAGTAGTTAGAAAATTCAATGTTGTTCATATCTTAAGGATCTTTCTTCCTTGAAAAGATCATGACTCATCATCTACAAAATAGACTCTTATCTTTTAGTGTATTTCTCAACCAATGAGAAGAAATTGAAGACTAATTGGATCAAATGTAGGTTAACTTGTTGATGAAGGGCTAGTCCAAATTGGATTAAGGGTAGTGGAGCATTCATTGAAAGGTGGCAGCTCATTTGTTGTTCTTGGTTAACATGCCCCCTCTTCTCTCTTCTCCCTTTCTCTATATTACCCATTCTTTCCTATTTGTAAAAGGATGCTCATTTTTTAGAGTAGCATGGGACTCTTTGAGATATTTCAAGATATTATTATCTTGATAAGGCTAAACTTGTCAATAATTTATAAGAACTACCTCTTGATGCAATAAAATATTTTCTTTACCTATCTCTTACCTTAGATCTATGTTGATTGAGTTGTACATGATGGAATTGTGAAGGAGAATATTCCTCATCCATTGTCCTCCTTTTTGACCTACTTTAGGGTGTTTTCAAGCTATTGTAGGTTTGGATTAGTATTCTACTTAAACCTAATCCATGAAACACTTATGCACTGAGCTAGATTATGAAGTTGTGTGAATTAACATTGTCTTCTATAGATCTAGTTTAGGTTCAATCTTATGGTAGTTTTCCATTTTTAGTTAGTGTATCACCTTTTAGTCTTATTAAGAGCCCTTTTCCCCTCTATAACCCTTTTCCCTATGAATCATTAGTTTAGGTTATCCATCAAGAGGAATCTTACCTTACATGAAGTTTCAGACCCATCATAGGTTACCCAGAGCCTGGGGTTATCCCAATATTATGATTGGGAGTGGTGGAGCCTGAAGAAAACCCCCACAAGGGTACAATATCATGTCATAACATTTTTATCATAACTTGGGATGATTTTGGAGAGTTTCTAACATCAAGGTTTGAAGATAAGAGTAATCACATGTCACTCATCCATCAGTTTAATGTAACTCAAAGAGCCCCAAGGAGATAATGCATGATTTTAATGAGAGATTCCAAAGGACTTGGCATAGGTTGCATCCTCCCATGAGACCACCTACTAGATTTTTGTTTCCCACATATTTAAGGGCTACTGGTACTGACATAGCCATAATATTATAATCCATGGGTGGCTACACCTTACTTGAAGCATATGACCTTGCCATTAGAGTTAAGAATGGCCTCATACAAGCTAGGAAGTTGTATCCAAAAGTTTCCATGACTCTATTATTTCTCTAATTTTTTCCCAATTTCCTAATGTAAATGCCAAATCAAGGACTGCTCCTAAGAAGGTAGATGATACCACTGATTAGGAAGCAAGGTCTAAGTTTTTAGAAGCTCAGCTTAGGCAATCAAGTCTATAACAAGGTGTTAAACAAAACCCCTACCCTTATCATCAATAATATGGTCAACAATATGGATAAGGGATCAGTAAATGGTAGCCTAACTTTAATAGGCCTTCCAGTGTATACAATCCTAATTCTAGATCTAATACAAGAGCAATGGTACCAATGCATAAAAATTTGGTATAAGGAGAAGGGTGGAAACAAGGTCAATTCATGGATGCCAATGAAGGTGGAGATAAAGATCTAGTTTCTAAAGGAGGAGTCACTCCTCAACTATCAGTAGAAGAAGAATTTATCATACAAGCAAGTGAAGGGTGGCAGCCCCAAGGAGTGAGTTTCACTAACTTCCTAGTTTAAGATACCTATTTTCTTAACCAAGATAATTCAATTACAAAAAACACTAGAGCTAAGAGAAAGGATCTAGAAGATGCTAATGGTGTGACTACAAGCTCAACTAGTCCTCTTACAATCTAGTAAGGCATGACTGCAAGTATGGTAGTTCCTAAAAATATTGCACCTTCTGCAAGTTAGAATGTTGGAAGGGGTACTTCAAATTCTTCAATGCCTCAAGCTATAAACAATTATTTACCTATAAGGACTCAATAAAAATTAATTACTTTTGCTTTAAACATTGTTGACTCATTGAATAATGTTAAGGCATCTATCTCTCTTTCAGATGTCCTTCACATGCCTGGCCAAAAAGAACTTTTGTAAAAGTAGCTATATACAATTCATGTTAGCTCTCCATCATCAAGCCATGGTTATGGTAATGTTGTTCTTGCCAATGTTTCTAATAACATTATAGAACCCTATACCAAATCTGAGAAGCCTCCACCTTCCTACCTCACTCTCACTATGGGGGATGAGCTTATTCATAACTATATAGTTGATAGTAGAGCTAGTACTTCTATAATGCCCAAGGTTGTAGCTGACAAATTAGGCCTAAAATATGAACCATATAGTAAGGGTGTGTTACAACCTGATGGGATACTTGTTAAATCATTAGGACTGGTCAAAGGATTGAACATTTTCTTGCATGATTGTCTTAATTTCCCCATATTTTAAGACATTGTGGTTATTGACTTTCCTACGCACTTTGTTATCTGCCTTACAAGGGATTTCACAACCAAGATAGGAGGATACCTCTTAGTTGATTGGTCCTTCTTAACCTTTAGGACATGGTATGGGACAAAGGGACCATTAGGACCTAACCACTAGCCAAATTTCATAATGAACCCTATATAAAAGTAATATCTAATTTGAATTGCGTCATCAATGATTATGAAAAGTGTGTTATGGATGATGGGACATATTCTAAGCTGTAAGTCATATCTAACTTATTTCTAGATGAGTATGGTGCAGACACCTATGAACATGATATATATACCTACTTTGAGTAAACTGACCTTGGCAACTATATCATCCATGAAGGAGCCTATGAGCAATCTAAGGTAAGCATTGAGAATTTTTTCTCACAAGTTTTTGAAGGCAATTAATTTATTCATGTGTATGATGATGATAGTTTGAAAATCATGATATATCAATATGGTGAGAAGAACAATGTCTTTCTGCCTGCACTTGATGAAGGAACCTTTGAATATGACATTTATGAGGAAGAAGATGACCTATGGCAAAGGTTCAATGACCAAAGTCAAGAGTTTAAATAGTTAGGGAAGTCAATCTCTTCTCCTAATGAGTGTGTATTTGATAAATATGTTAAAGAACCTAATGAACAGGTTGTTGAGTGTTCTATCAAGAATGAATTTAAATGTCTTGTTAAGCATGAAGGTGTATGTCAATCCTTTACTCAAGAAGCTACAATCATGAAAGAGTATAGTGAAGCCAAGACATAAGATTTTGTGTTCAAAGAGTAGTTAACATCTAAGCCTAATGTTGATACACTCTTATATGTATTGGGATAGAATGAGAACAAGTTTGATGATCCTATACATCAATAACATCATGTCTTAGAAAAGAGAAATGTTAAGGCAGTCTTGATGACTCCTAAGATACTATTTGACAAGTGTCATGTGAACATGATATAATTACATAAAGATACAAAGTATAAGAAGCCTCTTAGAGGGAAAGAAAGAGTGTCTTTGAAGTTTCTAATTAGAAAACTTGTACATAGTAGAATAGCCAAGGATGGTAATCTTTTTAACCACCAACATGAGCAAGTATTTGTTGACAAGCATGCTCTACATGATAGGTTGCTTTTATGGAGTATAAAATATGAAAGAGGAACCATTTTTTACCTTGTTTTTAAGTGTGGTGAGTTTTTATTTACCTCAAGTGAGGTCTTGTAAATATTAATGTAGGTTTGCTTTTGCTTATGTTTTGTGTGTGTTCCATAAGTATACTTGAGAACATATGTGTGTTTCCTTTGGTGTATTATTTTATGTGTCTTTTTTTATTGTTTAGTGTGTTATTAAATGAAATTGAGTATCAAATTTTTGAATAGGTTACTCCATATCCGAATGGATAGGATTAAGCTACTAGTCTTGGCATACCCGGCTTATCACCCCTAGGAAATCACCAATAATATTGATTATTTTGACCACAAGTCAAAATAGGCCAACCCCTATAGTTTAAAAATGTATAAGGGTCTATTAGGATCTTATAGGGTGTATCATGGTTTTATAAATGTCATTTGATGTGTCTTTAGCCTTGGTCATAGTCATTATTAGTCCCTTGTATCATTTCAGGTCATTTTGAGCCATTTAATGAAGCTCATATAGTTTTCTTAGAAATAAAAGTGTTATAAAGTGTATTTAAATATCCATGTGTTGTTTATGTGTCACATTAACTATCTTGATCTGAAAAACTATAAGTTTTAATGTCAAAATAAGAAAATTAGAAAGTTATATATAGTTTTTAGTTGGTTATACAGCTTATGTAGGTGTTTTAACACATGTGGAAGGATTTGTAGTGACCCTTCAGGTCCCTTAAACTCATTTCCATGATTTATCAGACTTTAATATCTCAAAAAATTCATAAAACCATTCTTCTACTCCATCACTCTCCTTAGCAAGTAGAAAAGGTCAAATGGTTTTCTAATGGTACAGCCAGAAGGAGTTAAATCAAGTTAAATTCACTTGGTGGGAGATATTAACATTTTTCTACTTAATATTCATAAAAATATTTATGGGATTGCTATACCAAGCTCTATGAACCATTGATTATAAGTTTGTTGCCTTTTTTTGTTTGCTCATTCCCATACCCTACAAGTTTCTTCTTTGTTTGAGCTAGTTTGTACAACCCAGGTACTATATGTGATTCTTAGAAGCATGAACATCCTTCTCACATGGTTATCAACTCATTTTTCTTCTATGGAAGTGAATTTATGATCAAAACATCTCATTTTTTCTATTTGAGGTTACCACTAGAGTTGCACAGTCAGTGTTTCACCTATTTCAGGGTCATTCTCATGTAAAGGCCTTTAGATCAAAGGGGGATATGATGTTTTCTAATTTTCATATGTCATGGTGATCACATTGTTATTATATAAATTAGTCTAAATAGTGTCTCATTAGAGAACATAGTCATATACATACATAATTAGACTCCCTTGTAGACATTCAACTATAGTCAGGTCAAAAAAGAGTCTTGCATAGTCATGAAGGTCAAGCATGAAAGCTTCAAGGTGGTGAGAGGTCTCCTAAAGTGAGAGAAACATTTTTTAAGTTATCCAAGGAGGTCTAAGATTAGTTGTATAAAAAATTCACCATGCACACTTTTTATACCTTACCTTTACATTCTTATATATTGTATGTACACCTATAGGTGGTCCTAATAGAGGAGTAAAAAGTTAAATATGAGGTGTTTGAAGTTTGTTTCCACCTTCATTGAGGTATTAATACATGGAGAACACCATAGCATAAATTAAGGAGTCATAAGGTATCAAAAAAACTTGAATCTTAAGACCTTAGTTTGAGAAAGTTGTATTTGGGATAAACTACCTTAATTCTTCCAAATCATGGTCTTGTCCATATTTGATGCCATCTTAAAGTAAGGTGACATGAGATCTAGATAGGTTTGAATGTTTCCATCATGTAGCCAAAGTGTAGGGGCAATAACTTGAAAAATAATATGGTTTTTTGGACAAGAGATGGTGATGTAAGAGGGTTTCAAACTTAATCAATCTTTCACTACAATCTTTCAGTGTCATCTATAGTATTGTTGAAAACCACGTGACCTTTCAATGAAATAATAACATGATGGAAGTATACCTTTAATCCAAGTGACCTAATTTGATGATGGATGAGATTTGGGACCCAAAGATCAATTGTATTTGAAACATATTAATCATATATGGATCTCAACATACAGGGGTCCCTTTGTCATCCAAATGATCACCTATAGCTAGACTATAGACTGATAAGATACCAAGAGTATATAGTTGAATGTTGACTAGACCTATGGACAAAAATGAGTTAAAATAAGTTAGAGATGATATAAATAACTTAAAATATATCTTAATGCATTGAAAAATAGGTATAAATCATGAAAACAAATCCATATATGGGGACCTCTTGGTCTAAAAAGGCACCTACAAGTTAACTATAATATGGTAGTGCATTAGGAGCATGATAGTTTAGAGATTGGCTTGCTTCTAAAACATGATATGAATGTGTAAAACCATTATATGAGCCTAAATAATCCAAAGAGTACCTAAAATGACACACACTATTCATGATACCATATAGGAAATGTCATTCGCTTAAGAAATGCACATATAATTTGCTACAATAGGCAGTTTAGCCTAGTCAAGTGGAGAAAGGTGAATTGAGATAGTTGGTAGGAATTTTAAGTTAAATTTATCATAAAAAAACCATTATAATAATTTTAATACTAACTTCACATTATGTTCATAACAATAAAATAGATAAAATAGGGTTTTAACCTTCAACATACAATCGTGACTTGAAGTTCATGCACAATTATCAACTTTGAGAAGTCTGCCTTGAGGAATTGGAGATTTGATGACCTTTTAGAAGTGATATAACATTAAAAATTTCCACATAGGGTCCCCATGACCTATTTTAACCCTAAATTATCCCATTTTTACTGAGATAATAATGGAAGTGCCCTATGTTCTGTCTCAAATAGAGGGCACTTTCAGGGAGGCAAAACTATAGATTTAGTATGGAGATGATAAGGAGATGTGTTGGGAAGTGTTGATACATTATATAAGGGTTTAAAAAGTTTTAATTAGGTATCATATAGGTTTTTAAGACCTCATAACCATTGTAAACTACACAGGGTGATTTTGGACATTAAAAACATAGTTAGGCCTATTAGGCCTAGACAAGGCCTAAATCCCTAAAGGGGGATAATCTAATTTAAAACACCAAGTGAACCTTATAAAGAATTTTATAATCTTAATAGGGATATATAAAGTTTTTTTGAACCATTATATTATAGAGATATCACACAGAATGTTCATTCTTAGCTCAAACCTATTGCAAGGTGTGTAGAATGCACTCCCAAACTGAAGCGGCTAATTTAAAGATATTCCACTAGTATGGACACATTTAATGAGACTAAAATGAGTTAGGATATTTTTATGAATTTACATAACATGTTTTTAGTGCTATTGGTCTAAGGTTTCAACATCAAGATTGTATGAATAATCCTTAAAAGTCTAAAACACTATAAACCCTCCAAAACCCTTGCATGAGACTTAATTGGAAAATTTTGAGTAAATATGTATCCAAGAGAGATTTTATTACCAAAAAATGGTTTTTGGATTAAATAATTCTCTCTCAATATTCATCCCATCCAATTTTTTTGTACCTTACTTGTATGGATAGGGT
Organism: Torreya grandis; assembly: GCA_037957365.1. NCBI lineage: Eukaryota > Viridiplantae > Streptophyta > Pinopsida > Cupressales > Taxaceae > Torreya > Torreya grandis. The sequence goes on from JARHVA010000897.1 coordinate 2,335,373, forward strand.
ATATAATAAGCTTTCTTGACAGATTTTATGTGTTGTGTAGGTGTAGAGGAGAGTTAAAGGATGAGAGTCATTATGGGATGTAAATTTTATTAACTCAACATGTTCATTTTTCATATAAAATTTTAATTCAAACACTTATATAAACTGATTCACTTCAAATAGTCTGTGGCAGATAATAGAAATGGAGAGTGACTACCGAGTGAAGAGGTGAGAAGTCCAATTGGGGGGGATTTTAAGGCCTACATAATATATTGGGAGGAAAGGAGACTCTTTAAATGTGTCATATAACCCCTTAAATATATTTTATTGAGAAACTTAAGACCAACTGGGTAATAAATGTGAAGACAAACTTGTAAAGCTAGTGATGGTGATTGCAGATGGTGAGAACAAGTGTCCAAAAGATGACCAGTGGCTATGGACACATATAAGGACTATTAAATATTATTTATAATCCCCATTTTATATTACATATGTGTCAACTCTCCATATTATAGTTTGGAGTGCTCAAGAGAGGCCTAATGATGAGGGCAGTTTCAAGAAACCATTTGAAGACCTTTATGCCAAGTTTGGAAAGTTATCATGCTTCAAGTGGATATTTTTCCAAGGAAACATTATATAAATCTATTATCTACTTAATTCCTATGAATCATAACTTATTTTAATGTCTTGACATGTGTTATTATGACCCTTGAGCTCCATTTATATTTCTCCTATCTCATATTCTATAAATGCAAGCCATTCAGGCTCTTGTATACTAATTCCACACCTGGTATGGTGAAGTCCTACTGGTTTGATGTTTTAATTTTCCTTTGACTAATATTTTTAATCTTTATTTAAGTTAACAAATATCTTTTCCAAGTGTGTGAAGTGATGTATGGTGAAGTCTAGTGATAAGCATTTATCCTTATCTTCTCTTTGTCCTTTCATGTTCTATACAAGAAGTTCTCACTCTAACAGGTCATATGGAGTGTAACTAGTGTGTTTGACTACCTTAAAATATACAAGTCACCTTAGTGTCTATAACTGATCTCTGGTTCACTGACCTTGAATATTTTCATGCATATCACCTCTATATTTGAAATATTAATGTTAGAGTATTCTAAGACTTTAGAGCTAGTATTGTAGATCATGTCTCTTAGTGAAAGAGTATGATGATCTTGTGGAGATATTTATATTCTATCACCCCATTATATTAGTTTACTTCCATGCATACTTCTATCTATTTTCACATAAGTAATTAGTTAATGTAAGTGATAAGCACTTAAGGATCAATCTATGAAGCTAGCCCTTAAACCTAGAGGCCTACCTATACTACAGGCAATCTAAAAGCCTAGAGGTATTCCAATGTTTCCCAAATATTAGATTAGGCTTTAAAAACTTCCTCTAGTATGTAATATTTGGTGATAATAGTTATACTATCAAGGTATTGCACTGTTTGTTCTGAGTCTTACTTTGAATATGGAGGCATGTTGACCAAATAATGGGCTAGAGGATCTTGGCTTTGTTTCCTATATTGAGTAGTGTAAAGAGTATAAGGATCCATCTCAAAAATTACATCATCACCATAAGGGTCTTGAACAAATTCATCTTGTGCCACCATATTATCATATCTTAGATTGTACATGGCTCTGTTATGAGCATAGTGAGACATTTAAATTAATGATGAATGTTTCACAAAAATAGGCTTAGAGTTATAAAAAATCTAAAAAGTGATGTCTAAAGGACAAATGGTTTGAACTTGGTCTAACTTGGTTTAAAATTTGAGTTGTATCTCCAGAAGGTCTATGTTAAAACTTGGTCTAAAATAGTCTAACACCAAATGTCTAATGTCAAATGTCTTACATAAAACGGTCAAGTGGATGAATAATAAAAAAATGCCAAACTTAGATACAACATGTTTTTAAAAATTCTAATTAGGTCTAAAGAAACAAAATTTGTTAGGTCTTTTTGGAAAACAAGGCACAAAAAGCTAGGCTCAAAAAAAGTATTGCTAGGTTTTTAAGAAAAGGCACAAAAGCTAGACTTTAAAACAAATTAGGTTTAAGAGGTAAAATATTAATCTAATAAATTTCAAACACTTTGACACAAACTAGGCATTCATATTTAAACAAAAACCTGATCATTTGGCAAAAGATAATGGACTCTAGGCACATGAGAGATAGACTACATCCCTCAAATTTAGGTACAAAAATAATATTAAAATCAAGCAAAGAATTAACCTAAATTTTACAACCCTAAAGTGAAGGGTGAAAACCTAAGCTGAAATTATGCAAGGCATAGGTATAAACCAATCAATGTTTACATCTAAACTTGTTAAGGCTAATTTCAAGCTTGATTTATAATACTAGCCTTCTGAAAATAGATAACAAGCTAGACAAAGACAAATGGCATAATGACACTAGACATAGATCTAAAATGCACATGTGATTTTAAATATTTAGGTTTTTAGACACAAGGTCATAATCCTTTGACATGAATCGAGCATCATAACGATGTTATTGTGCTCTAAATATATGATAAATAGTTTGTTTCAAGACTCCAATGCACAATACTCAAAATGAATTGGATAGTGTAATGACACCCTTTTCAAATAAGTTACACATGAAAAAGTTTGTTAAAATACTATGGTGTAAAATGGATGGCATAAAGCCTCTTCAAACAAAGGAGTGATGTATAAAGAAGACTTATTTTTGATATGCTATGACAAAAAAAAAGGTTTTGACTCAAGATCACATAGGTAAAAAGGATAAAAATGACATAAAAACCTAAGTGTAATTTCTTAAATCCTAAAATTGATAAGGTTGAATCATACTATTCTATTAATATACTCACTCTTGAGAAAATTTTAAGTTGTTAATCCAAAAAGTAAAATCATATAAAAAGTAGGGTTTTTAGGTCCCCTCTTCTCTCAAGAGTTTGTACTGTGACATAAAACTTTGGGCTACTTACCCTCAATAGTATGTTCACACTAAGTAGGGTTATCTAAACTATCAATTTTCACTTATTTCTAGATGGTCCCAAGTGTGGATAACACCAGGGATGTGATCATATCATTTATATCTACTTAAAATGGCTTGTTGTGAAAAGTTCTTGTCCTTTTCAGAACCACTATTGTGTGAATTAAATTTAGATGTGCAAAGAAAATAAACTAATCCTAATCTAAGCTAAATTCAACATATGATACAAGAATAAAAAATAAAATATAAATCATAAACTTTACACTTTAAATGTGCAATCTTTCTTCGTTGTGGTGTATATTTGATTTGCTCTTTAAAAATATGGTGCTCACTCTTCCAATGCAAAGAAGAATGGGTAGTGTTTTGATGTAAAAATAAATCTTTGATTTACGTTGATTCACTTGTGTATATAACTAACTTTGTTAGCATAAGTCTAGACTCCAATTTTTTGATTGTGATAGATTCTTGAAAATTAAAATTTATAAGTTTATTTATATATTTTTGGAGAAAGATGTAATGGTGTAGGATTATTTGGACTTTTTAAATGATCCAAATGATCAATGGTGTCTAATGAGTCCTCGCCCATGAAGATGAATATAATTTTAAATGGTTGAGAGAGCCATGGGCTTGGTTAGCTAAGACAATAGGACTAAATCAAATTTTTTTGACAACTCAAGGGATGAGTCATAGGAGGTTGAAAAAATTGTGGATTTGGTTGGGATGAGGGAGAAAAAGATGGAAGATGTTTGGATGAGGTGTAAAATTCATATATTTAATTTTAAAATAAGGATTTAAGTGTGCATAATTAACTAATTTGACTTATTCAATTATTTTGAATTTGGAAGAATATGTGATGTATTAGTAGAATAATTATTAAATATATTTAGGTGTATTTCTACACTAAATGAAATTTAGTTGTCTACATTTTCCCCTCTTCAAAATAGTGTTACAAAGCAATAATGTTTCGAATAATAGTAGAAGTAGAGTGTTGATGGTTAAAAAAGAAAACATTGCCCTAGATGAATGAAAATGAGTGTGATGATGACCCCTTGAGGGTTTATGCGGTAAAACATAAAAACGCTCAAAATTCGTGAAAGAAAAAACAAACAAAGAGATTTGGAGAAATGATAAATACTAGATGTGTTAGAATCGATGTCAAATTTTCAAGATTGGTTGCATAAAAAAGTTGCCTTTAGTTAATTAAAACTAGAGTATGGATTTGAAAAATACTATTTTAACCATTCAAAGACTGTACGCTTATTGTTTTGCTAATGATGTAGGGGTCAATTCAGCGATTGTGGGAATGATATATACCAGCAATAATAAGATGTGGATCTAAAAATAGGAAAAAAATATTGAAATTGCAAATGATTATTATGTTTATTTTACACTGATATATTGTTGTAAGATGTTGAAAATAAATTTGGAATGAATTGATTTAATGTTTCTATAATTTTAAAAAATGGAGGAAGAATGAGTTGTATTATGAGATGGGGGGAAATATTTGGTAATATAGAGGAATATAAGTAAAATAAATGGGGATTAGAAAATAATTTGTGTAATTTTATTTGATATTATTTACTAAGAATTGTGATTTGATAGATTTTCTTTGAGACATGCAAGGAAATACGGACCATAACCCACACCATGATCATCGAGTGAAGCAAGTGAGGAGATTCCAGAGACCTGAGAGGAGCTGGCCTCTAGTAAGTAAATTTAAATTTTGAATTTTTTTGCATTTATGAGAATTAATTAGGATTTAATTTAAATAAAATGAAATCATTGTTATCAAAATGATTATTTTATCATTGAAATCAATGATTTTGTGGGGGGTATATAGTAATTTCACTAAACATGGTAGCGATTTTGTAGAGTAGGGTAGCGATTTCATTTGAGGTGAAAATGGCAATTTTGATATTTTGGTAGTATAAAAATTGCTAAACATGGCATTGAAATCATTGGGTATAGAAGTGATTTCACTCGAGATAGTAGCAATTTTGGGAAAAAGGGTGAAAATCTAATTGGCCAAGATCAATAGTGAAATTGCAAATTGTGAGAGCGATTTTGTAGAAAATGATAAAAGTGAATGAACTTGAACATATTGAAAATGTTTTTATTTAATTTGTTTGTTATTATGGTTAAGTATTTGGAATGTAATGATAATGATGAATTTAATGCTAAGTAAAATTAATAAAATGTTAATGTTTATGATTTGCAGGAGGTATTACCAGTACTTGTTATGTGAAAGTAGAGATTTATAGTGATGGTGTAGATGGCAAGATTCATTGAGTATGAGTTTGGATTATTAGAGGTGATTAGACTACATATATTACATAGATGTTGGAGGTTTGAGTAGATATAACTCTATTAATAGTATCAGTAGAGAGAAGGCACAGTGAGACTAGCACATTTCACTTGCCAATGGAGGAGATGACTATTACACTAGAGGATGTATATTAGATTTTGGGTATCCTGATATGAGGGAGATGTGTTTATTAGGGATAGGGTCCATAATAGATTACATTATACCACATTTTTTGTGATGGTTTGATTCTGGTTATTAGATGTGGGATTGATGTAGATTATTATACCAATTTAGAGATGGATTCTCTTATTATCATACTCATGATTGTTGTCATTGGCATGTTACTTCCTAACAATAATGGGAGGCTATTTCCTATTGGGTTATTATATGTGATTGAGACATGATGGATATGGGAGAGATACTCACATGGGTTCCATGTACGTTAGCACACTTATACCATTATTTACATCATTTTGTATATTCAAGGCAGATAGAGATTGAGCCATATACACTACTACAAGTTTGGTGTTGGGAGCACATTGTGATAGAGATATCATTTGGATAAATGAACACACAGTTTGATGATGAACCATTAGTAGATGGATGGCATGTATTTCTTGGTACACGCATACCACATTTGAGGGAGCAAGAGGCTATATCCTATTGGGTTATTAAATGTGATTGGAAACATGATAGATATCAAAGAGAAATTTGCATGGGGTCCATGTATGTTAGCACACTTATACCATGATTTACATCATTTTGTATAGTCAAGTCAGATAGATATTAGGCCATTTATACTAGTATAATTTTGGTATTGGGATCACATTATAATAAAGAGGTCAGTTGGACAAATGAACACGTGGTCTGATGATGAACCATTGGCAAATAGATAGCATATTATTATTTGGACACACAAACCATATTTGAAAGATCAAGATTTTTATAGGAAGGTAATTGATGAGTTAGGTGATGACTAGATCATCTGAAGATCTTACAGGGAGATTGTGTTTTAATGGCCACATGATAATCTTCACATAGACTACACGATGACCCCTTGGTACATCATCGAGAGGCATGTTTATATGATAGAGATATATTGCCCAGATGGGGTGATGAGATAGTTTGGTGTGAGGCAACATATACCAGCTAGACCACATGTTTTTGCATGTTCTATGAGGGAGAGACCATACTAGGGTATGACTATTGATCTAGCCATCATCGATCATAATTGGACATAGTTATAGATTATTATATGGAGTGATCAAAAATATGTCATTGATGTGGGTGTGGTGTATGGTTATGTAAATTAGTGGGCTCGATAAAGGCCAGTGAAATTGACTATTTCATACACACCACCATGGATGTGGAGACAGAGATTGGTGGCTAGACTGAGTAGATAGCCATGAGGGACAAGTTTAAGCTATTAGATTAGGTGGGCTATTAAAAATAATAGAGGATGATTATGATCATGATCATGAGGTAAAGGACATGCTATGGACTCTATCTAGATTCATGATGTATAGATCATAGATGTGGAGGACATTGATATTTTGCATGAGGCAAGATTAGACACGGATGTTGATACAGAGTAGAGGGTTGGAGGAGATACTCTATTGGTACAGGTAGAGAGAAAATATGGTGATGATGTAGGATAGGATGCTACCATGAGAGTAGCTCATGACACCTAGGCAGAGAGAGAGTATATGGTTAGGTCTTCACACATTCCAAGATCTAGGGAGGAGCATGCACTAATTGATAGACTCTGAGAGGAGATTAGATCTCATGATAGAGAGATAAATAGATTACACTAGGAGGTTGATAGGTTATAGGGTGTAATAGATGGTAGAGAGGATTAGAGCATTGAGATTAGATGATTGTAGGTTGAGGTGGACAGACTATAGGGTATTATAGATGGGATGGGTGGGGATGTCATAGCGAAAGGATTAATTACTCAAGATTTAGAGACCCAGATGCCAGATTATATAATGCTTACATAATTTTATAGGTAGGAGGACACAATTGGGACTGAGCTTACATAGGTTATATTACTATTAGCCAAAGAGGATCAGATAGCTACATTGGATAGAGTGATGAGGGCCATGGAGTAGGCCACATACTATAGGAGTTTATATGAAGAGGTTGTATCGTGAGATCAGAGGGTACCATATTTTAGAGAGTACTCTATGAGACAATTAGCATCTACTATATATGTTCATCTAGTGGAGTCAGAGAGGTCAGTGGGATAGGTATACCATGTGATGCATCCTCCATGAGGCACACCATGATGTGGAGAGATATATCAGAGTTGTTACCAGAATCTAGATAACGCGAGTGCAATGAAGACGTGATCACACAAGATAAACAAGTGCACACCACAAGATGCTAAAGCAATTTGACAATAACAAGAAGATAAATTACACAAAACAAAATAGAGAAAACCAAATCTGAATTATCATGGAATGGCCAAAATGAGGACTACAAATAGGAGAGTACGAAAGTAAATCCTCCACAAAAGGTGGACAAGGCACACCAAAAATAGTCAGTAACTCCTCCATGAAAGGTGGTGACAAGGTGCTAAGAATAGAGAAGTAACTCCCATCAAGGGAGTTACTTATGACACCTATGACACATCTATGACACACACCTCCACATAAGCTAGCCTATCCCACAAATATAGGAAAACTCCATGTATGCACAAGAAATACAATTTCCTTAATTAATAAATAGGAAAAAATAAAAACCTACACTAATACCCCCCCATAAGTGCAACTTAGGTGGGAAGTGTGGAAATATAAAATGGGTCCCAGAAACTAGGCCTGATGAGGTACCCATGTACAAATGCAATCTCCCATAAGATAGAGAAAAGGAGAAAATCTGTAGGAAAAAACTCCCCCCCCCCAAAAGAGAGACATAAAAGAAAAAGAAGAGGCTAGAAGGCCCCCCTGAAGATGATGTTGCTGCATATGTAGACCGCACCCCAAGAAGAGCTCATAGATGAATGAACTTGTTCTCAGTGAAAGGTTTGGTGAAGATGTCTGCAACCCGCTCTGAAGACTAGCAAAATATCAAGTCAATGACCTGACTATGAATAAGCTCCCGAATCAAATGCATGTGAATCTCTATGTGCTTGGTCCACTGGTGCTGAACTGGATTCTTGCAAATCTGTATGGTACTCTGATTGTCACAATAAATGATGGTGGGCTGCCTGATAGGAATGCCAAACTCAAAAAGAATCCCCTGAAGCCAAATAGCCTCAGTAGTTACATTAATAGCTCCCCTGTACTCTGCCTCTATGGATGATATCACAATATTATTCTGCTTCTTGCTAGACCAACTGATTGGACCTGAACCTAGAGAGAAACTGTAACCAGAAGTGAACTTACGAGTCTGTGAATTCCCAGCCCAGTCTAAATCTGTATATCCAACCAAGTCAACCTCTGTGCCAAATCTGTAGTGAATCCCATATCTATGTGAACCCTGTATGTAATGCAAGATCCTCTTAGCTGTTTTCCAATGCAGCTCATGGGGTTCCTGCATGAATCTGGAGACAAGTCCCATAAATATGAAATGTCAGGCCTAGTGTGAGTCAAGTAGATGAGACTACCAACAAGTTGTCAATACCGAGTGGCATCAACCAATGGTGAAAAACAATCAGTCTCAAGCTTGACTCCTGATAGAAAGGGAGTTAGAGATGGCTTGCAATCAACCATGTGAAATCGAGCCAATAAGTCGAGAGCATACTTAGGCTGTGCAAGAGAAATCCCTAAATTTGACTATGAGATCTCGATGCCAAGGAAGTAGTGCAATAAACCCAAGTCTGTCATGTGAAATCTATCCTGAAGAGATGCCTTCACTGCTGTAATAGCCGATGAAGAAATCTCGGTGATCAAAAGGTCATCAACATATAGAACCAAAATCAGAAGCAAATCATCCTGCCACAAGAAGTAGACATTAGGATCAGAATGGCACCTAGTGAAACCCGTTGTGAGAAGGAAGGAATCCATCTTGTCATACCAAGCCTAAGAGGCCTGTTTGAGGCCATAGATAGATTTCCTAAGTTTGCATACTAAGGAAGAATCCTGAATAAATCCTGGTAGCTGCTCCATGTAGATCTCCTCCTCAAGTTCTCTGTGAAGAAAGGCACTCTTCACATCCATCTGATGCACATCCCAACCATGTGTTGCAGCAATAGCCAAGGTGAGTCAAATAGAAGTCATCTTTGCAATGAGTGCAAAGGTCTCTGAGTAGTCAATGCCTACCACCTGTGAGAAACCTTTGGCGCCCAATCGCACCTTATACTTATCGACCGACCCATCTACTGCAAACTTGGTCTGATATATCCACCTACATCGAACCATCTTTCTTCCCTTAGGAAGCGAAGTCAAATCCCAAGTGTGATTTTTGATTAAGGAAGAATATTCTTCCTCCATAACACTATCCCACTTAGATACCCCCAATGCCTCTCAAAAAGTCTGTGGATCCGAAACTGAAGCAAAGAAGGCATGTGGATCTCTCTAAAAATCCCCCCTAGTACGTCTGTCATCTGCGGGGTCTTCTGCCCATGTGTCAGCACTCTCAAGTGTCTATATGGCTCAAAGTGGCCTAGAAGTGGGTGAGTTAGGTGCTAACTCCTCATCCTCTGACTGATTAGAGGTGGATGATATTGCATCACTGTCCTCACTGTCTGAACTTGAAGAAGAAGAAGATGACTCTACCTCAAGAACCTGTTGTGGCTGATCTGAATCTGATGAGGAATCATCATGAAGAAATAGATCCGATGAGGGAGAAGAAGTGTCAAGTGTTGAGTCTCTAGGACTCTCCTAAAAATGGACACTTCTCTTGATAAACAACTCATGTGTGACTGGATCTAGAAGGCGATATCCCTTAATACCATTCGGATATCCTACAAAGATGCAAGGCTTGGACTGACATTCCATAGCTTTGTGTTTCTTCTTCAGAATGTGGGCCATGGCTAGGGATTTGAAAACTCTGAGGTGCTCAACATCAGGTTTCCTTTTATGCCAAGCTTCAAAGGGTGTTATCCCTTTCAAAGCTTTGTGAGGAACCCTGTTCTGAATGTAGCAAGCACAATTGATGGCTTCAGCCTAGTATTGTGGTGCTAAGGATTTGGAGTGAATCATAAAACTAGCCATCTCTTTCAAGAACCTATTCTTATGTTCTGCAACCCCATTCTATGAAGGACTGTAGGTGACTGTGCACTGCAAATCAATCCCCTCTGTGGTGCAAAATTGCTCAAACCTAATGCTGACATACTCCCCTCCATTATCAGTTTGAAGAACCTTGATGGATTTCTCACTCTGGTTCTCAACAAGAACCTTGAAGTCTAGAAAATGTTCAAACACTTCAGACTTTTGTTTGAGAAAATATATCCAAGTGTACCTAGAGAAATCATCAATGAAAGTGAGGATGTACTTGGCCCTTGTGAAAGATGGTTTGGGAAAGGGTCCCGATACATCACTATGGACTAACTCCAAAGGTTGTGAAGCCCTCCAAGCTTTGCCTCTGTCAAATTTTGCTTCGGGATGCTTCCCAAGGGAGCACCCCTCGCAAAGTCCTTTTGAGAATTGGACACGAGGCAAGCTAATGACCATGTCATTTTTACAAAGTTGCTCAAGATAGCGGTAGTTAAGGTGGCCAAACCGCTCATGCCACAATTTGCTAACTCCATCTGAATGAGTCAGCAATGCTGTAGGAGAAGAATCTGATGCAAAATATGAAAAGGTGTATAACCTGGCTTGGTGATCTACCCTTCCCACTGCCACTATAGTATCACTATACAACTCCCTAATAGATACTGAATCTGGTGAAAACTCAACTCTCATGCCCCGACCAATGTGAGTGATTTGGTACACTGATAGGAGATTGGTTGAAAGAGAAGGAACACTTAGAACATTGTTGAGTGTTCCTCCTTCCATTTCAACTGACCCTCTCCCTGCAATGGAAATTGATGTGTCATCACCCAAACTAATTGAAGTCATGCTACAAGGCTCTAAAGATGAAAACTCAACTAGTGAAGAGCCCATGTGGTGAGAAGCACCCGAGTCGATGACCCATGAAGATGTGGAAGCTGATGTAGCTACAAGGGCCTTGCCCTTTTCTTTCTCTTTACCCTTGCCTTTTGCCTTAGTAGAATCTTGGGTAAATGAATTTTGCTTGATGGACTCAGGCACACCTATGTTGTTCTTCTCTAGAAGATGAGTTAGGTGATCTATTTATTTTTTTCATGCACTTGTGTTCATCATGCCCTGTCTTTTTACAATAGGCACACTTAACCTTCTCCTTCTTAGGTTTAGCATTGGAAGAGAAAGACTCAGTGTTTTTTTGGCAGGATTAGTGTTTTCTTTCTTCTTCTCCTGGTCCTTGTTCTTTTTCTTCTCCTTTGTTGAAGTCTTATCCTTACCATTTCCAGCTATCAAGGCTTAGGGTTGAGTAGACTTCATTGTGCCCATCTGAATTAGCTTATCTTGCTCCCTAGTCAAGTCGGCAATGAATGAATCCAAAGAAGGCATTTTTCATGTAGTGCCAAGGGCACTTTTAGTGGCATGGAAAGTGGAGACAAAGATGGAATAACTTGGACCTAACTTTGCGAGAATAGAAAGAATGAGTTGATCATCTTTCTTCTCTATTCCACATTATTTCAATTGCAATATAAGGGCCTTAAACTTAGTGAAGAAGTCCTGTAGGGTGTCAAAGTTGCTAGGACTTAGACTTATGAGTTCATTTTCGAGCTCATGACCTCTCATCTCATCAAGCTTCCCAAACAACTTTTCTAAGGTGTCCCATATGTCATTAGGAGTTTGGGAGGATTCTAAGTGGAAGAGTAGTTTTGGAGACACAAACAAGCTCAGTAATCCAAAGGCTTCATCACTACGGTTGTACCACTTAACTTTTTCAGCATCTGTGTTAGGTTCTACTTTTGTACCCATTGTGATCCTATACAACCCTTTGCTTCTAAGAATGACTGACATTTTAACTTTTCATTCATGATAGTTGAAGGGTGTTAGGGGTTTGAGTTGAAAAGAATCTATTTTTAGCTAAAATTAGGTGAAGTTGTGTTGATTGCAAGTTGTGAATGTATGTAGAAAAGAGAATAAAAGTGAAGTTTGCAAGTTGTGAAAAAGCAATCACACACCCCCAAAATATTGAGCCCCCCTCTAAATATGCAAGTGCACGCTCAAAATATGTCAGACTCAGCCGAAAATGCATCTTAGAGCAATCAATGCAAGACAAAAGCAAACAAGACGTCGGACTCAGCCGAAAATGCGTCTGGGGAGACCCAAATTTTTGGCACTTTATAAACTAGTGCATTTTTAAAAAATAACAGGTCTACACTATGGAGAATTGAATTACAAGCACTTTTGCAAAAAATGGCACCCAAAACTGAGCTACCGTTTGCAAGATTTTAAAGTTACAATTTTTTCGTAAACTAGTGTTTTTGCAAAAAAAACACTAAAACATTAAAAAATGCCTATTGTGGAGAGAGAAAGTGGTCTTTCAACCACTCATTGGATTCGGCATGGAATGAAGAATCCAAATGAGGTTTGTGTGAGGGGGAATTGGCCTCCTACCAACCCAGGCCTCACCCTTCGTCTTCATAGGTCGAAGATACAAGTGGAAATTAAACCTCTAAAAATTACCAAACTGTCTAAAAAATTTATTATTCAGTCAAATTGACTGATTTTTATTTTATCAAGCCAATTTTTCACTAAAAAAGTAAAGTAATGACAGTTTGGACAGAATGACAAGTAACCTAGGGTGCCACATGGGACGCCAAGTAGGAAGGGGCGTCCAAAAACAACAGTCAGAATTTATCTTGTACAAAAGACAAAAAAAGACCTGCTGGAAGGTGTCATACGACCTGTCTGAGGGCAGAACTGAAGCGCCTTGCTGGAGACTGAGGCTTGGCTGGGCGCCGTACAAATGACTGCTGGAACTGACTGCAACTTGCTGGAACTTGCTGGAAAGGAGGTTGGCGCAGAAGTGAAGCCAGAAGCTAGGCCCTTTGCTGGAAGAAAGGATGTGCCACTTTTAATCAAAAAGTCAAGACAAGTGTGCAGAATGCAGAAGGTAGGTGCTTTTGTTGGTGCTGACTGCTGTTGACTCTGAAGTTCCTTAGAGCCACATAACAATGGTGCCCAAGAATAGCTGAACCACCCCCTGAAGTGAAGACAACCAATACACCCAAAGGCCAAAAACGATACCAGTAATGATATTGACAAAAAAAAATTATTTTAGACTAAATCTAGAATTAAAAAAACAAAGAGAACTCCACTCCTTTTGATTCCAAAATAAGCTAAAAGCATAATCACACACAAGATTACCGAGAAAGCTCTGATACCATATCAGAGTTGTTGCCAGAATCCGGATAACGTGAATGCAATGAAGACGTGATCACACAAGATAAACAAGTGCACACCACAAGATGCTAAACCAATTTGACAATAACAAGAAGATAAATTGCACAAAACAAAATGGAGAAAACCAAATCTGAATTATCATGGAATGGCCAAAATGAGGACTACAAATAGGAGAGTACGAAAGTAACTCCTCCACAAAAAGTGGACAAGGCACACCAAAAATAGTCAGTAACTCCTCCATGAAAGGTGGTGACAAGGTGCTAAGAATAGATAAGTAACTCCCATCAAGTGAGTTACTTATGACACCTATGACACATCTATGACACACACCTCCACATAAGCTAGCCTATCCCACAAATGTAGGAAAACTCCATGTATGCACAAGAAATTCAATTTCACTAATTAATAAATAGAAAAAAATAAAAACCTACACTAATAAGATATTCCTAAGACTAAACACTTTGTTAGAGGGTCGGGATGAGGCATAGATACAGGGGATATTTTGATGGATGGATTCATCGATGTATACATATTTTGAGATGTATCTTTTGTAAAAATACATTATGTGTGTGTGTGTGTGTGTGTGTGTGTGTGTGTGTGTGTGTGTGTGTGTGATGATGATGATGATGATGATGATGATGATTTATGGAGACTTTGTACTATGGATATTGGACATTGTTGGAATTTTTGTTATTTTGACATCGATTTATGCATGAGTGACAGATGTATGGATATATGGTAGCACTGTTATATTTTCTATATTTTCATTTACGCTGACATATTTTAATTCTTTCAGCATATTTATTATGGATGTATAACTTATGTAATGATTGGGTGATGTGTATGGATTTAGAATATGACATTGTTTCATATATTTTGTTTTTATTCTTTGCATTAAATTTTCAACAGTGTTTAAGTTTTAAATAACTTGATTTTTAATATAGCATAAAACACATTACCACCAATGATATTGAATGTAACATCCCCACTAGAATCTACCTAGAATTATGTGATTTTTTTAAAATTATAACCACATATTTTTTAAATAAATTACACCATGAGAATTTAATTAGTAATACATATAAATTACTACAAGTATGATAACTTTTAATAAGCATGTGACATCACTCATCACTGATCACTATCATCATAAGAAACACATCATAACAAAATATAGAAAGTAAACTATAATCTTCCATCCATGATTGGTACAGCATATAGCCACTGCTATCAATATACAATAATTAAATCTCATCAGGATAATTTTTTTAATAATAAATACTATACAATGTACAAATACAAGATATATGCCTCCACAAAACATGAGTTTTCCAAAATTCTAGTATCTATGGCAATCTCAAGTGTCACCTCCAAGTAAGCACTGTAATGGAAAGGGAGAGAATCATCTAAGCCTTTTTTCACACTAACCATGAACCATCTATCCCCTATAAAATCTTCCATTATAGAATGGTCCTCCCTTCATGGATAAGTAGATAGTGACGGTGTGAAAATCTAGAGAGACAAACTAATACCCGTGTGTTCTATGATTTTTTAAAAAATATGTAGTGTACCATAAAGAAATATGTTCTAACATGATACTACATAAACATGTAAATCAAACATATGAAATGATAATGTCTAAATAAAATTACTTTGACCAAAAAATTTAATAGTTAAAGATATATAAGATCAATCAATTTCAAACACACCACTTGATCAGATTACCTTCATCTGGCATTATGATGCTAATAATCTAGTGAAGTCTATCTCACTACTTACTCAGAATCAGTAATGTGAGATTTGGTTAACATAAATATAACCAATAGATTCATACAGATTATCTCCTATGAAAAAACATAAAACATACTAACTACAAAAATAATCAAATGCATATATTTAGTATGCCAAACATATAAGTGAATCATTATTTAGCATATAAATAACAAGAATAACAACTATAACTTATACCATCCGAGTATAAAATATGTCTAAATTGCAATTTTCTAATTACTATAAGTAATTTTCAATAAAATTTACTCTATGACAACCCATATTATCATAGTCTATTATTATTGAGTTTGTAGAAACCCCTGTTTTCCCTGAATTCTGATACTGAATATTTTTTTTCACTGTTGTGTATTTTGATTTTTTTTTGGTGTTTTTGCATGAATAAAAGAAAATGCATTTTTGCCAAAAAAATTTATATAAATTCAAATAAATAAATATTGAAATAGTAAAACTTATAACTGGCTAATCTAAGATCTTATTGTTCGTTTCAGATGATTATAATAGAGAATCTCTGTCATGCAATAAAAATAATATAAAATATTGTCTCAAACCCTAATTTTTTTGTAAACCCTAGATCTGGTACGGTTGGTATGGCTGTAATAAATAAGCTTTTCTCCATGCTTCTGATGATCTAGAATAATGATAGAAGTGCAGGCGCCCTAATGGGTATCAGCAGTTTTGTCAAAAAGATAGTGATTTACTCCAAAGAAAAAATGCACCTCTGCTGGTACTGTACTGCCTAGTACAGATTCGTACAAATTTCATATAGCAGTGATTAAAATAGTATGGCTTGGTAAGACTGGACTCCAAATCTCAAGAAAATTGTGCCACTGCTGAGAATCTCATTCTGAATAAATTTTGGATCAAACCCTGATGAATTAAATACTTGTGAATCTCTGTGATAACTTTTGTGTGAAATTATCTCTCTGTCTGGCAATAGATCAGCTGATATTTCACAACCTCTGAATTGCATACACTGAAGATTACACATTCTCCAATGCAAATAGAATACTAGAAACCCTTGGCTCAATCTTCTCAAAAAATACTTAGCAAAATTTTTGTCTTCAACATGAATGGCATGCCTCCCAATCAGAAACCCTTATATCCTCTAAAAGGTGTGCTTTCCCTAATTAGGGTTTCATAAATAAAAATTAGGGTTTTCTTCTCTTTTAATTTTTCCATAGTCTAAGACAAAATTTTAATTATAAAATATAATTAAAACGGCCCCCTTCATAATGAGCGCCCCCTTGGGTCAAAATGCCTAAGTCATAATATTACGTCAAATAATTAATATTTAATTAAATCAATTAAATATTAATATCTCCCTCAAAAAGTATCTGATTCTTGAACCTTCTGAAGCTGGTGAACAAAGGAGTGATTCTGCACCTGATCAGACCATAACAGGGGTGTTCCACTGAGTATCAAATATCCCTAAAAATAGGAACTCAGGCAAACGGTGTCTGAAAGAGCCTGAACAAAAGCCAATTGAAAAAATTATGATAGTCAAAGCCAACCCAAGCTCCATCAAGACCCTCTATCCATCCTATCAGCCTACGAAGGTCACATAATAGGCTAATCATCAACTCTGAGAGATGTCAACTGGAAGGGGACATGACAGTCTGCCCCTCCTGAAATTGCTTGTCCTCAAGCAATCTCAACTCTGGATGCTGCAAAATATCCCCACTCTCCCATGTAGCATCCTCTATTGGCAAATCTCTCCATTTTACCAAATATTCCCTGATAGTCCTCCTATGCAATTGTCTCTCTTTGTACTCCATGATAGACTCTGGTACTAAAATCAACTTTCCCTCATCATCTAAGGGAGGTAAAACTATAGAAGGTACTACACGGTGTCCCAACGCCTTCTTGAGGCATGACACATGAAAAACATTATGTACCCTGCTCTCTATTGGAAGCTCTAACTCATAAGCCACCTCTCCAACACGCCTCAGGATCCTAAAAGGACCATAATAACGTGGCTTAAGCTTCTCTGCCCCACTCTTCCCAATAGTAGACTGACGATAAGGCTACAGCATAAGATAAACCATGTCACCCACATCAAAAGATCTCTCTATCCTCTTCTGATCTCCGTACTATTTTTGTTAATTCTGTGCCTTGGCAATATTCTCCTTAAGAGCCCTCATAGTATCTGACTCTCCTGCAACAAGTCTCCATCACTCGGCACTCTACTATCACTCAGTATCAAATCCAAAAAACTCAGCACCTCATACCCGTACAATGTCATAAAAAGGGACATCTATATGGTCATGTGGAAAGTTGTGTTATAGCAATACTCACACAAATGAATCCACTTGACCCATGCCTTTTGCTGCCCTACAATATAGTTCCTGAGGTAACCTTCCACCCATTGATTCACTATCTCTATCTGTCCATCGGTCTACGGGTGGTAACTGGTGCTCGGCATAAGCTCAGTCCCACAAAGTCTGAACACCTCCTGCCAGAAGTGACTCAAGAACCAACTATCTCTGTCGCTCACGATACTCCGAGGCAACCCATGCAATCTGAATACCTCTCAGAAGAAGACATCTGATACCTGTGTCGTTGTGTAAGTAGTGGTGATCGGAAAGAAGTGGGCATACTTAGTTAACCGATCCATGACTACATATATGCAATCTCATCCTTGGGCTTTAGGCAAGCCCACAATGAAATCCATTGACAGGCATTCCCACTTCCTGTCATGAATTGAAAGTGGCTACAATAATCTTGTCGGGTACGTGTTTTCCTACTTGTTATGCTGACAAACAAGGCACTCATGCACATACTAAAGAACATCTACCTTAATTCCTTTCCATTTGAATCTCTCTCGAATCTATCTATAGGTCTTGAAATACCTGGGATGTCCTACAGTAGGTACATCATGAAAGGCTCGCATGATAATGTTCTTCACCGCTGATCCTGGGATCAAATAAACCCTATTCTTGTAAATGATCAAGTCATTATCTGGTGTCAATCATCGATCCCTCAACAATGTTGGATGCCCATGAATCCTTGGCATACTCTGCCATGATCATATGTCTCCAATCCTCAGTAATGTGAACCATAGTACTCAAATAAGGCTTGCGTGAGAGAGTGTCGGCCACTACATTCTGGGTGCCCTTGATGAAAGAGATGTCAAAGTCATATGCCTGTAATTTTCTCACCCACTTCTGCTGACGATCATTGAGATCTCGCTGCCCCAAGAAATGTCTTAAGCTGTTATGATCAGTTTTGATGCAAAATTTTTTGCCAACAAGATATTGCCTAAATTTTGTCAAGGCATGCATTATAGCGAGCATCTCCTTATCGTAAATGTTGTAGAGTCTCTCTGGCCCCCTAAGCTTACGGCTCTCATACACTATAGGGTGCTTGTCCTGCATAAGCACCGCTCCAATGCCCTCACCTGAAGCATCGCACTGAAGCTCAAAAGGCTTCAAAAAATCTGGTAGTGCCAACACTGGGCACGTAGTCATCAACTCCTTAAAACCTCATGAAACACTCATGTGCCTCAGGAGTCCAACAAAATGCACCTTTTCTCAATAAATCTGTCATAGAGGCTACATGTCGTGAATAACCATTCACGAATCTATGATAAAATCCACACAAACCTAGAAATCCCTGCAACTGTGTAAGATTCACCAAAGTAGGCCAATCAATAATAGCACGGATCTTCTCAGGATCCATCCGCACTCCCTCTGCACTGATAATATGACCTAAGTATAACAATTCGGTCATCCCCAAATCACATTTGGACTCCTTGACGTACAAGGACTCCCTCTCCAAAATACTGAGTATGGTCTCTAGATGAGCCAAATGCTCCTGCCAAGTCCTGGTGTATATAAGAATGTCGTCGAAGAAAACAAGTACAAACCTCCTAAGCAGTGAATGGAAGACTCTGTTCATGGTGGACTGAAATGTCACTAGTGCATTTGTGAGCCCAAATGGCATCACAACAAACTCCCACAATGACAACGAAAAGCAGTCTTCTCTATGTCCTACTCACGCACCCTGATTTGATGATATCCTGACCTTAAGTCTATCTTCGTGAAGTAGCATGCACCATGGAGCTCATCAATAAGCTCATCGATACGAGGTATTGGATATCTATTTTTAATAGTCCTCTTATTCAGGACTCTATAGTCAATGCACATGCATAGGGTGCCATCCTTCTTCACCAAAACAACTGAAGAAGCGAATGGTGATTTGCTAGGCCGAATGTGACGCATAGCAAGTAACTCCTTGATTGTTTTCTCGATCTCATATTTCAACTGCTTAGGATGCCGATAAGGAGTAATCATAACGGGCTTAGCACCCTCCTCAAGCTCAATAATATGCTCAGTGCCCCTGTCTGGAGGTCTCCCTGGTGGAATATCACTGAATACCTTATCATGCTTAACTCTCAACTACTGAATGTCAGGATGATACTCAGTCTTCTATTGTCCCTCCTGTATTGGTGCCAATGTGTACTCGGCAGCCCACTCTACCATGTTGTGTCTCATGAGCCTCTCCATCCGATGAAAAGAAATAGTTTTGATGTTGTTGTCCCGTATTGCCTTAAGAATATGTGTCTTCCCATCAACATCAAAATGAATCTCCATGTCCTTGAGATGAAGAGTGACTTCCTTAAGGGAATGAAGCCACTTCATGCCCAAGACCAAATCTATATCCCCCATGTTCACCACATAATAATTAGCCTTGAACTCATAGTTATTCAAGTGCAAGGGGAGATCTCTAATCATCCGCTCACACCTAAGAGTGTAACCGTCAGCCACCTTAACTCTAATGCCATCAAACTCCTCGGTAATCAGTCCATGCTTCTCCACAAATCTAGCATCAATAAAATTATGTGTGGCTCCTATGTCAAGAAGGGTTATGACCCTCTGTCCTGCCAAAACTCTACTAAGTCTGAATGAACCCTCCTGTTAGATGCTAGATAGGCATGCCTCCTAATACTGAAGCTCTAAATCTGCCTCTGCCTTAGGCTCTGAAGCCTCTGCCTCTGAATCCTCAAAACTCTCCTGTTGTTTGGAATTCTCTAATTCTGAATCCTCATAATATGCCCATATCACACGATTTGCCTTGCCCTTAGGCCTCAAAAGACAATCGTGATTGGCATCATAGGGACCTTTGCAGTAGAAGCAAAGCTTCTTCCTGCGTAGATCGTTAAGAGCCTCTCGATCCAAAGGTGGTGCTACTAGTTTGCCCTTTGAATCATTCTTAAAATTTGATTTGTCTTTGTTAAAGTCTGATCTCTCTCTATTTCTATTGAAGCCCTTATTGTCCCTGAATGAAGAAGTACATGTGGAGTTGAATTTACTGGATGGGGCTGCCATCTCCATACTATGCACCTTCTTCATAGCTTCCTATAATGAAGGAGGATCAAAGGCTTTGATCCAACCTCTCAATGGTTCGGATAAGCCCTCTATGAAAAGAACTATCAATCTACGCTCTGAAATGTTTGGCACCATGACTGCCAACCACTGAAACTCCCCAATGAAGGACTCCAAGTTACCTGTTTGTTTCAACTGTGCCAAATCTCGAAAGTAAACCTCTGGATCTTTCTTGTCAAACCTCTCAACCAACCTATCCATGAAGTCCTAGTACTCTGTCACCTGGTTATGCTGAAGTGTTACCATACCATGATACCACCAATCATGTGCTACTCCCTCCAAGTGCAAAGTGGCGTATTTGATAGCCTCTATCTCTGTCATTGGCCTTAATGCCAAAAATGGGTCAAGCTTATGAATCCAAGCTTGAGCTATCATCTTAACACTCCCGTCAAAAGTGGTCAAAAAAAGCTTGCCCATAGCCTTTTTTAGTTCACTGAGCTGGCCTCTAGGCCTCCTATCCTGTCTAAGTGACCTGTAGTGCTCTCTCCTCTGATTAACAAAATAATCAAAGGACATCCTCTCTCGAACCTGAGGAGCTAATAATTCCCACTCCTCATTTGTAGCCATGAGTGTATCTGCAAATAGGGGGTCTCCTGTCGCCTCCTCTATAGGAGCTTTTTCTAGTTCCTCCTGAACAAACGTAAGACGTGTAGGCCTATCAGCTGTCTTGGACTGAGTCAGTTGTGGTCTCTGATTAACTGTAGCACTCATGTTATCTCCTTGTTCCTCATTCTGTCTAACAAGTGGGTTCATCCTCTCTACCATAGTAGTAAGCGCCTGTAAGGCCTGCGCCATCTGTTGTTGTCCTATAACCATAGCATGGAAGAAGTCTTTGGTGTCCTGATCCTCATGATTCCTATGGCCCCTAGGTGGGCTACCCTCACGCCTCTCACTCATGATGACCAGCTGCTGTTCTAAACCCTAGTCGCCTTCAAGCAAGGCTCTCCTACATGTGTAATACCTGTGTGGTCCTAACTCTTGTGGCTGCAAATGATTGCTAAACCCTCAGGATGGCAGGATTTAGCTCTGATACCACTGTAGAAACCCCTGTTTCCCCTGAATTCTGATACTAAATATTTTTTTGACTTTTTTGTGTATTTTGATTTATTTTTGGGTGTTTTTGCATGAATAAAACAAAATGCATTTTTGCCAAAAAAATTTATATAAATTCAAATAAATAAATATTGAAACAGTAAAACTTATAATTGGTTGATCTAAGATCTTATTGTTCGTTTCAGATGATTACAATAGAGAATCTCTGTCATGCAACAAAAATAATATAAAATATTGTCTCAAAAACTTGATTTTTTTGTAAACCCTACATCTGGTACAGCTGGTATGGCTGCAATAAATAAGATTTTCTTCGTGCTTCTGATGATCCAAAATAGTGCAGGCGCCCTAATGGGTATCAGCAGTTTTGTCAAAAAGACAGTGATTTACTTCAAAGAAGAAATGTGCCTCTGTTGGTACTGTACGGCCTGGTACATATCCGTACAGATTTTGTACAGTAGTGATTAAAATAGTACGGCCTAGTACGGCTGGACTCCAGATCTCAAAAAAATTGTGCCACTGCTGAGAATCTCGTTTTGGATAATTTTTGGATCAAACCCTGATGAAATAAATACCTGTGAATCTATGTGATAACTTCTTGTGAAATTATCTCTGCCTGGCAATAGATTAGCTGATATTTCACAACCTCTGAATTGCATACACTGAAGATTGCATGTTCTCCAATGCAAATAGAATACTGGAAACCCTTGGCTCAGTCTTCTCAAAAAATACTTAGCAAAATTTTTGTCTTTAACATGAATGGCACACCTCCCAATGAGAAACCCTTATATCCTCTAAAAGGTGTGCTTTCCCTAATTAGGGTTTCATAAATAAAAATTAGGGTTTTCTTCTCTTTTAATTTTTCCATAGTATAAGACAAAATTTTAATTATAAAATATAATTAAAACGGCCCCCTTCATAATGAGCACCCCCTTGGGTCAAAACGCCTAAGTCATAATATTATGCCAAATAATTAATATCTAATTAAATGAATTAAATATTAATATCTCCGTCAAAAAGTATCCGATTCTCGAACCGTTTGAAGCCGGTGAACAAGTGAGTGATTTCGCACATGATCAGACCATAACAGGGGTGTTCTGCTGAGTGTCAAATATCCCTAAAAAATAGGAACTCAGGCAAACGGTGTCCGAAAGAGCCCGAATGAAAGCCAACTGAAAAAAATTTGATAGTCGAAGCCAAGCCAAGCTCCATCAAGACCCTCTATCCATCCTATCAGCGTACGAGGGTTGCATAATAGGCTAATCATCAACTCTGAGAGATGTCAACTGGAAGGGGACATGACAGAGTTCAACTACTCTATACAAATAATTAATCAAACAACATCAAGAAACAATTATCTTGAAGTCCTAATTTCATGCTCTCTCATTTAGATGTCTTGTTATTTAAGGAGTTATGTACGTATATAATTGGTGTCATACTCTTTTAGAGTCCATGACTTTGTTTATAACATTTAATAGGATTATAGGCATATACCACCATATTTTAGTACACTTTATACCATTTGCAATAGACAGCATTTACAGTGGTATGTATAATACTAATCACTATTAGTAGTTATATTGTTATAGTTTATATGATATCACTTGGTATGTAATTCAAATTATAGTTACAGATTTTATTTTGATAGATTATGTAAACTATCATATTATACTATAAAAGATTCAAAAATTCCCTCAAAACCAAACCATCATATCCTCCATTACTTAGGGGATTTTCTCCTATTATCTATAAACAAAATAAGGAGGATTTCGCTAAATTATGTAGTTAATTTACATTATCTATTGACTGAATATTATAGATATCCAAAGATTACAAACCCCTTTTATATATCTCCCTCCATTAATAACATATTAAACAATCAATTCTATGCGATTACTAATAAACTACATGAGACTGGTGCATAGGATTACTAGTTTAAGATTTAACTGTATAAATTACAACATGTATAAGATATGCATCTAGTAACATACAAACCAGTTATATCCCATAAAATTATAACTAGGTTGGTATCACTTAGCAAAATGTGATACCGCATATACTTATAAAATTATCCAGTAACACTTAGCAACTTAACCCAATTATATAGCGATTACCACTTATACAATATAATACTCAGGTTTGTTATATCCCATAAAATTATGTACACGTCATAATTATATAAGATATAATACATAATTTAACCCCGTATAAGATTTCAGATTTTACCATACTGTAACAGAAGTTAGGAATTTCTCATGAAGATGCAGCGTGTAAGCTCGCTATTATATTGGATGGGAATGTTTCTCCACTTAAGTCAGTTTTTTTTGTTTAATTAGAGATAAATAATGTTATATTTTTTTGCTATGTTGATATTACTATAAATATTTAACCTTGCATTTCATAAATACATGGGGATAATATAAACTTAGATATATACATAAATTCCTTTGTTACTATGCAATAAGTCACTGCAAGTATAATCATAATTAAGGAAGTAACTACATGTATAATTATTTTCATTAGCTTATTGATTACTATGATTTTAACTATTATATATCAATTTTCAATCTGCAATTAATATATTTTATTTTCTTCGCTACAATTACGATCAAACCTATTTGTTATTATTATGGTGCAGTATATATATTCTCTTTTATCTACGTACGCACAAATCACCTTATACTTCCTAATTTGTTGTTTTCAAATAGTTATATAGGCTTACTCATTGTCATCAAACCTATTTTGTATATTTTATAGGTTTGCAATAATAGTGAATCCTACCAGCTTTAATAAAGGGTTATTGTATTATGTTTATATAGTAAAATTATAATTCAAAGGAATATTAGTATAATAATGAATTTAAGAGTATTATGGTGTTTTACAGCATATAAAAATGGTTCAACAATGACAAATAAACAGATAGGTTGTTATGCTTCTGAGAAATACAAACTAAACAATATGTTTTGTAAAAATTTTAGACTTTCAGATTAGCACCTACCTCAGAAAAACTTCTTCTTGGTATTTGATAAGCCTCATTTCATCTCGGCTCCTTTCTTTCCTTCCATCCCACACTATCTTCCCTTCTTCTCCTCTGTACCTTATTCTTATCCATAATTTATTCTTCTCCTATATCTTTTGCCTCCCTTTTTTCTTTTGAACTCTCCTCTACCCCTGTTGTGCCTCACTTCTCCTTTTTTAATCTTTTTCTATCATAAGGAAGGCATAGCTTTATGTTTCCCCCCACCCGCCTTTTTTTTTTTTTTTTTTTTTTTAATTTTAAATTTTTATTCTATATATTTCTTTTTGTTTTTCTTCCATTTCTAGATTGATTTAAAAGCTTATCCCTTTTTTTTAAATATAAATATGTATTTCCTAAATAATGCTCTTTTTTAATTATAAGAAAAAAACAATACAATTAGTTTATCTATTTAATTCTCTTTTTTTGTTTTTTTATTTATACATTTAATGTTAATTAATAATAATTATGACTCAATGATTAACTCATTAATCAAATAAATTCAAATATACTTTAATTGCTAAATTACATCACCAAAAGCATTAATGGTCATAAATGCAATCATGCAAGATGAGTTTCATATAACCATTAAATTAAGCTAGCAAATCATTGGTAAATGATTATTTAAAAGCAAGCAGTATCAAAACACACTATGCTAACCATTCCATTATGTATCTGTTTCTACTCGTTTTCGCTTTTTTACATTCAGAAGAAATAAGAAACTAAAGATAATGGTCGGGGTTAGATGATACCCGGATGAAGTTGTGCACTGTATCTAGACGATTGAAGGAGCTCCTCTTTGGCTTTGAAGGACGACACCTGTAGATAAGAAAGACTTAAACAAAGAAAATGTTAGATAGATATATGGTGGACTGCCGAGCAAAGCTCGGCGCCAGAAGTGCAAAGACTTCCTTGAGGGATGACAGTCCACTTATTTGACAAAAGAGTGTTGGATAAAGAGAAACAATGAAAGACTGAGAAACAAAAAATAGACAAAGCGTACATGTGTTCTGTTGTAAGTCTTCCACAGTCGCTGACATCGGTAGTTCTTCCGGCATCGATTGGTCAAGGTTGTCGACGTCGGTTAGTCTACCGACGTCGGTAGGGGCAATGGTCGATGTCGGTCAGGGCAATGGCCTTAGACGGGTTTTGGACGGGTTTATGGTCGACAGAGGGGTCTGGTAGGAGTCTGGGTATATTTAATGGCTTGTGGGGGATTGCAGGACAGTGAATATGGTCTGGGAAAGGGCTAAGGTAGATGACAGGGGTGGAAAGAGAATAAGAATGAGAGGAAGGCCTCGGGAAGAAAGTCAGGTGGTCTCAACAGTACTCAAAAATAGCCAATAGACTAATCACCAATGCATTCTAAAAATACTGAAATATAAACTAGAAGAATACTTAGCTCTTAGTGGAGAACCAGAAGTGTAAAAGACTTGTTTCCATTATGGCTGATGTAGGAGACTTCGTGCAATCTTCTAATCCAATGTGAAGTGAATTCTGTAGAGTTTCTTAGCCTGAAGAGTGATGATAGAATGTTGATGCCTGCAAAGAGTCGAGGAGCAAGAGAATTCAGATTCTGGGAGCAAGAGAATTCACATTCGGGTCTGTAGTCGAGGTCATATTTTAGTTTTAAGCAACCGACGTCGGCGATACCACCGGCGTCGGTTGACTGTTAACCGACATCGGCGGCTAGAGAATGGAAAAAAAGGCTATTTTTAGCCTTTTGCCCATTCTTCCATCTGCCAAGTTCGGTTGTTGTTGTTAAACGGTCCAAAGGCGGGTTTAATAGGTGCGAGAATTAGTGGGAGAGTTAAAATTAGGTCTTAGGTAATTATGATTAGTCATAGGGTGATAAATGGCCTAAGAGCTAGGAATCCAAGGTGAGGTGTCTAGGGGGGATTATTAATTTAAAATAAGTATTTTAAATTAATAAAGTATAGGTTAGGTATGTTGAAATTAGAAAGGGACCAAGGGGGGTTGACACTATTTTGGTGTCTACATTTGCCCCTTTTTGTCTTGTTGGTTGTTCTGACGAACTGCAAGACAAAAATAGGAGTAAGTTGCCCCAGGTATGGGATGAAGTGTAGGTTGTTCCGGGTAAGGGATGAGGTATTCCCCCTCAAAGCGAGAGTCGAGGAAAGGTAACCTAATATCGAGTGTCGATTTGATAGGTAGTGGATGCGTATGGTGAAGTTGGAGTGTGAACGTTGCAATAGTTGGGATTGCGCGTATACCACTTCACATGATAGATAGGTCAAATTGTCGCAATCAAAGGTCGAAGAGTGTTAAAATTAAAATAATCGGTCTCTAGCATTTAGTCGTAGCTGATTGGATTAAATGATCAGAGCTGTATCCCCAATGGTCATCGTGTTCCAAGTATCTCAGGCTCAAGAAGTGCTCTTAGAAAATATGAAAATGTCACACATATCGGGGATCAACTGGAGTGTGGTCTGACAATACGTGTGAGGGTCATAATATGGGTTGCGCACAATCTTGCTAACTATTCATGAGGTAGCATATATGCAATCAAAACAACCAAGGCAAAGTCGTCTCGAAAGTGGTCGTGGTCTTAGGAGATAGTCATGATCTCCAAGGTCATTGGTTGAGTTGGGTTGAGATATAAGTGATCTCAAGAGTTGTGTGTTGTGGTTAGGGAGATGTATGTGATCTCTAATGTGCCCCATGAGAAGTCTAAGGTGACTTCTTTCAGTGTCAGGGCTGATTGTTTGGTCATTATTTTGGGTTGGTAGAGATAGTTGGTCCATTAGATGTATGGACGAAGGAATGGCCGAGCTAACCTCAGAGGACCCCATGTCAACTGAGTGTTGCCTACATAGCCCCTATTTGAAGGGCCTCAGGCCAATGTAGTTTTCCCCAAAAGGAAAGAAGAGAGTCGGTTATGGATGTGGGTTAGACGAGGTTAAGTCATGGTTAAAGGTAATATGGTTGGTCCATCAAATAGACGGACAAACGACTGTAGCTGAGCTAACCCCAAAAGACATCATGTCAACTGAGTGCTGCCTACATAGCCCCTGTTTGAAGGGCCTCAGGCCAATGTAGTTCTCCCTAAAAGGGAGGAAGAGGGTCGGTTATGGATGTGGGTTGGACTAGGTTAAATCATGGTTAAAGGTAATATGGTTTATCCATCAGGTAGACGAACAAATGAATAGATGGATGACGTCATTAGGGAGATGAAAAAGCGAATGGATGGCCGAGCTAACCTCAGAAGACCCCATGTCAACTGAGTGCTACCTACATAGCCCCTGTTTGAAGGGCCTCAGGCCAATGTAGTTCTCCCTAAAAAGGAGGAAGAGGGTCAAAGGGTTCGATAATTGGTTTGGTCATGTTAATGGTTTAGCACTTCCCATATGTCTAATGGTGCATGCTTAAAATAATGAGTGTATGATGATGTTACAGCCTTTTCCATGTGATGTGATGGTGTATTCTGTAACATTGGTTGCGTGGTTTTTCATCCCTAGCAATTTTCCATATTGGTGATGGATGTATGCTAAAAATGAAATGAGTATGTTTATGCTTCAGTAAGAAATGGTTTATGCTTAACATAAATTGTGTGGTTGATAGTTTCCATGTGTATTGGTTTCCATAGAAACTAGTGTGAATAGGCAATGATAATGTTAGTGGTTTGAAAAAGGTTTGGTTGGTTTGGTTTGGTTAGGAAATGATTTGGTTGTATGTGAAAAAAGTGTGTAAGAAGTGAAAGGCACGTTGCTCTTTCATTGACAAGGACTATAATAATGGCATAGATAGGGTTTTTGCAAACAAAAGCCCCGTTCATGCATTACGTCATTGACCATTGTTTGTGTTAGAGAAGTATTCAAATCACTCAATGTTGAGTGAGCTCAAAATCCCTTGGGTATGTTGGGATAATAGGTTTGATTATGTGGGATGTGAGGATAGCGTAACCCTTTTTAGCAAGGATAACTTTGCCCTTTTTATAAGTGACCCTGAGAACGACTATAGGCAAGTCCATGACTTAATTTTTTTTTTTTTTTTTTTTGGGTAGACTGATCGATGCGAGAAGTCTACGTGGGGATGTTGTTTTGTTTTGTGGTCATATGTGAAGCTGATCAATGCGAAAATCTTCTAAGAGAGTGTTGTTTGTAGCTAAATTTAGGTATAGCCATCCTTCGAGGGAGTGGTCTATATTTTGCTTTGTGTGGTTGAATGTCTTTGAATAGTTGTCCTTCAAGGGAGCAGTCTATCAATTACAGCAATGATGTAGTTGTCCTTCGGGGGAGCAGTCTATATTTATAGTTTATGACCTTTGGTTAGGCATCCCAGTTTTATATGTTTTGTGGACTGAAGTTTTAGTCATGGACTAGCCTATAGAGGTTTAAGGGTTCCCCTTTTATTAAGACAAAGCATTCATGCTTGACATAAGGGTTGACTAATGTTTGTAGGAAAAAGGGTTGAAAGGAATAGGGACGAGGATGATGGGGGTTGCCCAAGGGACAAGCTCAAGTTAAACGTCAAGTGAGTAATTACTTGATTAATAGTAAAATGATCGAAGATGTAGGGCATTAAGGGGTTCAAGTTCTGGCCGGCCTTCAAGAGAAGACAGACGATAAGTCCCTGATCCATACTTGTGTGTTATGATACAAGGTCTAAGCCAATTAGGAGCAAACTTGCCTCGTTTACTTCTTTTCATATTGGTCATGTGTTGGTTTTCTTTGAGGACAACATCTCCGATTTTGAAATCTTGTTCTCTCAGATTTTTGTTATAGGCACATTGGAGGCGATTTTGGTAGATATGGAGATGGTTGAGGGCAGCAAGGCGACATTCGTCAACTCAAGTTGAGCCAACCGATCTTGATGAAAGCCATCGTTAGAAAGTATGTCATGCAAAGAGATGTGTAAAGAATGTATTTGTATTTCAAGAGGTAGGATAGCCTCTATTCCATACACTAGAGAGAAAGGTGTAGCACCCGTAGGGGTTCGAATGCTAGTGCGATAGGCCCACAAAGCGAAGGGAATGTGAATGTGCCAGTCCCTTCCAGTGTCGTTGACCACCTTCATTAAAATTTTGGTTAAGATTTTGTTGGAAGCCTCAGCCTGCCCATTTGTTTGTGGGTAGTAAGGCGAGGAGAAGCTGAGTTTGATGCCAAATGAGTCACAAAGTTTCTGGACAGTTTTGTTTTTGAATGATTTGCCATTATCAGTGATGATTTTGTGAGGTACACCGAAACGATAGATGATGTTGTTGTTGATGAAGTCAACAATTTTGTCAGCTTTAGTGGAGACGAGGGGAATCGCTTCCACCCATTTAGTGAAGTATTCAGTTGTGTTGATAATGGACTGATGTCAGAGAGATGAATGGGGGTTAATTTCACCGATTAGATCTAAGCCCCATTGTGAAAAGAGCCAAAAGTCCTTAGCAACTTGTAGAGCATGGCTAGGGACGTAAAGTAAGTTAGAGTGTTGTTGGCATTTGATGTAACGCTGAACATAGTCACTGCAGTCTTGGTGAAGAGTGGGCCAATAATAGCCCAGGTGAAGGATGCGCTTTGCAACCGCGTTACCACTGAAATGCCCTCCACAAATCCCATCATGGACTTGTTTGATAGCGTGAGATGTTTCAGTGGAGGTTAGACATCAAAGAAGGAGGCCATCAAAACTTTGTTTATAGAGAAGACCCCCTAGCATAGTATATCGAGTTGTGCTATTGATAAAAGCCCGTTGCGCATTGCTAGAGAGATCAGGGGGGATAATAGAATAAGTTAAGTAGTCCACAAGTTGTTTATACCAAACATCCTATGGGCTAGAGTCGATAGTGCTGACAAATTTGATGTTAGTGGAGATATATGAAGGTAACACTAAATGATGTACCGTAACATAAATTCTAGAGGAAGATGATGAGGATGGAATGCGTGAGGCGAGAGAAGCCATGGTATTAGCAAACTTATTCGTAGATCGAGGAACAGTTTGCAGGAGGTAATGGTTAAAAGATTCTAGCAGGTTGTCAACACCGTGTTTGTACATTTGCAAAACTTCATTTTTACAAAGATATGAACCGTTGATTTGATTGACGACTAGTTGTGAGTCGCCAAAGATGTTGATGGTCTTGAAGCCTAGGAAAAAGGTGGTTTGAAGTCCTAAAATTAAGGCTTCATATTCAGCCATGTTGTTGGTACATTCAAAGTCAAGTTTGAAAGATAGGGGCATGAGCTCACCATTATGAGGGATGAGAATGACCCCCGCACCCCCACCGTGTTAACATTTAGACCTGTCAAAGAACATTGTTATTTGATAGAAAATATCATCGATGGATAATGTGGTGATGGATTCGTCAGGGAATTCACAGTGGGAAGGTTGGTTGTCAAGTAGAGAGGCATCCGCTAATTGGTCAGCGATTATTTGCCCCTTTATAGATTTTTGTTGGATGAATTTCAAATCGAACTCAGTAAGAAGCATGAGCCAATGAGCCATACGTTGGTTTTGGTATGGCTTGGAATGCATGTATTTGAGGGGGTCAGTGTGGGTGATGACATAAGTTTTGTGATTGAGAAGATAATGACGGAGTTTGGTAGTGGCAAAGACTAATGCCAAGAAAAGTTTTTCGGTATGAGTATACCAAGTTTCATAATTAATGAGCATTCATCTTATGTAATAAATTGCTTGCTCACGATGTTGTTCATCTCGATGCGCGATCATGGCACCTAAACAATGATTTGTTGCTGAGATGTAGAGGTAGAAGGGTTGGTCGTCTTTTGGTGGAATAAGGACTGGTGGAGAGACAAGATAACGTTTAAGAGCCTCAAAAGCCTCTTGGCAATCCTTATCCCAATTAAAGGAGACATCCTTCTTGAGGAGGTGATGAAAGGGTTGACATCGGTCGAAAAGATGTGAGATGAAGCAATGAATAGATTGGAGCTTCCCTTGCAGGCTACAGAGTTGCATTAGATTGGAAGGTGGCGGCATCTCGAGTATAGCTCAAATTTTAGTGAGATCAATCTCAATGCCACGAATAGAAACGATGAAGCCCAAAAGCTTCCCTAAGAAAACCCCAAAGACACATTTCTTGGGGTTTAGTCGAATGTTGTATTGGAGGAGGTGAGTGAATATGATTTTGAGAATAGTTAAATGGTCATGGCAGAGTTTAGATTTGCCTAGTAGGTCATCCACATAGTCCTCCATGATTTTGTGGAGGAGATCGTGAAAGATGTAGGTCATGGCACATTGATATGTGGCACCTACATTTTTTAGGCCAAAAGGCATGACCCTATAGCAAAAAGTCTCCCATGGGGTGATGAAAGTAGTTTTGTGCTGATCTTCTGGCGCAATCAGGATTTGGTTATATCTTGAAAACCCGTCCATGAGTGATAGCATCTCATGACCAGCCATAAGATCAACAAGTTGGTCGATGTTGGGTAGAGGAAAATCATCTTTTAGGCAAGCCAAGCTAAGGTCACGATAGTCAGTATAGATTCAGATCCCCCCAGTTGCTTTGGTGACAGGGATGATATTTGACACCCATTGCAGATAATCAATGGGTCGAATAAAGGAGATGGAGAGAAGATGTTGAAGCTCCTCTTTGACAAGGAGTGCAATGTGAGGATGCATCTTGCGAAGCTTTTGCTTGACAGGCTTAGCCTCTGGGTTTGTGACGATGTTATGAATGACGATGTTAAGGTCGATGCCAGGCATATCACTGTAGGTCCAAGCAAAGGCTTTGCTATGGTCTGAAAGAAATTTGGTATAGTCAATTTGTTCATGGTTATCCAATGATTGACCAATCTTTAAGATATGAGGACCGTCAGAAGATGGTAGGTTAATGTCAATGGTTGATTCATTTAACATAACCTGCGTTTCTGAAGGAAGTGATCATTGGATGAAAGAGTCATCTACACCCATGTAGGTGAGAATGGCGTCATCATCTATTCATTGGACAGTGTTGATGGTAGAAAATTCATCATCTATCATGTTTGGATAAACGAGAGGGAGAGACCTAGATACCCCACCTAGTTGATAGGTTAGGGGTTCCAAGCGAATAGCATTTATGCAAAAAAAACTAGGAGGGATGGAAACCACTGACTCCATAGGTGAAAATAGGGAATAGGCGAGTTTGGAGGTGATTGGTCTATGATAGGTTTGGGGTGAGGGTTTTTAGAAGTTTCAGTAGGTTCTTCAAAACCTAGGCCATGTCACTTCTTGGCATTCTTTATGGCCTCGTCATTTGGTAGTTCAACGGGCTGGTGGGAGCCTTGTTCGTAGCACCCAAAGCCAAAGCCCTTCCATGCACACCTATAAAGATAGGTATGAGCAAAGTTTAGGTTGCCAAGAAAAGAGAAGTTAGACATAAATAGTTGGGGTGATGATAAAGGATTCCCATCAGTGGGAGCTCGATCTAGCCCTCCATAGATGAGATTTGTTTGAAGATTGGGAGGACCATAAGGGATGACCATTCCAATGCGGTGGTCATAGTTGGGGTTGTGATGAAGTTGTCCATACTCTTGAGGAGTCTGGAACATGTCCAAGGTGAGTAAATGATACTTTCCAAGTGAAAGACGTTGGAAGGTCTCTTCCATAGGGTCTTTTGTTGTCACTTGAGGAGGTGGTGTAGGTGTAACTACCGTTTGCATACTTGTTGAAGCTTTCGCAGGTGGAGGCGGTGTTTGGGTCGATGTCTTAAAAAAATGAGAACATCATTGGGTCGATAAGTTGTGTTGCATGTCTTGAAATGGGAGGGGTCTGCGAGAATGACATGGACTTGACCATTGTGTTCAAATTTGACACAACGGTGTAATGTAGAAGGGACACAGGCCATGGCACGGATCCAAGGTCATCCTAATAACATGTTGTATTGGAACTCTCCCTTGTTGGTTGATTCAACCAACATCCCTCGATGATGTAGAAGAGCTCTGGGATTGTTCATGAGCCAACATGAATATGTAAGATGACGGTGCCAATGGTAGTGGCGGTGGTGTCATTAAAAGATCAAATAATTGTGTTGGTTTTGGACACACAATTCTTTGGGAGGGCTAATTGGTCATAGGCATGGGTGGAAATGATATTGATACTGGCACCCCCATCAATCATAACTCGCTTAATGCGAGTTTGATCAACGTAGGCTGTGATGAAAAGGGCAGCATCCTGATCTTCCAAGTTGGAGGTAGGAATTTCAGAATCACTAAAGGTAATAGAGGCGATAGTGGGTAATGATTGGACTAAGGCAGCTAGTGGTTTGGGGTCCTCGGGTTGGACCTCCACTACTTGTAAAGCTTTGATTAAAGCTTGACAATGTTGTGGAGAGCTTTGAATGAGGTCATATACAGTCATCTTCACGGGAGTTTGGTGAAGCTGTTTCACCATAGAATTACGAATTGCCTCTGAAGAAGTGGGTTGGGATGTACCCAAGATAGAAATCTTGGGTTTGGGTGGTTGAGCAGGTTTGACAAATGGGTAGGTCCAAGGAATAGCAACTTTCTCTTTGCTTTATCCTTTAAAGCTTGTGACCTAGTGGCCACATTGATGGTATTAATCTCGAATAAAGGGGGCGAAGGAGGTAAAGGGACCATAGTCTGATGATGGGATTCTGATGAAGGTGAAGAGGATGTTTGAGAGACATTTGATGGTGTTGGAGATTTGTTGACAGTATCCTCAACAAGAAGGGTGTCTTTCTCGAAGTATTGGCGAATAACAACCTTGAGGGCACAATAATTCTCGGTATCATGTTTAGGTGTGCAATGATATGCATAAATTTTAGTGTCATCGAACCAAGTTGGTTTTGATCAGCGAGGTTGGTATGGCCTAATAGGCGAAAGAGTGATGTTAGAAGTTTACAAAAGTCAGCGTAGTATCAAAGCATATGAACCCACTAAGGGGTTTGTGGTTGTTGATGCACTAGGTGTTGATGACTTTTGTTTGGGAGTTATTGAGGGAGATTTCTGTACCACCTTTTGGGTTGGTGGTGTGGCCACTCGTGTAGATGACACTTTCTTTGTGAGGGGTGCCAAATTTTTCAGAGGAGGTATGTTTTTTGTGGGTAAAGGGAGTAATGGAGGCAACTTATTTTTGTTAGGTGTTGGAGTAGGGAACACTCCTATTAAGGTAGAAGGATGTGGGCCCAAGACGGAGGGCAATGATGATGGTGGAGGAGTTCTCCGACGTGGTTTAGTAGCCTTCTTTAATACGGTGTGAGGACTACTATTATGGGGGGCGAGATTCACATCTACCTTCACTTGTGGGTGAGTGAGGTTCGATATGGAGTGAACACCAAGGAATTTAACCAGTTTTGATATGGTGGAAGTTTGTGAGGGTTTAGGTTCAGATGCAGACGGTTGAGCTTATGAAGATTTGGAAGTAGAAGCCTAGTCCTCATTGGAGACTTTGGGATATTTTGTCGAAGGAGGGTCGTTAGTACGAGATGAGATGGGATGTGTAAGATAAGGAGCTTTGAGTCACTCCCAAAGTGCCTCATGTTCTAAGTTCTTCGAATGGAAAAATCCTAAGTTTTCAGCCAATCAAGAGAATTGTTTAGAAGTCATTGCGTGAGGCTTTATAATTGGTTTTTTAGAATATTTGGGTGGTCGTGAGAGTGGGAATGTGTTAGATGCGGCAATCTCAGGCCAAAGGCGTGAGAGAGCCATTACTAGATCATCTTCGGTTGAAGTAGGTGAAGAGATAAGTTCTTCTCTCGGTGGAGAAGGAATTGAAGAATGGGGTTCTTT
Source organism: Torreya grandis (assembly GCA_037957365.1). NCBI lineage: Eukaryota > Viridiplantae > Streptophyta > Pinopsida > Cupressales > Taxaceae > Torreya > Torreya grandis. Next base: position 2,370,945 of record JARHVA010000897.1, read on the forward strand.
GAGAGGAAAGAGCATAGGGATGATCATGCCTTCTACTTGTGGTTGAAGAGTAGGAAAGGTATGGTCCTCCATTGGAGTAGGAAGGATGAAGGTGGGGCTAGTGGCGTTGGTATGGTTAAAGTGTCCTCCAATATAAGAGGGGTATATGGAGGACTATTAGGAGGAGAAGGCTCTTTTTCCTGTGGTAGAGGGATAGGTTGACTAACCTCTTTGGTTTGTGGAAGCGGTTGGTTAGGGACAAAAGGCGAAACCATACTGACCGTGTGTATATTACGCTCTTGGGGGTCTTCGACTGTGGTCTGAACGTTGTTTTGGCTAGGGGGATGGTTAGAAAAAGGTTGTCTAAAGATGTCTATGTTTTGGTTAGGTGGCACGTTTAGGTTATCCAAGACAAGATCACCTTTGTCTAGCATGTCTTAGACAATGTTCTTGAAGGTTTTACAATTATCTGTGTCATGGCCTTTGACACGATGATAATTACAGAAGTCATTCTCCCTATACCATGCAGAGATGGCATGCGAGGGATCAAATTGAGGTGGTGGTCAAATTTGGTAGAGGTTGAGGACTCCCTATTTGACTAGTTTATCCAACACAGATGCGTATGATTCTCCTAGTGGAGTATATTGATGTTGTACGTATCATTATTGGAATTGTCGTGTAATGCTTTGAGATGTGGAAGGTTCAGATTGGTTAGTTCTGGTCGATGATGATGATCTAAGTACCACAACATTTGCTGATCCCTTGGACTTGGGATTGGAAGAAGAAGATTTGGATGAAGGGTCATTTGATTTTGCATTAGTATTTTTACTACGCAGTTTGACTTTATTTTCTTCGATAGCATAGAGTTCAAGCTTCCTAGCCATGGTGAAAGCTTCGTCAAATGTGCAAAATGTTTGGACCCACAAAGTAGATGAGATGTGTTTGGCACATGCTTGTGAAAAGAGCTCAATGAGCTCAGGTTGAGGTAAAGAAAAGGAGAGTTGGTTGATTAAACCTCTCCAACGGGCAACGAAATCAGCTATTGATTCATCGTCAAATTATCTGATAAAATATAGGTCTGTGATGGAGACCTTTTTAGTTATGTTAATTTAAAAATGGTCAAGAAATAGTTGAGCTAGTTGCGTGAAGGTAAATAGAGAGTGACTACTAATGGAACTATACCAATCGAGGGCAGTGCCAAAAAGTGACATGGGAAATGTTCATAGTAATAACACATCATCATATGCTATAAGGTAACAAGCGTGTCTAAACGCTCGTAGATGTTGTTGTGATTCCTCTTTACTCTGAAAGTGAGTAAACTTGGAAAGTTTCCACTGACTAAGATATGGTCAAATTAGGACTAAAGGATGAATAGGTTCATTACAGATTTGTTCATATGAGAGAACATTTTTTGAACCCAAAACGGATGTCTCAAGATTAGACACCTTATCCATCAACATCTTGATTAGATCGGTTGATGAATTTATAAGTGGGGTGCCCCCTAAGTTGTAAGGCATTTGGAAGGTGTTAAGTGGAGCGTATGACATAGTTGGTTGCGCTTGTATAGGCGTAACATATTGGTAACTAGTCATAGGGACTGATGTTGAAGTCAAGGGTGGTTGTGTCATGAAGCTAGAGGGCACAACTTGACTTGATGTCGCCAAAGGTGGTTGGATGGTGGCAACACTAGCCGAAGGGTAATTAGTCACTCTTGTATTTATGGGTGCAAGAGTAGGTGGGATGGAGACAATTAAATTTTGGAATGGTGTAGGACTTTGTTGAATAGTTTGTGGTTGAGGGGGTACAGAAACCCCAATTGAGGTAGGTCCAAAAATAGAAGAAGAGGCCACACTTTGAATATTGGTCATGGTCGGGTTGTTAGTTGAGGCAATGGCCTAGGTGACCATGGGTTAGGTTACGGAGGCTGTTGATATGATTGATGTTTCAACTAAGAAAGTTGGCATCCCATAAACTGGGTTGCCTGAAGGATCTCACGTTTGACTTTTCACGAGATAGTGCTGAAGAGCCTTGACATTGAGGTCAAGGAACCTTTCAAAGTCTTGATCCCCTTTGGGAACAATTGGATGTTGAGTTGTGGTTGGTTGGATAGGAGTACGTTCAGTTTCTAAATTATACTCCATTTGGAGACTTGATATAGAAGGTGAAGGCAGGAGTGGTTGTTGCCTTGCATGGTCAACAAGAGTTTTGGTTTGATTACGTGTCAAAACCATCCAAGGCAAAATAGATTTAGGTTCTAAAAACTGTATGTTTCAACCTCAGAAAATTAGAATGTGTTTTTAACAGTAAAAAGGTCAAGTTTTTAGCTTGCTGTTTGAGAAAAAAGATTTTTGACAGTGACCGATGTTGGTGAATAAGTTGTCGATGTCGGTGAGATAACTGATGTCGGTGAAGATAGTTGCCGACGTCGGTGGAAAAATTGATGTCGATTACTGTGTATTTCCAAAAACTCAGAAAATTGAAAGTTTTTGGAAGAAAGAAGAAAGTCTGAGTTGTTTTTAGATCTCAGAATGCGACCTCACCAGCTCAAAAAATTAGATATAGATAGAAAAATAGATGATGGCAAGCAACCACTAAACGTTAATTCTTAAGAATAAATTTTAGAGTCGTGTTGGCTTATGCCTTAGAAGAGTGTGTTTAGGAAGTTGGGCTTTTAGAATAGGTACTAAAAGAAGCAGTCTAAGGTTGGTTTTGGGTTGAGTTTTGGTGCTCAAAATATGTATTAGGTTTTATACGTGGCCTGGTGCTAGGAGCTTGCTCCCCTCACTTCACGAGCCCAGAGACAAGCTGGGTCGCTTAGCCAATATATACTTCCCCTAGAGTTTATACTCTACCAGAGAACAGAGTGGGTTCTCCCCTTGGTAGTGAAGTCCAAGTAGGATTACCAGGAAGGGTAAGGTATCCGCTAGGTGATGAAATCCTAGTCGGACCTTGTCTCAAGTATGTTTAGATGTTTGATTTTGTGAATGTGGTCTGGATGTGTAACATAATGTGCACTACGATTTATTCATAATGCATTTTAATTACTAGGTGTGAGGGCTAAATATGCATTCAAGAAGGAATGAAATGCAATAGATTTTTAACCTAAATGGAAATGTTTTGTTCAGATACAAACAAGTGAAGAAAAGGTTGAGAGTATGAATTTCACTACTCTAAGATGCAGGAAAAAGGTGACAAGAAGAAAAAGAAAAATTCTTTTTAACTTGTGTTAATAGTGTCTTTCTGAGATAAAGAGATAGAAAAAGGATGCAAGAAGAAAAATTTTCCTAATGCACCTATATGAAAGTTTGCCTTTAGAAGAAATGAACCCAAGGAAAACTCCAGGGTCCCACCAGGCGTGCCAGAATCTTTCTACTCATTTTTGCTTTTTTACATTCAAAAGAAATAAGAAACTAAAGATAATGGTCAGGGGTTAGATGATACCCGGATGAAGTTGCGTACCGTATCCAGATGATTGAAGGAGCTCCTCTTTGGTTGTGGAGGATGACACCTGTAGATAAGAAAGACTTAAACAAAAAAAATGTTAGATAGATATATGGTGGACTGTCGAGCAAAGTTCGGCCCCAGAAGTGCAAAGACTTTCTTACGGGATGACAGTCCACTTATTTAACAAAAGAGTGTTGGATAAAGAGAAACAATGAAAGACTAAGAAATAGAAAATAGATAATGCGTACCTGTGTTCTGTTGTAAGTCTTCCACAGTCGTCGACGTCGGTAGTTCTGTCGGCATCGGTTGGTCAAGGTTGCCGACGTCGGTAGGGGAAATAGTTGATGTCGGTCAGGGCAATGGCCTTGGACAAGTTTTGGATAGATTTATGGTTGACAGAGGGGTATGGTAGGAGTTTGGGTCTATTTAATGGTTTGTGGGGGATTGCAGGACAATGAATATGGTCTGGGAAAGGGCTAAGATAGAGGACAGGGGTGGAAAGAGAATAAGAATGAGAGGAAGACCCCGGGGAGAAAGTTAGGTTATCTCAACAGTACTCAAAAATAGCCAATGGACTAATCACCAATGCCTTCTAAAAATATTGAAATATAAACTAGAAGAATACTTAGCTCTTGGTGAAGAACCAGAAGTGTAAAAGACTTGTTTTCGTTATCGCTGATGTAGGAGACTTCGTGCAATCTTTTAATCCAATGTGGAGTGAATTTTGTAGAGTTTCTTAGCCTGGAGAGTGATGATAGAGTGTTGATGCCTGCAAAGAGTTGAGGAGCAAGAGAATTCAGATCTTCGGAGCAAGAGAATTCGCATTTGAGTCTGCAGTCGAGGTCGAATTTTAGTTTTAAGCAACCGACGTCGGCAATACCATTGGCGTCGGTCGACTGTTAATCGACGTCGATAGCTAGAGAATGGGAAAAAAAGCTATTTTTAGCCTTTTGCCCGTTCTTCCATCTGCCAAGTTTGGTTGTCATTTTTAAACGGTCTAAAGGCAGGTTTAATAGGTGCGAGAATTAGTGGGAGAGTTAAAATTAGGTCTTAGGTAATTATGATTAGTCATAGAGTGATAAATGGCCTAAGAGCTAAGAATCCAAGGTGAAATGTCTAGGGGGGATTATTAATTTAAAATAATTATTTTAAATTAATAAAGTATAGGTTATGCATGTTGAAGTTAGAAAGGGACCAAGGGGGGTTGACACTATTTTGGTGTCTACAGTATCTAACATGTACTAGACAATATGATGTGTGTAGGGTTCTAACTATTTTTTCTATCATCCTCCAACATCTCTATCTATGTCACTCTCTTCGATGATGCTCTCCATTCATCACATTCTGAGATATGAGTTCTCTTGCATCAAATTTACAAATAGGTAGTTAGGCTATTATATATGTATATGTGTATATATATATATATATATGTATGTATGTATGTATGTATGTATGTATATGTATATGTAGATCTATATGTATATGTATATGTATATGGATATGAAATAATAAAACAAAATGATCATGTTATAAGAATATACTTTATAGCTAATTTATAGCAACGTAATCATGTAACCTAAACAATATCCGACTATCCCATAACAACATATATCTCATAGCTTGGGAAAATAGTAACCAAAACAAATTGCTAACTAAAAATATCCATAGATAATCAAGTAATTTTGCTTAGTAAAGATTTAGGATGTAACATCCTTCCCCCCTAAAGCTAGTCATCATCTTTGATGACTCTTATTCAACATGAGATGTGAATTAAAAATATTGTTTAGCAGAAAAATAATATAGTATAAAGTATCAAATCAAGAAAATAAATATGGAAATCACTTGTAAAACTCATCATAGTCCTTCCAAATAGCATTATCTTTAGAGTATTAGTCCCACAAGACCTTACACTATGACATCTCTCTATTACACAAATGAAGTTTGTGAGTGCTAATTACTCTAATTGGTTCTACCATGACCACCCTAAGATCTAAATGCTGCAAAGCATTTCAATCTAACATATACGTAGGATCAGCGATATACTTTTTAAGATAATAAATATAGAAAACATTATGTAATAGAGCTAGGGCTGGTGTCAATGTAAGCCTATACATTATAATATTGATCACTTATAACACTTCGAAGGGTCTCATATATCTTGGTGACAATTTTATTGACTTCTCAAATTTAATCGAGCTCTTTTATAGCTAAACTTGTAAGAACACTTATCACCTACTAAAAATTGCCTATCTATCCTCTTCATATCAACATAACTCTTCTACCTATCATTAACCTTGCCCAATATTTATCTGATTAGTCTAACTTGTTCTATTTTTGAAAGCATCTCAGATCCAAAGACTGCCATGTCTTCTAATCTCTCTCAACTGATTGGTGTCCTGCACCTTATTTCATATAGTACCTCAAATGGTGCCATCTTCAATGCTTACTAGTATGAGTTCTTGTATGAAAACTCTACCTACAAAATATATTCTTCCCATTTATATTTTTGATCCATGTAATACATAGGAATAAGATCCTCTAACACTTGATTAACTTGATCAGTCTGACCATCAGTTTTTGGGTGATATGCAGTGTTGAATTTTAGTTGTATACCCAAAGTTGAATTTAGAATTACCCAAAATATAGAAGTCATATTTGGATCATGATTAAAAATGATCTCATAAAATCTATGGAACCTATAAACTTATTTTAAAAATTTCTTCACAAAGGTATGTGCATCATCTGTCAAATTATTTGGTATAAAATGAGCCACCTTGGTTAGTTTATCAACTACTACCAAGATCATATCATGCATGTTGCATGATATGGGTAAGCCTTAGATAAATTCCATATTGATCACCTTTCACTTCCATTCTGGCATATCACATGGATATAACAACCCAACCAAATGCACATGTTTAGCTTTCATTCATTGACATTCTAGATAATGTGACACAATCTACTACATCTTTCTTGATTCTCTTCTAGAAATACAATGGTCCAAGCTCTACCATGAGCTTGGTTACTCCTAGATATCTCAAATATGGGGCATTGTATAATTCTTTTAGAATTGCACTCTATAGATTCTCTCGATTTGTAATATACATCCTTTCATTGTAATGCAAAAGACCACCATTTTTTTATCTAAATCCTTTATGTCAAATATTTTGAGCATTCTCAGACAATGCTTTTTTGATCTAATCATAGAATTCATCTTCTATTAATAATTTGATCACTCGATCTTTAAAATTACTCTTGATAGTAGCTACGGCTACTATGTACCTTCTATGACTTAGGACATCAGCTACTCTATTTTTATTTCTTTTGATATAGTTTATATCAAAATCATAATCAAATAAGAACTCTAGCTAACATCTCTGATGAAAATTTAAATTTAGTTGGGTGAATATGTACTTGAATCTCAAGTTATCTGTCTTGAGCTCAAATGGTATTCCTAACAAGTAATGCTATCAAACTTACAAAGCATACACAATTATTGTAATTTCTAGGTTATGAGGGTCATCCTCATAAGGCTTTAGCTTCTCTAATTCATAAGCTATCACTACATTATCTTGCATAAAGACTTTTCCTAGTCCATCCCCTAATGTGTCTGTGATCACTAAAAATTGACCATTGGGATCAAGAACCCTTAACACTGGTGCTAAAATAAGTTTTCTTTTCAATTCTTAAAAATTTACTTCACACTTTTTTGACCAAACAAATCTTTGGTTATTCTGTTGTAGAGAATTAATTGGATTAGCTATCTTGAAAAAATTCAAAATGAACTTTTTGTAATAATCTACTAATCCCATAAAACTTCTTACGTCGTACACATTCCATGGCACTGGTCATTCCATAATGGCTCATCTTTTCTAGATCTACTGAAATACTATCTACAATGATAATATGTCTAAGAGATTGTACTCTCTCCTAAAAAAATATGTACTTAGACAATATACCATACAACTTGTGCTTCTACAGCCATTACAGAACCAGTTCCAAATGCTGAAGATGTTCCTCTTCATTATTAGAGTATATAAGAATATAATTAATAAAAAATAAAACAAAATGATCTAGATAATCTCTAAACACACTATTTATTAGATTCATAAATACTACCAGGGCATTATTGAATCCAAATACTAACATTATGAACTCATAATGTCCATAATGAGTTCTGAATGTTGTCTTTAGAATATCCTCATCCATAATCCTTAGTTGATGATATCTTACTCTAAGATCAATATTAAAAAAGATCATTTATCCTCGTATTTGATCAAAAATATCATCTATATGAGGTAGCAGATACCATTTTTTTATAGTTTCTTTATTCAACATTCTATTATCAATAAAAATTTAAAGAGTACTATCCTTCTTCTTGACAAAGATAAGTGGTGCACCTCATGGTGACACACTTGTCCTGATAAACCCCTTTGATAATAGTTATTAGATTTAAGCCTTCAATTCATCCAACTCAATGGTTGTCATCTTGTATGGTGCCTTAGACTATGTTTCTAAACTAGATATAATGTCGATAGAAAAATCGAACTCACATCTAAGAGGCAATCTAGGCAGTTCTTCTAGAAACACATCATGAAAATTCTTAAAGAATGGATAATCTTTAATATATGGTTTCTTAGGTTCCTCCAATTTATTTATCTTAATGATAAATGCTTGGCATCCTTTACCTTGGGCCCTCTTGAGTTATATTGTAGAAACCTATCTGAACCTCAACTATCTTTTTTCATCTTAAATTTGTGTCTGATTTCTAAAATCATCCAAACAAACAACCTTCTTCAATTAGCATTCAACCTTGGCCTTATGTTTCATAAGCTAGTTGAATCCTAAGATCATATCATATGATCATATTGGTGTTATATACAAATCCACTACTGTTATGAATTCGGGTAGCCTAATCTTTGCTTCAACTAAATATTTGTTAACCATGACTTTTGAGTCATTCCCATATTATATTGACCATGCATTTGTCATTACTCCATCTCTTTAAGATAACTTACTAAGCATTTTAAAAGCTATAAAATATTTTATAGCCCCTATATCTATCAAAATGGACACTGGATGTTCAAATAAAGTACCTAAAAACTCTATGGGTGAAGTTTGAAATTTGACTTGTAGATTATCAACTATTATATGGATACGCTACTTAAAATTGCCTTATTGAGGAATAAGACCTTTGTTATTTGACTTATTTTGAGGGCACTCATGAGCATAGTGGTCATCTCCATAAATGAAACAACCTCCAAGTGGTCATTTCCTATCAGTGTATTAGTTTCCCTTGAAACCTCCTTTGAAACCATTACCTAGTTTTTTGTTGCCTGACCCGTTGTTAAATTTGACATTCTAATTTTTGAACTACTTCTTAGAGTCTCCACTCCTCTGTTTCCATTTTTTTTTTAAAGTTGACCTAGAACCTCCAAACTTTTTTTTGAACTTGTCCCTATCTTGTGCAAGAAACTTCAACTTTTATTCTTGCTTGACTACCTTCTCGAAGACTTGGTCCATGGTAGAAGGTCCATGAACATCCACCTCTCCATCAATATGGGGTTTCATTCCCATGATAAACTTTCTAATCTTGAACCTCTCATCTGCCTAGTATTGAAGTATGTACTGACAGGCCAGATGGAATGACAATAAAATTTTTATTTCAAGATTCAATTTGAAATGAAGTAAAGCAAACATTATAAAGCCAAAAATGTGACTTATCACTTCACCTACTAAGAATTCCATTCCTATTCTTATGGGACTCTTGAGCTACACACAAGAAGATAAAATAAATGAGAAACTACATCTAAGAATTATGAAATATTATCTAACTAATGTTGTATCCCCCTTTAATCTGTAGGGTTGTTATTAAAACAAGCATTCCTCTAAACTTTTCAAAATTTTCTTCTCCAAACACCTTTGTTAGGATGTCTCTTCATTTCTCTATTGTCAGAAAATGTTGCAACAAAACACTGGCATCTTTCACATAGTACCGAATCAAATGAAATTTGATATTGATGTGTTTGGTTCGATCGTGAAAGACTGGATTCTTTTTCATTTGGATTATAAAAGTGTTATCAACCATGAGAGGTGTTGATGAAGCTTGTTACTCCTATAAATCTGAAAAAACCCTTCTGAGCCACAAGATCTCTCTAATTGCTTTTAAAGCAGCCATATATTGTGCCTCTACTAATGAAATTATCAACACTTATTGGTTCTTAGATTTTCAACTGACAACTATTGTTTCTAAATTCATTATAAAACCTAAGGTGGACTTTCCATCTTCATGATCACCACCATAGTTGAAACCTGAATACCCAACCAATTTGAAGTCTTTTGTGTAGAGTATTTCAGCCTAAAATGTTATGTGATTTTGAGATATCTAAGGACCCTTTTTACTGCTATCCAATGACTCTCCCTAGGTTGTTGCATGAATCTTGAGAGGACACCAATTGCATATGATATATCTAATTGAGTGATAGTCGCATGAATTAGAATTCTAATGAGTTATCTAAATTTAGTGGCATCAACCAAATCTATTGAATGTTCAGATGTCAATTTGAGATTTTGTTCTATGGGTGTGCTGAGAGGATTACAATCTTTCATTCCAAACTTGCTTAGAGTGCCATCAACATACTTCTACTGAGTGATGAAGAAATATTTTAGTTTTTGAATTACTTCAATACCCAAATAATAATGAAGATAACCCAAATCAGTCATTTCAAAGCTTTTCATCAACTCTGATTTAAATTTTTTAGTGTACCATTCAGTGTTCCCTGTGATGAGCAAATAGTCAACATACACCACCACAAATACAACTATTTTGATGAAAAGAGTTGCATCTTCAAAATCAAAATGCTTGGAGTTCATGTTCATGAAGTGCTCAGCCAGTTTTTCATACCATGCTCTAGGGGCTTATTTCAAACCATATAGCAATTTTTCTAGTTTGCATACCTTGTGCTCTTATCCCTTTACTTTAAAATCATCAGGTTGTGTCATGTACATAGTTTCTTTAAGGTCTCCATTCAGAAATGTAGTTTTAACATATATTTGATTAACTTTTCATCCGTTGTGAGCTACTAGAGACAACATGGTGCAAATGGTAGTCCATTTGGATGTAGGTGTAAAGGTTTCATTGTAGTTAATTCCTTCCTTTTGAGCATATCCCTTTTTGATAAGCCTTGCATTGTGCTTATCAAGTGAGTCATTTGCCTTGTATTTTTTGTAATAGACCCACTTGCATCCAATTGGTTTCCAGTCATATGGTGGATCACCCAGATTCCAAGTCCCATTTTTCACCAGTGAATCATGCTCATCTATCATTTTTTTTCTCCAAGAACCAAGTTTTTCAGATTATTTTTAAAAAATTGGTTTTGAATCAAATGCAACATTGAGTTCCTCCTGAGAATCATCCAATATGATTTTTTCAATCATGTCCTAAATTTCATCAATAGAATTGTCTAATTGAGATGAGGTTGCATGTACACTTCGAGTGCCTATTTTCCCAACTTCATCAGGTCTCACATCTTTCAATTTTTAAGTGGCCTACTTAGGCATATTTTTTAATTTGTAAGTGCTTCGAGTTCATCCTCTGAAGTTCTTTCACTATCCACCCTCTGTTCTGCTAGCCCCTATTCAATATTTGATGAATTTTCACTCTTTTAATTAGGTTGAGTTTTAAATGCATGTACAGATGACCATAAAAAATCAATAGATTCCCAACTTTGTGTCCCCCACTCATTATCTAGAACATTCAAATCACTCTCCTTATAGACATAAAACTTGGCATATTTTTCCAGTCAACTCAATTATCTATCAATATGCTCTTTGTCCTTTGTAGTTTCACAAAAGATAACTTCTCTTACGACAAAAAACTTATTTTCTTTCTCATCATATAGCATGAATGCCTTGGAGGAATCAAAATATCCCAAATGGATGCATTTTCAACTCCTACAATCCAATTTGTTTCTCTTCTCCTTTGAAATCAATGCGTAACAAGTGGATCCAAAAATCCAAATATGTCTTACTGAAGGGAGGTGACCACACCACATGTCATATGGAGTCTTTGATTCAAAAATTATTGATGGTGATCTGTTGTGAAGGTATACTATTATTTTAGTTATTTTAGTCCAAAAGTGTAGATTTACCCCTTTGAAATACAACATTGCATGAACCATATTCATCACAGTTATGTTCATTATTTCAACTACTCTATTTTGTTGTGAAGTGTGAGGAACTATGAGATGGTGTTTGATCCCATTTTGCTCAAGATAGGATTCAAACTTCTTTAGTGTGAATTCACCATCATTATCTATCTTAAGTGTCTCTATGCAATTTTGTGCTTCATTTTCAATCATTATTCAAAACTTCTTGAAAGTATAGAAAGCTTATGATTTATTTTTCAAAAAGTATATCCATGTCATCCTATTGTAGTGATGAATGAATAGCATGAAATATTTATGACCACCAACAGAGAGGATTGGAAGAGAACACAAGTCTCAATGAACAAATTACAATTTTCTGTCTACTTTCCACTATGACTTCAAAAATTATTCTATTGCATGTTTAGCCAAGATGCAGGCTTCACACTTCTCATCTAATTTTGTGGGAAATGTGGGCATGCCAACAACACCATTATTTTACAATACATGAATGTTGTTATAGTGAGTGTGTCAAAATAAAACATGCCATAACATGTTTTGAGACATTTTATCTTCCATAAGATGAGCATAATTTCTTGAATTTGATGTCTCACCCTTCAATTTAAGTAGTTTCTCTTCCTCATATCTGGTCAAGACAATTGCATTGTCACTTTTTATCCTGATTGTGACATCACCACTATCCAACAGAATGGAATGGCCTTGTTGCCTTATGATCACTAGTGACAACAAATTTTGTTTTAGTTGAAGAACATAGAGAACATTCTCAAGTTTGTAGTCTAGAAGTCTTAGACACTTGAGTCGATTTGTACCTCTTCTCTGTGGTTTCAGATTTGATCTATCTACGAGGTATACTAAGCCACAAATTTCTTCAATGTACTCCTCAAAGAAGTATTTTCATAAAGTCATATTTTGATTGGCACTAGTATCAAGAACCCAAGAATCAAACCATGAGGAACTAATTAAGACACTATTTGCTTCATTATTTGTACTAAAAAATACACATTCATTAGTGAATTGGGCTGAGTTTGACTTTTTGATTATTTATTTGAATTTATCTCTTTATTTTTATGGTATGATTCAATTTTCTCCCATGGAGTCCTGCATTTGTGAGTCTCATGGCTACCTTTTTTGTTACACCATTCACAATAGAGGTTATGTTTATCATTCTATTTTTTATTTTGACCACCATGATTTTCATTTTTGCCACCTTTTCCCTTGTACTTATTATTGCCTTCATTTTTGGAAGATGTGGCCTTGTTTGATGTTTTGGAAGAGTTTGGTTTAACATAGCACACACTTTCACTTCTTGTGGTTTCTATTTTTTTCTAAATGTTTTTTCTCTTTCGGCCATCTTTTTAACCAACCAGTTAAATATGAGAGTATTCAACTGATTGCTTGTTTGTAGAGACTCCAAATAGGTTGAATAGTTGAGAAGAAGGTATTTTATGAATGTGGTCATGTATATGTTGATTTTGACACTTGTTGCTTCAACGTCATGTTTGATAACATGTATTTCTGAAGCCAATCTTATCACATCACTATATTTCAACTCTAGGTTGAAGAATTTCAATTACAACTGAATGAATTTGAACTTTGAATAGGAGTCATATAGGTTCTTCAGTTTTTAATATGCTTCTCATGGTGTATTACACCCATGTATATGATGAAACACATCTCCATCCACTGATGTCCTCATCAAATCTAAAGCCTTCTAATTTTTTTGCTTCCATGCATGTATGTCCTTTGCATTCCTTGTTGGTTCAGCTGGTTATGTTATCCCATCAAAAATATTAAACTATAAATCATTGAAGATGAGCATGTTTTCTACTTTTTGAGACCATTCTATCTAGTCATCTTTGCCAATCAATGTAGTGCCAATAATGGATTTGATAGAATGCATAGTTTTGAGTTTTATTTGATGTTTTGAAGGTTTTGAGTTTTTATTTAACTCTAATTGGTTCCTTATCACTCCAAAATATTTTCCTTTTATATATATGCAAAGGTACTGAAAATGATTCACTTTGTCATTAACACTGGATTAAAAAGAAAACCTCATACATCAATATACTTAGTTTTTCTTGATTTCTAGATTTATATTTTTTGATATACACGAATGGGTAAAAAGAGTAACTCCCCTTATTTCTCCTTGAAATGCAAAATTTAATTTTTATTTTCCTAAATTTATTTAGAGTAGCATGCCTCAAAGTAAAAAAATATATTGTTCAAATTTAAATGCCTTCAAATTTAAATATTTTAAAATTTATAAAAAAGACATTTAAAATTGAATTGTTTTTTAAATGAAAAAGCATTAAAATATTATACCTTCTTTTAGTAAAATAGATTTGACTTATTCCAATACTTGAATATATAGATGTATGGCCTCTCCACTCGGTAGTATAAAAGAATATAATGAAATCTCTAGCTGGCTTATTCTCCATAGGTTGTTGAAAAGATGATGTGGCAGGTAATAGTATGTGGCTTGGCCAAAGCAAACTCCACTAACTCAGTATTTTAGGAAGGTGGCTCTATATTCTAGGGTAGGTCATGCCAAATTATAACCTAGGATAGGTAATATTATCTTTTACCAAGATACCACACATCAACACTACACCAGATCACGACACCAGATGTTCAAGACAAAATGCCAAATGTCATGCAGTTGCAAAGGATTAAAAACACCTTCTAAAAAAAATTAACCACCCTGTTGAAAACCATCTACCAAATACCCTACTATTGATACCAGTGTATCACTAGAAACCAAACATAGCAAGCAAAATAAATGCAGGTATAAGATAATAAATACTAGTCTGAGACTCCCGTGGATAGAGCCAATATACCCTATCATGAAATGCAATGAATACAAGGCAGTAAATATAACACAAAAAATACAAGGTAGAAAATACAATGCATTCAAAATGTCTCCCTACACTAGAAACACTACAGAGGTCCAAAATTTATCAGTGTAATAGCAATAGATGATGCCAAAATTATTTATATGCACCCAACGATAGGACATTACAGGGCCAAAAAAGAAACACCACAATAGCAGGTTCTTATAAATGCAAACAAGGAGAAAGAATGAAAAACAAATCTCTAATTAAAATTTCTATCTCTAATACTAATGATATTCTGGATGGAAAGGCTTTCACGATTCAATTTGAAATGAAGCAAAGCAAACATTATAAAGCCAAAAATGTGACTTATTACTTCACCTACCAAAAAATCCATTTATATTCCTATGGAACTCTTGAGCTACACACAAGAAGATAAAATAAATGAGAAATTACACTTAGGAATTAGGAAATATTATCTAACTAATATTACATTTTAGAAGTTTAGTGAATTGTTCTCAGTACTCATTCATCGATAAATCTCTATGTTTTAGATTTTGAAAATATGTGAGTTTTTTATCAAAATATAACTGTGGAAGCCACCATGATTTAAATAAAATCAAAAATTGCTCCCAAGTAATGATGGTCAAGTTAAGGTTCATTTCTAACTTCTTGTTATCCCACCACGTAGTTGTTTCACCAACCAACTAGTATGCTCCCAAAACTATTTAAAGGTCTTGATTGGTGGAAGGAGGCCATGTACCCAACTTTAATAGTATACTCCTATCAGATGAGATAGGCCATTGATGGGTGTCTTTTTGCTCATTCAATTTGACCCTTATACCTCCAAGAATCCTATTAATCTTTATCTATTACATAACATGATAATTTGCATAATTTGTAATGGTAAAATCTACAACTAAAATCTGGTGCATACCAAATGATATCATATAAACCTATAATAGTGTAACTACTATTAAATGATTAGTATTACGTATACCACCATAAACACTATGACTATCATAAATATCATAAAGTGTATATATGGTATATAAGTTCATATGGAATATATCTACTATGACTCAAAGTTTTATAGTGTTTTAGTATATAACGTTATAAGCCAAATTACTATAGTTGGATTCTAATTTGACATAAACTATGATAGACATATGGTGTGCCTATATGAATGGATTGTCAGCATGGTCATATATTTATATGATCAAATTTTATATGAAATAATCGATGGGAGTAATCTTATAAGAAAAAATGCTTCGAATGTTGAAAGTTATAACTAAATGATGAATTGTTAGGGAATCAAATAACCTATTGACTATGATAATTTGTTTATTAATATTTCAAAGATAATATGTCTTATAATTGATAGTCATTTTTTTCTGTCAAATAATTGTTGAAAACCTCATGAAATCCTTATAGTTATAAATGATTGTAGGAGTTTCTATATGGTATTTATTATTTGAAGATATGTGTACAATATGTACTATGGATAGATTAATTTGTATAAATGTATATGTATATATAATATGTATTGGTTTATAATGATGTATGTCTATAGTTATATTAATTATTAGAAATTAGTTCATGAACTTCAGATCGGTAGGACACCAACTACATATGTATATAGTGCCTTAAAACATAACAAAAATTATGAAGATGTATTAAATTTTTGAACCCCTTATCTTATAAAATATCATCAATATGTCTTCTGAACGGAAAAGTTATAATGGTTGTTGAAATCATATGAAATCATTGTCCAAAATTTTAGATGATTGTTGACATTTATAGTATTTATATATTGAAGGATACTTGTATGAATATGGTTAATATGTGCAAGGGTGTATGTATAAGAAGTATATCCTCATATGGATATAATTATGCATATAAACATATAACATAAGTGGGTGTATTGGGTCATATGTTTATATTTATATTTAATAGATGGTTAAAATACATCATAAGTCTTTAGAGAGACTGAAAACTACAATCATATGAAAATAGTATCTTTAAAATAGAATAAGTTGTTTAAATAACATATTATAATAGATTTATGAGTTGTCTGATTCTCTGTAAATATATGACAGACTGTCTCAAAGTAAGTAGTGTGTATATAAAAATGGTGGACTATGTTATTATTGTTTGTACTATATACTTGAATATACTTACAAAGATTAGATTATGCAATCTATACATAAGTCATACCTGATTGGTATAAACTATACTTGCTTGCTTATTATTTAAGATTAAGAGGCATTTGATTATTGAAATTATAAGATTGATTGTTTGTAAGTGAATAGTGTGTTCATGACCTATTAAATATGATATTATGGGATGTCATAGAGTATATTTTATTTAAAAATTATAGTCTAAATATATGTTATATCCAGATGGTACAGACTGTAATTGTTGTCTAGATTCATTCATATGTTTGATAAATTAAATGTATGCATTTGATTATTCTTATGCTTAGCATGTTTTGTGATTGTTAGTAAGAAGTAATATGTATGAAACTGTTGGTTATATATATGCTAACCAAATCTCACTTTGTTGATATTGAGTAAGTAGTGAGATGGACTTCACTAGCTTACTAGTATCACGATGTCAGATGAAGGTAATTCGATTAAGTGGTATATATGAAATTCATTGATCTTAGAGATCAATAACTATTTTAAAAATTTAGCCAAGTAATGTCAGTGAAACAATATCATTTTATGTGTATGATTTACATGTTTATGTGATATCTTGTTAGAATAGATTTTTGTATGAAACACCATATATTTAATTTTAGAAATCATACAACATATGGGTACCAGCTTGTCTTTCTAGATTTTCACACCATCACTATCTACTCATCTGTGAAGGGAGGGTCATTCCTTGATGAAAATTATGCATGGAATCAATGGTTTGTGGTTGGTGTGAAAAATTACTTGGATGATGCTCTGTCTTCCCATAATAATGCTTACTTAGAGATGACACTTAAGATTACCAGAGATATTGGAGTTCGAGAACTCATGTTTCATAGAGCTTTGTATCTTGTACATTGTATTTTATTTATTATTATTGAGACATTAGTCTAATGAGATTTAATTATTTACTAATTTGAATTTTGGTAGTATTTGTTGTATCATTGTACTAGTCGTGGTTGGGTATTGATAATTATTTTCCATATTTGATTATGATGTGTTGTATATGTTGTTAGTGATTAGTGGTTGTTAGTTATCACATGTTTATTTATAATTGACATACTTAGAGTGTTATATCTGGATCACTAATTAAATTTTTGTGGTGAATTTTAATGAAAAAATTCGTAGATTAAAAAAATTATCATATTTTTCTAATTCAAACTCAGTGGGATTGTTACATGTGATATCAGAGCTATATTAAACGATATTCAAAAATTTATAATCAGATTTGCTCAATGGATAGTTTTACAGTTCGCTACAAGTATATATCTAGTTTTACAATTTGTTACAAGAATTTTTATCTTTTTTGTTTTTTATATATTTAAACATTTTCTTTTTTCTTCTTTTTAATTATAAGAATAAAAATAATACAGTTAATTTATCTATTTAGTTCTTTTTTGTCACTTTTTCTATTTATATATTTATTGATAATTAATAATAATTATGACTTAATGATTAACTCATTAATCAAATAAATTTAAATTTACTCTAATTATGTAAATTACATCACCAAAAAAATTAATGGTCATAAACATAATTACGCAAGATGAGTTTCATATAATCATTAAATTAAACTACTAAACCATGTGTAAACGATTATCTAAATGTAAGCAGTATCAAAACCCACTATAATACTCATTTCATTATACATCTAATATGTACTATCTAATGTGGTGTGTGCAAGGTTCTAGCCATTTTCTTTATCGTTCTCCAACATTTCTATCTACGTCACCCTCTATGATGATGTTTTCTTTCCATCATACTCTGAGAGATGAGTTATTTTACGTCAAACTCATAACAAGTAGGTAGTTAAATCATAACATATATATATATATATATATATATATATATATATATATATATATATAGTTGAAATAATAAATCAACATGATCATGTTGTAATAATATACACTATAGTTAAGTCATAGCAATGTAATCATGTAACCTAAGCAATATCCAATTGTCTCATAACAACATTTATCTCATAACTCAGATAAATAGTAACTAAAATAAATTACTAACTTAAAATATTTACGGATAATCAAGTAAGTTTACTTAGCGAGGAATCAGCATGTAACATCCTTCCTATGTAAAGCTAGTCATCATCCTAGGTAACTCTTATGCTCCACAAACTGAATAATCATGATGAATGTTAATGTTTTAAGTATTTGAACCAAAAAAAAGAATAAATTATGTATAAACAAAGTACATCATGATATAGTCATAAACATACTATATATACATTTCACAAAATAATCTTTATGAACACCAAAAATAATAATTAAAAGAAGATGTGAAGACAAAAAAATAAGCTAAGCGATTGGAACACACACATAATGTTAATGCAAAAAAATGTAATGTAAATGATTATAACATATAAAAAATGACAACTCAATAATAATAATAAATAAATAAAGATTGACTTAAACAACAAAATTTGATCAAAATTGATAAAATAAAAGGAATAACCATTGGAATGGCTAGAGATATAATGAAGTGAAATACCAATTTAATGGCTAAGGAGAAAGAAAGGGATAAAAATAACTAAGTGAATGGTTAGAGATAGATAATACAAAAATAAAAACAAACAATGAATGTAAAAAAAAAAGTTGTAAACAAAATCAATCCAAGCAAAGACTAGATAAATGTAGCCAAGAGCAAGGCTAAGAGTCGAACAATCGAGGGAGAAGTGTAAGGAGTAGTTAATCCATGTTAGGTAAATGGATGATGGGGAAGACGGTAGTCAAGATAACCCTAGAGACCCCATATCTCTAAGCACTGACTACATAATCTACTTTAGACAAAGTCTATGTGGGGATATTAAACTAGATGTAGTTATCCCAATACAAAAAGTGATGAGAAAGGGGATGATTGATGAATCATTGTTGAATGTTTTAATGAAAATTATGTACAAGTGACCCACCCAAGAATTATAGAACGATGTGAAAGATAATTTAAAATGGTAGATACCTTGATATTGATATTTTCATAATGTTTTTGTGATTTTTTTATATTTTTTATGATTTTTGTTTTTGGATTTTGTGAAATAAGAAATAAAACATTTTTTTCACAATCAAGAACAAGAATGCAAGTTCACATATAGGAATAACAACCCTGAAATTTAACATGTTATAGGATAAATGACTTAACAACTAACAAAATGATAAACTTGATAGTATACAATGGATGATTAAAAGGCAATGCCCCCAAATAAATAAAGTAATTATAAATAATTGTTTACACATGATGCACTTGTTTCATAAAATGTGGTAGCATGATGGAGATGCATAAAAATTTGTTGATACACTAGTCAATTGTCTTACGAGGGATGATCTAGTTGTTTGTATTCATAACATATATCTTTCAATTTATAGTAAAAGAGTGAAAGAAAGAACATGATAAATGTTGAAGATAAACAATCAAGATTATGTATAACAAAGGGGGGCAATCTAATCATTACGAACAAAGGTGAAAGTGTACATCTTGTTGAACTTACAAAATACTTAGCTTTGTTGAATGTGTCTAGAGAGAACTAGCCCTGATAGAATCGATTAATGGGATAAAATCTTCACTTTTCAGCATAGACATGTAAATAAGCAGCTTGAAGAAATATTTTTTTGAACATTCTTTAATTTCATTTGCTTTATGACCCCCTTTATGTAGTCTCATGTGACCGGGTAGACACATGAGCTTATCACCAAAGACTATATATAGACGAGTAAGGATATTTCTCTCCAATGTTACCTACACAACTAAGAAAATGTGAAGGCTCAACACTGAATATCAATGAAGCGTGAGAGATATGGATTTTAATTTTGATAAGTTTTGACTAAAGATTTTATGTTATACAGTAGAATTATACCCCAAATCTTGACCCCGTGAAACTAGCAAGATGCAAGGGCTTATCACCAAAGATCGAGATAGATGAGTAAAATTTCCTTTTTCTTGTTATAGATTGCTTAATGTTTTTTGTTTGAAAAGAAACTATAAAAGGAGACTATCATGGACAATCTTTTTAGACAAAGTTGTCGGCGAATAGTTTCTAAGTCTGGCAAAGATATGTAAGAAAAAGAGTTTTGTTTTTCTCATAAGAACTAAGACAAGAACCAATGTAATGCTAATTTTGAAAATGTATTTCATGAGATAATAGGGTGGTATAAAAAAATGAAATGATATAATAAGTTGTCAATTAAAATGTTTGTGTTATGCGAACTAACAACTAAGAAATCACTAAACATAACATCTTATATATAAAATAAAAATGGGCATGATTGTATAATGCAATACTATGAAGACAATGCAGGTGTAAAGAGACTTACCCCAAGTGTCAAGGACTTGTAAACAATAACTTATATTTTTTTATCCTTTGTGATTTTATGATTTTTTATTTTGTTTTTTGTAAATTTATTGGCATTTGTACCTAATGAAAGGTCACAAGATGCATAAATTTTCTATTTTTTTAAGTTTTTCACCCCATGCCAACTCTAGATAGTCTTTGTTATTCTGATTGGATTTTCTCTTTAATTGTTATTTTAATTATGTTATTTATTTTGAATAGTACTTGACCAGGATAAGGTTGTTGAGCCCACCAAAAATTATTAGCAAACCATTCAGAGAGGCATTCTCTATTTGAGAATCCTTGTTGAATGAATATATCTAGATACAAGTTTCTTTGACAAAGTTTTATAATGATTTTAGTTTTTTTTGGAAAAACACAATTATCAATTAAACCCACATTAATATGTTTGATAGTAAAGTTGAACTCTAGAAACCTTCTAATAGTTTTAATCATAAAATCTAGACATATTTCTCTATAAGGGCTACAAGAGATGTTAAATAATATCAAGTACTAGGGACTAATGAGATCTCCATATGTACAAAAACTGATATCTCTTACCCAACCGCTATTGACTAACCGTCAAATACTAAAAAAAAAAAAAAGATAAATCCATATTGACAATCCTTAATTCTTTAGCAAATCTAGAATATTCAAACTTACTATGATGTGCTTCGAAATTAATCTCAAAATCATGATCTAACTCGTTGTAATGACATTCTACTAGTTTAGCATAATAAATGTGTAACATGGGAGTTCATATTTTTTCTTAGATTGTAATCGGGAGATCATTCTATATTGTTTCTCTATTAGTTGACTTCATGTTTTTAATGTTTGTGATGTCATTGTCATCAAGCAACAAGGATCCAATTTGTTCATCTATCGGTGTATATTGATTATTTTTTGGAGCTTCGAGTAAAGGTTGTTGAAGTAGTGTTTCTCCAAATTGGATGCTTTTATGGATTTTTATAGATGTTATAATTGAATGTTTTTGTGAGATAAATTCAACGAGGTTTGTTTTTGTGGATTTCAGTTGACATGTACAGGTAGTGTAATGTTAATAAGAGAAGGAAGAATAGTGTTTATGAAATAGAACATACTGCTTTGATGTTACTGAGAGAATTTGTATTGATGCTAGATGAGGATTCTTCCTTATCTATAACATTATCACTATCATTTGCAAACTTATCTGCTAATAAAACTATTGTTGAGATCAATGTGGATGTTGAATTTTTTTTAATCCCAAAAGAAATTACATCTGAATTTGATAATAAATTTGATCTTGGTTTGGATGTGGCCATAAGGATGGCCAACTAAAGTGCTTTATTACCAAATTTTCTTTTAGTTATCTCTTAGAAATATTGAATTTGGGATGAAGAGATTTATGAAAACATGGAGTCTTAGGTGTTGGGTTCAAGGCATATGATAATTCGAGGATAGGTGGATTAGATGATGTTTGAGTCAAAATTGCATGTTTATCAAAATTAGGTATTTCATCAAAAATAGTTGTTTGGTGGATAATGGATGAAAGATTATGATTTTGATTTGGAAATGAGATGGTTTGATTTGCTTCAGAAGAATCATCTTGACATACCCATAAAGTAAGATTTTTAAACACAAATAGATACAAGGTCATTTTGATATACTCTGCATCAGCGAATTCTTGACTAGTGTATTGAGGGATGTTGGAGCTATAACTAGTGGATGGGAAACTTGATTGATTTTGAAAAATGGGCTTACTAGTGATAAGATGATGTTGTTTTCAAAAGTGTAGGGATTCACTAGTAACGAAGTGTATTGAGGAAGTAGCTTGATTTTTTAAGGATGGGTTCATTGGATTTATGTTGAAATTGGAAGTATATATGTTTTTTGAATTTGTGAATGTGTGGAGATTTGTGAAGTTTGGATTTGAGTTCTAGGATGAATTGGATGCAAAATCAAATGAATGATTATGATTATTATAGAAAGGTTGGTTTTGATGGGGTAGAAATTGAAAGATTGATTACACTGAAATGGAGTTTGATTTACAAATGTATTTTGGTTCATATAAATCTTGAAAAGTGGCAGTAAAAATGAATCGAAAGTTTGATTTGCATTGACATTATGATTAGAACCATATGGATCTATGAATGTATTTTGATTTGCATTTGGTAGCATTTGGTATATGGATGGTGTAGGATTAGGAGAGTAATTCAGAGAATTTTGACCATTATAGCCTAAAAATTGATTCGATGTTGTCCCTATGGCAAAATTCTAGTATTGTTCCATGGGTGAATAAGCATTGAAGTTGGAAATTGACTAGTTATGATTTGGATTGAATTGGTTGTTTTGAAAGTTTAAGCAATTATTCATGTTTTGATTTAATTGATTGATGTTTGAGTTTGAATACATATTCAAATTCAGATTTTGATTTGCTAGATGATTTATTTGCCATTGATTTGAATAAGTGTTTAAATTTAAATTAGTTGGATAAAACCCTTGGTTATAACATTGATTCAAGTTGTAGTTCCAAAATGCCATGCTTCTTATAATGGGTGACGTTATTAACAAAAGACAAAATATCAAAGTGACTAAAAAGTTTGATTAAAAACTAGATGATTTTATAAATAAAAACACATGATAAACACAAGAAAATAACAAACAAGATTTATATTCTAAATAGTCAAGAATGTGCACATAAAAGGTGAAAACTAAGATAAGGGGCGTGAACAACTATTGGGCATTTCGATGTCACTGACTCATCCGTATTCTCAGTTGTGGTTTAATATTTCAAGACACTAATCATAGAAAATCTTATCGTTTTCATGGCCCATTAAGTATGATTCTGAGAGTGTGTGGAAGGTTGCTTCTCAGTGTTAATTGTTAATCAATGCACCAAAATCGATCAATAAAAAAAGTTATCTTAAGCTTAAGATTTAAACAAGATTATCTAAGAGAGAAAATCATGGAATAAATAGATCAAATAGATACACACTATTGGGTCTTATCTCAAAGTACCCAACACAATCATAGGGGTCTAAATGTGTTGACAATCGATAATACCATATTTCGAGGTAGTTGTTGAAACAGTAGGTATTAGAGCATGAAATCCTCTCATGTCACGATGTGCTTAAAATACATAACTGCTTAGGTAATTGAAATAGTTGGATCTCGATTCATATACCCCACAAGTAAACGGGGTTAGCATATTGCATAGTGATGAAATATATGATCAATAAGACCCCTAAAAAAATAAAAAGTAAATATTAGTTTATGATTTCTAAGTATCATCACCAATGTAACATCAAAGAAAGAGCATACACAGGCACTACTTGGGTAACATAGATAATTATAAAAATATTTCTAATTTTCGAGTGTCATCACCAATGTGAGGTCAAGAAAAAAATATAAGTGATTTTTATAATCACAAATAGAATTCTTGAAACGAAATGTGATGTAATTACTAAAAATAAAACTTTGAAAGCAAGATTGAAATCGTTAGTAAAAAAAATTGGCTTTTTGTTGATCATTTATGTTGATTCTCTTTGACAAGTGTTCTGCAAATAAATTGTTAGAATCTTTACTTAGGCTTGAATAAAAATTACAAAAACAAATCAAAAAACATCTTTCAATTATGAAATCATAGTTACGCAAATAAACAAAAAAACATGAAATTATAATAAAATCAACACAGAGAAAACATAGAATGCGAAAAGTAGAAAAAAAATAAACCTGTGCTTACAAAACAATTTTGCTACCCAAAACAATGATTTTGCTGCCAACGGAGATGAACTCCCTGCTATAAACAATGAATTCACTGCTGAAAACAATGATTTCGTTACAGAAAAGGATGATTTCATTGTCGAAAAGAATAATTTCGCTTTTAAGATTGATAAATTTGTTGCTGAAAATGACTTAATCACTACAGAGAGTGACAAAATCATTGTTTCCTAACAAAATCGTTGTTAAACCCTGTAAATAGAACAAAAAACATAGAACAATTTCACTATGCAGTTGAACAAAATTGTTGTTAAGGTCTATAATTTTACTATTTATGCTTTTGAATTCATTATTACGCAGTGGAGCGTACACAGTCGAACAAAAAATGCCTGATAGCAACCTATAGCTCGTACCAATACTCAAAAAGACAAATGAAATGCATATGCAAACATAAATAACAAAAATCAAATAAGAAATGCTATTTAAATACAAAAATTATGATCAAAAGATTTTTTAAATGAGGAAACGTCTCATTGGACGTGCCATAAATGTGTGAACTAAATTTAGACATGCAAAGAAAATAAACTAATTCTAATATAAGCTAAATTCAACCTATGATAGAGTAACAAACAAAAAAAATAGAAATTACAAACTTTACACTTCGAATGTGTAAACTTTCTTCATTGCAATGTGCATTCGATTTGTTCTTTGAAAATGTGGTGCTCACTTTTTCAATGCAAAGGAGAACGGACACCGTTTTGATGCAAAAAGAAGTCTTTAATTTGCCTTGATTCACTTTTGTATAGAACTCTGTTAGCATAAGTCTAGATTCTAATTTCTTGATTGTGATGGATTCTTAAGAATGAAGATTTGCAAGTTTATTTATAAATTTTTGAAGACAAATCCAACAGTGAAGGATTATTTAAATTTTTTCAATGATCCAAATGATCAACAGTGGCTAATGAGTGCTTACCCATGAGGATGAAGACCATTTTAAATGGGTGAGAGAAGCACGGGGTTGGTTCGCTGAGTTAGCAGGATTAAGTCAAAAAAAATTGACAACTCAGGGAATGAGTCATAGGAGATTGAGAAAGTTGTGGATTTGATTGGGTTGAGAGAGAAAAAGATGGAACATGTTTGAATGAGGTGTAAATACCAGATTTTAATATTTAAAATAAAGATTTAAGTGTGCATAATTGACTAATTTGACTTATTCAATTCAATTATTTTGAATTTAAAAGGAAATATGATGTATTATTAGAAGAATTATTATATAGATTTAGGTACATTTTGACACTAACTAAAATTTAGGTGTCGACAACTACATCCGTCAATTGCTTAGTGTAGTACGATATCCGAGCTATCCCTACATTCTGAGACTAAGTACTACTAACGAAGCTTATTTTAACCGCTCAAAATAAGCATTCTAATAGGTCACCCTCAATTTATATACCCCACCGTAGAGTGGGGTTGAAACGATTGTCAGGAATCTAGAACAACAAACATGCTCTAATTTCACTGTTAGGATCTAGGAAGCACAATTGATTACCATGTACAAGCAACTTAACATGCGAAATTTAACCAGAAGTAACAAGTAACTAGAATTCAGAAATAACACAGAATATGAGAGACAATACCCAATTGTATTAATACTCTTCCAGAAGGAAATACAACAAAGAAGATGCCATAGTCTTCTTCCTTACACACCTCTAGGGCTCCCACACCTCTAGGGCATAAACAGTAAATCTCTTCAAGAGCTCACTCTCTCTCTTACAGTCCCAACACACAACTCAAACACAGAGTTGGTGTTCACCTCCAACCAGTCAGTATCACTACTGCCAGTACCACCAGTCAGTATTGCTACTGCCAGTACACAAGTACTCCACATACTCCATGACCGAGTACACACCGTACTCCAAGTACACAATGTACTCCAAGTAGATCTCACCTGATCTTGCTCTTTGATGTGTTGCTGTCACATTTGATCTTGCTACCCCGCAGACCTCCTTTGACCTCGCACACAGACACACCTGCAAATCAACCGACCTTACTTACCATGTAGATCTCTCTACACCCTAAAGAACCCTTGTTCTTGCCTCACCAAGTCCTTATGATTCTCCAAACCAATACCCTAATGGATCTTCTACCAGAACTTGCATAATCTGCAGCTCTACCTGATCATACACACTCGGCACCCCTGTGGAACTAGGAGGAGCTACCCTTGCTCTCTTCACTCTCAAAAGGAGCTAACCAAGCTCAACTCTAACTAGCACTCTTTACAATACAGCCCATGAGTCTCTTAAATAGATCTCATGAAAACAATAATTAGACATCCAATCACAATAATTAGATCCACAGCTCAAGACTAAAATTAGCCTTTCAACATGCAAACAACCAGTTCGTTAACTAACTGTTCGTGAAACTCGCAGTTCTAAATCGCACAGGCGATCGACGTCGGTCCCTGTCTGCCTGGAGATGACCGACGTCAGTCGATCCCTGACTGATGTCGACAACTTCCTGTCTACACCTAGCTGACATCAATTGGCCTGACCGACGCCGGTGACTGTGACACTCAGCAACCTCCTCCCATGTCTGCATCAGTGAAGCTTTTAGCTTCACAACCTAACAATCTCCCACTTGGAGATAAACAGTTGCACTGTACCTATACATGTACACCGTCTAATCTATTTTTTGGCTTGTATCCCTCTTCAAGCTCAATCTTGAAGACCAACCACCACACATCTTGTGGTGCAACCCCTGTCATCCAAGTAATCTGTCAAATCTGAAGTACTTGACCCTACATAGCATGAATCCCTATTGTTGGTCCCTCTCAGATACTTGAGAATCCACTGAACCGCTTTCCAGTGCTTCTTTTTTGGATTGACTACAAACTTTCTGACAGCACCCACTGCTTGGGCAAACTTAGGGAGTACACATGTACTCAACCTCATCATGTGATTGGGGACCCTATTCTGTGAACTGTTCATCCATAGGTGCGCTTGTCATTTTGCATCCTGCACTACTTTCACACAATCATCCTGTGACAACATCAACATGTGATCTTCCCTATCTCTAGGATTACTCGTGCCAAAAAATTTCACTGCTCTCAAATCTTTCATGGCAAACCACTGAACTAACCTTACCTTTAGCTCAACAAAATCTTGTATGTCTAAACCTGCAACAAGCATACCATCCACATACAGTAACAGGATAATGTCGTGACCATCATCCACCTGGTAAGACAAACACAATGGTTACAATGACACTGACTAAAGCCATATTTTGTCATTCACCTGTCAAACCTGTACCACTGTCTTGCAGCTTCTTCAAGACCATATGACCTGGCCTTCTGTCTCACGTGTCTATTCTCTCTATTCTTTAACCAAAGAATCCATTCGTCTCTCAGTGCTTTTATCCCAGCTGGCAACCCTATCAAATCTCCCGTTTGGTTTTGCATTCTAGAAATCAAATTCCTCATTCATGCCATGCTCCCACTGTTTTCTAGATCCTTCCTGCTCTACAATGAGCAACGAGTATAAAGAAGAGGAACAATGAATTTGAGGCTTACTTACACTTTCAGTCCTCTCCATGGGCGTTTGAGACTCCTTGACATCTTGTTGTCCGCCTAAAATCCGTTTCAGTGACCGACCTCGGTCACCACACAGTTTGCATCTGACCGACGTCGATTCCATGCGATTGTCCAGGTCGCCAACGCTGGATATCCTACCGACGTCGGTCTCCACCTGCCCGACACCATCGACTCCTCTGGTCTGCACATGACTGACGTCGGTACCTGTCTGTTTGACATCAATTTTTTTTTATCGTCGTCAGTACCTGTATTTGTCTGTGAGTGATGACTTTTTACCCGCGAGCTCTTTTTGGATCAAAACCCTATCCAAACTGCCCTACTCAGAGTTACTCAGCATTCTCCACTAATCTCTGTCCATCATCTCCTCCATAAACACCAAGGCTTTCCAGTTCTTAAGTCTATCAAACACATCTGTCTTTCGCTTAAGAACATGCATCTCCTTCTTGCTCTTGTGACCAAGCCTACAAAGCCATGTCCTTGCAACAAAAGAAGAATCAGTAATACAAGCAAGTAGATAAAGAGTACCTACTTTCTTACCACATGATAATTCAAGTGCATCCGTTGTGAGAGTTTCTGTGCATCTCTCATCACCCAACTTTCGTGAATAAATTAGCCGCATCTTCAAGACTAGGACCTGCATGACCTCCTTCAACATCCATGTGTTGGTCGTCTGTAATTTCAGCAACACTTCCCCTTTGCCAATACTTTGACAAGGCACACCAGCCCCTAAATAAATCTCTCCAAAGTCTCCAAAGACCTTAACATGAAAAAATATTCTATTTCGGGCTGCATGAAAAGAGGCAACAGAATCTATAAAACAAGATCTACTTTATCCAAGGAACATCACAGAGCATCATGTGCAACAACACCTGCAACATCTGCTTCTTCAGTTCCTTCATGCTGATCTTCTACCAACCAATAATATTTCTTTACCTGCTCTTTCTTTTCATAACACCGTAATTGACCATTCGTGCTTTTCAATTCTTTCATTGCTATACTCCCACTCAATCAAAAACCCCTGAGAGTGACATGTAATCAAACACAAAACTAGCTCCCTGCAACCTTAGCTCTGATACCACTTTGTCAGAAATTTAGAAAAACAAACATGCTCTAATTCCACATTTAAGATCCAAGAAACACAATTGATTACCATGTACAAGCAACTTAACATGCGGAATTT
Source organism: Torreya grandis (assembly GCA_037957365.1). Classification (NCBI taxonomy): domain Eukaryota; kingdom Viridiplantae; phylum Streptophyta; class Pinopsida; order Cupressales; family Taxaceae; genus Torreya; species Torreya grandis. The sequence continues at coordinate 2,400,366 of JARHVA010000897.1, forward strand.
AACCAGAAGTAACAAGTAACTAGAATTCAAAAATAACATAGAATATGAGAGACAATACCTAATTGTATTAATACTCTTCCAGAAGGAAATACAACAAAGAAGATGCCACAGTCTTCTTCCTTACACACCTCTAGGGCTCCCACACCTCTAGGGCATAAACAGTAAATCTCTTCAAAAGCTCACTCTCTCTCTTACAATCTCAACACACAACTCAAACACAGAGTTGGTGTTCACCTCCAACCAGTCAGTATCACTACTACCAGTACCACTAGTCAGTATCACTACTGCCAGTACACAAGTACTCCACGTACTCCACGACCGAGTACACACCATACTCCAAGTACACAATGTACTCCAAGTAGATCTCACATGATCTTGCTCCTTGACGTGTTGTTGTCACCTTTGATCTTGCTACCCCACAGACCTCCTTTGACCTCGCACACAGACACACCTACAAATCAACCGACCTTACTTACCATGTAGATCTCTCTACACCCTGAAGAACCCTTGTCCTTGCCTCACCAAGTCCTTATGATTCTCCAAACCAATACCCTGGTGGATCTTCTACCAGAACTTGCACAACCTGCAGCTCTACCTGATCATACACACTCGGCATCCCTATGGAACTAGGTGGAGCTACCCTTGCTCTCTTCACTCTCAAAAGGAGCTAACCAAGCTCAACTCTAACTAGCACTCTTTACAATACAACCCATGAGTCTCTTAAATAGATCTTATGCAAACAATAATTAGACATCCAATTATAATAATTAGATCTGCAACTCAAGACTAAAATTAGTCTTTCAACATGCAAACAATCGGTTCGTTAACTAACTGTTCGTGAAACTCGCAATTCCAAACCGCACAGGGGATCGACGTTGGTCTCTGTCTGCCTGGAGATGACCGATGTCAGTCGATCCTTGACCGATGTCAGCAGCTTCCTGTCTACACCTGGCCGACGTCAATTGGCCTGACCGACGCCGGTGACTGTGACACTCAGCAACCTCCTCCCATGTCTGCATCAGTGAAGCTTTTAGCTCCACAACCTAACAACGATGTTGGGAGATGAATTTCTAGGTCAACGCTTCCCTAGAGAACTCATGAGGAGGCGATGGACTCCCACTCACAAAGTCAAAATGCATGAAATAAAGACAAGTGAAAGACTTTAGGGTCATTTTGGGGTCACCCAAATCATGCAAATTTGGGGAGGGCCTTAACAACTTTTTTTTCCATGTTTTTCAACTAAAGCGAAAAAGGCAAAGAATGAGCATTTTTTATCACATAAGTTCCCTAAAGGGAATGGGGAAGAGCATACACGCGTCACTCATCTTGCTAACAAACACTTTCAACAAAAAAAATATAAAAAATAAAACTCTTAGGAGTATTTAGCTAATGTGAGAATTCATTTTACGACACCAAAATGAAGTATGTGATGAAATTTGAGTCCCTTGGTGTTTGTTGTTGAATACTTTAAAAAGCAAAAATGACTTAAGCAAAAAGATTTTTAAAGCACCAATTTAAAATGTAAAATTTGCAACTTAGAATGTTTTAAATGTCTTTCTCTTGGCCTTTGGATCCTGCAAAACACATTAGAGGATCCTTGTGCTTAGAAGCAAATCATGAGTGAACAAATGACTTTCCAATTCTTACTCTCAAATTTTCAAAATTTTACAGAGTACAAAACCGTAGAAACACAAAGCAATACCGTGACTTTTCATGCAAAACCGCAATTGTTAAGAAAATACTGCAACTTGCCTGCAAACAGAGCATTTAGCACAAATCACTACTGTTTAGACAATCTCGTTGAAATAAAGACAAACTATAGATTTTAACACAATATCGCGACTCTCCTATAAGACAGTTAGCAGCAAACTATAACAGTGAAGCACAATATTGTGAAAGTTAATACAAAACCACATAAATTATGGGAATATTGCAACTTACAAAGTTGTCATATTGAAATATTACGATTTTTAACACGATGCCATGACTTGCGAAGTCGTAATATTGTGATTTTTAACACAATATCGCGACTTGCAAAGTCGTAATATTGCAATATTGTGATTTTTAACACAATACCGCGATTCCAAAAGTCATAATATTGCAATATCACAATTTTCCCTATAAACATAAACCGTTAGCCAAAACCTTGATGGTTAGAAGCAAAATCACAATAAATATGACAAAATCGTCACTGTAAGATTAGCAATATTGTATAATATCACGATTCCAAAGAGCAAAATCGTGACTACATAGAGCAACTTTGTGACTTCCAAAAAAACGTCTTTGAGATTTCAATTTTCCCCTATTTTGATCAACAAGCTTGAATTTTTACATGAAAATTGTTAGGAGGGTGTCTTAAAAGACCTTGGGAACAACTTTGTGGGGTATAGGTCCTATTGGGCATGCCAACATGTGAACAAGGAATACATATATGGGAGGTTAGTCTTGTGTTAGTCAAAGAAATAAAACTCAAATAAACACATTAAAATCATAACACCTCTAACCTAGACACTAGGGAGAGCATAGGTAACAAGCAAACATATGAAAACACAACTAAAACATTAAAAAATACTCTTTTACCTTCCTTGGAGCTCCAAATGATTTGTTGAATGGCTTGCTCGGCTTGTAGATCAACAAGTCTTTAACAATGAACTTTGTTTGACTCCTCTCCTTGGCACCTTGGCTTTGATTGTTGGGCTTAAGATTTGAACATGATAACACTACTTGCAAGGCATTTAGGCATTATAACACTATATCAATACAGTTTGTTGAAGATATTTGTGCATAATAACTTTACACCAAAATAGTTTAAAACCAATAGGGATGACTTTGTATTTATTGCCTTAAAAATTAACTCTAACCCAAAATGAATTAAGAATGTTGAGTTTAAACTTGGAATGGGTTCAAACTAACCGTAGGTGAATTAAAACTAACTCCAAGTTGAATTAATAGTTGTCATGTAATTATGATTTTCAATTACTAGACATGACTCTTAAATTAGATATTTTGAGATATTTTGGAAAAACTTGACAACTCATATGATGAAAAAGCTTGATATTTTGATTTTTGAAATTTATATTTTTAAATATTCATTAATTACAAATGGATAATTCAACTAAGCATTTAATTTTGTTTAATTAAATGATTCAATTTGATTAGTATTTTAGCTCTTTTAAGATTTAAATTGATAGTTGTTATGCCACAAGGTGATTAGGGATGAATCCATGAAAGGTTATTATTACATACAGACTGGTATCTCAAATAGGGATGTCTCAACACGATTCTGAACATTGATGAATGATGCATAGCTAAAAATGAGATGTTTAATGATTCTTAAACTTAATTTGCAATGGTTGGTAAGAATCAATCTGAAATCTGGTCAGAAGCCAGTTGTGACCAAATTTAAGTGTCTATAATTACAAATCCATTTATATTTTCAAATATAAAACAACAAAGTGTCTTTATCAAATATATAATTATAATGTCAAGATCTACACACCAAGCTCTGATACCAATTGTTAGGATCCTACTCCTTAAGAGCACAATTGATTACCTTTGTATAAGCAACTAAACATGAAATTAAACCAGAAGTAATATGTAACTAAAATTCAGAAACAACACAGAATATGAGAGACAATACAATCTTGTATTAACACTCTTCCAGAAGGAAATACAATGAAGAAATCACACTCTTCCCACACCTCTTGGGCGTACAGTAATTCTCCCTCAAGAGTTCTCTCTCTCTCAATTACAAACAACAATCAACTCAAACACAGAGTTGTTGTTTCCACTAGTCAGTGACAATCAACCCAATGGTTGTTGTTGCCTACTGCCAGTCCACCAAGTACTCAAAGTACTCCAAGTAGATCTCCCTGATCTTGCTCCTTGTTGTGTTGCTGATCTCCTTGATCTTGCTACCCCGCAGATCTCATTTGACCTTGCACACACACACCTGCAAATCAACTGACCTTACTTACCATGTAGATCTCTCTTGATCTTCCACACCTGTAGATCAACTGATCTTACACTTGGAAGAACCCTTGTCCTTGTCCTTGACAAGTCCTTTTGATCCTTCACACTTGGACAGATACCATTGTCCTTGCCTTTGCAAGTCTCTTAAATAGATCCCATTCACACTTGGAAGAACCCTTAGTCCTTGCCAATTGCAAGTCCTTATGATCCTTCACCCCTTACAATACTAGCCCCATGGGTATATTAAATAGATCCCAAACCAAACAATAATTAGACTTCCTAAAATTACACTAATTCTAAAATGCAGACTCAAGACTAAAATTAGTCTTTACATGCACACACTGATTGTCCGTCAAAAATTAGACTAGTACGCACAGACGACCGACGTCGACCGATCCATGACCGATGTCAGCGTTACTTTCGTAGTCTGACCCCTGACCGTCGTTGGTTGGCCTAGACCGACGTCGGTTACTGTGACACTCAACAACCTCCTCCATTTGCATACTTGTGAAGCTTTTAACTCCACAACTTAACAATCTCTCACTTAGAGATAAACAGCTGCACCTGTACCTGTACCTGTACATCATCTAATTTTGTTTCCTGGCTTGTATCCCTCTTCAAGTTTAATTTTGAAGACCAACAGAAGTTGAATGAAGATTCAACTTCTCCTTTGTTCTCGGCTTTGTTAACATTTTCGCAGGGTTCTTATCCTTGCTAGCCATCATGACTACAACCTTCTACATCTCTGAAATCCAGTTAACCGTCGTACCATCAACAGTGAACACATACCCTGTGGTGCTTCTCCTGTCATCCAAGTAACCTGCCATATCCGAATCTACATACCTATGTAGAGAAGTGCTTGACCCTGCATAGCATGTATACCTGCTGCTAGTCCCTCTTAGATACTTGAAAATCTACTGAACTACTTTCCAATGCTCCTTTCTTAAATTGGCTATTAACTTGCTGACAACTCCCACTGCTTGGGTAATATCAGGGCTAGTACTTATGTACTCAACCGCATCATATGATTCAGGACACTGTTTTGTGAACTGTCCAACCATAGGTGTGCTAACCGATTTTGCATCCTGCAAATTGAACCTCTCCACTACCTTATTCACATAATTCTCTTGAGACAACATCAACTTGTGACTTTTCCTGTCTCTAGAAATACTCATGCCAAAGATTTTTTTACTCCTCCTAAATCCTTCCTGGCACACCTCTGAGCTACTTTTACCTTTAGCTCAGCAAATCTCTGCATGTGTGACCCTGCAACAAGCATATACATTACATACAGTAACATGATAATGTCGCGACCATTATTTAATCTGGTAAAATAAACACAATTGTCACATTTACATTAACTAAAGCCATGCTTTGTCATACACCTGCCAAATCTTAAACACCATTGTCATTGAGCCTGCTCAAGACCATATACCCTGGCCTTCTGTCTCACCTGTCCATTCTCTCCTTTCTTTAATCTGGAAATCCATTTGTCTTTCTGTGCTTTCATTCCGGCGGGCAACTCTACTAAATCTCCTGTTTAGTTCTCTTTCAAAGAATCAATTTCTTCATTCATGCCATGCTCCCACTGTTTTCTGGATTCTCTCTGCATTGCCTCTTGAAAACTTCTTGGTTTTTTACCATCAGTGAGCAACAAGTAGTATAAAGAAAGGGAATAATGAATTTGAGGCTTACTTACCCTTTCAGTCCTCCACATGGGCGTTTGAGACTCCTTGACAACTTGCTGTCCACCCAAAATTTATTCTGACAGTGACCGATCTTAGTCACCTCTCAGTCTACACCCGACCGATGTCGGTTCCATGTGACCGACCTGACTACCGACGTCGATTCCCTGACCGACGTCGGTGTCCACCTGCCTGACATCACCGACTTTGATCTGCACATGACCAACGTCGATTCCTGCCTGTTCGACGTCAATTTTCTCCTGACCGACGTCGATAACTGTGTTTTCTTGTGAGTGATGATTTTTACTTGCGAGCTCATTTTGGATCATAACCTTATCCAAATCAACACTGCCCTGCTCAAAATTATTCAGCCCCTTGAGCTGATCTCTGTTCATCATCTTTTTCTTGAAAACCAAGGCTTTTCAGTTCTTAACTTTGTCAAAAACATCAGATTTCCTCTTCCTACAATAAACCCAATCCTTTCTTGTAGCATAACACTGCTCACAAAAATCTCGGTCTATCAAATCTGAAGGCATACCTTTTGACTTTAGAACATCCATTCTCTTCTCATTCATGTGACCAAGCCTACAAAGCCACATCTTTGTATCTACATCTGAAATAGATAAAATAAAAAGAGAATCAGTAATATAAGTAGATAGATAAAGAGTACTTACTTTCTTACCACATGCTAATTCAAGTGCACCCTTGAAAATTTTTCAAGATTCCACTATGAGAGTTATTGTGCAACCCTCATCACCCAACTTTCTTGTAGAAATTAGACTCCTCTTCAGGACTGAGGACATGCATGACATCCTTCAACACCCATGTGTTGCTCGTCTTCAATTTCAGCCGCACTTCCCTTTTGCCAACAATTTGACAAGGCTCACCAACCCCTAAATAAATTTTTCCAAAGTCTCCATGGACATAATCATGAAAAAATACTCTATTTGGGGTTGCATGAAAAGAGAACAGAATTTAAAACCCAAGATTCTACTTTATCTAAGGAACATTTAAGAGCATCCCGTGCAACAATACCAGCATCATTTGCTTCTTTATTTCCTTCATGCTGATCTTCTACCAAACAACAATCTTTCTTTACCTGCCCTTTCTTTCCACAATACAGTAATTGATAATTCTTGCCATTGAATTTCTCTATTCTTAGCTTACTTTCTTCTGCCATTGCTTCACTCTCACTCAAACAGAAAATCTCTGTGAGTGACCTGTAATCAACAAACACTAACTTGCTCCGAACCAGGTTCTGATACCACTTTGCAGGATCTACACACCAAGCTCTGATACCAATTGTCAGGATCCTACTCCTTAAGAGCACAATTGATTACCTTTGTATAAGTAACTAAACACGAAATTAAACCAGAAGTAATATGTAACTAGAATTCAGAAACAACACAAAATATAAGAGACAATACAATCTTGTATTAACACTCTTTTAGAAAGAAATACAATGAAAAAATCATACTCTTCCCACACATCTTGGGCGTACAGTAATTCTCCCTCAAGAGTTCTCTCTCTCAATTACAAACAACAATCAACTCAAACACAGAGTTGTTTCCACCAGTCAGTGACAATTAATCCAATGGTTGTTGCCTACTGCCAGTCCACCAAGTACTCAAAGTACTCCAAGTAGATCTCCCTAATCTTGCTCCTTGTGTTGCAGATCTTCTTGATCTTGCTACCCCGCAGATCTCCTTTGACCTTGCACACACACACCTACAGATCCACTGACCTTACTTACCATGTAGATCTCCCTTGATCTTGCACACATGCAGATCAACTGATCTTACACTTGGAAGAACCCTTGTCCTTGTCCTTGACAAGTCCTTTTGATCCTTCACACTTTACAATACAGCCCCATGGGTCTCTTAAATAGATCCCATACAAACAATAATTAGACTTCCCAATTACAATAATTAAAAACGCAGACTCAAGACTAAAATTAGTCTTTTATATGCAAACTAACTGTCCGTCTAAAATTAGACCAGTTCTGGAAGCGCATGTAAACGCACACACACACACAGGTTGCCGACGTCGATTCTTGTCTGACCGATGCCAACCGACCCCTAACTGATGTCGATTACTGCGTAGCTGAATATGATCGACGTTGATTGATCAGACCAACGTCGATTGCTCTGACACTCAACAACTTCCTCCATTTGTATCATTAAAGCTTTTAGCTCTACAACTTAACATATAAAATGTTTCAATGTAAAAGTTTATGTTAACAAATATCCAACAATCACATATATCATGTGCATACTCTTGTATACATCGATAATATGCTCATAAGAGGTCCATGGATCGAATGCTCCAATGGAGTAGTCGTCGATTGAAAACATGACGAAGTTGGATCAAATCTGTCATGTAGGCAGATGATAGACAAAATCTTTCTTATCTCTGATCCTCGTCCAATGAGTGTGCAACGTGAAATACAAACCAATAATAATATTTTTATAAAGTACATGATAATTTACTAAATTCAATTATTTTAAAAGTTAAATTACATTAATTGAATGACATCAAAATACTTACATGAATAGGAACACACTCAATACTAACACTATTTTGTTCCTTTTAATCCTCGTCTCTACAAGAGTACATTGGCTGCAATATTACAAATCATTTTTTTTTTTTTGTATAAAACTAGGCCATATATATAATAATTATATATATTGCTGTTAAATTCATTGTTTAAATTAAAATATATTACTTGAATGATATCAAAATATTCATACAAGTACAAACACTAGTGTTTCCTTCCTCTTCCTCTTCGTCTCTATAGGGATGGATTTGCTGCAATAAAATAATAATAATAAAACTTGGCTATGAAAATTTGGAAACTATTTACAAAAGAAAAAAATCTTATAAGCATAAACTCTATGTTAGGTTTAATCCCGATAAATGTTGAAATTAACAAAGGAGAGTGCTAACTAACTTGCAAATTAGCACTCCTCAAAAAATTCATATTTTATATAATCCAAATTCTTTTTAAAATATTCTATACATTTTATGAGCGTATTCGGAATGATTCGGAAGGCATGTAAAATGTATGAAATAAGTTGAATAAGTTCAAATGAATGGTAAAAACATCTGATTTTTTTTAGTAGTGTTAATTTGCAAGTTAGTTAGCCGCTTCCATTAATAACTAAAATGATGCATTCATTTTTCTGAGACACCCTGTAATTATTCGTGGTTGCTAGGTGATTTTAAGAGTTCGTTTATTTGGCGATATTAGAAGGGTCTTGTGGTGTTCTATTCCCTTAATTAGAAATACAAACTTTTACAATGTTCCATTAAAACATTTGATAGTGGTGAAATATTGGGCCATACTTACAAGCGGTTTAGCATTAGAGTTTACTCCATGTTTACGAGTGGTTTAGCATTAGAGTCTAGTCCATGCGAGGATGCCGAGCTCCTTGCATGACTATGTCGTACCTGTGACAATTAGATAACATTGATAGTCCACATACAAATAATTTTTTGATGCATCAAACACTCACTTTTTAACGAAAGTTTTTGATAAAAGATGATGTTTGTTTATAATCAAGTTAATAAATTCTTAGAATTTTTTGTTCCATAAGCAATGTATCATCAATCTATGCACCTGGCACAGGTCATCTCTTTATAATATCCTTGGTAGACTTTGATAGTATTCGTGATATCCTGAATGATAGCAGGGCCACCTAATTATTGTAATTCATGTCCTTATTTTGTACCCAGCCTGCAATAATGTCTTTTATATGACAAACGATGAGCACCATTAATAACTTAAATAGAGAGACAATAAATATCTATAACCATCAAATGTCAAAAATTACTGCGTTGACAGTTACCTGTGGTATCTATATATATTTTTTTATCGTTAAATGCTTTACAACCTTACTGACTCGTTGCAGATTCCATGAAGATTGTTGAATGCTTTGATAAATTTAAATCAACGTATGCATTTTGTTTAGACCAAAAGGTTTCAAATATACAATACAAAAGACATCCTGTTATCATTCACAGCTAAACTTTAGCGTATTTGAGGTTCAACATTTCAAATAGCAATGTAACAACTACAAATTGACATCTTTTTAGCTTGAAGCCATCTTGCAACATAAGATTTCTTTGCCTCAACAAAACAAGTTGAGAGACTATTTCACAGTAGTAGAGCACTTACAAAAGAGGAATTAAAAAATGATGATGACATTAATCTGAATTTAATCCAAATTTAGAGAAAATTTTAAATCTTTAATTTAATATTCATGGCTAGGATATTTGTTACAACCAGAATCAGCCTTGTATTAATGCCTCAGCAGCACATAATCTGGACTCTGGAGTTCACGTACATTATCTGCAACTGAGCAATTCACCATCGGAAAGCCACCATTCCGAACCCAAATACTTTATTCTTGAGAGAATAATCAAGATGGTGTTTGGCTATCCTAAACCTGCCATTCAAACCCAAAAAAATTGTATCCGAATGGGGTTGAAGAACTGCCCCATCTACATGGCCATAACAAGGCTAGAACTGGAAAAGAATATGTATGGTCTGAACCAAAGCCCCTATACCATCAGAGCTTAAGTTATTGATCAACTGACTGACTGAATACCAAAATCTATGACGAGTGTCCTCAAAAATCAAAACAGAACTTCTTGTAGTTGTACATACATGTGGAAAAGCATATGCTGCAACCATGCACTTCCAGTCTCAAATTACTGCTCTCAAAAACTAGCAGTATTTGCTAGGTAGCTATTTGTTTACCCTGTTAGTTGTATATACAATTGGCGGAAAACATGAGCTGCACTAAGGCCTATACATCCTCAGAGCTTTGGATACTTGATGACGGCAAAATGGACAACGTGCTACAGCAGAACAACATCTTTGGCACAATACATGACCACATGGAATAAGCATGGTATCAACTTCTGAGTTTAAGCAAACCCGACATGACCAAGCTGTCTTTGCTGTGTCTGCTTCTTTCACAGCTGAATCTGCTCTTTCCTGCACCAGGCAAAATGAATTTCTAAGTCCTTTGCTAAAACTCTTATCATTCTACGTGATCATATAAAATTCTGACAGAAAATAATACAAATAATGAGCCAAGAGGTGAGTAAAATGGCACACGATTTTGTAGATGTAAGGAACTGCTTTCAGGCAGAGCATATTTTACTGATTGAAAAGCTTAACATGGAATTCATTTCCGGTAAAAATAGTGAAATTGAACTGGAAAACATATGAAGTTTTATGCCCCAAGATTGTGCTGAATCAGAAAGTTGTAATGTCATAGTATCTAATATCGAAGTGTCAAACCAACCTAACTAACCAGTCTTTAAAAGTTTCAAAGGAACCAAACAGGATTCCACGTCAAACAACATCAGAATAAACTAAGTTTTTTCAACAGCGAAGAAATCAAATAGCCCAATCCTGCATATTTATTCCAAGAGGTGAAGTGACCACAGTTTGGGCTTGTGCCTTTATTGCAGCAGATGTCTTCATCGGGAAATTCCAGTAGGATTTTTACTCAATATCAGATGTTCTAATTGAACAAAATAGATAATCTTGTTGAACAAAATATTTGAGATGTATGAAGCATGCCTTGTTTTTGTTATGGGAGACATTTTGAAAATCCAGCCCCCGTGATTTCATTGTGGCAACCCACCGTGTTAAGATCTTTTACAAATATCACATTCTGTTTTTTTCAACATGCCTGCAAGCTTACCTTCTGAGCTAAGTTACAGGGAATTGCCCCAGAGGTTCCCTGATCCGTAATCAACATGGGCATTCCACAGTACAATTCATGAACACGGATTTACTTTCTCAATGTGTTGTTCCAAAGTTCTATGCTATTAAAACAACACCTAAAATTCTGTAACTTGATGCTTTCTACAACTCTAAAACTGTCATCTACAACATATATTGTATTATGCAAACCTTCACTTGCTACATACATCGCATATCATGTTCCACATTCCAACCATTCTACTACCAAAAAAATGACTGCAATTACATTCCACAGAACAGTAGCACGCAAAGGTCGGTTGTTGATTCCACAAGGGAAGTTACTCTATTGTTTGTTGTTATGAACAAATGTTACACTTGTGCTTATGTATTCAATTGATTCCTACACTCTCTTAAGTGTTTGAGATAGTAGATTAGTTGCAGGAATAAGAGTATGCAAACAATAAATCAAACACAATAAAAGAGAGACATACACAAGGAATTATCCTAGAAACCCAATGTAGGAAAACTCCAGAAGAGTGAAGCCACACTTCCTCTCATCCACTATCTTTGTGTAGTTTTTACAAGCTTACTGCCTTCTTGAGGCCTTCCAGGATACCAACATCAATCAACATCCTACACCTGAAAATGTTCTTTGCAACCTCCTATGAATTCACTTGCTTCTCCAACAAACACGACTACTACACTCAACCCTCTCAGCTGTGTAGCCTTCTGCAATCACAAAATTACACTAAACAGTGATTGCATCCGTTTTCCATGAATTGGATGAACTAGAATGGAAAGGAATGGATTTCATTGATCCCCATTTCCTTACTTGAACCTCCACAAGTTTGTTTATATAGCCCCAAGAATCCTTAGACTCAAATTGGGAATTCAAAAGTCAAGAAGATGAGGAGAAACAATTTCCTGTCGTTTAGTCTTGTGCAAACTGTTCCAGTGAAATTGCTACTTTGGATGGCAAAACCACCACTCGGAAAACCAGTGGTTGCAAAACCACCGCATAAAGTTGGAAAACTGCCGCTTTAAGCAGACTGGCGGTTATGTAACCTCCAACTAATTTAACCAGTGGTTTCGTAGCCACACAAACTCCTGCAATTTGCAAAGGTAACTGCTTAATTTAGCAGTTTCGTATCATACCACAACAATGTAGTGGCAAAAACAACATACAAAAAACATCCAAAGTATCTCTGCAACCTTATGTCGATTCACTTGCTTCTCAGCAAACACGACTACTACACTCAACCCTCTCAGTTGTGTGGCCTTCTTCAATCTCACAATCACACTAAACAGTGATTGCATCCATTCTCCATGAAGTGGATGAACTGAAATGGAAAGGAATGGATTCCATTTATCCTCATTGCCTTCCTTGAAACTCCAGGAATTCATTTATACAGTCTGAAGAATCTTGAAGAGAATCCGTTTCCGTGTCATTTACTCTTCTTGTGCAAACACTTCGGGCAAAATTGTTGCTTAAGACAAGGCAAAGCTGCTGCTCAAAGAACTGGCGGTTGCGAAACCGCCACATAAGGGTGTGAAATCACCGTGTAAGGTTGTGAAACTGCTGCATAAGGTCGCAAAAGCACCACATAAGGGTGTGAAACTGCTGCATAAGGTCGTAAAACAGCCACATAAGGTTACAAAACAGCCGCTTGAAGCAGCCCAGCAGTTATGTAACCACCACCTGCTTTAACCAGCAGTTTCATAACCACACAAAGCCCTGCAACTTAAGGAGGCCATAACGTTTGCATACAAACTCAAAATCAAGTGCCATTTTATTTTTTTAAGTGTATAACTTTCGTGAAGAATCCAATATGTAATCTAAAGCCACTTTAGATGTTTTCCCTATGTTGTTTTTGCCTACGCCAGTTCCAAGTGGGCTCTCATAAGCTTCAGATTGAGACAGACCACCAGATGGATTGATCAGACAGAATCTATTAGTTGTGTAGCCTTCAGGAGGTCGAGACAGAAGAACATTTCATCATCCACTACCCAATCCATTATGTGATCAGGGGGAGGTTCCACTACCTTTTTAGGGGAACCCAGGCTCTCACTGACTTCTTAAGATATGGCGACCAAAGATACCTGGCTTTATACATGCAGGAGGCTCTTACGCTTCATGACCATACTATTCAGGTCCCCACTAGACCAAACCCTACCTAGCGGATTACTTCCTTTTTTACGGCGCTACCATCGAGGAAGGGCACTAAGCACCAGGTCGATATTAGCATGGCTTCACACTCCAAATCAGTGCGGACCCGAGGGACCATCCACAGTTCCTCGATATCTCATCGGCATAACCATTCCAGTTCTAGTACCAGGGGACTAACAAGATCAACCAAGTCTTTGCAATGTGCTACCTTCTCCAGACAACAGCATTGTGGGTGGCCCTGGGATCTCACCTCCTTATCCTTCTATTCTGAGTTCCTTTCAGCCGACCTTGGATGTTAGAAGAGTTGGGTCTACTCCTTGATGGACCTTTCTCATTGCTTCTCCTGGATCTTTCTCTTCTTGTACATCTCCACCTCCCCATTGAGTTTGGGGTTGTGGGTTAGGTCTACTTTGTACTACTTTTCTTCTCTTTATTTATGTTTTGTGCTCTTTTTAGGAAACCTCCGGGTTTCACTGCTTTGTATTGGTACCTTTGTACTTTGCAGTCCCTTTGACCTACTTTGGTGGGCATTCGTCGGACATTAATATATTTATCTTTATCTTTATATCTTTATAGCATCGCTATAAAGCTGAACAGAAGTTGCAGCTACCTCAGTGACATTAACATACAACACTGCCACGCAAGTACAGATTGTTGATTATTTTAACATACAACACTACCACACAAGTACAGATTGTTGTTTATAACTTCTCTCATAATGTCAAACAATGCCAGTGAAAATTTGTTAAAAAACAAGCTACTAAAGACTTAAATATAGAGTAATCTATAAATCAAGGAGAATCCATACTATGGGTCCAACATAGTTCTTACAAAACTCGAAATGAAGATAATGTGTGAGGTTTTCAAGTCTAAAATTTTGGCGATAAATTCTGCTTCGGGTAAGTTCTATAGTTAAAATCAAGTTATCAAGTATCAACATATAATCTCCAAATCAAAACCCAGCAATATTTAGTTTCGCATAAAATTGAGTTGTCAGATACTAATCTGTTTGAGATTTGAGTAAGAGACTCCCATGTGCTCGTCATAAACGTCTGATATACTGCTGCTACTGCAGTTATGGTCATATTCTGTAGAGTCCTTTGATTGTAACAAAATAAATGGACTCAAGCACAGGACAACTTGACCATAACATTTACTCTGAAGTCAGGATTACAGGACAGGTACCTAACTACTGTTGCAATTGGTTTTTTGTGACTTTTTTTCAAGAGTGGTAAAACCCTGTGGTATAGGCTGTAGCTGTGTTTCTACTGTTCGGCTCACTGTTAGTTGAACCATAGAGATTGTCTGTGTGGGACCTTCAATTCATGACATTCTTATCTCTGATGAGTTTTCCCTGGTTTAACTCCCCGCCCCCTTTGGGTAGGCTGTACAAATGTCCAACTCTCAACCAGTTGCAGTTATTGCTATAGCAGGAACAGATGATAGCCATGTCACCAAAGTCACGGCAAATTTGTTTCCAAAGCCTTCGATGAGATAATGATAATATTGACACATGACCTGATTTTGTTACTAACTTATTTCTTTTGAAGAATATAAACTGTCCTACGAGTCTTTGAATTGGTGTGCTTTGGTTGGATATTTTTTGGGGAGAATCCCCTTATAGGCTTTGTTAAATACATGCAAGAAGTTGTGAACTTTTGGTTCTTCCCACTAGGAAGGACAAGGTGTTGTGGCAATTCTTGTCTCTCCTTCCTTGGGGTTCAGACCCAACACACTATATTAGGAAAATAGCTTGGTCTGGCAAGCATTTAATTCTCCAATGATGCTGCATACGATGCTGCATTTTTGGCATTGGGCATCATTTAAACCTCCCAGATCTGCATCGCATAATCTGCAGCAATATCAATATGGTATACCTGCAAAGGACAGGTAGGGACTGTTTCCTTGGCATTGGTGTGCAAGGGAATCGGAAGCATGGTAAAACCTTAGGGCTCGGCTAGGCCTCATTTGCCTCAAACCTTCCGAGTAGGAAGGAATGCCTATACTTGTGGATCACTTGTCCAACATTAGTAAATAAAGGAAGATAGAAAGAAATCATCAATAAAGGAAATGGAAAAGTGCTCAAACAATTGGACAGAGCTGTACTCATTGTCCTAGGAACCTTGGCTTTCAGTTGATCCCTTTTATGTCTGGTAAAGAGTTTTTCCCCATGCCAAACTTTTGGATCATTACCTGATTGCATTCACCATCAGACGGGTTGTGAGGTAACTGCACACTTCGCAAACATAGTTTTGGTTAAAAAATGGAGGTGTGGGGCTCATTCAACAATGAAATTTTCCATGAAACTGACAACTACAAAATTTCACAGCAATGAAACAACTCTATGAGAACATCTGACAATAAAATGTACACCATGAATGGAAGGAAACTCCATTAATAGACAATCCTACAGGATGTATGTATGTACAACAAACATGTCATATACTCAACCTCGAACCCTTACTAACCAATAAATTTTAAAAGCAGCAAAGACCTTTCTCCTGACCTTTAATTTTACCCTCATTGACAGATGATGAATATCAATGGCACCCAACCATAGTAAATAATTCATGACACCAACTATATACATCACCAACTTGTGGGTTGAGCGCAGCTTTATCAAGTGGCCATTTGGAACCATGCAGAGCAAGTACGAAGGAAAACAAAGAGATCATGAGTCAAAATCCCATGTACTTTAAAACTCTGATCTCATAGGCCTTCAATAGCAATCAGTGCTCTGATACCACCAATCCGAGCCTGAAGATGCATTTGAGGGACAACATATCAAATGTGAAGTCAATGTATTATAGCAATGTGATGAAAAGCATATTTAAGTGTTAGTCTTTGAGACTCTAGTTTACCACTACACAAAAGAAAACAAAAAAAAATGTGCAAATGAAAGAGACATACAGAAGCAAGATCCAGCGCTGTCTTTCAAATATGTGATCTCTAAACTATGCAAAACATAAAACAACTTCTGTAATGTCCCCTTTCTCGAGTTAACGCAAATGGAGAAGACCCATAGCCTATTTTCATTTCCGTAGGCTAAAGGGGAGTGTTCTAAGAGGGAATGGGGCCATAAAGCATGTATTAATTAAAAGGCCAAGTGAAAAATAAAATAAAAATTAATTATTAATTACTTTATGAGGGTCAGTTGGACAATAAAAATTAAAAAGTAATTTTAAATTACTTTTAGGGTTTTCAAGTGGGAAAAGCTTTTTATAAAAGGGGAAAATAGAACAAAGAAATTATTATTATCAATCAGGATTCTGAAATTCATCAGAGAGCTTGAGGCTACCCATATTTTCCACAGAGGACAGAAACCTTCATTTGGAACCGGTGGAGGACGAAAACCCTCACACCCATGTGGTAATTCCACCCTGGAATTACAATTGTGCGACCAGATTTGAAATTCAACAGATTATTGGGGGTCATTTGCTGATTATATTTGTCATCTCACTAGGGTTTGAAGGTGTTATCAGATCTGCGACCAAAGTTCATGATTTTCAGCCTTTAGAGGTCTTATTTCATTTTACAAATCCAAGCCATTGAAGCCTAATCCATCTTCAGCATTCGGGTATGCTTATGTATAGAAATAGAATGATAAATTGAATGTTTGTGATCATTATTGGTACTGTAATAAATCAGATCAGATCTCTGTTCAATTCTGATTTTCATTATATTGATCGTCATATGAAGAAATGAAGTCATAGTTTGCCTATCTTTATTGTATTTTCTTTGCATGCAATTGGGTCATCATTAATTGTTCCAAAACATTCAAACAAGAACCAAACATCATAACCAGCAACTCAGGAGAATCAGATCAGTTTTAGAAAGGGATATTTCAGACCACATAGTTGTGATCTTGCTAGCTTGGTGGGTTGCATGTCGGTTCTAATGGTTGCATGTCAGTTCTAATGGTTGCATGTGTGGTATCAATCATTGCATGTTGATTTTGACCTTTACATGTCAGTTTTTCCTGTTGCATGTTAGTGATCAGCACTAGCATGTGAGCGTTCAGTGATTCAGCGGTTGAAAGAATTTGTCAGGGTTATTTCAACTTCCCAAACTGAATACAGGGGCAAAATCAAAAAGAGAGGACAGATTTGGTGAAAGGTGGCTTTCATACAAGGTTGCAACTCCGTGCCAGTCAGGTGGCCAAGCATTGGCCCTGAAATTGTTGACTAGATTGGCCCAAAGCAACACCGTGATAATTGTTAGCAATGAAGAGTTGGCATCATTGATGGTGGCACAAGGATGCCCTTGACCTGGGACATCGTAGGGGTTGATGACGCGAAGGTAGAATTTTGGCACAAATGTTGAGTTTGTCACAGGAAGCACATGAGGTATGACCACAATATGGCAACGGTAAAGTGCATCACCAGATTGGAAAGAGCAAAGTACACTGACTAGTTGGCGATGCCACCACCAATGTGGATCCTCGTTTTGGAAACAGTATGACTTTCGCCAGAAGTGAAGACAATTTCGGTGATGGCCCAGGTGCAGCTGTCCTGATTACATGAATCCTGTGAAGGGCATTTTTGGTGCATCTGTGGACTTGGCCAAATTTGCACTTGAATCCTTGTCCCCAGAATCTGTCCCGAAGCTTTTGACTCACATGCCAATTATCACTAATTATCTTTATGAAAAATGAAAACTCAATTCCACCAGCATCTATCAATGGCTGAGCATAGGGTTTCCTGTTGAACCTAGTCTGGAAAATTTAGTAATATCCAAGCTTGCATGTGCTTTCTGTGATATAACTGAGTCAATCAAACATCTTTTTGGTATTTCGGAATTTCCTGGAGGCTCAAACTCTCCGGCTATAGGCCTGTCATCTTTTGTTCAAGAAGTGTGCTTCCATACCACCCATGTTTTTGTATTAAAAGCTCTGTACTTTTTGAGTACATATCTGATATCACTATAAGCTTCTTTACAAAAAAAAATAAACAAATGATGGTAATTTTTCTAAGGTCCACTTGAGTTTTTTGACAGAACTGACCATGCAACACATTTTAGGATATCTTCATAGCATTTATTAAACTGTTCCCAACAATCAAATAATAAGCATACACGGAAATCATTATTTTCATATTCAGTTGAGCTTGTAAGAATTTAGGGTCTTAGAGAGTATCCTAGACTCTTGAAGTAGAACACCATCCTGGTTTAAGGTATGACCCCCTCTATGCTCTTCCATCTCAAAGGCTATAAGGCCCAATAGTAAATGCAAAGAGAATCTGACCTCATTGTTTATTTTTCACTTTGTTACTTTGATGTTCCAAAATGCTTAACAAAGTGTACTGCCAGCCTTAATTAATAGAACTGTAAACGAGCAATTATTTCAGAGAGCAAGACCACTAACCTGCTCCACTAAAAGGGCTGCCTGAGATGTTGTTAGCTGTTCCTTTAGGGTTAGTGTTTGCTGCAGTAGTGACTGCTGCTCAAGGCCCATGGGGATCCCAGCTGCAGAAAGCATATCAGCGACAGCATGCACAACTTCTGATGTAGACACCTTTCTTGTGATACGAGCATGTTTCTCCTAATCAACATCAAACAACCTTAGCATAGTATTATATACACAATCCAAAATAATATGAAAATGGGACTGTACTTCTCAAGAAGACGGCTAACCTGATTGTGAGTGAACTTGATATCTTGGGGGTTAGACTTTCTGAGTTCTAGAAGACTCCGTACAGCATGGCTGCTGGATTTGAAGCCAGCTTCATTATTTTCAACAGCCCTACTAGAACTTCCTGCTGCCATACCCTTGAATGAAAGAACATTAGATGACAAAAGTTGCTCAAACTCTCCTGGAGCTGTTTCTACTTGCAATCGATACATAGCTTGACCAGCTGATGGTCGGACATCATCTGGCACTTTACCATACTTAAGCTTTAGTCCTCCTTCACCATCTGACCGCCATGCTATGATCTCCCCAGCATAAAACGGTCTCAAGGGATGAAACTGCACTTGCATGGCATCTGCTGGGATCAATTCTTGACCTGACAGCCCACCTCCGTGCACTGAACTTCTGAAATTGCCTCCATTTCTGCTGTGAGAAGCTAACCTAAGAAGATCCAAAGCTCTCACTTCTGAGCCAATAGGCACATTAAATAATGCACTAATTGGCAAACACATGGGTGAATCTAAGAGTCTGCTTACA
Organism: Torreya grandis; assembly: GCA_037957365.1. Classification (NCBI taxonomy): domain Eukaryota; kingdom Viridiplantae; phylum Streptophyta; class Pinopsida; order Cupressales; family Taxaceae; genus Torreya; species Torreya grandis. Next base: position 2,420,075 of record JARHVA010000897.1, read on the forward strand.
ACAGCTGCAAGTATATCTGAAACAGCAACCACATCGGGCGGCTCCGCAACCAACATGATATGCTTGGAGCGGTCCACAAACTGGAGGACTCGATGCCCTAATTCATTTCCTCGTTCTCCAAAGAGAGATTGCTTTATGTTCATGGAAACATTTAGAGTTATATCAAGAGAGGACGGAAGCATTACAAAGCAAGTATAAATAGAACGTACAAAATGCAACTTTTCAGCCGTAGATCCTAGGACTTTCTTGACTTCATCCTTGGTTAAATGTCTCAAAGCAGGGATATGTTCTTTGAAGTTCTGAATAACCATCCAAACTGCATTATGGAAAGACGGGCTAAGGATCTTGGTAGTAACTGTTTTCAAGGAAAGTGACCCCAAAGATTCTAGTGTTTCTAAAGGTTGCCGCTGGTCTAGTTCCTGCAGCAAAAAGCCATTTTGTAACATTTTACTCCATTAGATTCATGAAGCTTTAGTTTTTTTTCTTTATCACAATAAACCAATACAAGATCAACAAAAGCAACATATATGGAATCTTACCTCAACAACAACATCAGAGAGTTTTTTCACACCCAGTTGCGTGCAAAGATCTTCTGACAGTTGTGGATTTACAAATCGTAACCTAGATGTATCAATTTCACCTAAAAGACAAGATCCATGAGCATCAACATAGACACACGCTCTTGCATGCACCAACCTGCACCCTTCATCAGGAACAACTGCATCATGAGCTGGAAATAAGAGGCCACTACCATCCAATTTGGATCTCTTCCCTTCCTCACATATGAACTGTAAGAGTTGGAAAACTGCACGGAGCTCATTGGGATTGAGATGCTGGTAACCACTTCCCTGCTGTATGTTTGCCAGCAGGGCCCTTGCACTATCAAAGGTTGGAGCTTCCTGCAATCCAATATCCCTTAAAATCCCAACATAAGAAAGATACAAGCTTGGGAGCTCAAAAGCAAAGGGGGCTAAGTTCACTCCAAGCCTCACAAAAAGAGAACTTGTTGTAACAAGCCGTGTACCATTTGCAACTGGTATGAATGACACTTTCTGTAGTTCTAATATATCTGCAAAGAACAGCTAAAACATTACTTATCTCATTAAATTATTACAATGGAGCAGTAGCATGCTAAACATATTTGGACAGGCAGCAGTGAAAGTAAATGACAGCATTTTCTCTTTTTCACAACACTTCAACAAATATCATAAGAATATTATATTACTTATCTCGATTATACATCAAAAGCTCATAACACTGCCTGTTGAGCAGCATTACTGAGAAGGAATGCTGCTTAAGATGATAACATTACAAGACCATGTACAGCACACCTTTTACAATTGCATGGATCACACAAATTTAAGCAAACCTTTCATCGGTTACCTAGGTTTGCATACTTATAACTATCCTTTTACATCAGACCTGCTACTTCAAACTAAATACTGTCCTACCATACTTCTTTAAACTACTCTGCTTCTGCCTTGCCATTACATTCCAATATTATATTTATCTCTGGTATTAAAGTACACTGTGACTTCTGGTTTGTAGATATGAAATTTTTTGGTGCTTGCGTGTTGCCACTCCAAGCTAATGGTTGACAAAAAGATGGTGTATTACCAAAATTGGGAATTCTATGAATCACAGGACCATTTAGGGTGGTGCCCCTGAGGGCAGCCCCAGGCAATTCAGGGTTGAGTTTCATGCTGAGTTGGGAGTCTCTTCGCACAAGGGCCAGTTTTCTGGGGCCTGTAGTTGCAAGATCAGCCTAAAACTGGTCCAGCTCCTCTGTCCAACTTGGTTTAAGCCGTACCAAAGCCATCTGGTGGTGTTGCAGGGCATTTGAATACAGAGGCATTAGCACTGGCCTACCGTTTCCTTCGTAGCCTGTCTTTGGCCAGCAACATTTAATAGAATGGCTTCGAGAGTGTCAATTCTGCACTTTTGCTGCTGCAAGCACACAACCTGCTGATGAAAGACCTCCAAAGGGTGGATGAAAGCCATTGTCCCCCTGCTTTTTCCATTAGGATTTTGAACTGATATTAATTGATTGCAGAGTTGAAGTTATTGTTACGTCACCAAGGGACGGTTCAGATGTCTTTTACACCGAATCCCACTGGAAGCCTTGCATGTTGGCCTCTGATGGATATGTGGGAGGAATCCCTAAGGTCCAATGGGTGGGGATTGTTTCTGAGGCCATAATCTCCGGATCATACTGGAAGGCTGAAGAATTGCTCAATGGATGGGAAGGAATTGTTTGAACGGGGATGGTGTTGGTAGATTGGGGTAGTGAACTGCGTTTGTGGGGCAGCTGGTTACAGAATTGCCTCAAAGACTGGATGTGTGAATATGACCTGGGGGTCAAAGGGATTTATCTGTTCTCATCCCTACCACTGTATTAAGTGACAAGAGAGTTTAAAATATGCCAGGATGAATAGCTTGATGGTGCTGCATTGCGGGACAAACCTGCAGGACATGGCATCTTAATTCAATCTTTATGAATTTTTCTCATTGACCGCCTGGTGTCCAGGTTTTAAACTTCTGAGTTTCTGGTTGAGCTGATATGGCTACAGATTTCCTTTTTTCTGCTTCCACCAATAAACTTTAAGTGATTTTAAGAGAGAATTTATACATTTGCAATTGCAATATTGCTTGCCTGAATTTATAGGAAGAGCAAAAAGCCTAGGATTGCATCTCAATGGCACCGTGATTATGCTGATGGAAACCAGGAAATCCCACACGCTGGTTCAGAAAGATTAAGAGCCATTGGTCTCTTGACAAGACCAAAAATATTGCACTCTGCTAGGTAGGTTGTGTGGTAGACGTTTTTCCTGTTCTTACTCCTGCCAAAGGATTGGTGGGTATAGCTCTGACCATCCTCAGCGGCTGTTGTGGTGGTTGAGAATTCAAATCCCCATAATGTGGGGCACAGGGGGGGGGCAGGGGGGGAGAGGGATGTAATGTTTAAGGTAGTGCGTAGAAATTTAATATTCTTTCCTTCAGTATGAATTTTGCCTTTATCCCCGGTGGTCATACCCCCCTGAAGAACTTAACCATGAAATCTAAGCAATTTGGTGCAAAGTTGATAATGGGGATTTTAAACACGATAATGTTGTGGGTTTTTCTGAATTGATCAGAGCAATGGCCATACGGGGCATTTAAGATTCACTACCAATTCTAAGTTGTTCTCCTTTGGGATCTTGTGTGGAACGAAGTTTTGCCAGTAGGTCAGCAATGCTAATCTTGTGACTTTTCTCATAAGTGATTTTGCCATCCCCAAATTTTTTAATGAGCAGGATTAACACTTCTATTATGATCTCAAGCACTCAGTGACACCTTGTCAGATGGCTTGATCCTGAGGACCCCATACTCATATCCATACATACCTTTTTAAGCATTTCTATTGTTACCTAGTGAATTCCCCACGATGTGCAGATGGCTGATCTGTATTCTGGATGCTAAAATTACTCTGCAGTAAAGGCCCCATAGCTCAGCATGGTTATACATCAAAATAAACTCCTTGCTCCTGCCAGTCCCAGGTTGCCTATAGACGCAACATCAAATTTGAGCTTTTATTTGTTTTTGAAATATATATTTCTGGAATTTTCACTACGTGGGAGTATTTTTAATACTCCAGTCCTCCCCACGATGACTATTTTCCATGAGTAGTAATTTCTTTATGACCTTTCAGGTCATGATGTACACTGGTTAATAATCACAAGCCAAGGGGACCCACGAAGCACACAAGCAACTCGAATAAATTGTTAGTAGGGGTGAAGGAACAGTGGATCCACCACATTGAGCTAAGCATAATTATGGTGTTTGGTTAGACTTCTACAAAAGTTAATTTTTTATGCTTGCAGGGTTCAAACATCGCAATTTATGCCACCTTTCCATACAAAGAATGTTATTTGAGAAATTAACCAAAACAAATATTCAGTATAGAAGCCTAAACGGCATCAAGAATCCTATGACTTGGCCATCATGATCATGGTGTTACCTCATTTAATAGAACCAGTCAACATTGTATTAAAATAAAATATTTACAGACTTATGCCCAGATATTTTCTTTCACATTGTCAGTCCTGAAGCCAACCTACAAAGAGCAACTGAACAAAAGACAAGTTAAGAAAAACTATGTAAGCTGTAAAACTAAGAGCTACCCATATCCTAAATGCATAGATCAAGCTCCACATTGTTTGCTGTTTTTGTTTCAACATTCACATAGCTTGAGTGTGTTAGGCGGATTACAAACAAAAAACAAATTGCACGAATGGTCAGATCAATTTTCAAGAAAGCACCAGCCAAAACATAAGTCACATATATTAAATGTTTCACCCTATTGGAGAGGGAGTTTTGGGCCTGTCTTCCTCAGAGGTGTTGTCTGCCATGCAGCGAGGGTCAAAGAAACACTATATTGGGGGGAGGGGTTGCCAAAAAAACTATATACAGTTGCCCGTCGCCGCCCCCCCGCCCCCCACTCTATATAGATTAGCGTTAGATAGAGTTAGTTGAGGGGCCCTCCCCCCTCTATATAAACTAAACTATAACTAACTCTAAACTCTAAACTCCCAATGCCAATCCAATCCCCCATACAGAATATAGACTCTATCTCTATCTCTATCTCTATCTCTATACATACTACGCTCACCCTATATATCACTATGGCAAAGGGCAACGGCCCTATATATATAACTCATATCATCAAGTTCACTTGGCCATGTAAAACATGGATTAGCATTATGTTCTCCCTACAAGGTTTCCTCCATCTAGATAGAGGATCGGGGGTTGTGCCATATGAATACTTCGGAATCAGATAGAGGATGTTTCCCTCCATTCTCCATGAGCCATTGATTTCTCCGAAACGGGATAGATAAGTGATTTTATTCTCCCTCCCCAGTAAGTCGGCGCCACATCATTGATTTTATTTATCCAGAATTGGAATGAACGGCGTATCCATCTGGACAAACGAAATGATAGCACTATTTCTATGGGCTCCCTATCTATTCCCATATCTATATATATAGAGGGGGGCCCTATCCATCTATATACCCCTATCTCTATCTGTCTCGCGTAGCATATAGCCTTTCCTCTCCTCTCCTCTCCTCTATATAGATAGGGATAGGCCTGTCCCACCCCCCTCTCTCTATTTAAACTAACTCAATCCCCATCTATATAGAGAGGGGTGGGGGCTGGCTCCCCTATCTATATAGATGAGGTTAGATAGATATAGAGGGGCCCAAGATAGGGGTTTTTTGGCCCTCTATATAAACTAAACTAACTCTATCTAACTCTAATCTATAGAGAGAGAGGGGATAGGGAGCCTCTATATCTATTTGGCGGCCCCCTCTATATATATATATATATATATATATATATATATATATATATATGGATGGGAATAGATATATGGACTCCTTGTAGACCCCATATCTATAGCCCATATAGTTAGAGGCCACCCCCAACCCCTGTCTATATATATATATGGCTTCTATATAAACTAAACTCTATATGGCCTCCCCCCGCCCTCTCTATATATACGGGAAGTTAGATAGAGGTTAGTTTATATAGAGGGGGGAAGGAGAGATGGGTCCAAGATAGAGTTTCTTTGGACCTCTCGCCTGCCCCCCCGACTAGTTCTTTTGCCCCTGCCCCCTCGCTTTTCCCCCCTCCTCTCTCCCCCCTCATTTAATTAATTCCTCTTTTTCCCTCCAAGTGGGGATCTTCATGCAAAGGAAATGATCTTGAGATCCTGTGGAATATTCTTTTGTGAGCTAATTAAATTGATAAACATATTAATGTACAAGATTATTCTCCACCCTTCATCTTGAAAAAGACAAGATGAAGGGCCTACATAGTTGATCCATGTGTTTTCTTGGGAATGATTCTCCTCCCTTCATCTTGGAAACAAGATAAAAGATTTAAATGCACTCTCACAAAGATATTTTGAGGAGAATCCTCTACCCTTCATCTTGTTTTCCAAGATGAAGGGCTTATATTAATTCTCATTTGATATTTTCAAAGATCATCCTCCACCCTTCATCTTGATTGAGATGAAGGGCTCACATCATTGATCCATGTGCACTCTTGAGGACTCTTTTTTAACCATTCATCTTGATTTCAAGATGAAAGGTCCTCCTTGATCCGGATTTGTATGAATATACCTCTTTGCAATGCAATTGAACATGCTAAATTCTGACAACGAAGGGTTGTCAAATCATCAAGTCTCTTTGTGCATCAATTTTCTATCATTTAATCAAATCAACATGGTCCATAGCTTTAATGGAAGTGTCTAATTACAACTTGGCATTGATAAAGTCCATCTAAAACTACATCCGAGCCGCATCCCAACAAAGACAAGTTACAATGAGATTTGCATTATGTTTATTTGAATATTTAAGCATTGTAGTCTTTTGTATTTGTTGATCTCACGAGGTCCTAGGTGTGTATTTTCTTATTTGCTACCACTTTGTTTTGTGTTCTTAACAAATTTGTGAAAATATAGAGAATTCGCATTCTATCGACATATATGGCACGTCTGATGGGACTAATAACCCACACCTTTCTTTTAAGCCTCTTTAGCAATCTTCCTTTGAAGAATATCTGATTTTTGCTTTAAAATGACTGGTAAACTGTTCATAATTTTTTATATATTCTCTATTTTAATCTGAATTTTTGCAAGGGTGTGAGGATTTGTGTTATCAAAAACCTCTCAAAATTTTGTTGAAAACTGATATACATTTTAGGAGTTATCATCAAAATACTGATTTCTATTTTTCACATTTTGTTTGTAGATTTTTACTTGTCAAAGACCCACCAAGCAAAACCACTTTGTTTTCTTACAAGTTCCAAAAGGCTGGGATGATTTATTCAAACAATTACGTTCTCACATTTTATTTTGAGTGCTTAAAAATCAATTCACATTTCATTTTGAGTACTTAAAAATCAAGTCACGTTTCATTTTGTGTTCTAAGAAGAACACTCGCTTATTTGTTTAAAGCTTTTCTCATTTTGTGCAAGTATTCTTTGTTGTTTCTTGAGTGTGTTGTGGGAATATTTTGCACATATGTTCTCCCCTTTGGGTGACTCAGAAACGCAAATATTCTATTTGTTTTAAATCGCGAAAATTTACCTATTCTGTTTTTCGCTCGCCTTTAGTGGGACTTACGCAAATCAGAATAGCAATACCTTCCTTTTTATTTTTTGGCTTGCGAGTGGAATTTCATTACCTCCTCACAAGTTCTTTAGGAGCGCATTGACCTGGGATTTCATCTCCTAGCATTGTACCAACCCCACTTATCCAGTGGGGTATACAATTTGAGCATACTATTCATTGGGACAGTGGTTGAGCAATTAACCTAAACAACCGAATAGGTCCTCGAGTCATGCAATGGTCTAGACATCACACTCTACTAAGCAATTGACAGATAGAGTAGTTGTGAGAGGGACTAGACACTTTCATAAGAAGCTAGACGGTTTGAATCCACTTGACGGATAGTTCTAAAGCACCCACATACTGCAAGATATATCGGGACCATTTAGTTTTGCCAAACAAAAATTTAGACTAAAAGCCTATATGCCACAAAATTATCACTGATGCAAGGATGCAAAGGTTAACAACTCCCGAAGATTGTCTTTTACGTACGACCTTTTGAAAGAATGGGGGTGTAAAAACCCTAACAATAACCTACAATAATTAATTACTTTTAAAGAATCTTAAACTTTATCCTCTCAAAAGCAAGAATATCAAAAGGATCAGTGATTTTCCCCTAAACCTGTGTCAGTTTCTAGTGTAAGTGGAGATTGCTTGAGTCCTCCTTTGGGCAAACATTGTCATATTATACTTGCACCAAAAGACGTTACTCTGGCCATGTCTTTGGTCAAATTTGTTCCATTCTACTTTGTTCAAAACGCATACGTTTTATACCTTTGTCTTGTGTGATATTGTACCATTACTCTGTCTGTGTCTTTGGTCAAATTTGTTCCATTCTACCTTGTTCAAAATGCATACATTTTATACCCTTGTCTTGTGTGACATTGTACTATTACTTTGTATGTGTCTTGGTCAAATCTATGTCCTCCTACATCCCATATTGGTCAAACGTGTATACTTCATACCTTCGTGTGTGAAATCATACTATTATGCTGTCCACGTAAAATTCAGACCACCTTTCTAATCTACAAGTTTACTTTGAGTCAAATCTATTCAAGTCTCCTCATTTCTTATCCAAGTCTATTCTAACAATTGATTTAAATATGCCTCGTTACACTCGAAGTGGTATGGCCTATAATACTACTTATGAAGATGATTGGATCCAAAACCAAACCAATCCCTTTCTGCAAGACCATTACGAGCAACAATTGTATAAGGATGATTATCCTCGGGATCAAGAGGGTATGGAAGTTCATCAAGTACAATACAAAGAAGAGCCACCTCTTTATGATGCAGCTCAAACCCATTTTGAGCACCAATTATATGCTGATAGAGAAAACAATCTGTTGCGTTTACTAGAGATGGGAACCAAAGTCCCTCATGATTTCCCTATAGAGAATATACCTAGGGCAGAAATAGCACAACCTACACCTAACCATGTCATAATTACGGAGTGGATTGATAATACACATTCTTCTTGCCATAGTCCCAAAGAGGTTCAACCATCAACAAATCCAGAAACATCGAGAAAAGGGAAGGAATTACTTGAGTCTGTAACCCAAATATTGCCTATTGTTGTTGCCAAATTGCAACAAGTTGAGCAAGCAAATAATGCCCTTAGAGCACTGATAATCAATCTAGTTGTTGATTACCCAATTGAACATCAAGAAAAAGAGCCAATAGTTGATCCACTTCCTCGTGTTCAAAGGCCCATGGATCCCAAATAAAAGGTACTTGTATAGTCTTAACCTATTGTGGAAGAACTTCAAACATTTCCCAATCCCCATCAAATGCCCCGCAAACCCATTCTTGCGAAGTTGTCTGATCAAATTCCTTCACAACTATTGAAAAATTTGGGTCATCCTCAACAAGTTCCCATTGAACCACAAACTGTTCCATCAAGTTCGCGACTTCACCATTCTAATATGTCTAAAGGTCCCTCTAATGTTTGTCAATTCTTGTCTAACACACAACAATATGTTCCAACTAATCAACTGCAGTTCCTAAGACAAAAGCAAATGCTTCTTCCTTCGCCACGACGACTTATTTCCATTCCATCTAATTGTAATCCATACCAAGTTCCTCCCACTCAATCCAATCTCAGATATAGAATTGATAATTCTAATTGGCTAAGACAAAAAAATGATTCAAAACTAACTAATCCACTATATCATTCTCAGTCCTACAATATTCCATCCACTTCCCAAAATATTCTCCTTGCTCAAGAATTACAAGCGATCAAAGATACCATATCTGGATTACAGGTCGAAAATCAAAACAGAAACTACAAGATGGATCGTATATGTTCATATCCATTTGATTCTGGTATTTTCCATATATCTTTGCCATCTCACTTTGATAGTCCAAAATTCAATAAATATAAAGGGAAAGGAGATCCAAGAGAGCATCTAATCTTGTTCTTTGTTGCTTTCCAAGAGGTCAATTATGATAGCAACATTCTACTTCGTCTTTCTCACGAAGTTTGGCTGGACCTACATTAGAGTGGTTCACACATCTTCCAAAGAATTCCAACTTTTGATGACTTGTCTGAGAAGTTTGTCAAACATTTTTCGTATAATATGGAACATAAATTAGCTACAATGAATTCATGTGCTATCAAACAAAAGGAAGGTGAAGGTTTTGCCGCCTATCTTCAAAGATGGCGTGCAATAGCTAGTCGATGTCCACATGCACTGCTAGACATTGAGTTGACTAATATCCTCATGAAAAATCTGAACTTTGATTTTGCACTCAATCTTAGATTACAATGTCCAAACAACTTTGATGATGTTATCACAAAGGGGGTTCAAATAGAGAGAGAATTGATAGATAAAGGATTGATTAAAATCTATTCCTCAAATCAGTGTCAAGGTCAATCTTCCAATCAGAATCAAAATTAAAATCACCATCACTCAGAACCAAGCATCAATGTCAAATCCAACAAATGTGGTAGACAAGGCAAAACATTTCAACCGCAACAAAAATATAGTTGGAAATGGTGTTACAGAGGCACGACATGTTCAAACAGTTCAAGCACCACCCGTACATAAGGCACCTCATCAGCAACCGCTTGTGTTGCAAAGGCAGCCTCCTCCAAGAGGGCAGTTTAATCGATGTCCATTTTCCAAATTGGGGAAACCTATTGAGATTGTGTTCCGAAGACTTATGGCTGCAACCCTGATTAGACGGATGAACACTAAGCCTTTTGATGAATCTCAACCTAAACCAGATTGGTATAGGGATGACGAGTATTGTGAATATCATAAAGTTAAAGGTCATGGTATTCACAGGTGTGTGCAACTTCGGCATATTATAGAAGATTTGCTTGATAGAGGAGAAATAGAGTTGAACAATGTATCATCTACTAACACTAGTCAGGACATGGGAATATACAAAAATCCATTCCCACAGCATAATACCAATCAAAATAGGCAAAGGGTGACTAATAGTAGTAATCAGAATCACGGGTCTCAAGGCAACAATGTTGACTACCATGCCATTCCCTATGATTATAATACAGTGGGTCATGTCACGGAACATCACGTTGCAACCATTACCATAAATTTCCATTCTCCTCCCAATAATTATCAGCATGCAAATCCCTCCATTCTAGGATCAGGGCCATCTATCCTAGGAGTTCCTCCATCTCATAATTCCCGTCCTCGAGTGATTATTCCAAGACCTATCCATTCAGCTTCACATTCTGGGATTTTTCTCCCTACTCGAGATTGTGCTATTACAATTCAACATTTGAAGATTACCATTCAAGGCCCTGGTCAGAATCCACCTTCTAGTTCTCCTGTTCAAAATCAATCTAAATCCAAGTATGTACCTCCTTTCAAAAAGCAATATGACCTTGTGGATCAACTAAATAAAACGTCAACGTAGATTTCTATTTTGGATCTGTTGTGTACTTCTCAATTGCACAAAGATGTCATGTATGAACTTTTGAGCCAGTCTCAAGTGCCTAGCAATATTGCACTGGACAAATTTCAAGTATTAGTGGGACATTTATCTCGTGGTCCACAGTTGACATTTGATCAAACCGATATATCATCCCTTGGGACTTCTCACACAAATTCTTTATACATTGAGGTAACAATTACCCATCATAAGATCAAGAGAATACTGACAGATAATCGATCAGGGCTTAACATTGTTCCAATGAAGCTAGTTACAAGGCTGGGATATACTTCAACGGATTTAAAGAATGATACCATTACCATCAAGGGATATGATAACAGATAGAGACATTCTGCAAGAACCATTTCCTTGTCTATCCAGGATGGATCTATTATTCATAGCACCCTTTGTCATGTCATTGATCTTGATTTGCCATAAAATCTTCTTCTTGGTCATCTCTGGATTCACGACATGCGTGCAGTGCCTTCTACGCTTCATCAATGTATTAAGTTTCTGCATATTGGCATGGAGGTGACTGTTCTAGGAGATTTGCAACCCTATCAATATTGCAAACATTTAGAAGCAAAAGGGCATCAATATACTTATTGTCCTAGTATTGCTCAACCTATTAAAAAGGACAAGCAAGTCATGTCTAATCCACCCATGTCCAATTATCTAGATGTTGACACTCTCATTGCTTCTTCCTCCAACTCATTGTTCCCCTCATCAAGTTCATCTCATTCTTATATTCATGAAAATGGTCTTGGTACATATAAGTTCAATGATGCATTTCATATTGCCAAATTACCTAGATCCCCTGAGTCTTATGGTCGACCCAAGATGGAGTGGCGCAAGAAAGGTACAACATCTTTTCTTACAAAACCTCTCCCATTTGTTCCAAGAAAGGGTTTCAATCAAGAAGATTTGAAGCCAGAAGACGAGTCATGGTTAAACAATGAGGATCTAGCTTCTTGTTTCTAGAGTAAAGAATATCTTGTTCCCAATAAAATCATGGCCCATAATGCTTACAAAGGCAAAGGACTGGAGGCAAAAGAGCAAGGTAGAATAAATCCTATCATACCTGTCAAATATTCTAATAAACAAGGTCTCGAATACAAGCCTAAGGTCGTACCCACCTATCGCCCAAAGGATCTACCCTGTGCAATACAGAGGATGTTCCCAACAGCGACACAAAGTCTTTTTATGGTATTTAAGATGAACTTGCCAATACTAACCTATTCAATACCCATTATGTTCTCACTATTTTTGTTGTTCCTACCATTCCCCTCATGCTCCATTATCCCAACCTTATTGATTGTGACCAACAAGACCAGGATCTCATTCTTGATGCATTTGAAAATAAAGAATCTATCGCCGAATTCATGGGTTTAAGAGAGGGCATCCCTCTAGGTGATCATAAACAAGGCTTCGTGTACACTTTGGACCTTGCGGCCTACTTTGGGGAGCAGGCGAATTCTCTTAGTCAAAATAAAAATAAAACATTGAGATCCGTAAGTGAAAACATTTTTGAGACACTTTCGGATCAAGGAAAAAGTCAAGAGAAAGACATGTTCTTTCGTGAAAACCTATCCAAGCACCACTGGACGGGGAAATTCGCTCTCCTTCATAGGAAGCCCAGGTGTCCACAAGTCCACGCCTGTCATTCAACACATAAATCAAACCTGAAGATCACGATGAATTTGAGCATATGGTTCTAAAGGATCCACACTTGGTAGCTCATTGATCTTTACCTGATGGTAATGATTCAGATTCTTCCTATATGGGTCCATCTGAAAATTCATATTTTAAGACTGATGATCAACTACCTTCCTTTCCTCCTATTCTAGACGATGGTTCCACACTTCTTGTGGAAGATACAACAGAGGTCAACATTGACACCACTAATGATCCAAATATAATAAAGCTTTGTGCATCCCTCACTGCAGAGGAACATGAATTGCTCATTGCCCTTCCAACGGAATTTATTGACATATTTGCTTGGGCTTATTCAAATATGTGGGGTCTAGATCCAACATTAGTTGTGCATCACTTAGTCATGCATCCAGATGCAAAGCCTATCAAGCAAAATTTAAGAAAGATGCATCCACGGATTGCTCTATCGATCAAAATTGAACTAGAAAAGTTGTTGGCAGCAAGTTTTATCAAGCCTATTCCATATGCAGATTGGATCTCCAATGTGGTACCAGTCAGCAAAAGCCAATAGGCATTCACATCTGTACAGATTTTTGGGACCTGGATAAGGTATGTCCAAAAGATGATTTCCCGTTGCCGAACATAGACAAGATTGTGGACTCAACAGCAAGTTATGAGATTCTATCTCTTATGGATGGTTTCTCAAGCTATAACTAGATCAAATTTGCTCCTAAAGATCAACATAAAATGACATTTACCACTCCATGGGGCACATTTTGTTACCGAGTCATACCATTTGGCTTGAAGAACAATGGCACCACTTATCAAAGAGCAATGATGGTCATCTTTCATGATCTTATGCACAACATTGTGGAAGATTATGTCGATGACATTCTAGGCAAATCAAAGACTCGTGCAAAACACCCAACAGTATTATGGAAAATCTTTGAAAGGCTCCGTGAATACAGTGTATGTATGAACCCTACATCTAGCAAATTGTTAGGCTTCATTGTGTCTCATAGAGGCACTAAAGTTGATCCAGCCAAAATTCGAGCTATTACTGAAATGCCACCTCCTACTAACTTGAAGCAGCTTCATAGTCTACAAGGGAAGATCCAAGCTATTTGGTGCTTCATTTCTCAGCTAGTCGATCGATATCACCCTTTTACCCATCTTCTAAAAAAGGGGACTACTTTTCAATGGAATGAAGAATGTCAAGAAGCCTTTGAAAATCTCAAGCAATATTTGGTTAATTATCTTATACTTGTTCCCCCCATGTCGGGAAAACATTTCTTATTATACCTTTCTACAATTGATAGTGTCTTGGAGGTCCTAGCTCAGCATGATGATCATGAAAACGAAAGAGTTGTCTATTATTTGAGTCAAACATTGGTTTCTTATGAGCAAAATTATACCCAAAGGGAAAAAGCTTGTCTTGCATTCGTATTTGCTACTCATAAGCTAAGACATTACATGTTGAACAATAAAACAATGTTGATTGTTAAAAAAGACCCCTGGAAATATCTATTGGCAAAGGCATCTTTAACCGATTGCATGGCTAAGTGCGTAATGTTGCTCAATGAGTTTGACATAGAGTATGCACATCAGAAAGCTATTAAAGGACAAGTGTTAGCTGATCAATTGGTCAAAGCTCCGCTTCCGGATTTCACTCCAATGACAATGCACTTTCCAAATGAGTCTATTATGAGTCTAATTGAAGAACAGGAATGGAAGCTCTACTTTGATGGCTCTTTCACATTGCATGGATCAAGGGCAAGAATACTTTTCATCACGCTGCAAGGCGATCTCATTCCTAAGGATTTTCGCATTAGTTTCCCATGCACAAATAACATTGTTGAATATGAAGCTTTGCTTGCTAGACTTCGTCTTGCAATACAATGGAATATTCAAAATTTACAAGGCTATGAAGATTCTCAACTTATTATCAACCAAGTCACTGATCGATACCGGACTAAAGATGAGAAATTGGTGCCTTATAAAAGATTGGTGGATGAGCTCAAACTCAAATTTCAATTCATTCAATTCAAACAAGTTCTGAGAGCCAACAATAGATCTGTTGATGCTATGGCTACTATTGGATCCATGATTGAAATAGCTTCAACTATCATCGAGTATCAGTTTTTGATTGAGAACCTTCTCGTTCCAACGCATACATAATCTGCTATCAAAATGATTTGTGTCATTGTTGGTTCCAATTCCCCTTGATATTTTGATATCTATTCATACCTTCAAGATCAAATCATTCCCCCTGACTTACCCCAGAACCAAACCATATATTTCCTTCAAAAGACTTCCCGTTATACCATGAATGTCCCCAAATTGGGACAAGCCCTAAATTTCAAGGTTTTGTAAACCCTAGCCCCAGAATCAATATTTTTCTAATTTTTCACAGCAAACCCTAGGTTCAAAACCCATGCAAAATGCTGTAATTAAATTATCCAAACCTTAAGGATCCGAACTATCAATTTGTGAAATTCATGAACACTAAACCCTAGCCAAATAATCATGAATTCCTGAATTTTCCATTCCAAACCCTAGATAAAAATTATAGAATGTTGGAAATGCAATTTCCCAAATAAAAATGTAATATTTAACTCTTAAAATATTCACCAACAATTTCTGAATAATATTGCCAACATAATTACCTTATTCTCTGGATTTTTGGGTCATTCAATAGCTGGAAATTACAAATAAAAATAGCATAATTTATCAAGTATTTTAGATTACAACATTTGCCTCAAAAGGGCTTACAACTTCATCATATTCCACCCAAAATGGGTTCGCCCAGTTTGTAGCAGCAAATCACTGCCCTAGCAGCTCTCAAATTGTCAAAAACAACTTCAATATGAGGCGCCCAACCCCAAAATAAGGGTTGTTGTCCTCATGTACCAAATCGCTGCCCTTGGGGGTCTTCAAACCCTAGATTGTTGTTCATTTTTTCCTCAAACACTAGGCACCACGCCTGGAATAGTTCGCTGCCCTGCAAGTGGTGCTTGTACTGCAATTTCAAACCAAGGAAGCTCAATGCAACCCCTGAATGAGGATGCCCTAGTTGAACATAAAGATTTTCATTCTTACTCCAACTTCAATTGAAGGGTTTTATCCTCAATGGATTTCAGTTAAGCGTTTTCATGCTTAAGCTTACAAATTCAATTATCAAAATCATGCATAATCTTTTCAAATGATCCCTCACTTACCTTTATACCCATCCCCCATAGGGGTGCGTCCAAAATGGAGGGAAAGATCTTTTTTTCAAAATATAAAAAGAGCACTCCTTATAATCCACTTAAGTGGTATGGGCACACATGACCCTTAAAAGACCACAACTTACGTGAAAATTAGAATAATAAAGCACTTTTACAATTGCTCTTAGAAACCCCAAGTGTTTCCCTTTTTCCTTCTTTTTCCCTTAGCCCTTGGGAAACAAAACAAGGCTAAGGGTCTTCATTTGTTCCACGATCAAAAAGGGGACATAACAATCCTCCCCGCCCAAAATTCCTCATCCCCAAGCAATAGCAACATCCATGGAGTTGTCCCAACAATTATCCCCATGCAAAGCTCTACTCTTGCTTCTTCCCATGGAAGGAAGGCCTCTTGTTTAAGCCCTTTCATGTTGTACTCGAAGACTCTTGGCTGCCCATTCAAGCTGGAAATGATACAACCACAGACCATCATCGTCCTCCTCATTCTCTCCATCCAGGCCTTGCACCCCGGGCTTTCCAACAAGATAACAAAAGAAGAGGAATTCCCCGAATTTGCAGCAATGTAGGGGCTGGAAAAGTCTATTCCAGCAAGGTGATTGTTGGAAATCTGGGCCTTGAGGGTCCACCTAGCAACACCTACAAAAGGCACAAGCATGTTAGTCAAAACGAAGGATCTTATTCCTTTATGCTTCATGTGGGGGTGGCTCCACTCCCTTTCCTTGCTTGCATACTTGACAATCTTCCCCAAGGTGTTCAGTATCCATCCCTTGCTTGCCAACAACCAACAACCCTTCGAATTTGCAAACGGCATGACCAAGTCAACCATTTTTCCTGTGATTGATTGGTTGTTTGCAGACACAATCAGATGTCTTATTACCCCAAAATAGGAACTTATCCAACCATAACTCCCCCTTTTTAAGTGTCATCTTGCAATCAGCCTTCCCCGTGCATCCAAGAACCCTCGAGCTCACAACAAGTGAGCTGGAACTATCATAGGCAGCATGGCGAAAGAGTATACCATGGCTGTATCTTTCGTTGCTAGGCATGAACTAGCTGTTAGTACTCTCTGAAATAGCCACCAAGCTTAAACCTTTCTCAAACAAGTGGCTGCCCCTGTTGTAGCTTTCATTATGGAACACAGAACAGCTGTTAGTCCCCTCAAAACCGTCATACTCATGCTCCCTTATCTGGAAGGGAAATATCCTCAAGGTACTGCTGTGTTTGGAGTTTATAGGGTTGTGATTGAAGTTTACAGCCTTGTTCTCACCAAAAATTTTGAAGCTACTTGCTCCCCATCTATCCACTGGAAGTCTTCTTATGCTTCTTACCTTTCCGGAACATGGTATGAGTCTACAACTCACCTCAAAGTCATTGAAACAATCATGAACAGTACTATGTAAGAATGTACCCAAGGCTGCCCTTTAGGGCACTCTCTTCTTGTGTACCTTGGAATAGTGGTTTCTTGGGGAGGCAGCCCAAAACCTCTCAAGGTGCCTCAATGCTTCCTTGCCCACCACAGGGTATGTCTTAACAATTTGCCTACAACAATTAAAGTTGGACCTTTTTAGAAGCAATACCTTCATTGTTGACCTTTTGGCAAAGCGTGTGACCTTGCCATGACATCAAATCAGATTTCCGTGTCTTATCCTCTCACTGTCCCATCACCAAATTCATAGCATTTGGGATGCTCATCTTACCTGAAAAGGACCAAGGTTTCATTCCTTGGAGGGGCAGTTCCCCTTTTACAAATTCCAACCTTACGTTATGAGTGATGGACCACTTTTCCTCAACATTTTCAGAATGTGCCAAGGGCTGTCTTATGTCAACTTTCCCAAAATTTTCAATGCATGTAATAAGTTGATTTTGTACCATTTTCCAGAATTTTCTTCCTCGTCACTTTCAGAATTTGTTACTATGCAAATTCAGAATTTTGAGTGCAAGAAACAGGTCAATTTGGTATGTACAACTCAGAATTTTCTAAGTGTGTTATGAGTCTCTTCCTTGTGAAAATTTCAGATTTTCTTCTATCATCCATAATTTGACATTTTGCCCAATCCATGACATGCCTTAATTCAGTATTTTCAAAATTTTCCATGCTTCCCAAGTAAAGAAACAAATGATTTTCAACATACCTTAGTGACTATCCCATCTCAGAATTTGTCATCTTTTTAACCCCATTCAAGGCAACAATTTTCAGAATTCAATTTACTTACCAAACATGAAGTGGGGGGAATCCCTCTTGGTGGCGATGGCTGTCCAAATTCAAAAATTGCAACCTTTTCCCATGGTCTGAAAGTTTCACTTGGATCCCAAATAAAATCTGCACTTTTATCTATCTCCTTATCCATCTTAAAGAATAGATTGTCAAAATATTGGAAGTTATTTCTATCTCTTTGCTCATATTTTACATTTGCAACTTCTGAATTCTCTGAAAAATATCCCAAATCTGTAATATTCCGAACCGGAATATTATACGGAAATTTGATTTCCTTGAAATTTCATTTAAAAAATAAATATAGAATTTGTACTTCAAAATAGTTTATTTAAACTAAATGAATTTTATTATATAATTTCAGATCTTGAATATCACAATAAACATCTCAAGGGTTTACGTCTTTGAGTTGGGATTACAAGGGTTTTTGTCCTTGTATCCAATCTTACCTTTGAGGGGTTTCGTCTTCAATTGTAATTGTAAGCATTAAGCTTGTTCAGGTTTAAATGTTTAATACATAAATGATTTGATGATTTCCTTCCATTCCCATAATGCTTTATTTATACCTTCAACCTTACATTGAAGAGATGTGACTTCCACAAAGGTAGCATCCTTCCATTTCAATGTGTTGTCCCCCAAAAATATCACTCATTTTTGCGACAACATTTGAACTATTTTGGTCCTACAGATCAAAATCCTCTCTCCCCCTTTCAAAAATTGTTCTGAGCATTCAGGTTCTTCATTTTTCAAAGCTTTCTCAGAAATCTACGGACTCTGCAGACTTGAATCTATGGCCTCTGCAGGCTTGAATCTATGGACTCCGCATGCGCATTTCTACGGACTCTTTCAAGGGACTCAAATCTACGGACTCTGCAGATATGTTTCTACGGACTCAACATACTTGAAGTTAGCAAGTTCAAAGGCTTCTGCAGGCGAGTTCAATCAAAAGAACAAGTTTCCAACGCTTAGTCATTTTCACGATTGGTTCAACGCCTTGGTTCAACTAAAAATGTTCATCGGCAAGCTTCTAAGCAAGGAATGAACCGTTGAACCTTGAACCATTTTGGTCCAACGGGTTCAATGGTTCAACAGGTTCAACGAGTGGTTGGTTCAACGCGTTTTGTTTGAGTGATCAAAGGACTTGACAAAAAACAAAGGAATTAACCATTGAATCTTGAACCAAATTGGTTCAACGGGTTCAATCAGTTCAAAGAGGTCAAAAGACTTAGACAAAAAGATGGCTTCAAATGCAAGATTGAACCATTGAACCGTTGAACCAAAGTTGGTTCAATCGGTCGATTCAAAGGGCTGTCCCAAAGCCAAAGGAACAAGTGCCCTTACGGAGGGCTATGAACCAAGCCAAGTGCCCTTGCAGAGGGTAGCGAGCAAAAGCGGACAAAGTGAACTCCTTCGGAAAAGTGAACAAGGCAAAAGACAAAGCGAAATCCTTCGGGCAAATTGTCCGAAGGAATTCGCCCGAAAGACAAAGCAAAAGCCCGGTGGGAAAGATGCAAAGGCAAGGAAAATTTCCTTCAGACAAATTGTCCGAAGGAATTCCTTCGGACATTTTGTCTGAAGGACATAAAGGATAAAGCCCGCCGAGAGAAAGAAGCCCGAAAGCCGCCACGTGTCCATTATAAAGCAGAGTGGAATATGTCACGTGTCCTGTTATGACTCAGCAGAACGTGACAAGTGTTTGCATCCGTGTTCCCCTTTTGGAGTTGCTCGGGTAAAACGTGTCGTGGACCCCATTTTCCGTAAGTTTCTAATGAGATTCATAACAGCGGAACTTGCCACTTGTCAAAGACACAGAAAGGACCCCCAAAGACTTAGGCAAGAAGGGCTTTAAAGAGCAAAGAAGCGCTTAAGCAGTGAAGAGAGGAGCGAGACCAAAGGATCAGAAATATCTTCGAAAGACTTATTTCCAGTAGGTGAAACAGTGGATCGAGTAGACTTCTGAGCGCACCAAACCAAGGACGCAAACCTGTTTTTTTTTTCTTCCATGAAGTAATGGTGAATTAGACAGCTGCGCAGACATCAGAGAAAGGACCAGACAGTCCATACCAAGGAAGAGACCTGTTAGATGAAGGGACACGCCATAGTTATGGCAGCGCATTGTTCTCAGCGTGGTCTCTCCAGACAAAACTGAAGACGCATTGAAGACATTGACTGCTGCATGGGCCGCCCCATGGAAAAAGGCGCCAATCCTTGCATAGTGGCTATATAAGTTTGTATTTTCTCTCATTTGTAAAGGGAGACTTCATTTTACAAGAGCGAAACTCTGCCCATTTTGAAAGAGAAAAACTGAGACTTTAAGCTCAGGTTGTAATTTCATTTCCATTGTTATCTGAATGAAAAAGCAGGGTTTTCACAGACTTTGTGTTGTTCTGACTTGTGTCATCTGAAGGTGTCCTTATTCATTTAATTTAGTACGCAAAACTAGTGAAGGTAATAGGGAAGTGTCCTGAAACCAACTGTGGGAAGACTTTGTGCTTTCACAATTGATTTCAATCTGTGTTTTCCTTTTCTTTTTGTGTTGAGGATTCTAGGGCGACTTTGTGCCCCCATTATCCTTTGTGATATACTCTTTGAGCAGTTGAGGTGGAGACTTTGCGCTCTGTTTCATCCTGTTGTTACTACGCCCTTTTGATCACTAGTTATTTCACTATACGAAAGAAACGTCTGCTGTTTTCTGTAAGGACAATTCTGAAAGAAGTGAAGTGCCTTCAGCGTTTATAGCCAGGATTTTCTCATTTGTCTGTGTGCATCATCTCTGAAAGAAGAGAGATGGATGGTTTGTCTCACCCCTGTGTCTTATTTTCTGCCTATTTATATTGTATATAGCTCCGCATATTTAATAGGGAACCTCCCCTTGATGAGAGGAGAGATTTGTCTCCTTGTGATGCAATAAACCTGCACATCTGGACGACCAATCTCCCTATGCTGTGGTGATAGAAACTATTTTGGTCACCAGTTAGTTGGCCGACAAAATATTCACCCAACACAATGTATGATGTTTAATATATTAACTAAATTATTAATAACTTACTATTGTCCCTTCATAAAGTGTTGCGTTGTTGTTCCTTCATTAAGTACAACAATTTATTCAATTAATGTTGTGCTACTATTCCTTGCAGCGATTCCCTAATTAAATAGTAGTAGTTCAACATGGGAACATTACAGACCTCCCATTCTCAAATTGCTTGTCCTCAAGCAATTTTAAATTTGGGTGTTCAAGAATTGATGCTCCTTCCCACATGGCATCTTCAAGTGGTAAATTTTTCCAACGAACCAACTACTCTTTGAAACTTCTATTCCTTAACCTTTTTACACGAGCCTCAAGGATAGCTTTGGGTATTAAAATCAACTTACCTTCGTCATCTAATGGTGGTAGCTCTATAGGAGTGATATGTTGGCCAATTGCCCTTTTTAGGCGCAAAACATGGAAAACATTATGTATTCGGCTACAACCTGGTAATTTTCTAACTCGTAAACAACCTCTCCCACCTTCCTTGTGACTTTATATGGTCCGTAGAAACATGGTTTGAGTTTCTCAACTCCACTTTGCTTGATAGAGGTCTACCTATAGAGCTGTAAACAAAAATATACCATGTCCCCTATTTCAAAGTTTTGTTATGTTCTATGTTGCTCTGCATATAGCTTTTGTTGATTTTGTGCTTGTTGAAGATTATCCTTGAGAGTCCTAAGGATATCTTGACTTTGTTGGATTAAGTCTTTGGCTCCCGAAACTCTACTATCTGGAATGACCAAGTCCACGAAAGATTGTGCATTGTACCCGTACAAAGCTTTGAAAGGTGTCATTCCAATTAACATGTGATAAGAGGTATTATAGCAGAATTCTCCCACGTGCAACCGTTTGATCCATGCATTTTGTTGCCCTGATATATAATTCCTTAAATACCCTTCAATCCATTTATTGACGGCTTCTGTTTGACCATTCATTTGAAGATGATAACTTGTACTTGGGGTCAGTTCAGTGCCTGCTAGGTGAAAGAGTTCTTGTCAAAATGAGCTCATAAACCAGCTATCTCTGTCACTAACAATGTTCTTTGGCAACCCATGTAATTTAAAGATTTCTCTAAAAATATTCCAGCTACCAAGGGGGCATCATACTTAGTGCAAAGAGGAAAGAAATGAGCATACTTCTTCAAATGGTCAACAAGTACATAGAGGCAACTCTTCCCTTGAACCACAAGCAATCTAGTAACAAAATCCATTGAAATACCTCGCCATTTTTGAGTAGGGATGGGTAGGGGTTGCAACAACCCTGCTGGAAATTCGTGCTCTATTTTGCTCCATTGGCAAGTAGGACACTCTTGAATGTACTTAAGAACTTCACTCTTAATCCCTTTCCAAAAGAACATTTCTCTTACTTGTTTATGTCTTAAGATAACCTGGATGGCCTGCCAAAGGGCTATTATGAATAGCCCTTAACAATTTAAGCTTAACTTCTGATTCTGGTACCAAGAAGATTTTGGTTTTATACAAAATGAGACCTACTACGTTATATCGTTCATCCACAGCTTTTCCCTCTAAGATTGCATTAGCGAACTCATTTTTAACATATTCAACTATTATGAAAACCTTCCAATCAACGGCAATTGTAAATATGGATCACAAAGATGGTTTTCTCAATAATGCATCCGCCACAATAGTATTCTTTCTTTTAACATATTCGATGTCGAAATCAAAGGCTTGGACCTTGCTCACACATTTTTGTTGTCTATCATTTAAATCCTTCTGACTTAGGAAAATTTTCAAACTATTATGATCCGTTCTCACCACAAATTTCTCACATACCAAATATTGACGGAACTTGGTCAGCACATGCATGATTGCCAAAATTTCTTTATCATATATAGAGTACTTGCACTCGTGATCTTTCAGTTTCCGATTTTCAAATGCAATTGGATAACTTTGTTGCATTAGGACAACACCGTTTCCTTCCCCTGATGTGCCGCATTCCAACACAAAGGGTAAAGAGAAATTTGGTATAGCCAACATGGGGAATGAACTCATTTTTTTTTAAGATCATCAAATATTGATTTAGCAATTTCAGTCCTATGAAAAGCTCCCCTTTTTGTTAAATTAGTCAAAGGGGTAGTTATCTGAAAGAACCCTTTGACAAACCCTCGATAGTAAGAGCATAGCCCCAAGAATTCTCTTAATTGAGTCATGTTAGTAGGAGGCAGCCAATCTAATATAGCTCGAATTTTATCTTGATCAACGTGCACTCCTTGTCTATTGATGACATGCCCCAAGTATAAATTTTGTCATTTCAAACTCGCATTTAGACATTTTAGCAAAAAGAGATTGTTGCTCGAATATTTCCAGTACTGTGTCTAAATGTTTCAAGTGTTCCTCCGATGACGTACTATATATCAATATATCATCGGAGAAAACCAACACAAAGTTTCTCAAATGTTTACCGAATATATGATTCATACATGACTGAAAGGTGGCTAGAGCATTGGTCAATCCGAAAGGCATAACCAAAAACTCGAAATGCCCATAATGACATCTGAATGTTGTTTTTGAACATCTTCGTCTCGTATTTGCATTTGATGGTATCCTGATTTTAAATCAATTTTAGAAAAGAAGCTAGCTCCATGAAGCTCATCGATTAATTCATCAATCCTTGGTATTGGATATCTATTCTTAATAGTTTTTTTATTCAATTGACGGTAGTCTATGCGCATTCTCAATGTGCATCTTTCTTCTTGACTAGGACCACGGATGAGGTGAAAGGACTTGAACTTGGCCTAATATGCCCCATCTCCAACAATTATTTGATAACTTTTTCAATCTCATCTTTGTAGATTTTGGGGTGGTGATAAGGTGTAATTATTATTAGCTTGGTGTTGGTTTCTAACTCAATAATATGTTGAAATCCTCTATCCGGTGGCTACCCATGTGAGATATTCTCAAAAACCTTAGCATGTTTAAAAATTATGGGCTGAATATCTTCATCATGCATTTGCAGTTCCAATTTTGTAGAACTCACAAAACATTGTGTTACCCATGAAACTTGGTCTTTCCTGAATGCCCTTTCCATCCTCTTGGTTGTAACCACTTGGGGAGCTCCATTAGCCATACCCTGAAGAACTATTTCCTTCCCATCTATTTTAAATTTTAATTCCATGGTTTGATAGTTTTGGGTAAATTCACCCAAGGAATATAGCCATTGTACACCTAGCACTAAATCTGTTTTGCCAATGCCCACTACATAGAAATCATCGTTTATTTGATGTCTCCCCAATGTGAGATGGAGTAGTGGAATTCTTCGAGTTCATGGAATGGTAAAACCATCAGCAACTATGACCTTAAAACCTTGAAATTCTTCTATTTTTAAACCCATTTTTTGTTACTAACCCTTCATCAATGAAGTTGTGGGTGGCCCCACTATCTATTAATATGGTGATTTTTTGTCCTTGTAGACTCCCTCTTCCTCTAAAGAAATGGTATCTCGGAGCTCCTGATAAAGTTGCAAAGGTACCCTCCGATGTCTTTTCCCCTTCTAATTCATGTATTGTTTCTTCAGCTACGACCTCTTCTTCGTCATGTGCACCATCTGAAACAACTTCGATGTAATGGACTTGTCCCTTTCCCAAACAATGATGACTTGGTACCCAAGGGTCCTTACAAGTGAAGCATAAGTTTTTCTTCCTTAGCTCATTTCTTGTTTCTATTTCTTTACCCATTTTAGGTGGGTCTCTTGGTTGGAATCCTCCTAATTGGAATGGTTTTCTTTGTTGGCTATAGAGTGTTGTCCCTTGTTGTCCTGAAGGCATGGTTCATGGTTGTCCATTATTGGTTAGTCTTGGTTGTATAAATGGCACAATTTTATTCCTTGGTGTTGATGTCTCTAAATCTAGTGTTTTTTTTATTGTTTCTTGGAGAGAGGGAGGATTAAAGACTTTGACTAAACCCTTGAGTGGCTCAATCAATCCTTCCATGAACAACACTATGAGCCTCCTTTCAGTAATGTTTGGAACCATCACAACGAACCTCTGAAGTTATGCGCCATAGTCTTCCACATTGTTACTTTATTTTAATAATGCCAATTTCCAGAAATGAATTTCGGGGTCAATTCTATCGAATCTTTCAATCAACCTCTTAGTAAATTCGTCATATGATTTAATAAGATCATGCCCTTGCGTGATCCATCCATGGTACCAACATTCATGAGCTATTCCCTCGAGATGAAGGGTTACAAATTTTATTGTTTCTTCTTCCATCATAAGTCGGAGAGATAAGTATGTATCTAATTTTTGGATCCACGCTCAAGCTGTGCATTTGTTAGAGCTGTCAAAAGTTGACAATTAATTCACCCAATGCATGTTGAAGATCTTTTTTATTATTTTTGGGTCTACGCTCCGTTCTAGTGCCATTACGATTTCTTTTCATTTCCGTGAACTTTGTAAGCGATATTTCACTTCGTAAATCATCTGAAAGGGCTCGATAATCTTCAAAATCGACTGTAAGGTTCTCTCCAAATGAAGTTTGGGTTTCTTCTTCCATACTTGATTCTACTCTTGAAATAAATTTGGGTTGAAAAGGTTTGGTTCAAGAACTCACAGTTGTTTTGCGTAAGATTTGATTATGACTAGTATTAGAACGACCATTTTCATCATTTTGATATCTATGAGTTGTCATAGATTGCATTGCGAAGGCTAATTGAGTCATTGTATTAAACAGTTGTTCCTAAACTTGGATAAGCCTATCAATCCGTTCATCTCCGTTATTTGCTTCCATATTTGTCCTTTCTTCTTCCCTTTCTATTTCTTCTCTTTGCTGACCAAAACCCTTATTTTTATTTCTCAAATAATAGCAGATTTATTTCTCTTTGCCTTCCATAAAGTTTATGTTCCACAGGTTGATAGGATGAAGAGCTCTGATACCATTGCAATATTCCGAACCGGAATATTATATAGAAATTTGATTTCCTTGAAATTCCATTTAATAAATAATTATAAAATTTATACTTTAGAATAATTTATTTAAATTAAATGAATTGTATTATAAAATTTCAAATCTCGAATATCACAATAAACGTCTCAAGGGTTTATGTCCTTGAGTTGGGATTACATGGGTTTTCGTCCTTGTATCCAATCTTACCTTTGAGGGGTTTCGTCCTCAATTGTAATCGTAAGCATTAAGCTTATTCAGGTTTAAATGTTTAATACATAAATGATTTAATGATTTCCTACCATTCCCATAATGTTTTATTTATACCTTCAACCTTACATTGAAGAGGTGTGACTTCCGCAAAGGTAGCATCCTTCCATTTCTATGAATGATGTTTAATATATTAACTAAATAATAAATAACTAACTATTGTCCCTTCATAAAGTGTTGCGTTGCTGTCCCTTCATAAAGTGCAATGATTTTTTCAATTAATGTTGTGTTGCTATTCCTTGCACGGATTCCCTTATTAAATAGCAGTAGTTCAGCATGGGAACTTGGAATCTAACAAACTCATCAATTACTTGCTCGATTTCACCTGCCCTTGCTTCATTCTCTTGCTCCTTAAACTTCCTTCCAACATCAATCTGATTTTCTGCCTCAAGAAGTACCCTTTGACTATTTTCTAAGGAGTCCTTGGTTGATTCAAGCTCAAGAGTGAGCTTATCAACCTTAAGCTTCATTGTCTTATGTGCATTTAAGGCCTCATTTTCAAATTTGATGGCCACCTCCTTGTCTTTGACTACATGAAGATATTTTGATTTTGTTGTTTCCATTGCATCCTTGATTATATGTAAATCCACAATAGTGACAATTTCCTTCAAATGTTCCCTCTCCACATTTTGCATTAATCCTTCAAAGAACTCCCTTGTGTTGTCCAACCTTGTAAGGGCTTGTACTTCCCTCTCAACTATTACCAACAATTGTTTTTTCCAACCTCCCTCATGAAAACTAGAGTTATGTAATGAAAATGAACTATTGTTAGAATCAATGCAAACATCAATCTTCTCTTCTACAACATAACTTTTCATAAAGTTATTCAGAAATATTTCTGCCTTATAGGGCTTGTGTTCTTCTTTCTCAACTCTAGTTTCTTCAACAAATTCAAAAATTTCTTCTTGAGGCTCACTTGTTCCCTTCATACTCTCCAAAGTCTCTTCCCTTGGCTCTTCCTTTTCATTATCTACCATTTGCAGTTTCTTTTGCTGCCCACAAGCTTAATGTAAAACCTCACATTGCTGCCCCAAATTATTAAGTTTTTAGTACTCAAAAAAATAGCACTTGGCCACCTCAAAATGCTTGGCTCTACCACATTGATGTCTTCCAATTGCAGCGCCCTTCGGTGCCCCAAATGGTCTGATTTTCGATGTTCTAAAGTTGCAAACCTAGGCTGCCCCAAAGTGTTGCCCCTTTGTTGTTCAAAGGGTTTCAAGGTACCAATTTTATGTTGCTCACTAACCCTTTTCACATCTAAATTGATGCCCTCTTTTGGTGATGGATCCCTAGGGCAATTCACTAGAGGCTCTTCCTTCTTTGCTCTTCTACTTTTATTTCTTGTGTATACCTCTAAGAATTCTTCCAAAGTGTTATAGGCTACCTTCATATCAGCATTCCTCTCATATTCATCAAAGGCCATAAATTTGTCCCCATCTTTATTTTGTTCCTCCAACCATGCCCTTTGAATAGAATCATTCATTTTCCTTCTCTCGAATGATGTTAGGGCTGCATCGCTGATAGTAAATTGTTGCACACGCTGATACTTAATGTCTTGTATCTTAATTCTATCCCAATCTCTTTTCTGTACATACATCAACAACTCCCAGATCGGATCTATGTATTTCTCCTTTGGTAAAAAACTTAAGCCGCCAATCCATTGTATACAATTTCAAACCCCACAGCTGGCCAAGAAAAAGATCTACTACCTTTGCAAAATAAGGGTGGTTGTTCTCATGTACCAAATCACTGCTCTTGGGCGCCTTCAAACCCTAGATTGCTACTCCTTTTTTCCTCAAACCCTAGGCGCCACACCTGGAATAGTTCGCTGCCTTGCAAATGGTGTTTGTAGTGCAATTTCAGACCAATGAAGCTCAGTGCAACCCCTAAATGAGGATGCCCTAGTTGAACATAAGGGATTTTGTCCTTACTCCAACTTCCATTGACAGGGTTCGTCCTCACTGGATTAGCTAAGCATTTTCGTACTTAAGCTTACAAATTCAATTATCAAAATCATGCATAATCTTTTCAAATGATCCCTCACTTGCCTTTATACCCATCCCCCAAAGGGGTGCATCCAAAATGGAGGGAAAGACCTTTTTTTCAAAATATAAAAAGAGCACTCCTTGTAACCCACTTCAGTGGTTTGGGCGCCCATAACCTTTAAAAGCCCACAACTTAAATGAAAATTAGAATAATAAAGCACTTTTAAAATTACTCTTAGAAATCCCAAGTGCTTCCCTTTTTCCTTATTTTTTCCTTAGCACTTGGGAAACAAAACAAGCCTAAGGGTCTTCATTTGCTCCACGATCAAAAGGGGGGCATGGCATACCATCCTTGGCAACACACTCTATCATAGACGCTGAGGGAACTCTACTTCATTGTCTAAATACAAAAGAATCTAAATTAGCGCTTAGAGAAGTTCACGAAGGGATTTGTGACGCACACACTAGCAGTTTTGTCTTAGCCAAAAAGCTTCTTCGTATTGAATACTATTGGCTTGCTATGGAAGCAGACGCATGTGCATATGTTAATAAATGTTTGCCATGTAAACAAAATAGTGATCTTATCCATGCTCCAGCATACGCACTTCAACCAGTTATGACCCCTTGGCTGTTTTTCACATGGGGACTTGATCTCATTGGCAAGATTAACCCCACTTCTTCTGATGGCCATAAGCACATTTTTATTGCAACCGAGTATTTGTAGAAACCCCTGTTTCTCCTGAATTCTGGAACTGTATATTTTTTGACTATTTTTGTGTATTTTGATTTTTTTGGTGCTTTTGCATGAAATAAAAAAGTGCGATTTTGCAAGATAAATTCAAATAAATAAATAAATAGCAGTATAATCTCTTAACTGGCTAATCAATGATTTTATTATTCTTCCAGATGATTACAATATTAAAGCTCTGTCATGCATATAAAATAATATGAAATATTGTTCAAAAACCTGATTTTTCCTGCAAACCTTAGACCCGGTACAGCGGGTACGACTGCAATAAATAAGCTCTTCTCTGGTTGTTGTTTCATAAACACAGTCGCCGGCGTCGGTTATACTGCCGCGATCGGTCGGATAATACTGTCGATGTCGGTATGTGAGTCGGCCAATGTCGGTCTCTGAGCTGCTGATGTCGGTCTCTAGATGTCGGTATACTCTGCCGATGTCGGTATACCTTGCCGATGTCGATATTGAGTCGGCTGATGTCGGTCTCTGTGCTCCCTGCGGCCAGCGACTGCTAAAACACGCCTTTTTTTGAAACTATACGGCCTGGTACAAAACCATACGAATTCTGTACAGCAACAATAAAAACTGTACGGCCTGTAAGCTGGATCCTGATCTCAAGAAATATTACGCTAATACTGAAGATCTTTATCTGGACGATTTTCGAATCAAAACCCTGATGAAATAAATCTCTGTGATAATCTCTGTGTGAAATTATCTCTCTCCTGGCAATAGATCAGCTGATATTTCACAACCTCTGAATTGCACACACTGAAGATTGCACGTTCTCCAATGCAAATAGAATATTGGAAACCCTTGGCTCAGTGTTCTCAGAAAGTACTTAGCAAAAATCTTGTCTTCAACATGAATGAATGGCACACCCTCCAATGAGAAACCCTTATATCCTCTAAAAGGTGTGCTTGCCCTAATTAGGGTTTCATAATTAAGAATTAGGGTTTCCTTCTCTTTTAATTTTTCCATAGTCTAAAGACACAATTTTAATTATAAAAATATAATTAAAACGACCCCCTTCATAATGAGCGCCCCCTTGGCCCAAAACGCCTAAGTCATAATTACGCCAAATAATTAATATTTAATTAAATCAATTAAATATTAATATCTCCCTCGATACATATCCGATTCTCGATCCGTCTGAAGCTGGCGAACAAGGGAGTGATTCCGCACATGACCATACCAAAACAGGGGTGCTCCGCTGCGTGTCAAATATCCCTAAAAAATAGGAGCTCAGGCAAACGTGTCCGAAAGAGCCCGAACGAAAGCCAACTAAAAAAATTCTGCTAGTCGAAGCCAAGCCAAGCTCCATCATGACCCTCTATCCATCCTATCAGCCTACGAGGGTCGCATAATAGGCTAATCATCAACTCTGAAAGATGTCAACTGGAAAGGGGACATGACAGTATTTTACAAAATTGGCAGAGGCAATCCCTCTTAATTATATTACCAGAAAGCAATCAAACTTGATTCTGAATCATATCATCTATCGCTATGGAATTCCATCCACCATTATATCTGATAATGGTGGATCATTCAAAAATAAAGATGTTGCCCTCTATTCTGAATTTCATATTAATCATAAGTTCTCTACGCCATATTACCCTCAAGGAAATGGCCAAAGTTGAAGCTTTCAATAAAACATTGGTCAATTTTTTAAGGAATATTGTTACTACTAATGGTCATGATTGGCATTTGAAAATTTACCTAGCCTTGTGGGTATATCGCACTAATGTCCACACCCCTATAGGTACAACACCCTGTTCTTTGGTCTACGGTTCAGAAGCCATTCTTCCCATTGAGATCAAGCTACCTTTTTTGCACATTTCCTTACAAGATATTCTAGATGAAGAAGACTATAGTGGGTAGATTAGCAGAGTTGGACCCTCTGGATGAAAAATGACTAATTGCCCTTAATCACCTAAAGTCTTATCAGAACCAGCTATGACAAGATTATAACAAGAGAATCATTTCTTGAGAGTTTGAACTTGGTGATCTTGTGCCCAAGGAGAATCAAAAAAATACTAATGTGTAACGGGAAAAGAAAAGGAAGTTCAAAGCAAATTGGTTAGGTCCCTTTGTTGTTATAGTTAAATATGGGTCTAGTGCTTATAGATTGGCTACTAAAGACAGTGATAAATTTGATGAGCCAATGAATATCATGCATCTTAGGCGTTTTCATGCTTAAGGTTGTCACACTCTGGTCTCTAAATGTTCTTGCTTGGGGGCATCTTTGTTCCATTTTGTCTATCCACTCCTGTTCGCCCATGCTTGGGGGCTGGCACTCTTCCACGCCTTTTGTTCTATAACCACCCGGATTAGATTACAAATATAGTTCAGCAAATGAATACAATCAATCTTTAGTATCAGTGAAGCTCAGAAGGGCAATATGGTTTTGTGTTAGACTCTCTTTTTGCATAAGAATGTTCTAATTATGGAAAGTTCTAATCTATTGGCTTGTACGACTTGTATTGTTCCCTTGAGTCCTTGGCAATTCCCTGATCACATTCCACCATACAACTAATTCACACCCAGGTTTGTTGTTACAAGGAAGAAGTTGTATCCTATTATCCATTGTTGTTGAGTGGTAAAAACATAATTGTTCATCTCTAATCACCCCTTTTGTTCATGTCTCATGTTCATATTGAGAAATTACAAACATGATTGCCTTTCCCTCTTATAGGTGTTTCAAGATTTGTCATTTCTTGTACATTCTCTAGTCAAAGTACCCTTGTTCATATCCTATTGCAAAAAATCCCTAAAAAGTTCAAATATCCCTAAAATCCCTAAAAAGTTCAAATATCCCAAAAATCCTAAACATTCAAAAAGTGCAAAAAATCCTAAAAGATGGTGTTTTTCACACAAGGTACCGATCTCTAGTATGTCGTAACTGATTAATTGTCATCCTATTGCTCAACTTGGATTTCTAGTTGCTAGTATAGAGGTGGCACATCTTGGCATATTTCATTGGTGATTTTAATCTCCTCCTAAGTACGATATTTCTAAGAAGTGGGACCAACATCCACGCTATTTCCATTTTGCAAGTTAATTCCACGCTCTTGCCATTTTGCAAGTTAATTTTACACTCTCGTCATTTTGCAAGCTTTACCACTCTATCTCAAATTGTTCATGTTCTTGTCCCTAATCGTATCTATCATTTTTTGTGCTCAATTTATGATCGAACTACAATGGTTTGAGGTCTGATTGGACTATGTAGGCAGTGCTCAGTTTTTCAAGGTCAGCTTGGCCATCCCTTGTCCCATGCTATCAATGTTTTGTGAGCATATCTCTTGCTGTTTTGGCAAGCCTGTTCCTTGTATGCTCTCGTCGTTTTGCAAGTCCTTGTTCTTATGTCTTCTATATAATTATTTCTCTTTATTTATCATCAATTTTTTTCAATCCTAAAATCCTTGGGAGAACTACATTTGGCTTGAAGTTCATGTAGGACTCGATGTCCATGGGACTATGTAGGCAGCATCCACTTGCTTGGGACATTTGGAGTCAGCTCGGCCACTTCCTATTCTTCTATTCCCCTTTCGATCGTGATTGTTTTGTCATACCCTTGGTCTCAAAGAGTAATGTCTTATTGTCACACACATTGATTTTCAGCATGAAATGTTTACTTGCTTTCGTTTGTGTGTTTGTGAATGGAATGTTTACTGATTTCTCGAGTGCCTTAGCTTGTTACATTTGGCTTCTCGCATGACTCTTGGTTTCTTAATCAAGATGTTTGGATGTGAGCGAATGTATTCAAGCTCGATTTCGCTGATTATTTGTTTGCGTATTGAAATGGTTGTTTGTTACTCGAGTGCCTTAATTTAGTACATTATGTTTTCCACTCAAGTCTTGATTATTCATATCATGATTTTGAATTGTGAATAGTTGTATCTGAATTAGAATTGATTTAACTGCATTATGTTGTACATTTAAAGTTGGATTTTCCATATCTTATTTTAAGTTGCATATATTTGCATTTTGAATTCAAATTGTTACACATTCTGACAAATGAATGTTATCATAATCCTTCCTAGATTATGATACATATTGTCATATGCAATATAAATCAAGCTTCAAAATGGTTACCATGTCAATGCCATCACTCATATACATCTCTATCTATCTGATCCAATCATCAAAACTAACAAACATCATGATCATTCTTCCATTTCAATCAAATCAATTCTACCCTGCTTGAGGTAAATCAGTTCATCATCATTAGAAAGCAAAACGTGCAAGCATTACCTCACGCAGCATAATCTTGTCCATGGGTTACTCTTCTCTTCTATTCTAAATTTTCTCTTTTTTGAGAGCACATCCATGTCCTTCATCCCTACATGCCCTCTCGAGGGGCCATCATCCCTAACTAATTTCATTCAAATCATATCCTTATCTTTTCATTCAATCTCCCACACCTATCAATTAGAAACGACAAAATTAGAACATTATTTCAGTCTAATTTTTCAGCTTCTCATTATTTGAGAAGACGTTACTTTGCCTAGTGTCTCACAATGCCTTCTCAAATAGGGGCAAATGTAGACACTCCAATTTTGTCACTTTCGTTCAAATTGCAAAATGGAACAACTTCCCGTAATTTCACACAATCTGGTCCAAAATCATCTATTCATCTAATATATGTGTTCGAATTCACCTCGGGGCATCTCTACGTGAGCCAATTCGTTGTATTAGATCTGTTTAATTAACATTCTATGTTCAATTATCATTCTTTGTTCAATTACTCTGTTCTAGTCAATTCAATAATTTTTCTTTCTCTGATTAATTAATGCAAATATTTCCCTTCTCTAAATCATTCTTCTAATTAAATTCTCTACATTTTATTAATTAAATTGATCTTTGATTATTTTAATTAAACATTCTTATAATTAAATTCCCTACATTATATTAATTAAATTGATCTTTGATTAATTAAAATAATCATTCTTCTAAATTATATTTCTATTGCAAATAGAATTATAATTTCCTTTCATTTAATTAATTCCTCTTTTTTCCCTCCAAATGGGCATCTTCATGCAAAGGATAAGATCTTGAGATCATATGGAATATTCTTTGTGAGTTAATTGAATTGATAAATGAATTAATGTACAAGATTATTCTCCACATCCCCACATGATTGATCCATGTGCTTTCTTGGGAATGATTCTCCTCCCTTCATCTTGGAAACAAGATGAAGGGTTTAAATGCACTCTCACAAAGATATTTTGAGGAGAATCCCCCACCCTTCATCTTGGAAAAGCTTACATTAATTCTCAATTGCTATTTTCAAAGATCATCCTCCACCCTTCATCTTGATTGAGATAAAGAGCTCACATCATTGATCCATGTGCACTCTTGAGGACTCTTCTGTAACCAATCATCTTGATGTCAAGATGGTCCTCCTTGATCCGGATTTGTATAAATATACCTCTTTGTGATGCAATTGAGCATGCTCAATTCAAACAACAAAGTATTGTCAAATCATCAAGTCTCTTTGTGTATCAATATTCTATCATTTGATCAAATCAACATGGTCCATAGCTTTAATGGAGATGTCTAACTACAACTTGGCATTGATCAAGACCATCTAAAGCTACATCCGAACCACATCCCAACAAAGACAAGTTACAATGAGGTTTGCATTATGTTTGTTTGAATCTTTAAGCATTGTGGTCTTTTGTATTTGTTGAGCTCACGAGGTCCTAAGTGTATATTTTCGAATTTGTTATCACTTTCTTTTGTGTTCTTAACAAATTTGTGAAAATATAGAGAATTCGCATTCTATCAACATAGTCATGAGGAGAAGCATTGGGTCACTGCTGTTGGATTATACCTTGGACTGGCTTAAAAAAAACTTGGTGCAAGGGAGAGGAGCTGTCAGTTTGGTTAGGACTTCACCCCAAGAGATTAAAACGGTTTTGCATAGGGTGGTTAGGATTATGGCCAATGGCAAGGATGCTAAAACAGTTTTGAAGGAAGGGAGAGTGGCATCTACCCTACGCAGACATATTGTGGAGCCCGACTAGGAAAACCTGAGTGGGGGCTTAATACTTAGGTAAAGAGATGGTAATGAGACCCTAGCATATACCCTGGTAGGAGGAGGTGTAATAGGGAAAGCAGGAGTTACCTGGGCTCTGATATTGTGCATACCTGGATTCTGCACATGAAGATGATGCAAAGATCTTGTCAAGGTGTTACCTCATTAGTAAAAACATCTTACAATTATCAGTTACTGAGCTGAGACTTTGATTTCATACTAGCATGTTTAGGCACTAACATGAAGAAATCTGAATATGCTACAAATTTGATTCAAATTCCCTTTGTGATGGAAGTGTTAACATGGATCAAGTGAAGAAAAGGGTGCCCAATGAGGAAAGAGGGAGTAGTGTTGATCCAGGTGGCAGTTCAATGTAGAAAACTCTTCAGTATGTGCTGACCACAACCAAAACATCCTTCTTTCCCCTTGTTCCTCTCACAGGATCAAGGGGCAGCCAAGCTCAAGTTTACATCGATTTTTTACGTAACTGATGAAAAATACGAAAGGTATTATGCATAACTCAAATATATACATAATATAATGCACAAAAAAATAAAGATTCAGAAAACTAAAGTTGGAAAATTAATGTCCCTGAAATGAAGGATAAAAGCATATATACAAAATGAACAGGACAAACATTACTTACAGAGCAAATCTGAGACATGTTGGAGTAAAGGACATCAGAAACCAATAGCAGCCAACACAACAATTTTGATAATAAATACTGACATAGAAACCAAGGGAAACAAGTGAGGACAGGGAGCCAAGACTGGTGAGAAGAATGCAAGGAAAACACAGAACAGAGAAGGTTGCAAGGGATAGAATGAATGGAGAGGAAGAGTTGCAGAGTGCTAGGTGCAACAAGAGGGTAAGGATGCAGTACTGAAGAGTCAAGTTTGACTTATGATGGGACAAAAAATTGTATCGGGAGAAAACATTCAGCAGAACAAGGCAAGGTGGGTCATATGACTTACAAATGAGAATAACTGAGGCGAAAGTGTATAGATCACCCACAGAATGTTAAAGTTCTTCCAATTTAATATATTTTTTTCTTTTCTTTGACATTAAAGAAAAATCATGAGCAGATCAGGAGGTGAAAACATGTGGACTACGAACAATGCAAAAAAGATCAAAAAAATAGCACAATACAATACATGTGACAATGGAGAGGAATGGAACAGATGAGAGCAAGACTGTTATGCAAAGATTGACGAGGATGGAATATGAGTAGGACTAGAAACTGATCCAGTTACCAGGATATAAGCAAAACAGATGACTAGACAGGAGTTTGTTGGAGATGTTGATGCATGGCTGAGTGAGGGGAAAAGAAAAGAATGCAATAGGAATGAGTATTCATGTAAACAGTAAATCAGCTAACATTGAGTTCTGATCATGTAGCAGACCTGCTGTGAAAATTTAACCAATTTATTCCTTTCATATATTGAATATGATGTTAACTGGTAATACCACAAGTTTTAGTCCCATATTTATCCAATTTGAAGGTTTAAACTTTGCATTGATTGGTGTTTCTCATTTATTGTTTCATTATTTGCTATTATTATTGAATTTGTTATTAGTATTAGGCACCTGAGACCATCCCTTTCAGCCATAACAGAAATGAAATGAAATGAAATATAATACTTTTTCAAGTTTGCTCTGAAACCAATAAACAGTTCATGGGACCGTATATGGTTTCAAATCAAAGACAAGGAAACGGTTGGTACAATTTTGATAAGAAATTGCCAAATCAAAACAAAAAAGCTGGGACATCTTATAAAGTCAGGAGCAGTCACATCAAAGGACCATTCGTATTAATCAGGGAAGCAAAATCATATAGTAGTTCCATAAGCAATGCCAATGACTTAACATTTCCATCAATACCATATAATAAGGAGATAATAGAGGCACCAATCAATAATGATAGTGCAGTACGAAATTCTGTGGATTCTGCCATAACTCTTTCACATTTAACACAGTATGAGATTTGTCTCTGGTGTGTACAGAAAGAATGTTTTGTAAAACTGTATACAAAAGTCACACGTGTGTGTTCACCAGGAAATATAAATATATCAATCTTTCATGGACATCAACCAGAGTATCTAATGCATCAACATCAATTTTACACATTAAAAGATCGTAACAATGACTGAACAAAAGATCAGTTAACCATTTTGCAGATTAATAGGGCAGTTATATCTGACCTGGACTTGAAAGTGTTCCCCAGATATTGCAAAGGTATTTCAGAACATCACTAAAGGCATCCTCTACAGACTTCATTCCTGCAGCTGTTGGCCACCGTGCAAGCATTTCTTCCCCACCATTTTTCCCAACAACCTGCAACAGTCAATGTAATTGGCTAATCACATCAAGTCCTACCATATCTCACTATCAAATTCAAAATGAATTTAGTTAAAATCTGTAAAAAAAAGCATCCAAATTCCTAATTACCTGTAGATGTCTTAAAACTGTCAGGAATGGTGGAGGACTACGCAAATGCAATTGCCCCCAAGAAAATTCAGGAGGTATAAAGTTTTGATTTGCCAGTATGGGTGCACATGTCCAAGCTAAAGGCCAGTCCCTCAGCAAAATTGCCTCACTGTATGATGTGAGCACTCTCTTTCCACCTTTTCTTCCCCCAATGCTTGGCATGCCTTTTTCAGCAGGAACAAATGCAATTTGGCTAAGAGGATTACAAAAACTACTTCCGTACACAACTGCAAAGTTTTTCAGAATGGCTTCCACTACAGTGCCAGCAAGAGACCATATCTCAGTTGAAAGCTCCTCTCTAAACAAAGAATTCCCAGCAACAAAAGAATCAGAGTTTTCCATGTCTAATGCAGCTTCCTTTGCAAGCATCTCCACCTTCCGTGCACACTCTAGCAACATCTCTGGCTCTGAAGCTGTCCGTAAGCCTACTTTGCGTAAAATACGAAGCCATATATCTGTTGCAAACCTTCCACCAGGGAACTTTGAGCTATCTCCAGCAAAAACAGCTTTCAGTAAGGAATCATCAGGATCTAGAAGCTCTTGAGCTTTGAACAAATCATTATTTACCTCTTGTGCACCACTTTTGACAAACTTTGTCTCTTTCAATGCAAAAATTACAGTGTTTTCCAATTGTAGATCTTCCCAGTTGAGATAAAGGTAGATTAAAATGCATTCCTGATCACGTTCGCTCTTTTGTTCAAATCCGGGTAAGCCAAATTTTACTAATAACTCCTTGTTCTGCAACTCTG
This sequence comes from Torreya grandis, assembly GCA_037957365.1. Classification (NCBI taxonomy): domain Eukaryota; kingdom Viridiplantae; phylum Streptophyta; class Pinopsida; order Cupressales; family Taxaceae; genus Torreya; species Torreya grandis. The sequence continues at coordinate 2,458,416 of JARHVA010000897.1, forward strand.
ATACACCAAGAACATGATAAAATAAACCACCACTTGCAGCGGAGAAATAACAGAGGCACCGTTCATCAACTGGCTGAAAAAATGCACCTGGGGAGATTATACAATGATCCTGTCTGGTTAGTGATGTGTATGTTCCGACAACGGTTCTGTAGATGGGAAGTGACCTCAACATATCAAGCTCTTCCATGCTATAAGTAGGAATCAAAGAAGGTGAAGGAGAGAAATCTGAAGCAAAAAGTGAAAACAGTGCATCACAGTCAGTAGATGAGAAAGACACTGCTTCTGAAGAGAAGTAACCGGCTTGTTTAGCAGCTAATAGCTTGGAAATAACAATTTGACCAAGTGTCTGGCCAGGTCTTGGCAGACAGCACTGCACAGCATTACAATCAAGGAAGCATTTATTGTAAACAGGCACATTACAACGATTCAATAATGGCAATAACCATGAATGACTTGACTCAACTACTTCAAAGGATCTGATGCATGAGTTGACTAAATCGACATAATCCCTGCAAGAGCTGTCCTCAACTTCTGTACCTTCCATTATCCTACTTGAACTTGTATCTACTGAAGAGAGCTCCATTTCAGGTGGTATAAAAACCAGATGACGCTGTTTCACACGACACAAGACTGGTGTGGATGCAATGGCAGGAATAAGGGGCCAATCAGAGAAGAGTCTCAGTTCATCCACAGAACTACCAATGTTCTTCCAGAATAAACGAAGCCAATCAGAAGATGGACCTTTCAAAAGAGAATCTGGACCATAATCCCATGAAACCCAGGGAGCACCCCCCATATCATTGACATAGGTAACCCACTGCTTTGAGAGAACTGATTTTAAATGGGCTGACAGCAGCTGAGGTGAGAATGGTTGCAATCTTAGTAGCCTTTGAACTGTGTGATTCTCAAACAATTCTGTGAGAGACGGCCTGTCAAAGCAATGTAGATGAATGAATTTTACAGCCAAAGGTAGCATTATTGTTTGTTGCTCTTTGTTTCCTATCCACAGCTCTGTTAAACCTATCCGCAATAAATGTTTTGTTGCTGTTGGACAAGGTAAACCTTTTATCTCAGAAACTATGAATGTATTGTGCGGTGAGATATTCCCAAATCCACTGGTAACACCATCTGCTTGATTCGAAGGTCCTCCAACCTTACTAAAATCTTCAACAACCCCCCTTCCAAAATCAAGTAAAGCCCTCCCAAAACTTGTCACTATTTCTAGTGGATCACCTCCAGCATCCAAAGAACTACCTGCAGGAGTGTTCTGAACTCTCTGGAAACTTGTCCTCGAGTTGTGAAGATGATTTTGGCCCACAGTCCAGTTGATTGCAGGATCATATACTGCCCCACTCCTAGCTGTATTAGCAATACCCTGAAGATTCACATAATTGGCATCATTCTGAAATGAAATATTATGATTAGCAAGTGACGAATTGTCTGAACTGGATATGGATGGTTGTTGAAGTCGAAGGTCAGCAAAACAATACTCAAGAATATCAATATACGTTTCAACTGATCGAAGGACAATGGATGTAGGCGAAGCCTTCAGCAAATCCCTCACCATTTTAGGTGTTATTTCTTTCACGGACACTCCAACAGCCTCAATTTCTCTGACAAATTCCCATGGTACTGCAAACACAGGATAGTGTTCCTTGATGAAGCTGCAAACTGTTGCTGGTGGTGAATGATCTGCAATTTCAACACCAGGAGTAGCAAGAAACATGCCTTCTTCAGCTTTCACTACGGCACCACCATAAAGTTGCCAAACAGGTAATTCGACAAGACGTGAATAAAAAGGTCTTATAACTTTCTCCACTATACAATCCCACTCAAGATTGGGAACTGTCAAATTCATAAAACCCTCGTTGGTTTGAATTTGATTAGAAGATGAGATTTTGGATTTAGATCTTGGCCAAAATGAATAAGTTCTATCAGCTGAGCTCTGAAGTATCCCGCCGACAGCCTGGGCGATAGATAACTCCAAACGAGAAGTTAAAGGATCTTTTTTAAGCCTCTGAAATTCCATCATTAATTCAACATATGAATCACGGACACAAGCCATCAACTCCATATTCCAGGAGGAAATTAGTTGATTGTTCATATCATGCTCATTTCCTAAAGTAGTTCTGGAGGTTTGGTTTTCAAAAAGATATCGCCCATCATTGTGACATAGAAGAAAACATCCAAAGATTGTCACTGGCAAGTTGACTGAGCAAGTCAATGGAAGTGGAGATAAGATGCAGCTGTTTAAACAAACCGCAGGAGCTTTTCCATTGCGAGAAATATTTGCAGCAACACCAGCAATTGGAGCCAAGTTGTAAGACATAAACCTCCTGTAACAAAAAGAATAACTGATCAGTCAAAGTGCATATACATGAACCAAACTGAACAAAATAGATAAGATTCCAGAATGTAAAATTTGGTTGCACGTCTAAAGATCTCTGCTCTTCTCATAATTGGAAGACTGATTCATGTGAATAATATAATGGTATTAGAGAACTGCGCTAGATTTCCTCTATTGCCAATGGTGTCTCCCAGGAAATTCATATTGTGTCTATGATGGAAAACATCTGTAACTAAATGTGCCTTGTTCCATAAAATATATCTCCAATTCTCTGACACGGTGAACCGATACAAGCATAGAAGGTAGGAACACTAAAAAGTACCTATTGCTGTTGTGTCTGTCTCCTGGATGCAACTGTGTACAAACAGTTGAGGCCGATGTTGTGGGTCTCTCTACAGGACCCATCATCAGGGAAAGGATTGAAGCCATCTACAAAAGCTAATTCATCTGACTTGCTTAAATTTCCTCAACCAACTTTATGATGCTATAGTATACCTGGTGAGAAAATGGCTGCATGCCTGTAGGCTGAGAGGTACACTACACAAAACGAGCCATGTGGGCATAAAACTAAACAAGTCACATTATTATGCCTGATGGATGGACCAATGGGAAAAACTACAGTATTATATTTTCTCAAATCTTCTCCAAAGGAAATACTATTTATAATTTATTAAGGAATTAGCAAATGCTTTGTGACCTTTTAAAGGAAAGATAGATCGTGTTATATGGCTGTGTTTTCTTTTCTGAGTTATTGTTGCATTTTTTTGCTAAATAGTGAGTTGACTCTTACTCCTTGCTTGCCAAGTAGATCTGAAGTCCAAGTTGTGTGACTTTGAAAAGAGCAGATGGGCTCATTTACATCCTTTGTCTAGCTCTCCAAGCTATAAGATTAAAAAGTATCAATATCAACCTCAGCATTATCTCACATCTGATAGCCAGTAATCTCATGGGTGTTGGAGCTAGCTGCCATTATAGAACCATAGAGGCCACCTGTTGGAATCTTCATAACCCACATTCCTGTCTATTGTAGTGCATTATGAATACTCATCTTTTTCCCAAGAGATGTAGTAAAAACTACAATGAATAAAACCACATAGAATGCATTACAATAAGAAACAGAGATTGCTTGACTGAACATTGAAGATGTCCCCAACTACCATCTTAATGAAAATTCCAATATTGATTTATAAAAAGAATTGCGACAGCAATCCTTAAACATTAGGAAAATGTTGACACCTATAATAACTTACCCGTAATCAGATTTAGAGTTCCTGTCAATGTTACGAATTTCAAAATATATCATGTCAACCTTCAACCAGCCAATCAAAAAACATGCCAAGAATGCATGATAAAGCAAAACCTGAATTTATAAAAAAGTATGCATTCCTTGGAAGTGGTTCATTCAAGATCAGATTCACACTTCCAATTCATCAGTGGTTGTGGAGATCTCTGCCCATTGGATGTTGTCATCCACCACAATGGCAAGGTGTTTGACAAAGCCAAACATCCCTTAAGGTTTTCATTGAAGCAACACCATCAAATGTTAAGTGAAATAAACTACTCTAAAAATAAGAGAAAACTGCATCATGCAAAGAATTAAATGCAAGGACAATGAGATCTCGTATTGATGTAGAACCATTTAGAATCACCTAACCTCTCTAGAACCATCCCCAATTGAATGCTCTCAAGTACTAAGATCGACTATTTCCTGTCCCTAACCTGATGTTATCAAATGGTTAACTTATAATCATACTCTTATTAAAATATATTATCACAGAGAGAGAGAGAGAGAGAGAGAGATCGTAGTATAAAGCTAATGAATGACAAAACGGGTCAATGGGACTCAAATACAGAAAATCACGATAGTGAATCAAGAATGCAAAATAATACTAGAACCAAAAATTGAACTCTCAAAGTGTCTAGAACTAAATCTAGGAAACAAAAGAAACTAATAAGATTGGTGTATACCTATCCAGGTAAACCCTAGACAAGTTATACATAAAGGTAAAGACTAAGTAAAGTTCAATTCGTCACAAGGTAAAGACCAAACACTGCTAGTTTGGGTAACAAAAAAGGTACCAAGGGATGTTCCGTAGTCTTTTTACAAACAAAGATATCTCTGTAGGATCCCACAATAGACATGACACCTGAAAATAAAGTGTCCATCCACCTCCAGGAGAGACAAAGATGACAAATCTTATTGCCCAAAGGAATATATGGTGGTCTATCTCAATGAATAACTAGTGAGAAAGAAAGAAAAGACGAAATAAATTATATTGATGTCCAAAACGGACCCAAAATAGGGCATTTGAACTCGATAAGTACAGTCGATTATAATAGAGAAGTACTAGGGTAAAAGTACCCTAGATTACAAAAAGTAACAAAGTACAAAGCACTAAAGAAGCAAAATCCTTAATCATAAAAGCTATGTAGAGATAGTCTTGTGAGGGTCAGACCCCTCAAAAAAGCATGTAGCCGATGAAGACGAAGTAGGAGACAAGGACGAAGTGGGAAATAATGACAGGAGGCCAGGGAAGTCATATGTAATATGTGTGGGGCAAGACTTGGGCCTGAAGAACTAACAACAACATCTCTATCACAGCGAAAGATCCAATGCAGGGTATAATAATGCTCAGAGGAGAATGTCCAAGGCTGATGTGGGCACGCTGGACAATCCTGGGAGGAAGGCAGTTACTCCCTCTAAAACCTCTCCTAACATTCTCCTATGAGCATTATTATATCCTGCATTGGATCTTTTGCTGTGATAGAGATGTTGTTGTTAGTTCTTCAGGCCCAAGTCTTGCCCCACACATATTACATATGAAGAACTAACAACAACATCTCTATCACAGCGAAAGATCCAATGCAGGGTATAATAATGCTCATAGGAGAATGTCCAAGGCTGATGTGGGCAAGCTGGACAATCCTGGGAGGAAGGCAGTCACTCCCTCTAAAACCTCTCCTAACATTCATGATTGAGCTATATCTAGTGGTAGTGGAAACAATTGTCATGTGCACCCGCCTTCATGACCTGGCCTGCAAATAGGGGGAAGACCCTCGACGCCAATATAAAGCAAATCCGCTCCATCTAAACTGAGACTGGGTCACCCTAGTAGGAATATGCAAAAAAGAACATCGTCTCATTGATATGCCCCCATCCAATGCACGATTACCATCTCCAATGCCGTAAGTGGGCTGAAAGAAGAAAGTAATCAATGTGCCAACTCTAGGAGCTCCCTATAAGGTTATACATTTGAAAATGACAAGCTCCCAAAGATAAAGGGCCAATCACCTCTGATATGGGTACCAGAATAAAGTGGATAGAAAACCACCTAACTCTTTATATCCCTCAGATCTCATACATAGTAAATAGGGCACCTGCAAATAAAAATCCTTGTCAATCTCTACCTCATGGAGGGGGCAGAGACAACAGATTTTGCCGTCCTGTAGAATATGGTGGCCAGTCCCAATTCATAACTGGTGGGAGGGTGCCTTTACTTAGCCAAGGGGAATCCTCAAGCCATGTGACCAATTATGTCGAAGATATTTGGGTTGAATGATTTTGTTGTTGTTACCAAGGCACCCCAGCCTTTCAATTTTAAATGGAACATTTTAATGGCAAAATATTTTGTATTTATGTAAAATAAATTACTCTTTAACGCTTGCCATCTTGCTTTTCAAGGTTCTATATTTTCTTGCTCAAGGTAAATGATTTTAATGGTTTTGATGGGCATTCAAGTTTAATCTTTTATTGTTTCCTACTCTAAGATTGCTCGGTTTTTCAACATCTTTTGGTGAACTCTATATCGATTTCATGGTTTTAGTGCTTAATACTTTTGTGCTATGTGAAAAAGAGGGTCATTTCGGAGTATGTTTAGAGCTGGGTTAAGCTGGCTCGACGTATGGCCATGAAAACTTGGGTGAGGCTTGGTTATGACAATACAAACATTTCATTTTTAGATCTTAGAGCTCAGAGCTCTATCTGAAATATTCACATCACTTCCTTTCTAAAGTTGCAATCCTTGTGTACAAAGAAAAGAGCAACCAGTTACAGTAAAATTTGAATTGGGAGAAGACTGTTTAAGTTAAGGCCTGAATCTTTGTGGAGCTATTAGTTAGACCATAGAACATCCCCTTTTGAGGATCACGCTACAGGGGTCAAATTTGCACTCATTCGCAGCAATTTTGGGTTATTTTCTACAGTTCACAGCTTCCAAAACTGACAGCCGGAGCATCAGATATGATTTGGAGGTCGAATCAATGTCATCTCCTGTTGAAAATTTGTGGAAATGTAAAGGAATGTGAGGAAACAATGGAAAAAGAATCATCTCCGTTCACAGCAATTTGCAATGGACACTCTTTTTGAAAATTACATGTCAGCCATATTTTTACTGACCAGTACTTGGCCATTTTCACAGTTTTCCAAAAGACGTTTCTCCCTTGTTTTGAAGTGTGATTCACAGAATGAAATGAACTTGAATTACATTGAAATTTTGTGGGAATGTAGAGGACGGTGAGAACACCATGGTGAAAATTCCAGTCATTTGCAGCATTTTGTAGTCCTGCATAACATGGCCAGTGGCCTCTTGAGTCATTTTTTATAGTTCACAGACTTTCTAGAAATGACATGAAATGCAATTTTGGAGGGGGATACACATTTGGCTCCATGTTGCAAAGGGGAGACATTGTGACATTTTCAGATTCTAATACAAGGAGTCAGTCTATATCTCTGCATATTTTGGTGATGTTGATGTGTTCTTTTTTGTTTTAACATTAATTTGGACTTAAGCTACTTCAGTTTTACTATACAAATGTCATCTTGGCTGATCACCACTGAATTCTGGGTAGTGTTTTCGGATCTGAATTTATATTATATGTGGTAAACAGAACTGAGGTTTCATTAGTTTGTTTAGTTGATCTGTTTTCTTGTGTGAATTGTTTGTTACTCAAGGAATTGAAATTAGTTAATGATCTCTTTAGTCTTGCACTATTTCATTACAAATTTGGACTGTCATATTTATATTGAATGGTTAAATTGTTAGGAAAGGGTGATCAGCTCCATACAATATATAAATCCGTTAATCATGTCTCCATAATAGAAATGTTTTAATTTATTTATTTCAGAATTGGATTCATATTTTCCCTTGTTTTTTACAAAATCATTTTGATGTTTAGAATTTTATTTTGAGTTTGCAAATTTTTTTGAGCCTCAGTTGGTGTTTTGGTAACCCATACCCAAGTAGATTAAAACGGGAGGGTTTTCTAATCCCTTATTGTCCCCGTGCTAAAACACAGACCAACATATGCCATCTACAATCCTTAAGAAATGCACAACATAAAAAAGCAAACTTGTTGTTGAGTGACTGTAGAGGAGATGTCCAAGTGCCCTAAATGTACTGTTGGTATATATCCTCCTCGATGGTATATATCCTCCTCGACATTCGCATTAATGATCTCTTACAAGGGAAGAAGGCACAAAGGGGCATCTAAGGAGTACCTGAAAGGAAGGAGATGACCAATAAAAATGCTAATTGATAGAGGAGTAGACAAGTCTCCAAATACCAGCAACCTTGATGCCTAGTGGGACCCAAAGCAATTGTCTCAAAAGAACAAAGGGCCAAATGTGTACCTCTGCCAACTTGAGGCTAAGTTGCCCATGGATCTGATTTTGTGAATATATAAATTAATCCTAAAGATACTCTCAAGGAGAAGGGGAAGACTCAAAACTCATCTAGAACAATGCACTAAGGAATCATCTATTTGCAAATTGCAACAAATCATATGCTAGAGCAAGAAAATCTGAACCCACTCAATACAATCCCATTCAGTGTGCCCCATACTGGGGCCCCTGTTACATATTTTAGCACGTAATAGATGGGTATGTATGTGCAAGTGTGTGATGAGTTGTAATAACAACTCATACCTAGAAAATAGGGATTGTATTAGTTAATTGTGATAAGGGTGACTCCTTATTAATAGGAGATCAAAGCCCTATATGTGTGTCTCATCAAATTGAATAATATTAACGAAGTTTTTATTTTGTGAATCTCAAACGATTTCAAACATTGGTATCAGAGTAGTTATGGAGACCTGAGATATTGTCTGGGCAGAGCCATTATAGTTTTTTTGGTTGCTCCATTGTATGAGAGATTTTAGTTTTGTGAATATTTTATTTAAAATAGTTTGTAGAGTTTTATTTGCAAAAGTTAATATAAGTTCATATGAATTAATGTCTCTAAATATATTGTGCAACTTGTTGTGCAGCCTGTCAAAGAGACAGCAGTCAGATTCCAGGTACTCGGCGCCCTGCATAAATTCTCAGTGCCTAAATCAAAATTCTGTATTGTATGAATAAAATCTGCCTGTTCTGGCATTGTACTCACAGCTGAAATGAGAATTGATTAATTACAACATTTCACATGAATTAGAAGTACGAATATTTCTGTTTGTTGGACAAGAGGGAGAACACAGCAGTTAGATTTGGTGACTGAAACATGTTGCAAAGGAGACAGCCACTTTGATGCCATTGAGCCCTCAACACGTCTTTGTGTATTCTGCATCACCTTTTGAACTTGCTCTGCGCAGATTGGCATTTTGTTTTGTACACATTGGTTGATCTTCATGCATCTACATGTGGATCATGCCCATTATGCACCTTCTTCCATATGTTTTGCATTCTATCCACGTATTCTATCATTGGTATTGGTATTGCTTGGTCATTACTTTCCCACCGACAGTGAAAAGCATATTGCCGTCAACATCATAAGGCAAGTTTATTTTGTTTAAGTTTTAATGAGGTGTCAATTTTTTATAGCATAGTGGTAGTTTATTTTAGTAGATGGTCGATGGTCAATAAGCGAAGTATCAAACCTAGAGTTATACACATTAAGTGGTGAATCTGTTTTTTTAAGGTATTTTAAGATTGTTTTTTTTATCTTTTTCGAGTGTTGATTATATGGTGATGTTATATTATGTCGTGATAGTAGTTTTAGGCTCTTTTAATAAAAAATCTTATATTTTTCATATCGTTCGTATTAATTTATATTTTATAGTTTATAGATTGTTTGCTTTGTGTTGTCCATTTATCATATTAGATGATGAAGGTCACAAGTTTTTTAGTTATTCTTCAAGAGTCAATAATTTAATAAAATTGTCAAACTTTTATATGTTTGGTCAATAGAGTCTATATCAGCTTAAGCTATATAGACGCAGACTTGATGTCATTCATCAATCCATATAAAATATGTTATTTGATGTCCATCATTATATTTTTAGTCAAAAAAGTCATAAATATAAACTTGTAATAGACGCAATATCGGGCAAACCCAACGTCCAATTTGGAATGGGTGTGTCAATCCTGTGGGAGGCAGTTTTTCTCATTAAAACAACATGCAGTTGAACTTCCAGGCAAAAATATTTCCACCAAATCGACTAAACGCAAAGGGTGATTTCTAGTGGCAATGGTGGTCATCTATGTTGTTTGAAATCAAGTGACAATGACTATGAACAGAGTCTGCAAACACGACAGTGAGGACCTAGTCATCAAATTCTTATATCTTATTTTCAAAGTTTGTATGTAATCAGTGTCAATGTAATCCTCTACTATGAAAGTAAAGTGGAGGAGGTCCATACCTCAGTTACTGTAGGAGAATGCGTTCTTGGTAAGGGTTGTAGTGAGGCCATTTCCACTACTTTTAATTGGTTCAATTGATGTGTTCTCATGGATTGGTTGATGGGTCCTAGTTCATGGTAGATGTGTTCCCACAATCAGTGTGTCGAGAACATGTTCATTTCAGTTCTTGAGTGGTGTTTCTTCTCCTATGTCCGCACTAAGGGAGGGATTGTTGGATATTTTAGCAAGTAACAGGTGTGTATGTATGTGCAAGAGTGTGATAAGTTGTAATAACAACTCATACGTAGAAAATAGGATTGTGTTAGTTAATTGTGATAAGATTGTGATAAGGGTGACTCCTTATTAATAGAAAAGCAAAGCCCTATATATATGTCTCATCTAATTGAAAAATATTAACAAAGTTTTTATTGTGTGATTCTCAGACGATTCTCGAAAAATCTAAATTCACCAACACTCCAAAACAGAGGAGACCCACCCCTTGCAAAGTCATGTTTGAGAGGCACGAAGAGAAAGAGACCAATAAACATATGCAAGAGAAGCAATGCTAACATAAACTTAAGCTATAACAGAAAATTAAAATGGCACACATACATGAGACAATATATTCACCAAGGAAAACCCTTTCAGGAAAAAACCTAACACAACAACCTTCTTTCTTAATGCATTAACTCAATCATTTACAATAAAATAAGTAAAACAAATGGCAAGAGACAATAACTCACAAGATGCAATCCAAGAGATAATTGATGACGGAATTGCAAAAGCACCTCAAATGCAACAGCGATTTTTTGTTCAAACAGTTCGCTAAAGTATTCAAATGGGTGGTTCCATCAACTCACATATCAGGAAAGGCTTTTGGTGGTCAAGTCCCCTTAGGTTTCAAGTAAATCTTAAGAGGTTCTTGTGTTAAGGGTAAAATAAATGTAGAAGCAATAGATAACTGGTTAGATCGCTTAAAGACATATTTCTCTATGAATGACTTCTTTGATGAAGAGAAAATAAAGATTGCACTTCTATAAAAAAAATCACTGATCAAAAAGTGGTGGCAAGCCCATTCTTTGTGGGAAAAAGACCAGACAAAAGACAAATATGACCAAACATGGTATAAAATCTTGCACTTTCAAGGATGAATATTATCTTGAAGATGTCTATGACGATCACTACATTTAATGGCAGCAACTTTGATGAAGACATGACCAGTCAATCCAAGCCTACACCAATGCCTTCCATGAGTTGTATGCAAGACTAGAATCATTTGAGTCAAAGCAACATAGTGTCCTCAAGTACCGCAGTGGCCTATGACCATCCATTCAATACAAACTAAAGTTGGTTAAGACAATGGGAGAAGCTGGAAACCATAGAGGAAATGTTCAAGATGAAAGGCAAGTGGGACATATTGTCTGCATTAGAGAAACTACCCTCTTCATGTTGAGCACACGCTTATATTGAGAGCGGGGGTGAATCAGTATAAGGTAATCTTTTACTTTTTCCAATTGATAATCACATAATATCAATCACACAACATCAACACTTAAGAACACAAGAACACAATATTTACGTGGAAACCCTTTCAAGAAAAAACCACGGAAAAAGGACTACTTGGATCTACTCTCCAAATCCAGCCACAAATAAAATTCTTCTTGCAAAATTTGTAGGCACCAACCTACTAGAGACACCAATCCCCACTGCTAAGCACCAACTTAGCAAGAGACACCAATCTCTTCTTTCTGAGGCACCGACCTCTACTAAAAAAATCTTCCACCTTGCTATTGTTGCTTCATTAATGAATGATGGCAAATTCAATGTCCTCTTCTTCTTCTCCACAAAAATTTGCTTATGCTTAAATGATAGAAAGAATTAATTCCATATCTTTCTCAACCTTATATCCGCCTTATATAGCCTTCAAAGGCTCTTCACAAAGGAGGTGTCCTATCCAAGAGGCACTTCTTCACCAAAAGATGTGTCCATCGACATTTTCGTTGACATTTCTGTTGACAATTCTGTTGACCTTAATTACAATTCCTTTGAGATTTCCATTAGCAATTTTTTTGACATCAATTACAATTCCTTTGACATCAATGACAATATTCCAACAATCTCCCCTTGTCATTGATGGCAAAACTATAGAGAAACTCCTCATTGTTGTAGTTCTCCTCCTTTGCTCCCCCTTTCGTTAATTCTCCCCCTTTGACATCAATGGCAAAGGGCTGTTCATTATACTTCCATTCAAAATAAATCATGAGAAACATCCATGTCATCTTCTTCAACATCATCACAAATGAATGATTGTCTTTCTGCTCTTCCCTATCCTTTTGCATAAGGACTTCTTTTCTCATTTGCTCTCCTTGAATTTGATCAGATATGCGTTTTTTGGCATCATCTACATCCATTTGGATTATCTCTAGCTGCTTAAGTGGTAACTCCTCTTTTCTACTTCCCTCGAGTCTTAAGGCAAATTGATTCGCTTTACGCTCAAGTCTTATTACTTGGAGATTCTGATTTAAATCATCTTCAAAACCCTCCTAAAGAGTGATTGTGAAAACTTCGCATGAGCCAAACACAAATGCAACAAATGGCCTAATAATATGTTATCATCCAATATTACAGGGAATGAATACCCAGTTCCTTCAATAAACTTCTTGCCAGCTTCAAACACAAGACTAAAGGCATGCAACCCCTCATTATCTAAGATCTGAGCATTTCAAAATATTGCACAAGATTAGTAGATCAAAAAATTGATCATGCATTTTAACCACAACCTGCAAAAGTGATTCTTCAATAGACATCCAAGTCTATTCAAGTTTTTCATGTTCCTGTCTTGGAACATCAACTTTGTCCTGATCATCTTTCTCATTCTTCTCTCCAACCATATCTTCTCTCTCTCTAATATTCTGTGAGACTTCATCCTTTAAGTTGTCTTTTCACCGGAGCTAAAAGATAATGCAAAGATTAACTCCCCCTGTATTTGTACTTCTTATGAGCTTAGTGATACCTATTATGCATGAAATGCAGTTTGCACAAGCATAGGTCTCTCCTACTTTTCTTGCTCCTGCTTCTTTTTTCCATACTTTTGAAGTTTCTTCCTTTTGTTTACTCATGGCTTCCACTTTTTTAATCTGCCTAGGAAGTTTCATAAAACCACTTCTATAGAATCGTGTTGCATGTCCATAATTGTTGCACTTATAGCATATGACATTGCTATATACTAAAAGAGCAAATAAATTATAGTTCCTATTTGCAAACCCTTAAGGACTTCTATTCTTGTTCCAATCAAAATGTCTTGCGTGCAACCTACAGTCTATTGCTTTATGACCAAAGTGCTTACATGAAAAGTAATAACCAAAGAAAGAATGTTGGAAACTGGTCATGTGTGACTGCCTTGGAGGAAAAGACTTTTTGAATTTGTCTTTGTTATCTTTTGGAGGAGTGTTTGTTTTCTGTGGGATTTGATTCTCTTTCTTCTTGCTGATAGGACTTTTGAGAACATCTGCATAGCTTTTTGTCTTTTCTTCATTTGCCTTCTTTGGTGGCTCTTTGTGATCTTTGTTGGCCATATGATTTTCTTCATATCCAAGACCAGTCTTTATAAATGGTGACCACTGCCCATTTATAATATCATCTAAGATTTTGGTACTCTTCTCAAATTTGAGGCTTTTGTTCAGCTTAGTGGTTGTTTTCTCTAGTTCCTTCCTCAACAAAACAATTTCGAATTCTAGCCTCTCACAAGTTTCTTCCTTTTTGTTTAATTGGATTTTCACCTCCTCTTCAATCCTTTTTGCCTCTTCAAGTTGAATCTTGAGGTTGATGATCATTTTTTTCGATTCCTCAAGACTTTGTGACATTTTTGCTTTAGATTCACAGTCCTCTTGAAGTTGTAATTTTTGTTTCAAGTTCTTAAGTTTCTTGATTTCACTTAGGGCACAAACGAGTTCTTCCAAATCTACTTCTCCATCTATTTCGCCATTCTCTTCCCCTTCTAACTCCTTTTCTTCTTTTTCTTGGTCTTCACTTTCCAAAATATCTTTTGTTTCAATTGCCATGAATAAGATCTCTTCTCTATCGCTAGCAGAGCAACTCTCTTCAGATGAACTACTTTCCTCTTTGGAATAAAAGCTTTTCTTTTGCTTGTGAAAGCTCTTCTTTTTCTTAGGTTTGCCTTGTTTGTGGCCTTTCTTTATATTATGCTCTTTTTCCTCATCACTATTTTCATTTTCTACATATGGGCATTTGGCGACAAAATGTCCTACCTTTCCACAATTAAAGCATTTAAAAGGTAACTTACCTGTGTACTTGTTCGATCCTTTCTTCAACGTCCTCACAAAATGAGGTTCTTCGTCTGATTCATTATTGGAACTCTCGCTTGGCTTGGGCTCTTTATTCTTCATTTTCTTTGAGGTTTTAAAGGCTGCCTCTCATCTAGATGATTTCTCCTTTTCGGTCCTCATTTCATATGTCGTGAGGATCCCACTCATTTCATCCATAGTTTATCCAAGTCCTTCATTTCCTCAATGGCTGAAACTTTTGCATCAAATCTTAAGGGAAGTGACCTTAGCACTTTTGCACGATCATTGGCTCTTCAACTTTTTCACCAAGTCCTTTGATGGTATTTACAATTTCATCCACACGAAGCTAATAGGCTGCAATGTTTTCTTCGTCCTTCATTTTCAAACTTTTGAATTGTCTTCGATGTGTTTGAAGCGTAGATTTCTTTACCTTGTTGTCTCTTTCAAGAATGTTCTTTAGTTTATCCCAAATCTCTTTTGCCGATTCACGGTGCATTACTTTGACAAACTCCGATTTTGATAGACCACACAAAATTGCATTCATAGCTTTTGCATTATTTTCACTCACCTTCTTTTCGACTGGATCTATTGGAGGAGATGATGGAGCTACATATATGATCACAACTGATTGCCAAATAGCAAAGCCAAGAGCCATGAGGTAAGTGCGCATCCTTATGCTCCAGAAGGCATAGTTCGTTCCATTGAAAAATGGAGCCCTGTTTGAGGAAAATCCTTCTTGACCAGCCATGTGTGCTCTTGAGATCTACCTTCTAGCGGTTAGACTATTTTCGAAGGAACCCGCTCTGATACCAATTGTTGAGCACACACTTATACTGAGAGGGGAGGTGAATCAATATAAGGTAATCTTTTATTTTTTCAAATTGATAATCACAATAATATCAATCATACAACATCAACAATTAAGAACACAAGATTTACATGGAAAACCTTTTGGGAGAAAATCACTGCTTGGATCTACTATCCAAATCCATCCACAGCTAAAATTCTTCTTATAAAATTCGTAAGCACCAACTTACTGGAGACACCAATCCCTGTCGCTAAACAATTTGTAGGCACCAACCTACTAGAGACACCAATCCCCACTGCTAAGCACCAACTTAACAAGAGACACCAATCTCTTCTTTATGAGGCACCAATCTCTACTGAAACAATCTTCCACCTTACTATTGTTACTTCATCAACAAATGATGGCAAACTCAATTTCCTCTTCTTCTCCACAAAAAAATGCTTACGCTTGAATGATAGAAAGAATTAATTCCATATCTTTCTCAACCTTCTATCCACCTTATATAGCCTTCAAAGGTTCTTCACAAAAAGGGCATCCCATCCATGAGGCACCTATTCACCAAAAGATGTCTGTTGACATTTCTATTGAAATTTGCGTTGGCATTTCGATCAAAATTTCCGTCGACAATTCCGTTGACAATTCCGTTGGCATCAATTACAATTCCTTTGACATTTTCGTTGGCAATTCCATTGACATCAATTACAATTCCTTTGACATCAATGACATTATACCTACACTTTAGATAGAAAGCAACTGCAATCTAAGAAGGGCAAATGGTATGACACACAAAAGCAACAGTTACTCCAACACATATTGCCATGCTCAGAAGAGTTTTCTCATGCAGGCAAAAACAGAGGATTATGAAGTCGAGACCTCTGAAGGAATCATTGACACACATTCAAATGTTTTAGTAGCCACTGCATAAGCAACACCAATAGTGCAAGATGTTGAAGCAGAATGCCTATTCCATTCACATATGTAGGTGTGAGGGCAGCCACTAGATTTACAAATCAATGGAAATAGCATGAAGAACCTCATCTTTAAATAAACTATCAAGTGACTTAATTTGACAACCATGCATCATTTGCAACATTACAAATTGGGACGGTTCAGTTCCTGCAACAACAAAGGTATATGTGTCATTCTCCAACGCTACTTCCCATATTCTATCTATCCTTTCAAAGAAGAGTCAGTTTGTGATGTGGCACCAATTGATGTTTGTGATGTAATCTTCGGGCATCCATACATGCATAGTCACCATTGTGTATACAACACCAATCCTCGAAGCATAGCTGTATCAATGCGTAGTAAGAGATCTTTGATTTTTGAAGTGATTTCACGCTTTAATCATGCCACGCCAACTCCCAAGAAGATTGTGCAATACAACTATCCATATTCAACATTTAGAACTTCACCTCCTATTGACACACAACCTCAACCGACAAAGACATCAAATTCTGAAACCATGTATACACATAATTGTTCTATGCTAGTGTACAAAGTCATTAGAATAGATCAGCTCCCACAACAAGCTAAATCGTTCACGAGGTATCAGCTAGAATCCAAGGCTCTGCATCTGCTTCCTAGACTTAACGCAATTGGGGCTACTACTTTACAAAGAGGGGCAAATGATCCAAAAGGTTCTCCCAAAAGTGGCTTCAGTAATCGCCAAGCCTATTCTCTTAGCTTGCGGCTCTTGTGGTTACTCTTCCATGATTTGCAGCCATCCAGAGCAACACCTAGAGGTTTGTGATACCTCCATGACCATCTATTCATCTTCAATAGATGCCGCACAAACCCCTGTAGTGGCATAGTGCAATTTGTCAAGATTGGACCTAGCGCCACCCACACATGAGCCAAACTTTTTGCAGTACCTACCATTAGCTTCAACAACATCTAACACACCTCCAAGTCAAACCGCAAAAGCCAACTGACACGACACGATACCGAGTTAATTTGAGTATTATAATTTTTTTGCCAACCAGCACAATCCATGCACCATGCCAGGTCGCACTTCCAAGGTGCGCGTTAAACCGGAGCATATGTCAACAAACTACACACATGTCATCCAATCCACGTAACTCTCAGAAGATGAAGAGTCATACATGGAAATGATTCAACTTCGAAAATGGTTCTTCATGCCTTATCGGCTTTGAAATATATGTATACACATTTGTAGCTTAAGTTAAAAATCTAAGTAGAAGATAGGCAACCATACATCTTTCTCAAGAGTATGCCATGTACATAATGCATATATCAATAAAAAAAATTGTTCCGGTTCTATTATCTCTATCTCTTGATTCCATGCATATAATCTCATATAGCTTTTGCACATGCATATAACAGGTATAGATTCTGACTTAAAGTGTTGTCCATCGGGCTTCCTCCTGGATCCCATATCAACTACATATTGTCTAATACAAAGTCCCTAATTTATCCCAAAGTGCCCTAGCGGTGGCATCTCCATAGACATTCAACAACACTTAAACTGGAAAGACAATCTAATAGAACTCTTTGCCTTCTAATCCATCATTTTTCAATATTTTTCCTTCATACCCACAAGTTGTGTCTTGACACAGCAACCCATTGATATCTATCTACAAGAAGATATTCCATCTATAGCTTCCATAACTCAAAGAATAGGCCATTAAATTTGTCTATCTCTATCCTTGTGCTTCATGTCATTTTCCTTCACACAGATTCTTGCACGCGAAGCTCCCACTAAAAAAAGAGTTTATCACAAGGCCAAGATGCCCCAGCTCTTCAAATAAAGCTAAACCCTAGATCTTATACCAAATGAAGAGAAATAGACCAATAAACTTGTGCAAGAGAAGCAATTTTAACAAAACCCTAAGCTATAACAAAAATTAAAAATGGCACACACACAATACACAATATTTTCACCTGGGAAAACCCTTTTGTAAAAAAAAAAACACAACAATCTTCTTCCTTATTGTATTAACTCAACAATTTACAATACAATAACATACTTTTAGGCCTACTTTACCCTAATGCATATTCAAGTATTTGTAGGCACATTAATACGAAACCGTCCAAGTAGTATTACAATACAGTGAGTACAAACCATGGGTTGTAAACTATGGTCCAAAACCACCCATACCAACCCAAAACCATATATGGGGACCCCATTAGTACATGTCGGGTTGTACAATCCATAAGGAATGCAAAAAATTCAAAATATACAACACATCCAACAAGGCAAACCTCAAGTTGAGAGCTAGACTTATAAAACAAACCCCCAAGCATGTATAAGCTATTGTGATCTTCACTTCCTCACCTTTTGGAAAAAGCTAAGGCTTGGTGAGAGCATCTCCACTAGTAGTGAAAATCACAAGTTTACTTTTACTAGAGCTTAACTACCAAATAACAAATTTAATGAAAGAAAGCTAGGAGGGCCACATTATCAATGAAAAACAACACAACAATCAAGATATCATGCGTTACAATCATTCTATAAGAAAGTATATAGGGTCATATACTTGAGATTCCAAAGATAGTCAGTGAGAGAAGAAACTCTTATTTGACTCTAATAATACTCCTTACAAAGTCACAATTTGTGGGAAATCCATATCTAGCCCATTATTGTCTCATGAAGCCTCATGATGGCCATAATTAAGAGATCTCAGATACCAATAGCACGAAGCCTCTAAAACAACATAGCATGGGACAAACTCAATGGCCTATTTAACATCCACAAAGCAACAAAATGTTATAAAAGACCGCTAACAAGCATTCTCAATGATAGCTCAAAGAGTAAAAATGTAATCCAAAGTTTATAAATATCTCCTAAATCTTATATGTTCCTTAGCTTTGGACTTACCAACTCCAACTGTGCAAAAATCACAACACCCAAAACCTTTTCATTAGAAATATCAAACATGTACCTAATCATGAATCTTGATATTTGAGTCAAAGTTGTTCCCTAATTTATGTATGAGGTGATTAATGTGTTGCAACTAAGAGCAAGAAATCTTGAGAAACGAGCTCGTTAAACAAGTTTGCAATGGAAGATCAAGGAGTCCATTCCATATTTGCAAAGCTTGTCATAAAGCTCCTCTCAAACTGCCACCTAGTTAGTGCACAACTAGCAAATAGCTCTCCTTTGGTCCCCAACAGTGAATAAAAGGCAGGAAGCTAGAGGGGAGAAAACTTGAATGGGGGATGATCAGAAATACTATAAATAGAGAACTATCATGGGAGACACAAGTTCGGTCATCATCCCGAAGAGGTGACTTTCCTAGGAAGCAGGGCACAACAAAAGTTCATAGGGGAATTGTGGAGGATATCAAGGAGCTCATGTTACCTAGAGATGAGAAACTCAATTTTTTTTTGCAGAACGAGGCAATATTCCCTGCAGCTGGAGGAAACAAAAAGAAAAAATTATATTAATGTCCACAAATGACCAAAGTAGGTTAATGGAACTCAAAAGTAGATTTGGTTTCAATAGAGAAGCATTGGGGCATATGTAGCATACCAAGGAGGTATGCCAAGAAATATGGAAATATTACATATTAAATATATAAGTACTTAAATATACGAAAAAGAGACATGAAAATGAATATATATAAACATAGGATCATGTTGGACAGGATGCAAACCAATGTGATGTGACTATTTGGCAGTGTTACGCAAGGACGCATCACCCTAGATTTTGGTGACATACCGAATGCTTCGAGAACTTCGGGACTTGGAGGGGGCATCCTCAATTTTATTTTAAAAAATAAATATTTTTTTAATTGGTTTTTAATTTTTTTAGATTTTTCTGACACTTTTACTTTGATACTGACCCCCCCAACCCCAAAAAAGTTATTTTTAAAAAAAACATTGAACCCTAATCTTGAATGTACCCTGAAAAATATTAAATAAAGTTTAAACCCCTAAATTTAATTGAATAAATTTAAGATATTTTAATATTAGTTTAATAGTCTTCCCCCTGTCGTCCCCAAAATTTGGAAAGAATTTTGCCATCCTGGAAACCCCATCCCTCGGTCCCCCATTGCCCCCATCCCTGAGACTTAGATAACTATGCTATTTGGGGGGTCATGTTGATGAATGTAACCCTTGATAACTAATAACATAGTTTCATAACATGCCTCCCACGTCAAAACAGTTTTTTCCTCAAAGCATGATTAGAGGACACTAATCAATGCAATTACAACAAATCAACACAATAATGTCACATTAAATCTAGATCAATCCATACGAGATGTACTTTAATCGGAACTGAATATCAACATAATTTAATACTGAAATTTTGATTAGTGGAATATCTGGGATTAAAATTTCATGTGTGTTGTTTGGAAATAAAAATATCGTGTTTAAAATCTAGATGTTGTAATTGCACAGTTTGTCAATAGTGAGGATGATCTGTAATTAGTATAGATATTCCATAATTAATTCATCAACATGAACCTTTATCTTTCCAATAAACAACTTAATTGATTGTATGACTTCCGTAATGCTTTGCTTAAGAAAAAATAAGAATTGTGCTTAAAAATGAGTTGTTTAACTGCTGGAAATAAGACAGTACTGTATACATAAATTGAAACAAACATGAACTGAAAACACCACAAAAAACAGAGCACATGACGAGATTACCCTGGAGAAACATAGTGTAGCAAAAACTTCATAAAAGTAAGGCCTTGCCTTCTCTTGCCAATATCCCCTCTGCAAATTTACAAGCTTGCTGCCTTCTAAATGTTAAAATGTAAAACCCATCTTTATGGGTCCCTATGAGTCATTAATATTTGCGGTTTTCCTTGGGTGCGTTGGGTTCATTGGGTTAAGTGCAACTGATGATGTGTACCTTGCATAGTGTAGTGTGTACCTTGCAAGTGTATTCATAATGCAAGTGTAGTGTCGGCCTCCCCTTTTGTCATACATTGATTGGTGCATATAAAGGCAGTGCTTTCAACCTTTTCAACCAGGCAGTTCATTTATCTATTTTATTATAATTCATAATTATTCTTTAAAAGTGTCTCTTGACACCACCTCATACTTGGGTTGTGTTCTCTTCTATTTTGTAGTTTCGCTTTCATTCAATTATGAAGCTGTTTATATAATCTCGCATAGTAACAAAGCCGACGGTTTGATCTTGGAGAATTGAAGATGAAGTTGTTGGGAGAGATATTCTAATGCATGGCCTAGAGTTCATCAATTGGAGATTTCACGAGTTTGGCTGACAATAGGGCAGTGCATTCCGTCCTATTATGAGGCAGCAAGGGCATAATATGAGAAAAATGGTATGTAATAATGCTTGTTTTTTACTAAGTTTTTGTGGAATAATTTTCAGAAAATTGCGATTTCTTGAAAACTCTGCAAGATTTTTCAAATCTATCTTTGCCAGTAGATTCCTCTTGCAAAAATAGGGGGTTACTATTTTGGGGTATTCAAATTTTTGCCATTTGAGGTATCAAAATTGCATAATAATACAAAGGGGCTGGGGCTAGAGGTGGTCGCCTGCAAATCAGGGGTTGAAGTGAACGGGGTTAAGTGGATGATTTGGTGCAAACAAATAAAAAATAATGGATGCCACATATAATCTAAGAAGCACCTTAGAGCAGTTGGTATGATAAGGGTGGCAAAATATTTGATGAAGAATAGGTTAAGGGGTCCAATCACATCACTATTTTTCATAAGTTTTTTGGGTCAAACCGCCACATCATCCTGTCAACACCCATTTAGAAGGTGAGGTGGCAGGTTGGCATCAAGTCAGCAGTCAGTACAAATGCCTACTCCGCAATTCATACACGTGGCATGCTTCCCTAGGGAGGTTGTACATGTGCACATTTCCGAAGGCATGTCATACATGTTGATGTGGCACATATTCTGAGGCATGTCATACAAGTGGCACAAATACCGAGGCAGATCGTACTGATGGCACACATCCCGAGGTAGGGCATACCAGTGACATGCATACCAAGGTAAAATGTACAAGTGGTAGGTACAATTAGCACATAGATGGCAGAAACAGGTAAATCATAAATTAACATGTGGTTGTCTGTATTCTATACAACTATACAACAGACTCAGACAGTGACAAATGGAATGTTTTTCGAGGCATGTTTTCCTTGTTGAACAGAAATTTTCATATGCCATAACGTTTGTATACGACTCCATTTTTCAACTTCTTTATATTACCAAAAAAAACTTTCTGAGTGCTACACACCGGTAAGGTTTGCAACTACATTTGACGAGTTTCGAGTAAAATGAATGTGTGTGCAAGATGGATACCTTCTGGCCTATTCTGATGCTTGGCGCAGAAATATGATGAGTAGGCCTTTGCTATACAAATGGAGTTTTGAGTAGATGTTTATTGTGGATTGATAGATATGAGCATTATGTCCCCACAAATGAAATAATATTAATTGAGAGGAAGAACACAGAAGCACCTACCTATGAACACATAATAGGTCATGTTAACACAAGCCTACATCACCGCTTTTCTGGATTGAAGACTCCTAAAAAAGTATGGGGGAAGCTCAAGGAATTTTCCATGAATGGATTTTTGTCTTCTAATGGAGTTGATGATGTGTACATAACCCACAACATGAGTGTGAGACTTTTGCAGCTCCTCCACTTGAGGCTGTCCAAATAGAACTTGTTGGGAAGCAAGACCAACTTGTCTTTGGCCTTCAAGAATTGCAAGCATTCCTCTATGACTAGAAACACAACAAGTGTGCCATCTAAAGCCGTCCAAGCTCTGTCAAAAATGATGTCCGTTAATTCCAAGATATCAAGTAAGAAAGCATCGCCGACTTGTTAGTGATCAATGGATTTTGGGAGGCCACAAACCTCAAGATTGAGTTCCTTATCTTGTCATGCTCTTCTTCAAATTTGATTTGTACATCTTGAAGGTGTGTATTCCTTATATTAGCGAACTTTAAGGCTACTCAAGTTTCAAAATCTTTGCCTCCTACACCTGAATTTGGTATTTTAGGTCTGCAATACCATTTTCCCATTCCTGTAAATGAATTTGGTTATGAAATTCAACGCCTAGCCTCTGTATCAAATATCTCAACAAGTCATTAGTTTTCTGCCACCAAGGAAGCCAACATTATGTCGCTACATATTTTTGGAAGATATAAATCAAGAGGGAAAAGGAGTTTCTAGTGAAGCAAATTGATCAAGCACTTGCCATGGGAATCAAATTTGCAAACAAAATTCCATCCCTGAGCTTGAGCACACAAATTTCAAAAGGGTTAATATATTCACCACATTCCAATTGGAGAAAATTGTTTGTATAGGTTATTGTCTGCAAAACCAACCTCTTACCAGCTGAGTTATGTCTCAGATTTATCAGACCACTCTTGATAAATATGTTCATCAATTAGGGACATAGTAACAGATTGCTCGGTGGCAGAAAAACTAATGATTTGTTGGGATGCAATCTGAGTGTTGGTGTACCGAGTGGCACATAAATACAACTTTAAAATAAATCTTTTCCTTGCCTTCTTAACCTAGCTTAACATCCTCATTCTTCTTAGTACAATGGCTGTCGTTACAGATTTTTATCCTCATGAAGTGTTTCTCTGTATCTTCTTCCTAATTATTCTTCTTCATTTGTGCAGAACCATAGTCAGAGAGGTTGTTTCAAGATTATCCGAAACTTCCAAAGAATCCTTGATTGAGGCTGCCTTCTCTATTTTCAACCTTTATTTCACTCTCAACTTGTTGATTTTTGGTATTTTAAAAAATAGTGAATTTTATGTCATCATTGCCATTCCCCCTCCTAGTTGATACAACTATCATATGTCCATTTCCATGTATACATCTATAAATAAAAATCCCCGTCATCATTGGCACTTGTTGCATATTTTTCGCTATCTTTTTTTTACCAAAAAATTTAAAACCTGAGACCAGATGAGGGTTTAATCCACAAAAGATTCGTCAATATACTTACATGCTAATGCATTTTTTATTTCCTGTATGAATTAGTCCTCTCATGCTTCGATTTTAAAGTCCTTCAATTTAGTTTAACTAAAATACGAATCAGATAAAATTGAGCTCTTCAATTACTATCACATGAGGTGCTTATAGCTGTCCTTCTATTTGCCAATGATGTTGTCATCCTCTCACTCTCTGTTGAGGACTTACAACAACAATTTGATGCCCTTGCTCAATTTTTGCGAACTCCGACAACTTGTGGTCAACCTTAGTAAAACTAAGGTCATGATCTTCAATACATCCAAGTGCTCTCTCTCCATATTCCAATTTTTCTACAAAGGGGAACTTCTAGAGATCACATCACCCTACACTTATTTGGGGGTCCAATTTTTTGGTCCATGCTTTAACATGGAGTCTGCCTCTCACCCGCGCCTTTGCAAGGGGTGTAGCTCTCTTTCTATCTTAGAAAGTCAATGTTTCCAAATCCACTTCCAGGGCATTCCTTCCAAGTTATGCCTTTTTGATGCAATCATCAAACCTACAATTTTATATGGTTCAGAGGTGTGGGGACCTAGCTTGGGGGCCGTTCAATGGGCCTGTATTGAGAGGGGCCAGACTTTTATGTTATAGCGCATGATCCATTGCAAACAGATACTTCCTCAATGCATTGTCCAAGCTGAATTTGTTGCCCAACCACTACACATTGAGACTATCTTCAAGCTTACTTTGGACATGCCCCACTATTTGTAGCCCATAGCCGCCCCCCACATACTCATATCCTTAGAGGACTCAACGTCTGGTCGTGAGAGATATTCATACTTAGCACCTTGCTCTTCAAAGAGGATTTATTCATTGGTCCCCACCAGACGCTGTAACTTTTGGTACTTCAAGACTACCCTGTCCTTTCTTTCTATTGGCATCTCTATTGATAGGCTACCCCCTTTCATGTATTCCCTGGACACCCCCCCCCCCCCCCCCAAGCTCCTTCCCACAAAAGACGTCATCACTAGAGCTACCAAAGAGGACATCTGTAAACAGTATATCCAGGCCACTTGGATCACCCTCATAAGTTGTTCAGCGCCAAGCTTGCTTTTTATGCCAAGCATTTCTTACAAGTAGAGGATGGTATTATTCATCGCCCTCACTATCTCCAACACCATTGATCCCACAGCTTGAGGTTTCTCCTTGACCAGAGGAGAGTGTGTTCTCACCAATTACAGGTTGAAACAGATCACCACATTCTTCGTCAAGACCAAATATGTCATCTAGGTGAAGACCGAGGAACACTTCATTTTCAGATGCCCCATTTACTATGACATCCAGGGAAGATATCACCGCCTCCACAAGGACTCAAGCAACACTCTATCTACTTTCTTCAGATATCAAGACCAACACTACCTGGCGTTTTATCTTTGCGAGGTTGTCACCCTCGAGCAAAGATCCCTACAGGAGGAGCCTAGAGGCTCTAGAAACGCCATGTTGATCACCTCTTTCTTCCAACCCATCCAGGTGATTGACAGCACTAAGCGCCCTTTGGATACCAGTACATCAAACATCAGAGATAAAATTCAATTAGGTGGTGCTTCTCTCAGCACCCCATTTCTACTCAAACTATTCAAATCCCCCAAGTTGTTCTCCCTCGACATCATGGCTCTACTCCTTCCTGCCTGCATGGCTCTACTCCTTTTTAGAGACGTGGTTCTATTACTTTCCAGCCGCTCCCCAGACCACAAGGGCAGACTCATATTACAAGTTTCTTTTCTATGATGGTAAGTGCATTAGCCTTGGATGTTAGCGGAGGTTTTAGAAGAAGTGCTTTGCTTCCTCCTAGGATCTCTCAACCCAGCCCCTCCGACATTAGGTGCTCCCTAATGAACACTATTAGATCTTTTCATGGTGATCAATCATGGCTCAGATGGCTGCTCCACTACAGGCACACACAAAGATACTCGATGACGTCTTCTACGTTTCATCAACACATGCTTTTGGGGGCTGTTGTTCACCCTTCATTGCTATTTGTATTGGTTCCATTGCCACCTTTGTTAGTAGCACACTGCTTTAATTTTTTTTATGTACTTTTTTTTCCTTTATTTGGCTTCTAGGATTCTCTTTGTATAACTTCCTAAAACTTTCTATTGTTAACTGATGTATCCTCGAGTCCCATTGACCTACATTTGGTCATCTGTGGACATTAATATAATTTCTTTCTTTCTTTCTTTTCTTGGCAGATTCAGGACCCAAAACTTCTCTTGCTTTGCAAATTACAGGCTATCTTGTAAGTCCTTTAACACTGAGTTAAAATATTTTTAAATCTTGTATCTGTTATTGTCAGAGGAGTTCGACCAATGTTGACATGCAGAAGGTCCAAAGTATTCTATATCAGTAAGAATACATGCATATACACAGGACAGACAGACATTTTTAAGAATATGAATGGTAACACAATATAGAATGTTTCATCTTGTTTATCTAACTCTACAATACGACTTACAAACTAAGGCGAAGGACACAAAATTATTAATTGTTAATACAACAGTCACAACAGTTGAAAATAGCCTTTCACTTCTAACTAATATCATTTTTTGCTATGTAGACTCTTAACAGTCTACAGTGATCTTGATGCATCATTCGTTGGACATAAGGCATGGGAACCTGTGGCTTTTGTGAATCAATGCCTGGGCATCTCTTAACAATGTGTACAGTCGAAGGTAGTAGATATGGTTCGCATAAAGATCCAAACCGGTATCTTTAAGAATTTAAATTAGCTTTTCTATAAGTTTCTATAATTAAAATTATTGAAAGGGCAATAAATGAACTAGCTAACAGGTGACATATGTTTCAAACATTTTAAATTAAAAGGTGCTAAGGTTGTTTCTAGCCTATGATCGTAAGACACACATTTTAACAGGGTTAAGTTCCTTTACAAGCATTTTTTTTGGCTCCCTAAGTTGTGTGGACATAATTTCACTGCAATTTTAAAACAGAATTCTTCGTAGTGATTGCATTTATATTTCAAAATGCTTAAAGTGACTATGATGATGACAAGTGACAATCAGTTTTAATGGCCTAGAAAAATTAGTTGCAGTTATCGAATGATATTTTGCTTTCAGGGGACTTTTAGATAACATAAGCAATGAAGGAATTACCTTTGTGTTTATTCAACTAGTAATTTCATGGGGTCGGCTCTAACCAAAAAAGGTGTTAAGGGGTTTTATGAAAGAGCGGGACAAATTTTAAGGAACTAAGGTGGCTTTAGATGTACTGAAGGGTTTTCAAGTCTAGGATTTGTCTCAAATTTTTCAAATTCTTTAACCAACCAAAGAATTTTAGCATTTAGACAGTGATTTAAGTTTATTTATTGTCTAGTTCATGTGTTTTTTTTAATTGGATTTTCAAATTATTTCTTTTTATCGGTGTAGAAACACAACCAGATAATTTCAAAACTGTGAAAACATTGTCATGATATGGAGCACGTACACAGATCTTCTACAGGATTACTCTACTGGTCGATGAACATGTTTTAAGCATGTGACAGAAGTGAGCATCGCCAGAAGATAACACTGCCACTTAACAGCCTGCTATCTTCTTCTCCACTAGCTTTACTATTTGTTGACAATTATTCTGTTCGACTCACTTCTTGATGCCACGTCTCAGTCTCGTCTGCTTAACTTATTGTGTCATCTTGCCATACTTGCATTTTCTTCTCTGATAAGCAGTAATTTGCTTATGGTCAATTTTGTGAATTTTTACTTTGTATTGTTAAATTGCAACTGGATGTGCTTTCAAGTCCCATTTCCCTATCTTGGTCACTCGAGAACAGTACTATAATTTCTTTCTTCTTTTTTCTTTCTTTGTGCTGCTCTCTTTTGACTTTTGTGTTATTTATTCCTCTATATTCAAAGTTTTCCAGGGACTCCTTTGCCCAGCTTATCCAGGTTATACAGGGTCTTTTTAACATTTGGATGTTGGGTTTGCTTGAGATCCAAAAAAGACACTATCTCAAGACATTTCCAAATGTACTTAATATTCAAGAAACATGATATGCCAGATTGATCAGCAGAAGTCCAGAATGGTGCAACAACTGACAGAAGTTTGCAAAGAATGTAGCAGGGTCAAAAATGACAAAAGCCAAACCAGCCAAGTAGCCAAGTTATTTCCAGCTTGGGAAATAAGGGGAATCCAACATGGGCATTTTTTCCGGCCAGTAAATCTATGTAAGATGACTGTTCAGTTTCAGAAACGGATCCTTCAGGAAGTTGAAAGGGTAATCAGTCTTTTGGCATACCCAGATGACTGTTTCAACTTCAATCTGATACATCTAATGGACATACAAGGAAATGGAAGGCCAATTATCACCCAAAATCCTTTAAATTAAGCTGAGATGGATAAGGAAGGCATATCACCCAGGTTGCACGAAAGAGCAGAAGGATAGCAGGCAAGTGAAGAGGAAGAGCTGCAATATCTAAGTGGATGACAAGGAGAGTTCCCAAGCTCCAAGAGAGCAACAAATACATCTTTTTATTTATATAAGAAATCCTTGACACAATAAAATCACCATTACATGCTGTAGGTTTTCCCATATTGCGTTTCTCCAGGGTAATTTTGTGTCATGGTTTGTTGATGTTTCTTCTCCATGTTTTTCCCAATTTCCATTGTTCTAGCATGAATGTTAGTTTATATGGAGCACAGTTTATTGTGTGTGAAGCGTAACAACTTTAATGTTTGAGCAATAGTAACTCAAATACATCATTTATTTCCAGACAAAATCTAAGTGATTTTGCAAGAGACATAGTCTATACAATTCCAGCGCAAAGGATGACATATGTTTTTGGTATATTTTTTTCTAAAACAGGATTACAGATGTAAGACAATTACACCTTCAAGCTTCATTCTTACAATATACACAACCCAGTTTCTTGCAATAAGTAGTTTTCACCATTTTTCCCAAATAACATACCTGTCCAATGCCATATTTCGTGTCTGCCCAGAGCCAAGGGTAAGGGAAACGAACCATCGGTCAATAATTTCACTCCCATCTTCAAGTATGCGTACATCTATTGTATGTAATTTTGTTGCAACACTTGAGCTGCTGAAAAGATTTGATAGTTGGAATTTCCTCCATTTTTTCTCAGAGAATGGACTCCTTAGAATAGAGGCTGAGGGATCAACAGAGACAGCATACTCCTCAGATGGGCGGGATTCACCTCCTTCCCATACTGACAAGCATACCTGAAATGTAAAAGCAAAACAATACTTTATTGAAAAATATTTAATACTAGAGTGAGCTAAAAAAAAAATACTGACACATAAAGACAGAATTTTTTAACAATTATTATTTACATCAATAATATGCTGCCAAAATCATAATTCTAAAAGCCTTTGCATAAATGAAGTCTCAGGCATAGAAACTTTCTTGAGACTTTCCCCGGCAAGCAAGCAACAAAACAGTAAAGCTCTATGATAAAACTCCTAATTTCTATTTTGCAAAAACTCACATTGGAATATACACAATAGATTCTCAAAACCAAATAAGTATCTAGAAATATCCCTTATGTCCAGAAAGAGATTTTTTCAATTGCTACTACGAAGCAAGCAAAGAAAATTGTTGACAATTAACACCCAGATCAATCCGGCCTTTGAGCACTTAACCAGGAACTTACGCAGAATCTTAACCAAATCTCATACCACCCAAAAAGACCATGGGCACTGACAATAGCTCCCTTCCAATCCCTCACTCAATGCCAAGCCCTACGTATCCTTTCTCAACTCATAATTATGCCGAGAGGCGTAACCTACAGTGGCAGCCAAGGTGGTTGAGAGGAGCGACTGTAAGAGTAATAAACATTCATATAAATTTTGCAAAAGAAATTATAAAAACTATAAACAAGGGTTCTAATGTGAAAGGACTTTTATGTATGTCCATTGCCAAAGGAAGAGTGCAGGTGGAGGGGTGTGTGGAAGAGCTGCGAGGGAGAAGAGCAGCACTCGAGGTGTTAGGATGAGCCTGGGGGAGGAGCCAAGAGATGAGAATGCACACGGGCACACAGGAGATTATAGGTAGTAGCAGGCTGGAATGTGTGCAGGCTATGCGCAGGTGAGGAGATTGGTGGGAATGCGCAGGTGAGATAGGCGAGATGAGGGAACAACCTAGGTTGGTAGAGTAGTAGAGGTGGGTGGTTGGGAAATATGCTGATGTGACGGAGGCGAAGAAAGAAAATAATTAAAATACCATTAAATACAATTGAGACAATTGCGTAGTGTTATAATTTTGCGGATCGTAAGTTTATCTGGAGTTATATCAAAGTGTTATTATCTCAATATGGATATTGTCTTGAAGTATTTAATGGATATTTTACATGAGAAGACAAGTTTATTACTATAATGAATTCCACTCACTAACTTCCATATGGATATTTAGAATTATAATTTTCAATAAAATAATTTACTCGAAGAAATTTATTCAAGACAAGTTTATTTGCTGGATGGATAATTCAATACTTACACACTATTAAAAACACATTAATTATGCTGATAGACATAACCTATAATGGCGGCCGGGAGTGCTGGTGGTGAAGTGCAATATCTTTGGGCATAAAGTGAAGTTTGGTGCCCTTTTTTTCCCTTCGAAATAAGCTAATGGATTCATTAATCAGTGATGTATGAGAAAAATCCAAGATGAATGCCTTCAAATTGATCTCTCTCGGCATTTTTCAGATAAATTTAAGATCTGTACTAGTAAATGGCACTTGTTCTCATGTTCACTTGCTTGCATGATTGTTTCTTTGTTAAAGACCCAATGACCCAGGTTATAGAAAAAAGAAAAAAGTGATAACTAATCAACCCTAGACAGTCAAACAATAATTAGAATCCCATAAAAGAAGCGTATGAAATACACAGAACCATAGTAGGGAAGGATGGCAGTGGTTGTTGACATCTCACCGCTTAGCACTTAAACTGGCATTGTTTCTAAGCATCCAGTTTAATGTATAAATGTAAAAAACTGTGCTTACTGCTTCATCATTTATGTCAATAATTATCTTTTGCTCAATGGTAAAAAAAATCTTGTGTACAATATATGGTTATTTTCTGAGGTAGTTGAGATTTGAACTGCTTTAGAGAATGCAAAGTTTCTATAGAGTTCATATTTCCCAAGCTAGGATAGCAGGAGACTTCGAAGATGCTTGAGGTGGACTTATATTGCAGTTCACAAGATCTCAAAGAAGTGAGTTTGATTGACATACATGATCTCGAAGCATTATTCAAGGGTAAATACCAAAGTTATAGAATTCACTTCTATCTAGAAATAAGTAGTAAAAAATCTTGGTTTATAACTGTTCCATGGTAAATCTATCATAATGTAATAATGATTTGACTATGACTGTTAAAGGTCCACAAGTTATGAGTCAATTAAGACCCCAAAAAATCACGTATAAATAAGAACTGGTTTATGTCATTTGGAGAGGCATTAGAATATCAAGAGCAGTCAATTATCAAGTTTTGAAGTATAAATCATGGTGTTGAGAGTCAGACTCTGCAAAGACTTGGCAAGCCTATTTTTGCCTTGGACTCGGACTAGGCAAAAAAACTCGGCCAAAACTCGGCAAATTTTTAAAAATCATTAAAAAAAGTGAATTTTAGGAGAAAAACTATTAAAATGCATTCCATATCAAATCCACTCAAAAATAGTCAATTACATCTAACATACACATGTATACACAAAGAAGTAAATAATGCGATATTGAATGTTCTCAGTTGAACAATTGAACTTGAAACTTGAAAGTTGAGAACTACTATTAAATAGGAGTTGTTTTTATATTCATCAAATTGTTTTTTACATACAAAATATGGATTTATAAATCCATGGCGATGGCATCAACAAAAACATAATATAAAAAGATACGTCTAAGGTTGAGAAAACCCTGCATTGCTCGTCCTCTCAACACAAGCTCCAACACGTTGGAGCCTACGACATTTTTTGTACGTCAAGGAAGTAGCGGCAACCATTGTACCCGCCCTCGTGGGATCTTCCACAATATCTTTACCTAGATGTACAAGCTCACTCCTCCTCTTCCAATGCTACAAGCCACACACAATCCACAGTACACACAATTTGACTTGAAGCTTTGGATCAGCCAATGCATTTAAAAACAACCAATCCCTTGAAGCTCCAGCCTCCAAGGCTCCAACAATACACTCGTTGCTAAACCAACCTTTGCACACTAGCAATCAGCCCCTTTGAAGCAAAAACTACAAATCTAAATGATTCAATCACAATGGTGTGTGAACTTTGAAAGTGAAGAATATGAAAAATGGAATGGGCTAATGGAAATAAAGTTAGAATGAGTGAATGGTTGTTTGAGGATGTTAGAATGCCTTTTAGGTTTAGGTTTGTGTTTTGCTTTTTTCATTTTATTGTGTTTTTTTTTTGCATGTTTTGATTTTTTTGATAGACTTGCAAGTCTACGAGTCTCATCCTAAGACTTGCCGAGTCTGTCAAAAACTCACCGGTGCCTCGATTTCAATCAACTTGGACTCGTATTTGCGAGTCCTCGACAAGACTCGCCGAGTCTCAACATTATGGTATAAATGATTATATTCTTTTGTTTTTGAGTGATTGTTCACAGTGTACTTTAGTCTAATAATCATCTAATGTTAACTGTGTAGATTGTAACTTGTTTTTGAGTGGTTATATTTTTTCAGCTATATTCTTGTGTTGATTCTTCCATGAGATAATTCATGAGTGTTCAGTTGCTTCTATTGAATGTGTTTTAACAGGTATATCATGGTATCACAGCCCGTGGAAATCATGGCGTTCGTGTTTAGATGCTTGTGATGGATCTTTTGATTAAACTATCGATTCAAGATGTTGGTAGAAAAATTAAGCTAGCTTCAGACAACCATAACTTTTCAGACAACCATAGCTTTTTCAAACGACTTGGATATGGATTCAAGTGATACTTGATTCATTAGAAAGTTTGTTTGCGCTATTTTTTTTAAATATGGGATATGATTAACTCTTGGCTCTTTGAGCAATGTTGAGAGAAAGAAAGAAGAAATAAATTATATTAATGTCCACAAATAACCAAAAGTAGGCCAATGGGACTTGAGAATACAACTAATTACAACAGAAAGTGCTAGGGTAAAAGAACCCTAGGAACAACGATTAATAAATAAAAGAACAAAAGCACTAAAAATAAACAAAGGGTAAACCCAATGCAATAAAGCCCCAAACCCATGTGGTTAGGGTACCAATACAAATAGCCATGTGGGTGGGCAAGAACCCCCGAAAAGCATGGGCTAATGAAGTAGGAAAGACTGGATGGTAGTCCCATCAAACATCTATGACTGTGCCAAGGACAAAGGAATCATTTGTGTCATTGTCTATCATTGTGAAAGGGCCAATGATTTGATAATGCCCATCGGGGAGTGTCTAAGGATGAGGGGGCCACATTGCATAGTCCTAGGAGGAAGCAAAGCACTCCCCCTAAAATTCCTCCTAAAATCCAAGGCCAAAGAAACTAACATGGCAGCAAATAAACTCATAATGTGTGCTTATCCCAGCAGCCCAGGAAGTAGTTGCAAAGGAACATATCCACAACACAGGGAGATAGTGTCGGGGTACCCTAGTAGTAGTGTTGTGTAGAGATGAACGCCACCTCACTAGCCTACCCCCCCAGTGTGTGAATCAACAATATCCAAACCTCTGTGATGGGCTGAAAGAAAGAGTTGATCAGCCTGGGGGCTCCCTATAGGGACATGCATCGAAGGGTAACAACCTCCCGAAGAAAAAGGGCCAAGTATCGTTGGTCCCAATACCAAAAGAAAGTGGATAGAGTGTTTTCCAAGTCTCTATATAGACAATGATATCTCCCATGGATCTCATAATAAATAGGGCATCTAAAAATGAAGTGCTCCTCAGTCTCCAACTCCTAGAGAGAGCAAAGATGACAAATCTGGTCCCCTATTGAATATGACAAGGGAGCAAAGACAAGAGAAATATTACCTAATTGCATATGACGTTCTGGAACTACCCAATTTTATGCATGAAAGTTGCACCTTGATTCAAGAAGCCATAACGTTGTGTAGAGAGCTCTGATTAAGATGATTCCAAGGAGATTTTGAAGAAGATTTAATGAACAGCCTACAGCTAAAATTTCACGTCAATTGACCTAGTGGTTACAGAAATAAGGATATTAAATTCGGAGAGAAAAAACCTACGTTTGCTGGACGTCAACCTCAAGGAAGCATTACTTCATCGTACGGAGGTATTCTTCATCATACGGAGGTATTCTTCAATGGAACTCTTTTTTAATTTTGTGTAGAGTCCATGGATGTTCTAAATTTGCAGCTTACAAGTCTTGCTTCTAGATGTAGATTCTTTTTTATTTCCATCGTGGGCAAGGAAGACAAAAAGGAAAAGTTAAAAGGGCTACACGAACAGCTGCATGAATTAGAGGAAAGCAATAAGATAATCTGCCTAGAAAATATTTATATGAGAGGGAAAAAATGGTCACTTCAAATTAAGAATAATGGTAGAAAATAAATTAGAGCTTGACAAAGAAGCAGGGAAATTATCGACAATAATGGCTTGATGCATGTCTAGAGAATTATGAAACTCAAACGTGTGATGCAGCCATTACAACAGATATAATGAAACAGAAACAATGTGATGCTGGATTCATGACAGAATCTATGAAGCCTAAAACATGTGATGGAGAAGTTATGACAGGTAGTATTGATACAAATTTTGAGGATAATACTTGCGTACAATACACTAACAATATTGTTTCAAGGTTGTTGAAGTTAAAAGGATATAGAGGTGGCAGGTTACGCAAGAATCAACAAGATATTGTTTATCCTATTATTCCTCAAATCAAGAATGACAATACAGCGATTTGATACCATGATGAACAAGGAAAAGTTTTGTGATGAACAAGTGAAGGCAAAGCTGTATAAAATACCATATTCGCGGAAAGTTATTTCACAGAAAACTACAGGTAAGATCATTGGCATTATGAACGAAATTGGTTGTATGGTTATCCATGGAATTGGTAAAATAGCTACAAAAGATGTCCAAATCGATCTTGGTATAGAGATCCATGCATATATTAGGGGAAGCATAGGCATCCATCATGGGATTGCTCGTACGAGGACAATGTGACAAGATGTTAGAGGAAAAAGGGCAGAGACCATGTGGACTCAAAGGGTGCAAACAAGACATTTCAAGAGGCCCTCTACGAAAGCCTGGAAGGTGCAATGGTTCCCAAATTAGCAGAGCATTATACCCTGATGAGAGTCCAAATATGGGGAAATCAAGAGTAGGATTAAGATCATGGCATTCTTGTTTTGAGCAATAACACGTTTGAAAAGCATTTAGAGGACATGTCACCATCCTAGCTAGAGCACCATGATCACATGACTATGAGAATGAAGATTACGTCAATTCAAGATACCAACTACAACATACCATGCAGATGTGAAACCTACTAGTCTATTCCTCACTAAATAAACATTATAGAGGATGTTGTAACAATGTTTATTTTGTAATCATTAAAAGCTAAGTTATTGTATGCCAAAGGCTACCCCACCCAAATAAATTATAAGGGGGGTTATTAGAGCATAAAATTCATTTCGGTGTGATGACCTACGACACAAAAACAAAACTCATACCAAATCTCAAATATATTTTATGGGGGAATGTTAAAGATTATAGAATTTATCTTGGGTTTCTTTACGTATGCCAATTATAGATCAAAGAGTGCTTCAAGTAGGCCATGTCAAATTGTGCCAACTTAGAGTCAATTAGGCCTGTGTCAATTCATGAATAAATATTATTTAGTTTGTGTCATTTGCAGACACAATGGAATATCAAGAACAATCAACAATCATATTATGAGGTACACATATTTTTATTCTTTCAGCCATATTTTGTGTTGACTCTTCCATGGAATGATTCTTGAGAATAAAGTTAATTTTATTGAATATGTTCGACAGGTCTTCCAAACTTGAGAATATGTAAAGCACCACATACATACTATGATTGGAATGAGGGACTGATTCTTTTGGATTTTTAATCTATACTAGGCATTAACATTATTAGCATGTTGCAATCGAATGAATTAATCTGTTGAAACAAGAATTAATTCCAAAACTGGAATTGCCTGCATTGGGACCAACTTCAAGTCTAAAGAACTGTAATTGGAGAAACGATTATTTATGTTATAGTAAGCCTCGTTATGAAGGAATTGTGTCTTACAAAGAGTCTTCAAGGTGTAATACACCACCTTTTCTTGTTTCTGATTAGAAATCATTTAATCTCCTTCCCCTTCAGCTTTCATTTGACTCAGATTGTAAAAAACACAAGCTCCTCTGCAACTACTTGACTAACCAAGTCAATAAACACTCCCTTGCATGCCATTGTCAATTTGTTTGTCATTGTTTCAATAATTTATGGCCGTTACTTTTCTCAACCAAAGCCTTCTCAAAACTGCATCAAACACAGAAATCGATATAATCATGGAAATGATTGCAAAGTTTGTTGTGGTCATTTGCACAACCAATTCAATTTGCAAGAACAAGAAATCTAATTGGCTATGGTATTGTTTGATTAGCTATTCTAAGTTTGTGCTCTGGCACCCACAAAGTCTGACTCTAGAACTTCTTCTAAGAGTTTTTAAACAGAATATTAACATCAAATCCTTTAGTGACAATCACATTGTGTAAAATGGTCCCCAAAATTCTAATGGAAATATCGGTAGTTCTGCATTCATACATGACCATTAAGTCCTCTAATTTTCAATTTTTCAGTTCTCAATTTTTTGATTTGATGTCTATTTATTTCTCTAGTCTCCTAGACAGTGCAATAACAGTATAGACTTATGAAATATTAATTGTAAGGGGGGCTTCTGTAGTGTAGTGTTATTCAGATATAGTATTTTTGTGAGATTTTTCACTACATGAAGTATTTTCATACTCAAGCCATCACCACGATGACTATTTCCATGAGTAGTCATTACCTTAATGATCTTCTACCTCGTATCTTGCAATTAATCACAAAACAGGGGGACTCTCAAAACACACAAGCACCTCTAAGCATTTTTTAGTAGTGGGCAGGAACGGTGATTATGAAATGTTGTCAATTGGACTATAAGTTGTCTTTGCAACATGCTCCACTAAGGCTGTTACATGTCTTTTTTCACCTCTGTTTCACATAAAAACACAACTTTTGTTCCCTCCTCCCCCTTCGTATAATAAACAACTTTGTTAGAGGAGGTTCCAACATTAATGCCTACTCTATGTCTTGCTTAGCATTTTTTAATCCTTGCTTCTCTTGGACTAAAGTCTGGGTAGTTCACAGATTTCTTTGGTCCCACTTGTATTCAATTCAGAGATGCAAACTTATCATTCAAGCAATTTTTGTCTTCGGTCTCCAAGTCTGCACTATCAGCATTAGACCATCCGTCCTCCAATTGCATCATGAGTAATTCTACCTCTTCCTTGCTATGGTTCATGTCTCCAACCACATTTTTTTTGGCATCGGTATCCTCCACCAGTGGATGCATTTTTATCTATGTTACCCACATAAGATAGACCCATTTAATGAGCATTCATCCAAGGAATAGCCTGCAATGAGGTAAATAGTGCAAAAAATTGCTTTGGTTAAATTTTGTTCTCTATGACTACTAAAAAAGATGGTCTTGTTGTCATTCAAGGTGACATCTATAAATCATTTCATCATCCTCAATGTTGCGTACCTAGCCACACTATTTTATCTTATGTAATGAGCTATTTTGTTCATAAGAACATATTTTGGCATGTTAAGTTGTGGTTCTGGATATATGAACTATGTGACATATTTGCCTCAAAACTAACTAGATTTATCAGGGTTCACCTCTCAATCTTTTGCATAAATAGCAGTTCCTCCCATTCTCTTTGTATGCATGGAATACAAACAGCTTGGAATAGCTCAACTTCTACGATGGAGATAAAGGTGATTCTGATTAGGTGTACAGGTGCCTCCAACCCCCTCTTGTTCATTAGTAGATTTGTGTTATTCAATATTGTTATCTTCTCGTTTCATATTGTTTCATTCCAATTTCAGTATTTTTTAATGCAGTGTGAATTTAGTATTTTTCTACACTAAAATTGTTGTCGTATCACTTGCACATTATTTGTCAGCTATTTCTCTCTCCCTTCGTCCTCTCATCTTCATCATTTCATTTGTCCACAACTTTAAAAAGAAAAATCTTCCTTTTTGTCCCACTAGGCTCCTGCCTTTTTAACCTATATTTTTTTCTTTTTCTTTTTTTCTCTTTCCCCAATCCCCAACATAATGATGACTTCCAACGCTAAGAGTAAAAAGTGTTTGTACGACACTAGGGAAACTCAACATTATACCAACCATGACTTAGATGCAAAAATCAATGGCATTTTTTGGAAACAAAATGAACCATTGGCCGCCTTCCAATGGTTTACAGTCCACATTTGCACTTTGATCCCCAACCATGTTGACTCCCATGTTAATAATTCCAATTATTCTTCACAGCAAAGGTCAAGCAAGATGCTAGAAGTCCAAATAAATAGTCCTCCTACAACCTCCAAATGAAGCACCCTCGGTTCAACATTAGAGGAAATGTCAAAGTGCATGTATGGCTCATCAAACTCAAAATGGCTATAAGAAAACACAACATTAAAATTCTACAAAATTACTTGAAGCGACCCCCCAAAACATGGGAGGGTCAGTACACACTTGAGCCAAACTCTGAACTTCAAATAAGCAAAGAAAAATATTTGATGACATTAAGAATAACTACTAAAAAGAGCTGCCCACGGGGACGACAAACTATGCTTTTTTCAGCTAATACATTTGTCCAAGACTGCTATGACTGTGGAAGAATACAATAAAAAAGAAGGGAAAGAATTATATTAATATCCACAAGATATCAAAGTTCATCAACAGGACTCATAAGTACATTCAGTTCCAAATATTAAACCCCAAAGCTGAGATGGGTGATGATACTGACTTGATCTTAGATATCTAAATTGCTGACGTACTACTTAGATATTAGCATAGAGGTTAAAATGTGTGGATCCAGCACAACTGCAAAACCTATTAAACTAGTACAGATATCTTAGATACATCTATCTAAAAAATGCCAAGAGATATCAATCTTGAGGCACTTATCTTGGATTTGTCCATACCACATTGATCAATGACTCTATTACCTTCATAGATAGCCTCAATATAGCTGCACCACTCTGTTGGGCTTGAAAAACTCTTTCTGGGAAAAAATAGAGGGGCTCCAACTCCATTGTACACCCAAGATACTAAGATTTTTCTATCAACTACTCCAAGTAAGAAGGAAAAAAATCAATATGACGGTCAAATGAACGTTAAATTTAAGGTCGAAGTTGTCCTGTGATGGTCAAATGGATGTTGAATTTAAGGTGACCATTAATCATTAACAACTCACATACATTACAGTCCACCACCATCCCCTCCCACTTCCCCCATCCCTGGCTGCCATTGTAGAACACCTATTGCCGTAATTTTCTAGAAGTGCAAGTAAAAAATAAATTCTCTTTGAAAGCAATTTCCTTTTCGTAGTTCTAGACAATATGCATTCTCATTAAATAGTCGTATTGTAACCTTCAAACCTTTAAATATGTGTAGCATATACTCTCAACCCTTATCTAAAAGCCATATATCACCACACTAGCACAGATCCATCAAAATATGGATCTGATATATGCTGAGAGGTATCCAAAAGACTTGAGGTGTTAATCCTACCACCACATCAATGTAAGAATATGGGAATGGCATCTCAAGTCTTTTGCATACCTCTCAAGACACATCAAATCCATATTAAGATCGATCTATGCCAGTTTATATAAATATACATAATGAATAATAAAAAAATTGTTATAATACATAAACATGTAACTGACGTTATAAATCAAACTTTTCATTAACTTTTCAATGTGCTACATTTTTGGAAAAGTTTGATTTTATATTTCTTTTTTTTTATTTATTATTATTATCATCATCATCATCATCATCATCATCATCATCATCATCATGTTACAACTACAAAAAGGTTGGTTGTGTCAATCCATCCACCCACACCAAAAGTCCAAGTTAATGCGGGGTGTGGAATGGACCTCTTGGCAAAAATGAAGCTCTATATGGTAGAAGATTTGTTAGGAAAAAATGCATCTTATATTACTCCAAGGAACAAATACATCATTTGAGCATAAAGCTACAAGATATGGATGACAATTTGCATCCCTCAAAGAATGACTTCCATTCTAATATATTTGTGTAGACCAAACTAACCCCAAACCTGAACTTGAGGGAATCACCCCTCAATTGACATAGCTGAGCCTCGTGTCCTTATTTTCTACGACAGAATTTGGCCACCAAGACACCTTTAAATTCTTTACCTCAATTAAAAAGTGCAATCATTGATCAAAGCATCTTTGTAGTGTCCCTTTCTGGACAAACCCTGAATTCTGATTTTTTTAATTAATTCTGAAATTCACATTCAAATATCAAAATAACACATGCAACATGGAATATTGAAAACCTAGTTGTATTTGTATCTCAATCAGCGAATTACATAAAATAATACTAGGAAAATAAGCGCTGAAACAATAAACTTTTGGGATCAATAAACAATTTATTGTTTGGCTGCCAAAACAATCTTCCAAAACACCCTGCACTGATGCTCCAATGGCAGTGCTCTGCCTCTAGGTGGTACGCAGCTGCTCAAAGGGCAATGATCTGCCTCATGCATGGTACTCCATTGTACAGCAGCCCTTGCACGGAAGGAAACAGGGGTTGGCTGATCCAATAACCCTCACCTAGTTCTGGGAAATTTCAAACCCTTCCAACCAACTAGAATACTGAAAATACCCTGATTGCCTGCACAAATGTGATCTCTAAATGAAATCAGTCATCACCAATGATGAGATGGGAGGGTTTCCGTCCTCTAATCCCCAATAGAAACCCATAGAGTTTTTGTTCTCTAGATTTGAATGCAGTGAAATATTTCCATCCTCAAAAGCAGAAGTTAAAAAATTATGATTTCAATCGTAAATAATGAATAATGAATAATTCATCTTTTTGGCCCCACTCGTCTTTTTATAATTTCACTCTTCCAATTTCACCCTAACCCTAAAAGCATTTAAAACACTTTTAGGCAATTATTAGCTTTTTGGCCATTTAATAAATATTTCTTTTTTGGCCATGTAATTAATATTGCTTTCTGGCCTGTTGTTAACAAGTCAATTGTAGTATCAGAAAAAGAAAATCAAAAAAATAAGGTAGAATGGTGTCCTCCCCCCCTAAGTGGTTCAAATTGAATTTTGATGGGGCTTCTAGGGGCAATCCTAGAGCCTCCGACGCTGGTTGCATCATCAGAGACTGTAGCGGTTCCCTTATTAGGGTTGTTTCCAAGAAATTGAATGATGGTACAAATAATGAAGCAAAAGCTAAAGCCTTGGTGCTTGGCTTGGATTTGGCTTCTCAGTGTGGTATTGTGAAACTTCAGGTGGAAGGAGATTCGCAAATAATCATTTCGGCTTTAAATAAGTCGTCAGCCTCTTCATGGAACCCGGAAAACATTCTTTCTAAACCCTGGGAAAGTCTTGAGGAGTTTGATACATGGGAAGGTTTTCATTGTTTCAGGGCAGCTAATGTCGCAACGAATTTTCTCGCAAATTGTGGAGTTGATCAAAATACATCAATCATTGTTGATAATCATAGAGGGGCTTGGGAGGATTTTGAGGACTTATCTAATATAATCTTAGGCTCTTAATCGGTCATAATTGGCTCCTTGTTTTTTGGCTCTCCCGTGTGTGAATAGATGGTGGCAACAGTGAAAGCATTTGGAGGAATGATTATCATTAATGAAGTCGTTTGTTTGAGAGTCTTCTCTTGCATCCTTTCAAAACGTTGTTTTCCTTTTCTGTGTTGCATTCTAGATTTAGGATTTTCTTTCGCTAAGGAGGCAGGAATGGATCACAATATAGCTTCAGCGCTCAAGATACCTGCAGTTCATGGGGGCAGTATTGTCAGGGAGGTAGCATTTAGTGGAGGTGCAACCAAAGCTCGCTTAAAGAATAGTTTTTGAGCCCCCACAAAAGAAATATTGCAGGCGATAATCTTTACTCTGAGTGAAGAGTATCTAGTGGAAAGTTTTCTGAGCAGAGTGAACTCCGATATCGCTGCTCTGTTTGTTTCAAACATCTTGGTAGTGGTGCAGGATAAGAAGTTGGTTGCTAGGGTTTTGGATTTCGTCGTGGCTCCGTTGCACAGAAAAGGATTGTCAGAGCATTTAGAAAATTTCAATGCAAGCCCATTCCAGGAGCTCCCATTCTCAGGGAATAGTGGATTTGGGTTTATTCCAATTTCCGTTTTTAGGGACTTCGAAATCCGATTTGTTTCTCTGATGGGGTACTTCAAAGATCTGGAGAACAAGCTCCGTCATCCTCCATTGGCAGGTGGGCAATTCATATCCTCTCCTCCATGGATGCAGTTTCAGTGTTCCATTGCAGGTCTTGAACTTTGGAAGGAAGCTCGTCAATGTAGAGAACGTGTGGAGGTAGTGTTGTTTTTATGTCAAATGGTGGACAAACCCTGACGAGTTGCTCCATTGTGGTTCATCCACACCCCTCATCATGCAGTGACTGCGGCTATGCGTGTGGACATTTGGAGAGCAATCAAGCAGCGCCATCTTTAGGTGGGAAGATAGGAAGGCTTTGTCGCACTGTGGAGTGCGAGGAATGTGTAGTGGCTCCTGAAGTTAAGCTAGAAGACGAGGGTATGCAGGCGAATGTATATCTTTTTGGTTTCTCTGTGTTTTTTTGTATGGTCCTTTCATCCAATTGGTATATCTGATGCTTATAAATGTATTTTTGTTGCCACTCGATGGCTTCATCTCCCATTGGACCTCGATTTCTTTTTGAAATTTTGATGTTCGAATTTTTTTGTATAAACTTTTCGTTTATAAAATTGGTCAAGGGACCCATCAACCCTAGTATTTATCCAAAAAAATATTGTTTTTTTCGCCCCTTTTAATGATAATAACACCTAAGTGTTTTCTTCCACATTATAAAATAAAGCAACTTGGACAACTTAAATGAATTATTGTTAAATTATTTCTCTTATTAAATATCTCAAAAAGGGGACATGATAGTCCGCCCTTCCCATTGTAATGTCCCTTTAGGGCAAAATTAACAAAATTATGATTTTGTAATAAAACCTTTAAACTGAAATAAAATAAATATTAGTTTTTGCAATAAACCCTTATAAGAAATAAACGCAGAGTTTTAAAATCACTAGTAAACCCTCTAAAAATGACAATCTTATTTTTATTGAATGCGAAGATCAAATGCAACTCAAATACCAATTTTATTTATTTATTTCTATGCTGCAAATTAACAAATTATTGCTGATTGTGCAAATGGAAAAATTGCCAGAAAATATAGATCCAACTAGCTGATGTTGACATCCCAAGCAGAAATCAGCTTTTCCAAACCCTAGAAGGTAATCCCAATACTACAATAGGCTGCAGCACCTCCCAATGATGGTGTCAGCGCCTAAACTGGTGATGTCAGCCCTCAAACAACCCTGAAATCCTCTTTAAAGGTGATGCCTTAGCTGATGTGACTGATCCATAATTACAAATGTTGCCCTGTTACTCTATCAAACTGAAATGTAGCTCAAATATAGCCTTTGGATGGAATTATCGCAGAAGATCAAAGGGTTTTCATCCTCAAATCTAAAGTGCAATGGAGGGTTGCCGTCCTCAACAGTAGAAGTTGAACCAATTCTGATTTCAATCATGAATAATGAATAATGAATAATTCATCTTTTTGGCCCCACTTGTCCTTTTATAATTTCACTCTTCCAATTTCACCTTAACAATAAAAGCATTTAAAACACTTTTCAGCAATTATTACCTTTTTGGCCATTTAATAAATATTTCCTCTTTGGCCATGTATTCAATATTGTTTTTTGGCCGCTTTTAATAATAATAACACCTAAGTGTCTTTTTGTTGCATTATAAAATAAAGTAACTTAGACAAATTAAATGAATTATTATTCAATTATTTCCCTCATTAAATATTTCAAAAAGGGAACACGACAATCTCCACCATTGTGGGATTAAGTTCTCACCTACCTAAGACTTTCGTGCACCTTTCTCAAGCTTTTCATGGCGTACACAAGTCTTTTGCGAAGCTATCACAAAATTGCTCCTTGCGAAGCATTCCTTCGTT
This sequence comes from Torreya grandis, assembly GCA_037957365.1. Lineage (NCBI taxonomy): Eukaryota > Viridiplantae > Streptophyta > Pinopsida > Cupressales > Taxaceae > Torreya > Torreya grandis. The sequence continues at coordinate 2,502,677 of JARHVA010000897.1, forward strand.
GCTAAGCATCCCTTTTTCATGAAGCGTCTCCTTCTTTGTGAATCTCCTCTTCATTGCGAAGCTCTTCCTCTATAAGATTTCATTACATGTTCTCACAATCTGCAACTCTGATTGAACAAACCCATCTAGCTTAGCAAGTTGTAGATTTTCCTCCGTGCATCTCCTAGGCTCAACACGGATCAATCTTTAATATGGTTGGCCCTAAAAGTAGCCTCAATTTCTTAAGATTGTTAACAATTTTAACACTTGTGACATCATCTATACACTCCTAAGTGTTTCACCATTAACATCACTCACCACCAACACAATAGCACAAAGCTTTGTCAATAATATTAAGCTCAAGATAAAGGGCTATATGATCAAGGCAATTTTATGTCACTAACATTAGTGGGAATGAGATAGTTTTAGGAATCCAATAGTTGCATTCTTTAGGATTAGATACTACTAATCATGGAGAGAATTCCTCATTCTTTCAACAAAAGGGTCAAGATAATATTATTAAAGAGAATCTCTCTTCACATATTCAAACTGTTGATTCCAATATGACTAAACTTGTTAAGGGTCATGTTGGTTTAATGGCTTCCATTTCATGTATGGAATTTGTCCCCTGGTCTAACCCTCTTCAACTTAGAGACTCTTCCTTCTTACTCTATGTAAAGCTACGTTACCAAATACGCCCCTAGGTACAATACAATATGTGTTTGGGTATGATACAGGGGGATAAAAGGGGGCAGTGGGCAGTGGGCAGGTTATGCCCATGCCCCTGCCCCCGCGAGTACCGCCATGGAGGTATCCGGGCATACCCGTACGGGCAAGGACACACCTTGCCCATTTGGCCCACATATCCTACTAAAAAACACTTTTTTTTATTTTTTCAATTTCGCTGCAAGAAAAGTCTAACATGGACCTCAAAAAACAATTAAAAACAAATTAAAGTGGATTCTCAACCCTAAAAGCAGCATTCACACTTATTTTATCAAAAGAAAACAACACATTTACCTTTCATTGCATTTTTACCTCATTGCACATTTGTTCACTCTTCATTTTTTCAATTGCATAGGATTGAAACTCCTTCATTTTGCTAAATTTTTTCAATTGCATAGGATTGAAACTCCTTCATTTTGCTAAACCTACACCATAACCTCTACCCATTTGGTGCCAAGGAGTCTAAGAAGCTTGCAACAAAGAAGATTGTTGATTCAAAGTATATTTTTTTCAGTTTGGTGGGTTTTTTCTTTTTCTTTTTTTTTTTTTTTTTAATTTTTAAATGTTTGCAAGTTTGTAACTAGTTTTTTTTTTTTTTTAATTCTTTTAAATATTCTTTCAACAAATGCCAAATGCTTTAAATTTTAATAGCAATGTTATTATAATTTTTCCAGGGGTTATAGGGATTTGCCAGAATGTCTCCAAGTGCTACTTCAATGGGCAAGGGTTACCCTCTAACGTCAATCTGCGAGCACCCCTTTGGAAGCATGTGACAATATTAGAAAAACTGCCCAGTGTTTCTTTTGAGTTTGCTCAGAGTGTAACTATCAATACAAGAGCTCATATAATCGAGTGAAAGCCCATTTGTGTGCGCTTCCCGATGCTGAGATCAAAGCTTGTTGTGGGTCAAGCATGAATGGAAAACCAGGAAATAGCTTGCTATGGACAAAGTTCGTTGCGTACATCAAATAGCAAGAAGCAACAAATGCCCTTATTGGGCAAAGATCGAAGCATCCTTTGAGAAAGATAGGATAGTAACCAGTTGATCCATCTTGTGTTAATGTGATGACCCCATCACACCCATTTCTTGCTACACCTATCGTGGCCGCAGAGGAAGAAGATTCACCTCTTAGTCACAAGAGAACAAAAGATGCAAGCCCATTGAAAAAGTCAATCCAAAATGAATTTAAGGACATAGCAGAGCAAAGCATTGTGTGTTGCCTTTACGCATGTGGGCTGTCATTTAATGTTGTTAGACCACCATATTGGCAGGATATGGTTAGATCTATCAATGTTGCCCCTAAAGGGTTCACCAGCCTAGGTTATAAAAAGGTGGCACTACCTTGTTGACAAAAGAAAGAAAACAAGTTGAAGATGCATTGAATCCCATCAAGAATTTGTGGATCGAAACAGGGGTGTCCATTTTCAATGGATGAAAAGATACGGCAAATAGGCCACTGATTAATGTGGTCGCAATGAGCCCTAAAGGGGCAATGTTTTTGAGGTCCATTGACTGTGAGGGGCAAGTGAATGATGCATGATCCATTGCCGACATCCTGATAAAGTCCATTGAGGCGGTGGGACGTCAAAACATTGTCTAAGTTTTAACGGATGTTGCTAAAAATTGCAAAGTTGCGGGCATGTTGGTTGAGGCAAGGTATGGGCACATACTTTAGACACCTTGTGTCGTTTATTCCCTCAACCTTGTGTTGCAAAAATTAGGGACAAAAATTGACTGGATCAAACATGTCTATGAGACGGCGAGCGAGATCCAAATGTGCACAAGCAACCATCACATGTCCCAAGACATCTTTAGGACCTTCTCGAAGTTGCAGTTGTTGAAGGTAACTTTTTATTTAGTCATTCATGAATCATGTATAATTTTAATTTAATTTTGTAAGTTTATAATTTGTAGTGTTTTTATTTTTGAACATTTTTTTTATTTTATTTGTTTTAATTTCATATTAGGTTGTTGAGACTCAATTTGCCTCACACATACTCGTCTTCAGACAACTAGTCAGAGTGCGTGAGGCATTTAGTAGCATGGTTATCAACAACCTTTGGAGTATATGGAGACAAGCAAACAATGAAAGGGCCACAAAGGTGAAGTATTTGCTCAATTTTATCTAACCAATCATCAATATGTTGAAATATATGGATATGCATCATCCATGTTTGGGTGATCTTTAAGATGGAATCGACTCAATGATTGAGAACATTAAATCCATCATAAATGCCAAAGAGCAGGATCCTATGGAGAGGTTCTTCAAAGAAGTGTAGTCACGTCTCACTGAAAGGTGGACCAAAATGACCATCCCTTTGCATTTTTTTGTTTTTGCCTTGACACCCAAATACTATAACACGGATATCCTTTCTTTGTCCAGGAGGGTCACCATAAAAATACGTTGATGTTGGTAAGGGATATAAGATGGCATTCTCTAGACTCTCCCCAATCCAAAAGTAGAAGACCAAGTTGGGGAAGAGTTTGCGCATTTCATATCCTTCATGGCTCACTCCCTTGGCGCTATTTGTGACAATTACAAGATGGAAGTTCACTTTTGGTGGTAACTCTATGGGCAAGCATCCACCCACCTCCAGCCACTTGCAATAAAAATTCTATCACAAATATGATTTTAATTTTTCTTTACTCTACCCTTCTTTTTGACGTTTTGTTTTAACTTTTTGCTTATATAAATTCTAATTGACTTTGCGGCTTGCCTCAATAGGTTGCAAGTTCCTCCTCGGCTGAGCAAAATCGGGGCACCTACAGCTTTATCCATTCAATTAAGCGCAACAATTTGGCAGCAAAAAAGGCGAAGGATTTGGTTTATGTGCATTCCAACTTGTGTCTTCTCTCACACAAACAACCTAATTACAAGGAAGGGGCAACAAGGTGTTGGAGGACGTAGAGACTGCTAACTTGGATGCCTCCACTGCCTATTTTTCATTGCTTGACACGGAGCTAGATGGTGCTGCACACCACTGGCATATTGGAGCTAGTGGGAGTGGCATTGTTATTGCTTGTGGTTCTAGTGACCCACATGATGATGATGAGATCACAGCTGAAGACGAAAATGAATATAGTGAATCATGAATATGCTGATTTGTCTTTATTTTTGTCAATACATTGTAACATTTGCACTATGTACTTGTTATAAAACTAATCTAAGTTCAACCATTGAATATTATGATAGTTGGCATTAAATTATGAGTATGTCTTGTGGTTATTTAACTTATTTTGTTTACTCTTATGCATATTATGTGGTTAATTTGCTTATATGTCTATATTTTTTATATATATTTTGTACGGCCGTATCCAAAAACGTATCCAAGCCCCCAAAAAAAATCCACGTGTCCACGTATTCGATTCTAGTACCCGTATCCATATCAACAACATAGGTTTAAAGTAGTATTCCAACAGTTTCCCAAGCCTCTTTCCTCAAAGCATGGCATTGAGCCTGTTATTGAGTTAGATCCCACTAATTGTCTGATCTAGGTGGCAACAGAACTCTTGTGGTCAGAGTCAACACAGGACAAGATCACCTAGTTGGCAACACCCTTCTCCATGCACACTATTATTTATACAATATTCTGTTTCTCATGTATATTATTACAATATTCTGCTGAATATTCATTTACAGTTCAGTTCAATAACGCAGTTCTCTTAAAACAGCAATTGTTATCATGATGTACCTCTGCTTATAAGTTCCACGAATTTAGAGTCTTGTCCCCCAGATACTCTTCGCCACGTCCTACTATTATCCAACATTAATTATCTGGCCACCACCGAAATTTTAAAAGGATTGGGAAATGTGATCTAAGGATGGTTGGAAGAAGGCATTATTACTCCTTGTCAGAGTTGGATCAGTATTTGAGACAGCAGTTGAACTTGTAGCACACTTTAGTGGTATCATTTTTGTCTCTGGGTGCTTAACTGTGATCATATTGAGAATCCAGAGCTAAATTTAGGGGGTAATTCACTTGAAACTGCCCATTTTTAGCGTCATTTGAGTTTTGTTTGAAAATTTGTAATACAATGTCCCTTTCAGCAATTTTACTTTTAGCAAATTTTATGAGCGCTACACATTGTGACACATAATTTCTAGTCATTTTGTTGTCTGCTTGTATGGTATTTTTTGGGTGATTTTCATCAAGACTTTATTGACCTCCAATTTCAAATTGGTTGGCACTAAATTTTACGTGTAGAAGCAAAAGATAGATGATTTGCAAAAGGTTCTAAATGTTCCATTTGAGGGGCTTACCGTAAGTAAAATTCAGCTTTGTCAAAATTAAAAATCCAACAAACAAAACAATATCACAAATTCTGAGACATACTGTTTTAAATATTCCAGACCACTATCTTTTAGAATGCTGAGCAATCCTGTGAAAAGTAAAAACGTATATCATGTGATTTTCTAGATATCAGTTACCTTCTCAACCGACTTTAAAAACAATAATGCACCAGAAGCGTGTGCTTTGAATTTATCAAATATATGCTTGATTCTTTGAGCACCATGTTCCACACCCTCATCTGCAAATTTAGCCTTCAATGGCATACGAATAATTGTGGAATGAGAAGATGCCCATGAAAGAGTTTCATCAAAGGCCACTGGACGAAACTGGTCTTGGAACCTTCCGGGCAGATCTGTACCTGCAACAAAACAACCCTCAATTAAAACAAAGCAAATAAAACCCTCAAATTCTGTAGTTACTTGAAATATCAAATTACAGTAAGCAACTATAAAATATGTTGGAAGAACCTACATGATAGTTGAGAAATAATGTGGATCCAACAGTGAAAAACCAAAGTCCTTTTAAACCATCTTCCAATTTCAAATAAAGTTATATACACTAAAAGATTGTACATCCAATGAAGAAGCTTAACGGTTGAGTAGACACACCAAAACCTACTCATCCTACTAAGCAGCTCAATGATAAAGTTATATACACCAAAATGTACGCATCCAGTGAAGAAGAGGGCTTTGCTGCTTCTCGGTAAAACTTTCCATAAATGTTTGATTCCAAAGGCTCTTTCCAAGGATACCGAACCTAAAGGGTATTTTACATTGGACATTGCAAACTGATTTCCAAAGGTGGCTCGAATACTAAGGATCAAAGGTCAGAAACAATAAATAATGGTAATTTGTAATGTCCCTTTTCGAGATTAGGATATTATTATTTTTTACAATAAAAAGTATTCCTAAATACTTAAAATAATAATATGTTTAAGGAACTTTATGTCGGCCAGCCTTTTTCTATTTTTGATTATGACTTAAAAAGGGACTTTTGGAGCATGGGTTAACTTAACCCTTAATGAAGATAAAACATGATCTTTTTAAAACCTCCAACTCTCCCTCCAAGTGGAGAGCCCTTTTTTGGTAAGGGTTTGATGAAAAATAAGAGTAGAAAAAGGAGAATGATGATCATTTGAGAGGTTACCATGTTTTTTAATAAAATTTATGAGTTTGAGCATATTTGCTTAACTTTCTACCTTAGAAGATGAAACCCTTCTTTGGTAATCAGAATTTGGAGACGAAAACCCTCATCTTCAACTGGGTGGCCTCATTTCAGAAGTCATAGTGGGCGGATTTGAGCAGTTTGTGGATTCCTAAATAATCATTTGTGGAACACAACAGTTGGCAAAGATTATGTGGGTGAAGCGTAGTTGTTTGAAGACATTGTGAGGGTGGTGAATCATCTAGACAGCGCTTGTAGGTCAGCGACCCATTTGGAGGGCTTTTCCAAGAGTGGCAACCCACCTTGGGAGGTTAATTTGCTTGTGTTGGGGGGCAAATTTATGATATTTGATACTTTGATTCATCAAACAAATAGTTGGTATTTATTTGTGAATTTTCCAACCTATATTTGCATGTTAAAAATCAGATTTGAGGATTCTATTGTGGACTATAATAATTATGTAATTTTGATAAATATTTGATTGGAAATATTGATATTTGTGTCCTAGATGAAAATTTCCAAAATTCAGTAATTTATGGCTAGGGTTTGATATTTTAAAATTCAGAATTTGCATAAGTTGTGTTAAGGTTTGCAGTGTTATTTTTAGGATTTGTTGGAAAACCCAAATCTTTCTAATTCAGCCCTAAAGGAGACATTACAGTGGTATCAGAGCCTTTTATTGGCCATATGTGGGGTTTGAATTGTCTACAATGGATTGGCGACCTAAGTTTTTACATGAAGAACACATAGATCCAATTCAAAAAGTGGGGGATAAAAATACAAACAGACAAAGAAAAGTACAATTTCGAGGCCACCAAAATCCTTGATGAGTATCAAGGGATGGCTAATCATCTTAAATCTCTAGTCTCCTTTGACGAGTTCTTCAAGTTACACAAAACGATGAACCTAAGTAAAAGAGGGTTATGTGCTTACATAAGAAGGTTGTGAAAGGAAGAGAAGAATAATTCCCAAATTGTGATGAGAAAGGAAAAAGAAAATTGGAAAGAGGGAAAGTCAAACCCTTATAAGAATTCCAAGCGAAGAATCAGAAAACAAGAGAATTCAAATTTGAAAAAGGTTAGTGAACAGCTCATGGAGGCATCCACCATAAAAAAAGGTAGTGGGAGAAATGTTCCAGCCCAAGAGTAAGCGCCATTGGCTCCTTGCCCTAAGAGTTCAACAGAAAAGAAGGGCATAAATCACATAGGTGAGGCAGAACTTAATGTTCCACCATCCACAACAAAAGTGGATCTTAGGGTTATGAGGAACCCAGCTACTTTGCAATCCAACACAAAAGACGTGATAAGGACCCAAAAGAGATGTGAGGGTTGGCTAAGGAGAGCGAAGGAGGCGAAATTGATAGCTATTCAAGCAAAACAACACTTAAAAGAATTTAAGGAGAAGGGTAAGCTATTTGATTACAGCCCAAGGTATGAAAAAGAAAGTCATAATTCAGATTTATTGTGTTATACCATGCCATTTCAGATTTCTTCTTATCACAAACAGCGTGCTAAAAAGGATAATAGGGTCAAGGATGCAACTTGCAACAAAGGGCATACTGATACTTCGATTCAAATTCCAAATTGCATTGACATAAGGGACCCAAGGGATATATGGACGCACTTGATAATGAAGTCCAACGTAATGAAAGCAATGCACAGTGACCTCTTTCACACATGTAAGGAGGAGGATGATATTCACAAGTTAGCTGAAGATTAAAAAGAAAGGTTGATTGAGCTAGACATATTGATTGGAAATACTCTACCAAAAGGCATTTTACTATTTGCCGTGACTGTTTGTGCACCATACAATGCTTTGCAATCATACAAGTATCGTGTCAAGATAACTCCGGGTACAACAAAAAGGGGGTCTCACGAGATATCAATTTTTGATAGCAACCAAGGCATGAAGGATACACATCTGCCTACAATACTACAATCAACAGGGTGTAATTTCAGTTCAAGTTATGATGGGGACATTACAAAGAACATGTTGGCAAAGGAAAAGATTCAAGAAGAGTATGCATGGGAAACAAAAGTCAATTGGCTTAAAGTCAAGGACAGAATTGAGCTGACAAAGAAAGTTACAGCCAATAAGACAGCCATTTGAAGTTAGAGGCAACTCTGATATGAGAAAAGAAGATGAAGGGCAAGAGGATGGAAGCATGCCAAGGGCACCTAAGTTGAAGTAATGAAAAGAAGGTTGCAGCTGAGCTTTCCATAGATGACTGTCCTTCAAAGGACATGGAAAAGACGTTGAAGACAGCATGTACTAAAGCACTTGAAGGAGCTTCTAAAAGAGCCAATATAGAAGAAGCGCTGAAAATTCCGGCCCAGCAAGGGGTACCTGAATTCATTACAAAGGAGGAGAAAATGGGCATCCTAACTTCCATTTATACTTTATTTGCTGACATGTGTATAAATAAAGCTAAAGATAAGGCTCTAAAGAACCATGTAGAAGAAGAGAACAAAGAGCAATCATGTGAACTTAAAAAGAAGGGCGGAAAAAATAGAAATGAAGATGGTTGCAGTTGTGGAGAAACCATGAATTGTTATTTGAAAGGCATTAGAGATGAGGTAATTCTGAATCCCAAGGTAACAGGGGTTGAAAATATCCCAACCAATCTTCATCCGGCAAGGGAAGGTAAACAAATTGAGGACAACCAAAGGTATGAAAGTGTTGTGAATTTGTTGCTTTTTACTATGTCATTGGAGGTGTGTTGTCATCATGGCAACATATAACAAAGAATGACCATATGTCAAGTTTGATGTTCTTTTGTTCATCATGGCAAGGTTGCAGTTATCATGGACAGCAACATAAAAATGGTGATAGAATGAAAAGCACTTTGAGTGTCAAGGGCCGCATGGATTCTTTCATTCGAGTTCCTAATTGCTTATACATAAAAAATTTGGGATTCAGGTGCTCTAGGGAGATACAAGAAGGGTAAGTTTTCAAAAGTGTTCAATGTTACTTTTGTAAATGAATTCTTTAACACATGCATTTGGCTTGAAGGGAGGTCCATGAGGATCCCTAGGAAGTATGATGGGCACCTTAACACAATGATAAAGAATCAATACTCAAGACCCTTGTTGAACCAAGGATCCCTAGGAAGTATGATGGGCACCTTAACACAATGATAAAGAATCAATACTCAAGACCCTTGTTGAACATTGACTGCCATCTCTCAAAGGTTGAGTGGAAATCAAGCTACAGGCAGATAATTGTTGAAATTTCTCCAAGAAGGGTTGTGGCACACCCCCAGATCACTCACATCACTGAATTTGGCAAAAAGCGTCATGTATGACAGCGGTTGCACCAAAAAATTTAATGCTACCAGTAGAAGTATCAGTCATGTCTACACTTGTATGACAACCATAAAGTTATTTGCAGTTGCATGGTGTAAAGGAGAACTCAAAGAGGATGATTTTTTGCAAAAAAAATCATGATTCCGGGCTACAGAGCTGCTGTCATTCACATTTCCAGCCAACCCAACATTCGGTATGCGGTTGTTCAAGCAATCCTAATCACATTCTTGAGTAATTTTCTGTTTGTAGAGGTTGTTGAGTCAATTTCAGTCACTACAGGTTTGTTTCTAGCCCATAGATCACTAACACTTTTGACTATGCTAACGCAATTCAAGTATGTTGGCTTCCATCCTGTGCCTTTTGCCATTGTTTGTAGCATAACCAGCCCCCTAACAAATTTTTTTACAAACACGAGTGTTTTCAGTCTCAAGGTGTAAAGATGTTCCACTTAACATCAACAAGGAGTGGTTTGCAGCTGTCATGGAGGAGTGCCAAGCCACTTCAATGCTGATTATGAGAGAGAAAATACAACAGTACAGCTACAAGCATGTTTGGGGCAGAAAGAATGGACCTTTGGAAGTCCATCACACGAATGGAAAGTATGAAGAAGATGCAAGAATGGGAGGAGAGTTGAATGACATGCCTACGAGGCATGGTGAAGCAGATGGAGTGATGTGGATATTTTTTGTTTTCATTGACATGTTTATTCTATGTGCAGGTTTAGGGACAACCTATATAAGTGTTGATAAAGAGACTCTTATGAATCAAAGAGTGCATACTTTGCATATGTCCATGGAGTGTACAATGATCATGACACGTGACAAACATGAGTGGGGGCAGCTGAATTTGTTTTCCGCTCACAGTAACAATATGAGACCCATTGGAGCTCAAGGCTACATTCATAAAGTATTTGGGGTTGCAAGTCCACGAAGGTGAATTGAGAACCAAGTGTTACAGAGATAGTTATTTGGGTGAGCTTACATTTGCTTGAGGACAAGCAAATTTGGGAAGGGCAAACTGTAATGTCCCCTTTTTGAGATTAGAATAATTTTATTCTTTACAATATAAAGTATTCCTAAATACTTAAAATAATAATGTCTAGTGGACTTTATGTCGACCACCCCTTTTCTATTTTTTATTATGACTTAAAAAAGGGGCTTTTGAAGCACGGGTTAACTAAAACCTTAATTAAGATAAGGCATGATCTTTTTAAAACTACTCTAACTCTCCCTCCAAGTGGAGCGCCCTTTTTTGAGAAGGGTTTGACGAAAAAGAAGAGTATAAGAAGGGGAATGCTGATCATTTCAGAGGTTACCATGTTTTTGAATAAAATTTGTGAGTTTGAGCATGCTTGCTTAACTTTCTACCTTGGAAGATGAAACCCTTCTTTGGTAATCAAAATTTGGGGACGAAAACCCTCATCTTCAGCTGCGTGGCCTCATTTCAAAGGTCATAATGGGCAGATTTGAGCAGTCTGTGGATTCCTAGGGCATCATTTGTGGAACGCAGCAGTTAGCAGAGATTATGTAGGTGAAGCATAGCTGTTTGAAGACATTGTGAGGGTGGTGAATCATCTTGACTGCCCTTGTAGGTCAGCAACCCACTTAGAGGGCTTTTCCAAGGGTGATGACCCACCTTGGGAGGTTAATCTGCTTGTTTTGGGGGGCAGATTTCTGATATTTGATACTTTGATTTATCAAACAAATAGCTGATATTTATTTGTGAATTTTCCAGCCTATATTTGCATGTTACAAATCATATTTGAGGGTTCTATTGTGCGCTGTAATAATTTTGTATTTTTGATGAATATTTGACTGGAAATATTGATATTTGTGTCCTAGATGTTCATTTCCAGAATTCAGAAATTTATGGCTAGGTTTTGAGATTTTAAAATTCAGAATTTGCATAAGTTGTGTTAGGTTTTGTTGGAAAACCCAAATCTTTTTAATTCAACCCTAAAGGGGCATTACACAACGAAAAGCTTTGAAATTTTGAATTTCTGGAGCAGTGATAGACTTCTTCCATGGTATAAGTATTTGAATCTTCGAAGACTAATCAACCACCAGAAAATACACTACAGGCATATGCTTCATTGTAGGCAATCCATTGAAATAGCTTATAGAAATGGAGTCCCATGACTCAGAAAGAAATGGTATTGGCATGCAACAAGCAACATAATAATTCATATGAAAAGTTGCCTTTCATGGAGATCCTTAAAATTTGCAGTTAGGAAAGAGTCGAGTCTTTTAAAATGCAGTTGACTGCCCATGCAACCAGAATGGATTAACTTTGAAAAATGTAAATTTTCTAGACATTAGGTCCAACCCTGATATGTCGGCTTTCCTTGCCTACGTTAGGAGAGGCTCCATAAGTGGCTGATCACCATCTGTTGTACTAATTATTATACTGTTCTTGATTGAAGATGTAATATTCGATACGTGTTTTCAAAAACAACTTTAGACGTACAGTCTTTTGTACGCATCTCAGTAACCAGTTTCAGTTCAATTTTGCACTCAGCAACGACAATGGTAACTACAATCTCAGCGACTGACATAAAACTCCACAGAACTCATCATGATTTTGACATTTGAAAATATAGTGCACAAGGGTCGGTTTGCCACAAAACAAAGTGCAAAATTTATATTTGATTTCACAATTAATCTGTCAAAAATAAAATCAGGAAGACATAAAGATATTCACGAGAAGTACTCATGCTCACATTTTTACATGATACTGAACAAATCATAAATTTTATAAAGAAGAATTTCACATTTGTTTACTACACAGTTTTCTTCCAGAAGCTTTTTTCTTTACAGCATTTATGGACTGTAGGCATTTAAAGTTTTTAAAATATTATATTTGTATATGACTAAGGCAATCAACTTCTTTGGTGCATTCTTCCTTCTTATACTTCCAAGGCATCCATTTCATATGGCATCCATGTCACGTTTTAGTGTTCTTCTGTAATAATTAATTTTTCCAATGTCTAAATGCCTCTTCCTATGATGTAAGAATGATAGATATCTGAAATACATATTTAATGGGAAAACTTGTCTGCAGAGCTCTGACTCAGCCCAAAGCAATGCAGACTGCAATACTTGGACAAAAGTATCTCAATAAGGAATGACTTTGTTACAGTCTTACAATGCAAGATTTTCCCAGAGAAACATACATATATTTGAGAGTATTTTAGGCAAGGTGTCCCAATAATTTAGCCCAAGTTACTTAAGCAGATTAAAAATGGCCAAAAAACCCGTTTCTGGGAAGATTCAAGGAACGGTAGTCCAACGTTTGCTTGCAAAACAGATCTAATCCATTGAATCCTTTCCACCAGCCATGGTCATTTTGTAGTCTAGTCAATTAACTTTGCATGCATTCGATTTGTAAACTCTCTCAAATCTGTTATTCTGTGTTGTCTCTGGGCTAGCAGGAACCAAAGATATTTGGTTACGAATGTAACTATTCTGAATCTTAATGCATTTGATGATGTCATTTTCCCTCTCATTGATGTGTTTTGCAATAATATCCAGGATTTTTTTGCATTTATCTGCTGATCTTGAAGCTTATTGTTATAGATACTAAATGTGCTTGAGAACCTGTACTTCCTTTGTAAGCACTGTGGATGATAGTAACTTGTCAAACACAAACTGCAGACAAACTGCAGCTTGAAGAACCTCCCACCATGTGCTGTTTCTGCTCATCTGTGAATCTTCTTCACTTTTTGAAGTGTTCCATTTAATAAGGTGGCAGTTATTAGTGCTTTGATGCAATGAAAAAATGGCCTTAGAAGTCCATTGATCAGCACTAAAACTGATCTGTAATTGTCATAGATATTCCATCACACTATTCATCAACACTAGTTCCTGAAGAAACTCCTCTAAATCATCAATGTAGATTCCAATATGAGTAGACGCCGGAGAAGCTCCTCTAACTCATCAATGTAGCTGTTGAAAAGTGTTGGTGAAAGAGGACATCTTTGTTTGACCCCAATGGTACTCTTCACAAAGTTAGAAAAACTGTGTGAAGTACGAAACTGCCAAAGAACTATCTCGTAAAGCCTCCAAGTGGCGGTAATCAAAGAGTCTGGAAGACCAATATCTCTCAACTTCTTGAAAAGCAGGTGTCTCTGAACTGAGTCAAAGGCTTTCTTCAAGTCAACAAAGCAGCAAAAGACTTTGGAAGCCATATGACAAGCTTCTTCAATAATAGCCCAAAGTGTGAAGATATGGTCAATAGTCTAATAGTCCTTTCTGAAGCCAGCCTGACCCTAGCTCTGATATTATTCCTTTCCAGGAACTCTGACAATTGCATGTCTAACATTGTGGCATAAAGTTTGGCAAATGTATGCCCTATAATAATGGTCTTGTAATTTCCAAGGATAGAGAGATCTCCAGACTTATGAATAGGGTGAATAATGTGTTGGGACCATGACTGAGGGAAACCTGAAAAGACCACCTTATTAAAGAGCATGGCAAGGGGAAAGGCAAGGGAATCCACACCATATTTGATGAACTCAACTTTGAAACCTTCACAATCAGCTGCTTTGCCGGTGCACAATTTCAAAATAGCTCTCTTGACGGAAGTAGTGGATAAAACAGAGTTGGGTGGCAAAGTGGGGGCAATGGTAGCAGCATGGACAAGAACATCATAGAGGGAACTAGCATAGGAGACCCGTGCTTCAGGGTTGATGTCAAAAGCTGTGGATTTTCTCAAGAGAATAGTACGCCAAAAAGTCTTAGGTGAGTGGTGGAGACCAGCAAGGAGTGTAAGCCATCTAGATGCAAGAAACTTCCGTTTCTTATGTCAGAGAAGACAACGGTACTCTCTACGAAATTACCATATAAAAACCCAATGTGGGAAAAATCCATAAGAGTGAAGCTATGCTTCCTCATCTCCACTATCATCGTGCAAGGCAATTCTCAATTTGAGCCATCACATACATTGTAGCTTTTGCTAGCACCTCTACAATGCTCTATAAGCTTGCCTTGATGTGGATTACTTGCTTCTTCAACATGATTAACAAATGTCCTTAGCCATTCTTAGTTGTTCAGTCATCTCCTACCTCAATGCTTTTGAATCTTTTTGAATGACTTTACTTGACCCCAAGGGGGTATATTTATGCTAGTGGACGAACAAATGAGTTGTACATACAATTTGAAATGCCTTGCATGCAAACAGTCAAAAAAATAACCTATTCAACTTTCTTTTGGATGCTCGATTCTACCATTTTGTCCAATATGGAACATTTTCAACCCCAGTAAAACTTGTCCAGGTGTCCCTCCAAAATGATCAGTCTAACAGCGGTCAAAACTGTCCACAAGTTTGACTGCAGTCAAAACTGTCACTTGCGACCTTTTCTTCAATCAGAGTGGCCCAAGATATCTGAATCATCTCCAAGCCCCTATGCACTTGTTTCCCCTATTATGAATCTGACTCTCCAAATCTGCCTTGCCCAATTCTCTCTCAATGAGGTTAAAAACATGTCAAAATTCCTTCTTTAGTCTCATGAACTAAGAAATGCAGTTGGTCATCTCAATCAACTAAATTATGAAGATTTTACAAGATCCAATTCAGATCAGAAAATGCCAGTGTGCAAATGTACTTGTTAATCAATTGGATGATGTTTTGAAACCAAATCAGTTCATTATACATAGGATTAACTACTGATGCTCAAAAACCTTCACAAGGGATATGCTTCCTTTTCTGCATTGAATTGGGATTGATTTCAGATACATTTCCAGAATATCCATTCAAAGATGCATCTCTTCAACAAAATCATTAAACTCATAGTTCTTCACGAGTTAATAGTTTTCAAGCCTCCAATTTAAGGTCTCTTGAAAATGCAAGCATTGAGAAGGTTCTAAAAATAATGCTTCAGCATATAACCATTGCAAGGGGATGGTTCCTCGGGGCATTGTCCACAGTGAGTTTGCTTCCCAGCCACCCCTCCATCTGCATGTCATCAAGATCATTTTCTATATTCTCAAACTGAAGTCCCTCGGTGATTCTATCTCAGTTCATGAGAAATATCCATATTTGGCCTGTTTGTTCATTATAGAGCCTCATCTCCTTGTGGTCTAACCCTGTTGGTATTTTTAGATCAATTTCCTTCTTCAGTCCATTGGAATCTCTATTAATTGGATTCTTCCACTCATACTCTCTTCAAACACTCCTCAATGACATCTTCCTCCGATGGGTGTGATCAATAGAGCTATCAGAGAAGACATATAGCCACAATACATTCAGGTCACTTGGACCTCACTTTCACAACCCCAAGATGTCTTTATATACCCAGCATTTCTTGAAGATTGTTGATTGCACTATCACCCAATCCGATTATCTCCAACATAACTAATAAATTGGCTTAAGGACTCTCCTTGGCCAACTGAGGGTCTATTCCTTCCAATTACGAGTTGAGACAGACCACCATATTCAGCACAAAGATAGGATATGGCATTTATGTTCTCTCAAGGGGTAAGAACAACTTATTTTCATGTATCTCGTATACTACAAAATTTTGGGCGAGGTATCATAATTTGCACAAAGGTGCTTATCCACTCCTTTACAGGGGAACCTAGGGCTGCCTTGTTGTTTTACCCCTCGTTTTAGTCTACCCCAAACGTTGAAGGTGTTAAGTCGGAGATAATTTCCATCCTTGTGTGTTGCTACTAGGATACCCCAATCCTCTCATTCTCATACAAACTGTCACAGATCTGCTTCTACCCAGCGTCAAGGGCCATTAGGTTCTACTGGCACATAGCTTGCATCCCTTTGACAAGCACATATCACCAATTTTCTCTCAATATGTGGAGGTTTGTTAGCCACGAGGGTTAGGAGACGTTCTAAAGAGAGTGCCCTACTTCCTCCTAGGATTTTCTACCGTAGCCCCATTAGCCCTGAGTGGTTGATGTTGACGTCATCGGTTCTTCTGCTCTGAGCTTTGATACAGATGTGACAGCACTGATTTCAAATCTTGATCTCAATTTATTGTTTGCTTGAGGGTTCTTCCCCTTGCATGGCTATTTGTATTTGTACTTGGATCATATGGCTAGGGTTTACCCAATTTGAGTTTGCCCCCTCTAGTTTTTTTTACAATGTTTTATTATTTAATCACTTATTTCAACTCCATGGGGCCTTTTTTACCATATCACTTTATCCTTGTAACTTGCTATATTTTCGAGTCCCATTGACATACTTTGGTCATTTGTGAACATTAAAATAATTTCATTCTTTCTTTCTTTTACACATCTAATTTGATAAGCAATCTTGGATGTCCCTAAGCATCGTCATGCTATTATTTATCTATCAAAAAATTGCCTTCTTATGACAAAACCAGTTTTTGCAGCTAATATGCCTTCTTGTGCATCACAACATTCTATTTGGTGTTATTTTTGAGAAAATTATATATATTATATTGCATAAAAAGAGATGCTGATAGGAATCTAACATTTTTGCATCTGATTTTTGGGAATCAACAAAAAAATTGTTTAGTTTAACTGATATAACTTCTGTTACTTTTTTTGCACCATTGTTGTCAATTTAAGTATAATTCCTAGACTTCCTGAAAGAATTGTGACAAAAAATCTTCTGGTCCTTGGGCCTGATCTTTTTACAAAGAAAAAACTGCACCACATAGTTCCTTTTTTATTGGAATTAAAAGTTTTGATTTTGGTCCTTTATAATCAGTTGGTACTATCAGTCACTGGTACTATTTTGGTCCCTTCATAATGTTATGCCTCATTGTAATATCATGTTTGAATGCTGATATCAATTGACATTAATTTGAACATCCATCAACTTAGGGATATGGATGGAAAGCTAGACTAGAGATGCAATTGATTGTTAAATTCACCTTCTAGTATCACAGATAAATAAATCCACTTTCTTATTTCAAGTTAGGTGACATGCAAAGGATTCTAATGTAAAGGTAAAGGGGTGCATTTATACGAAAGTGACCCAGGAGGTTCAGATCCCAACATCACAATAAAGCAGCCCATAACCCAAGGAACATGTCACAGATATTGCGTAGTATTCAAATATAGACTATATAGTTAAGTGAGGCTGTGGAATATTGAACTTACTGGTGGAAGGTGTTGTTGAGTACTGAAAGTGAGCTACATTTTTAAGTGTGGGACCAAGGTTTAACCACACACTGCAGTATAGCAGCCCAAAGACTCACGCCTGCACTGCAATAGGGTGCACAGTCTCACCCCAACACCACAGTAAAGGTAGCCAACAGTCTTAGAAGCAGACCCTAAGCAAAAAACAAAAGGTTACGTGAGCAGGTTTCAACTCCAAGCATCAGTAAGGCTTCCTGCAACCTCACCCCCACATCAGAATATGGCAGCACACAATGTCGCCCCACACTGCAATACGGTAGCCCACAGCCTTAGTGGTAGAGCCTAAGCAAAGAAAAAGGTTATGTGAATGTACTTTTGCATTATAATAACGGTTCAAATGACCCATTGGTTCCTTTCTATTTGGCTCCATGGGCCGCAGCTATCAGGATGCACGCTACAGACATCATGGAATATAAGATAAATTTACGAGTGTATCCATCTCTCATGTAGCTAAAAATTTATGAAAACTGTTGCGTAATCTGGTCTGATGTACCCACTAAAGCCAAAAGCCTCAGTCAAAATACTCCAAGCATAATCTGTCAACGGAATGCGTAGAAGTATATTCATTGTTTTGTATCATCTACATATTTATCAGGTGGATTCTTTGAAAAAAACAAAAGTAAACATTGCACATCAAGCACCGCTGATCTCAATAATCACACACTTCTGACAACCGCACTAAAGTAACACATGAAAAACAACTATGATGGACCCTGCTATAAAAAGAATGTAGCTAGAAGAAAACCAAACAAGCTTCAATCATATTTAATACAAAAAATAAATCCACACAAGCTTTAATCATATTAATCATTTCCTTAGTTCCATTTTGAGTTCCTTTTAGCAATTACATCATTCTTTTCATTAACATAACAAATGTGCATGGAAGGAATGATAATTAGTACTTTTACCTCGTAAAGAATACATTCTTGCACTTGCCAAATCTGAGGGTAGAGAATCACCACGATTCAAAGATGTAGAAAGGACCAAACCAAAGGGATCAAATAAATAAAGAAATCCACCAGATACTATAAATGAAATATCACAAAGCTGGTAGCAACTAAGCAGCCCTGAGCCATAATTAAGGGATTGGCCTCGGAGCTTCCATGGAGGATGCAGCTGAAGAATGCATATTTCTTCCATGCTTAGCACAGCCCCTTCAAGAATAACTGTCAGAGCAGGACCTTGAAATTCACCTGAAAAGCATTGCAAACAACCATAATCATTAGCCAGGACTCAGACTCATCTTTATAGAGAAGACAAAGTGTTTCTTCTTATTATTAGTGTTCCTTCACAACCTGCCCTGATGTTAAACACTATTCAAGAAAATAAATTCAAAAATAGTGAGAAAAATACAGACAGGTGAATAGGATAAATATAGCCAGAGTTCAGACAAAATGCTGTGAATATGAGGCAGTTCAAAGCTTATATTTAGAGGGAAAATAACAAAAAATAAACTCAAACCTAGATTAGGTTGAAGTAAAGACTGCCTTGGATGATCCCGCTTATCATATACAACATGTAGTCTCCTTGCTTGACATCGGTCTGCTATCTCTAAAAGGTCAAACAAGAGAAGACCATCATTCCCATATCTCTTAATCACTTTAGATATTCTAATACGATCCATGCATGGTAAGTCTTTTGTTATTTCCTGGTCTATAAAAGACATATTTCGCAGTGACTTTGCCCCAAGTCGTTCAGCCAAATCATTGGTTATGCTTGAGTGTACAAAATTTTGAACTTCTATGTTAGTTCTGGCTAGCCAAGGAGCATCATTATAAACAAGATCCCTTACAGGTCTTAGACTCCCAGAGGCATCGGGTACTAAAATTGAACCTTCAAAACTATCAAATGTCATGTTTTCTCCCAGTGTGTCTGCAACTGCTTCAAGAACCCGAAGAACAAAACTCAATTGCTCTGATGAAAGTGCTACTCCTTTCATGTCTTCATTTAAATGTTGTAAGACTTGAATATAATCCATGATGTCAAATGTCAGCCGCACACCCAAAGCAGTAAGAAGATTTCTGAAAACTGATAACTCGGATGGCACAACATACAAGTAAGGCTGAAATTTTGCTGGTGAGTCAAAGGCTAGCTCCTTAGAAGACACAAAATTATCTCCAATCCACACCCATTGCACTCCCTCAAGAAGGGATTGCAATATCACAAAATCTTCTGTTGTCACAAATTCCTGAAGAAGTGAATAGAGCGATGGGACCTCCCTTTGCAGTACCGCATCTAGAAATTCCCTCCTCTTGCCATCAGATTCGGATTTTGCAGAACCATAGGCCTTGGATAACTCAATCAACTGAGCTGCCAGTACACCTACATTGGGGCGTTCCAACCAGCCAAGCTTGCTTTGTATATGAGATGAGCAGCATTCGCCATCCAGTATACGCATGGTTGATGATACTAACCACATTTGAGACTCCAGTCTAACCACTTTTGGAGGCGCTACTGAGCCTTTTATTGATTTGGACCAAGGAATTCCCTGGACTGGCGGATCAACATAAACAGGACACCAAAAGGTGTTTGCTAGTTCCACCCAGAACTCTTCTTCTAAGTCATCATCTACTAAGCCATCCGATTGGCATGCGATATCATTATGTGCTTGAGAGCATTCTTGTTCATTTGAATTTTCTAAGACATTAAATTCTTTTTCATCATCATAGTTACCATCTGCATGCCCTGAGATCTGAAGTTCTGTAGAAACTATTCCAAACTCCGTTTTATTGATAAATGCAAGTAAACTCTTACCCCTTCTGAATGCTTCGGACTCTTTCCCAGCTTCATACAACATAGCGATGGATTTTGCACTATCCAACAACCCCTTCTGACCTAGAGAATTTCTCAATCCCAGTTCAACCAAAAAATCAAGGATTTCAGGAGCTGTAAACTCTCTTGATGGAAAGAAAGCATCTTCGTGCAGTAACATCTGTAGCTCTGGAACACGTGGATCATACAGCCTGTTTAAACAAGAAACAGATTAGAGGATATCGAGTCCTCTGATCTTATAAAACAACACAAATGACAAGGTTTTATGCAAACATCCACCCCATCAGTAGCATACTTCAATTTCCTTTTACTTTCCTATGTTTTAGAATGCAATAATGCGTAAAATAATTAGATTGCAGAAAAACAATTGTTAACTACCTTTAAGGCAAGAAAGAAATACACGAGGACTCACGAGGGCTAACGGAAAACACCAATGTCGAGAAAATGACTTAGGTTCCTCGTAACTTACAATGTCCATTTATTTTTTTATTATAAATGTAACAGTCTACCCAACTTTTAATTTTTATTTTTCCTTATGAAAGGATATCTTTTGTTGTTAAATTGAATCACCACTAAAAACACAATAGACTGGCCATGCAGAGCCAAGCAACTAGCTTTACCGCATGCATGTTGAGGCAAAATGATAAAAGATGAAGGCCACAAGACCTATGTCTTAGATTCTTAAATCCAGCAAACAATGCAGTTAACTAAGATACTACTCATGTCCCTATATAAATTTGAAAGAGCTGCAGGAAAGCCTCTGTAGAAGAGAAGACAGAAGCCTTACATCTTGAAAGGCAAATTCCTTTTATATAGCCAAGGCTACAAAGGCCAAAGAAAGTCCAGAAACTTAGAAAGCAAAAACAGCTTCAAACAAGATGGGGACAGGTTAATCACCAAATACCAAAGCCACAAGGTAGCAAAACAGGGAGAACTTTAACCCTATACCATGCAACACACGAGACCAAAATGACACTGTCAAAAACATTATAATGATCCTGCCAAAAGGAAACACCACCATCATAGAGTAAACCATTTAAAAAAGAATAAAGAAGTCTCACAACATGTTAATACAAAACCACCCTGCTTGAGAGAACACAAAAAACCAGAATGCAGCAACTCTTTATTCGCAATAATCAATAATGTATAGCCATAAACTTCCACACAAGATACAAAAGAATATCATTTGCAGAACAGTGTGGCCCTACATCCCTTATAATCCTAAGGAAGACAAGTATCTTCCAAAATACAAGGTCGATCTCCTATTACAACATAATTGAGAGAAGGAAGGAATATTTACTCATGTAGTGTGTCTAGCAGCAGTCTCAAAATTAAAATGTGGAGCTTTCCTAATCCACATATACTGTTCTTTCACGTTAAAGGACAGTGTCTTCTTGCGCCATGAAATTCAATGACATGAAATTATAATAATGCCTGTGAACGACCAAACTACATCAATGGAACTTATGAGTATCAACAAATAATAACAGGACCAAGAACAAAGAGAGACAGAAAGAGATTATATTAAAGTCCTTCGATAGCCAAAACAGGTCAATGGGACTCAAAAATACACAGCGTAGCAATCACATGAGGGCGCAAAAATAATCTCCAAAAAGAGGCTACAAGATAAAGCTAAACTTAAAGCACAACAATAATAGGGTGCCAAAAAAAGGCAAACTTACCTACAGGAAGAAACTACAGAAAGGTTAGAAAAGTTGCCTAGTCAACCAATGGCACACAAGGCTCTGCATAAAAGAGAAGACAAGTGTCCGTACAGCCAAGCATGAAAGAGAAAGAAGCTAATCCCCCCTGCCCTTGAAAGTAAGAAGAGAAATGAAATCGCCAAAGGCCTGCTGGAGAATTTTCTTTGGAAAGGTTTCAAAACTAGTAGGCCCTCCGGAATTTCCAAAAAGACTGAATAAATTTGCAGATCGTTATGCGGTTAGAAAGTTAATAGTCAAGATGTTTGATAGTAAAGAACAAATTGAAAAAATAACAAAATGGAAAATACAACATGATTCTTACAAACTACTGGTTATAGAAATCAATGATGAAGCACCACATTTCTTCATTTACTGTATAGAACCTAATTACTCGCATGTTCACACTAAAGATTTGAGTTCCTAGTGCATGCTTTTTGAATTCCACAACCTACTTACAATTCAATTCCACCAAAGTTCTTTCTTCAGAAACCTTTGCTTGTTATGTCCATACAAACAAAACAAAGATTCAATTAGACAGAAGGAAAGCCTAAGTTGAGTTTTACCTTCCAGGCTTTTGTAAAGATCCTTGTGTTGTCAAGATGAAAGGCAATTCAGATATTGATTTTCTGACGGTAGAATCCTCCTGAATTAAAAGCTTGAGGTCCCGAATAACCTTCAACATGACTTCTGGTTGTGAAGCTAATTTGGATAATGTATTGACTATGTGCTCCCTGTAAAATTGCTTCTTTGAAGGTCTCTGAATCCCAAGATAATCTCTGAGAATGGCATCTTCTCTTTCTGAAGATGTATGGATAAAACTAGCATTTATCAACTCCTCGTCCACTTCATTAGGCTTCAGCCACTTGGTTGATTCTGACAAGTTTACAAATTGTCTGCTTCCATGAGATTCAAATATAGGGAGAGCCTTCATGATATCAATATGCTGCGAATTGACCTGACCAATGGAAAACCACTTTGATTGACAAAGAAAACTTCGAAGCTCACGTAGCTCTCCCTCTGATGCATTTGTAAAAAGGCCTTTCAAGTTTGATATATCACCAGCTGATGCCAGTAGGGCATTTAAGACACCTGATGCAGTTGCATTCTGAACATACTCTTCCAACCCTGGGTGATCTATTGGCAGGTCAGTCCTCAACATGAAGCATCCAGTTTTGTTCAACAAAGAACACATGTTCTCACTCCATCCATCATCTTTGATCACATTTGAATTCCTAACAAGTTGGAGAAGGTAACCATCCCTTGCTGGCAGAAGAGGCCACTTTGAAAAGACAGTTAAGTCTGGACATGTTGATTTAAAGTAATTCCAAAGTAAACCCATCCATGCCAAGCTTGGCTGTCCTTGATAGCCAGGAGTCCATAATACAGACTTTCTACCCTCCCATTCTGCAGGGAGTATTTTAGGCATAAGTTCTTTCAACAAGGACGATGTCAGTAAAGAAAGATTCGTACCACCATTGTAAGCAATTTTTTGTAGTTTGCTTAATACTTGTGCATCTATGGCATGATCAATAAGCAAATGTGGCACTACATCTTTAAGTAGATCGTACTCATTTTGGCCAGTCACATAAAGATTTTCACCCTGTCCAGATTTAGCGAATGTGGTGAATAAGCCTGTAGCAAGGGGAAGCAAGGGTAGACCATAAAATTTATCGGATATTAAAGGATCCTCGACATCATCCAAACAATATTTCAAAGTTATAAGCATTGTTTCTCTCTTATTGAAACCACGTTTACGCCGAATTAACAAGTTTCGAAGCAAATGTGGACTGAGATATCGCAAGGAAGGGCAAAACTCTCGAAATCTATCCACCACTAATTTAGGGGAACTTATCAAAGGTAAGCCTGCTTCTGCTAATGCATTACCAAGTTCATTGGCTTCTGCAAACAAATAATCAGGAAAAACAGCTTGTTTTGCAGAAATCCACTGACCACCTCTAGCTTTGGTGTAAAGGACACAAGTCTCGAGATCAGTGATGCTGACATAAACCTTCTGCATCAATGACGCCCATGGCTCTCTTGTACTTTTAGTGGGCCAAAACAAGTAATATGTGCTACATGGACCAATTTCAGTAGCAATGTTAGCAAGTAAGCGTGCATATGCTGGAGCTGCAGCATCTTCAAGAAGACAGCGATTCCAATCAGACCTTAGCTTCCCTCCTCCTGCCATATCATCACCAAACCAGATATCCCTGCGATTTGACGAAAGTTCAAAGTAGCCATTGATGTGTACTGGGAGACCTGTATTGACGGGTAAAGGCAAAAAGCAAAATGCACGACCCTCAAGTGCATTTTCAGCAAGAGATGCTTCGCATTTTACCTCCTCCTCTAAACCCATTTGTAACTTTGCAGCCACACCTGCCAATGGAATGAAACTACGTTCTCTGTTTTCCAAAGCTACAGACTTAGCTTTAGAATGTCCACCTCCCAAACATTCACTCACCATCCACAAATCTGACTTTTCAGTAGTATCACTTGAAGTCACTATAACTTTCCCACAACTCCAAGGTAACTGTGCTTCTGGTGTCTTTTGCAATTTCTGAAAGAATTTCTCTTTGCCCATGCCCGCCTTGCCATCACCATGAATAAAGTCAATCATCACTTTTTCCGGACTAGGTTGGTTCTCCATTACATCAACAGGATGCCTAGACACACGATGCAGTAGCAGCATTTCATGATTCGATCCATCCTTCACATATATTGAAATGTTCATTACATGTCGTAAAAAAAGCAAGGCCTCACCTGCATTTGTGTAGAATGATGAGAAGAGAGATAAAACATCCTCAGGTCTATAACTTTCTTTCTTGATTTGGCTGCAAGCAGATACATTGGAAGTTCTTAATGGAAAGCGAAAGAGTGTGCCAGGAAAAGGATTTTGTAAGTCACATCCAAAGTGCATATATGGGGAAAACTGATCAGGAAATTGTTCCAGAATGCCTCTGCCAACAAAGCTGATCCTTAAGCCAGGATGTGATGGAGTAATCCCTGGAAGATAAGATGCGTGAGGATCAAACATCACAATGTTTTCTCCAGAAACAAATCCAGGAATATCTGTAAAATGATATACAGAGTTGAACCCAAGTCCAAACCTTCCAATGGCAAATGGCTTTTCAAGTTTACTGTCTTGCCCAATGCGTGAGATGGAATAAAGATCTTTAGCTGTAAAGACAGAATTATTGTAACAGTACAAGGCAGGTCCTTGCCAATCTGCCATTTGTGGAGAAAGAATGGATGAAGTCCCATACTGAGTTTTATCCAAAAGAAAGCAAACTTCAGAAGCTCCTGCGTCATCTGCATTTTGTACAAGTTCGAATAAAATTCCAGGACCATCTGCATACATTTCAACTATATGCTTCAGCCTGGTTGTTAAGGCCTCATGCTGACCAAAAGCTTCTGCTGCCCCATACAGGCCCAAGTTCATGGAATCGGCACTCTCCGCAAGCAATAATCTTCGAAGTGAGGAGACACCAAGCCTCTCTGCAACATCATTTGATATGTTTCCATGCACAAATTTGGGAACCTTTTTGTTTGCTGTCAAAGCCAAAGGCGATATGCCCCCTGAGTTACCCCATTCATTAGAGTTAGATAACCAAGGAGCGTCATTGAAGGCAAGTTCTGTCACAGGCATAAGAATAGATGAAACATCAGGAATGTAACATGCTATCTGCTTATCATGAAACTTAGCATCTGCCAGATATTGCACAATTAGGATTGCTGCTCTAAGTTCATGTACATCCAAAGGACAGCCATTCTTATTTGCAGCCATTTTAGAAAGCACAAATGCAAAATCAATGGGACTAAGAGACTCTCGCACACCGAGATCAATAAATAGCTCTCTAAACACAGCTAAATCAGCAGGAATAACACGCACATATGGAGCTAGATGAAGAAGTCCATGTAGAACCACCTCATCAACTTTCGCAAATCCATCTCCCACCCAAACCCACCGACTGCCTTCTAAAATGGCTTTTACAATATCCATTTCATCTGTACCGATCATGGAAGTCAAAAGCGAGTATAACTTTGGCATAGCCAGAGCTAATTCTTGCCGAAATATTTGCTCTGCCACAATCTCATGATTTTTTCCAAGCTCAAGAAGCTGTGCAGCAATAATGCTTCCTCCTGGGGAAGAGGACCATCCAAGATAATGCAACAAGGTATTAGAGCGGCATTCTCCATCAAGTATACGCATACTAGCAGAAACAAGCCAAATTTCCGTAGCCAAGCGAACCAGTTTAGGAGGGGCTACTGTTGTAGAAACTGAAGGCCATGGCAAATGAGGATACGGAGGATCTACTAAAACAGGGCACCAGCAAATCATTGTGAGATCATTCCAGAATTTCATCAAATCGATGTATGAACACGTATCTTGTAAATGAAAAGCTGAAGCCATTTTTGTCAGCATTTTATTGACTGTCTTGTGCCCCTCACCAGATCGCTGAGGTAGCCATTTATTTGCGTTTAGCTCCAAATAAGACAGTAACACTTTTCCCCTTGAGTATGCCTTGACCGGATCATTATGCACTGATGATTCAATCTGCCGAGCACTCTGTAAGACAGTCTCAGGAGACACCAAAGTTTTTAATCCTAATCCTTGCAACATGTCTAGGACTCCTGATTCTCTAAACTTGCCACAAGGAAAGCTATCATGGTCTTCTAAAAGGTCATAGAGTTCTTTATTTCGAGGATCATACAGGCTGTTGGGGCTTCTTAGCCTGCCACTAACGGTTGGGACGAACTCTAAGTTCATCAGTATTTCTCTGATGGTTAAATCTTGCACACACAGCTGAGGAAGTTCATGCAAAATTGAAAGCATGACCTCCTGACGAAGCTGTGAAGAAATCTCGCTGATACGATTCAACACCCTACATGTATAGAATAATGCTCTTCCCATTCGCTGAATGCCATAGTAACTTAACAATACTTCTTCTTCACTTCCAGATGAACTGTAAAGGAAATCTGGTCCTAAAAGAAGGCTGTCCATATGAAGAGGTACCAAAAATTTCTGTGAAGCCTCCAGATCAGTGAAAAAGAAAGTTTCATTACCCACACCATCACTGTATACTTCAAAAATAGGCAAATGCTTGCAAATACGCACATGAGATTCAGTCAACTGTTCTCCACTATACCACTTCGGATTGAGAAGATATCTACGCAGTTCTTGTCTTTCATCAGCAGAGACATTTTCAAAAAGCATTGCCAGGTGAGATTCCTGCCTCAAAGCTACCTCAAAAATGGCATCCAAAATACCAGCAGCACTTGCATCACGCACATAAAGTGACAGCTGATGATGCTCAACTTTAAAATCTGGATCTAGTATCTGGCACCCAACCTTTATCAGAAGATCTTTAATTGAATCAGTTAGTGATCGACCATTTACTATTTTTGAGCTCTTAGAAGCTCTATAAAGAAATCCTGTTGTTGTTGGCAAAATAGGCCAGTCTAAGAAATGTGTAATGTCTTCACAATGATCTTTAAGATAACACCACAACAGCATGATCCAGGCCGGGCTTGGTTGGTTTCCATCAGTATCTGGCATCCACTCAATAATCTCCTTATATCTCCAATCAGCAGGAAGAATCTGAGGCAACAAGTGAACAAGATGTGCACTATTAAAAAAATTGATATTTGTCTTCGAGGCCCGTGCAATATCTGAAAGCCTGTTAAGTAGCTTTAGAGGGATATCCTTATCAACCAGCCTATCAGGAAGACTCTCTAGAAGCATGTACTCATCAGAATCACTGCAGATGAAATAAGACGTGCTTTTTGTCCCTTCCTCAAAAACACCATATCTACCATTGGCTAGAGGAATGAGAGATAAACCGGATGCCATACATCCAACTTCATCATCAACTAGATCATCAAGGCAGTATTCCAACAACAGCAAGCTGTATCCCCTATCTAATAGAGATTTCCTCATCAATCTCCTCAACATGCTCCTTACTGTAGCAGGGCAAACCATCGTTGGCTGAGATATAGCACAATAAGAGAAAAGCATGTCTACAAGGGGCTTACGTAATTTTACAACAGGCATTCCTAATAATATAAGAGCGTCAGCAAGTTCCTTAGCCTTTGAAAACTCTTCATCGTGAAGAAATGCATCAGCTGGTAGGATCCACTTTCCACCTTCAACATTTGAATACAAAGATGGAAAATCTTCAATGTTCCTGTAAATTTGCTTCACCAATACTTCCCACGGCTCTTCAAAAGGGCCACAAGGCCACAATGAATAATATTGCTCACTCGGACCAAGTAGTTTTGAAGCTTTGATCAGCAACTCACTGAAAGCTGGAGCCGCAACCTCCTCTAGAAGACATACATTCCAGTCTGACCGTAGCTTCCCACCTCGGTCCATGTCAGATCCATACCATATATCGCGCCTATTGGAAGAAAGTTCAAAGTAACCATTTACGTGTACAGGGAGACCTGTTCTCACTGGTAGAGGAAGAAAGCAGAATGCATGCCCGGTCCTGCAAATGTTATCCTGGTAAACAAATACATCCAAAATAAGGAAAACATTCATGTTTCTCATGTTTTGTGATGAATATAAAATACTGATGATATTGAAGCATTAACAGAAGCAGCTTACTAATGTCCTTTAAGTGGCCGAAAGTGTTCAATGTGACTGGATGACACATCAGTATATAGGATACATTCAGTGAAGGAGTATCACGCTTCTTATATGTTACAAGAATATATACCAAAATCATACCTACTCAATATTCATGAAGCTCAATCTACCTCTAAAGAATAGAACAAGGAGAAGAATAGAAACATTAAGCATAACCAGAGACTGCATCCAAAGGATTTGCTAAATTGATATTTGATAGTGCCTCAAAAAGCAACCCAATCATAGATGGTACTGGTGGTCACCTCATGGATAATCAAGGCAAACTAATCCTGTTATTCCTTTCAGACCTTGACTACATACCCAAAAAACAATGTTCAAGTAAACAGAGTCACTAGGAGCTTAAGGCTTCCCTCAAGAAATGATTATGGATAATGCTTTGAATAACATAATAATACGATAAAGATCAATGGGACTCTCAGGCAAAGTTAAGACACAAACTTATCATAACCAAACTCAATAGAGCCAACTATATGCTCATTATAAGGTGGAAGCATTTCACACCAATAAAGTGTAATCATAGAAGGTGGGGATAGTTTCATAATGATGGTTGATAACTTAAAAGAGAGACGAGTCCAAATATTTTCTCTTTTGGAAGGAAACTTGAATTCGTCCCCTATAATTCAACAATGGTTCCTTATCGGTGGAATTGGAAGAATAGGATGCAACATATCATGTGCAAGGATAAACTGCATGTGTGTAGAACATGTTATGGGGAAAAAAAATTACATTACCGGATACTGCATACAAGCCCTGTGAATACGATACGAAACACCTGTGGATACAGGTACGCAGGGGATTCATCCAAGGTACATACTTGGCCTTGCAGATACACCCAGATACGTCACTAGACATATCCAAGCGTATCCACATGGCCAGGGATTACCCTGGCCATATCTGGGGCGAATCCCTGGGAAAAAAGGAT
Organism: Torreya grandis; assembly: GCA_037957365.1. Classification (NCBI taxonomy): domain Eukaryota; kingdom Viridiplantae; phylum Streptophyta; class Pinopsida; order Cupressales; family Taxaceae; genus Torreya; species Torreya grandis. Next base: position 2,532,310 of record JARHVA010000897.1, read on the forward strand.
TTATTTTAATTGTTTTTCAATTTAAAGTTTAAACATTCAAATTTGCCCTAAAAAATAGGATTTTTTAATTTTTTTCAATTTCCGCGTCAATCTTTCTCCCATCGTCATCGTTTTTGCCCTTGTCGTTTCTGCAGACCGCTGTGTGGAGGAAGACTAGATTTGTGTCGTGGCCCGTGACAGACCCAAGGTGTAGCGAGGACGAGGAACAGGCCCAGCATGATGTCATGGAGACCCTGCATGATGACGGTGGATGGAGGCCCTGCAATGCCAACCGCAATGGCTTGTGCCTTGGATGCAAACAGCAGGGGATGGGATATGTCGACGACAGTAGCGGATGGCAGAAGGACTGCAATTAGGTTTTGTTTTAAAAAAAATCATTTTATGTCATTAACTATTAAGTTTTAATTTTTAAATATGTTTTGTTTTGTTTTTTTTTTTATTTTTTTTATTTTCATTTTTATTTTTGTTATTTTAAATTTAGTTTTATTTTATTTTGTGTTTTGTATATATTTTATAATTTTCTTTTAATTTTTTTGTATTTTAGTTTTTTATTTTTTAATTAATTTTTATCACTTTTTAATTTTTAATTATGTATTCTAAATTTTTTATTTTATTTTTTATAATTATATTTTAAAAATCTTTTATTTGTTTTTTTTTATTTTTTATTTTCTATTTTAATATTTTTACATTTCGAATTTAATGGCAATTTTTTTTTTTTAAAAACTGAACTCAAACTCAAACTGAATTTTATCCTCGTCGAACTCGAACTCAAATTTGAACTTGAACCCAAACCTTGCGACTTACCAAAGGACTGCCAACACCATTTACAGCTCTTGGTATTTGGGTTCTCCATCCATGTGCCTATCATCACGCATCTCCATTATTTGAATGTCTATCTTGTACAAATACCATCTCATCATCCGTGTGCTCAGATTGCCATCCCTTCACGTGTGTTGCTCTGCCAAGTTCATGTTTTGTCATGCCAAGTTTATCGATATTTTATACAAGTAGCTAAAAGCTATTTAGATATTATAGTGTTTTAATCTTTTACATAATTGTTTAAATTAGTTGTTATTTTATTTTATTAATATAGTTTGTTTCGTTAAGTTTATAGGTTTGAAATATTTTAATATATAGACTGATCTAAGTTCGACCGTTGAATATTATGATATTTGGCATTGAATTATGAGTATGTTTTGTGGTTATTTAACTTATTTTGTTTCCTTTATGCATATTATGTCGTTAATTTGGTTATATGGCCATATTTTTATATTTTATATCTTTTATATATTTTTTTGTAAGGCCGTATCCAAAACGTATCCAAACCCCAAAAAAAAATCCCCGTATGTATCCGATTCTTGTACCCGTATCCGTATCGGTAACTTAGGAAAAAATGGGTCCCTATACTGATACAAAGCGGCAAAATTTATGTTTTTTGGCTGCAATCTCATATGAATCAACCCTCTAAAACCTCCTGCCCTGCCCTCCATTGACGAATATCATGCGAAACATGAAAACAGTAGCACTAGTCTCTTCACTCTTATATATCCTTAGAATCACACAGGGAATTATTTCATTTCAGAAAAATTGTAGGTACAATGTAATATTATATCTACTCTCTCTAAGGAGTCATGAAAGTAAATATCATGGCAAATAATTTGAGAGTGTCACCTTTTTGACATTTTTCATTTTTTGTTCTTTAAATAATATTTATTACCATGTTCAGTGCAAACTGGTTAAGTCCACTCCAAGGGGTTGAGGGAACCTGGGCAACATTGTGACAATGTCTCCTATCTGTAATCATCCATGCCCACGACTGCATGCATTACTATGCCTTTGGTAATTTGGGATTTGAAAACAAATCTATAATCTAGATTACACAACAACAAAATATGAGTGACTGTAAATTTCAACATATAACATTCTACAAGATATTATTACCAAATATTCAAACAACAAGTTAAGAAGCAAAGACCCTCCACCATTTAAACTTAACCCCACCTACTTGAGTCCAAATTTCACAAGGAACAAAATCTACCATACTGTATATGGTCTAGCATTGCTTTAAAATCAACCCGCAGAGGAGATAACCGAAACGCTAAGAGTATAACAGGTAAAACAAATCTTAAATTAGTTTGACTACACACTTTAAAGCATGATTAATAAGGTCCATTTCTGCCATGTGTTTTTGCAAACCTCGTAACTGAGATGGCACACATCACATCAGTAATTAATGAATATATCCACCGCTGACAACAGGGAAGCAGTAGTCCAATTTGGCATCAAAAGTTTGAACCTTCTATAGAAGCTTAACAAAACAAGGTATATCATAATAACTACAGAAGTATAATGCTAGCTACTGACTGCAACTCATCCTCCTCATTAATAAGAAAGAACCCCCAATTACCTTGCTTGTACTACTGGAAATGCAAGCAGCCACAGAAGCCCATGGTAAGAGATATAAATCATGCTCCTTTGCAGCATTATTAGCCAGAACACCAATCCTGCTAGATGATGATGCCATTGACTGTACAATCAAGAATGAGTCTACCTTTTTTTCATTTTGAGCAGCATCAAAAGTCTCCCTTACAAAATCCAATGAGAAAGTGTGTATCTCGCTTCCTGCATTTTTGTTCAAATTTGACAGTCTAAGCAATGCCTGACGATTCCAAAGCACCTCTGAATTAGGTGAATCCAACCGACAATCATACATTCGATCCGGTGTTTGTGTAGAAGCATTCCAAACATACATCTCTAATGTGGTAATATTTTTCAGAAAAAGCATTGCCAAGACTGCTTCTGTGTACAGCTGAGTAAATAATGACAGAATGTCTTCTTCTGAGTATGACTGCCGTGAAAGTTTGCTGACTGCTGCATGTTCCATATTTCTTAAAGGGAAACGAAAAAGAGTCCCTGCATACGAATTCCTCATATCACAGTCAAAAGCGCAATACGAGGAGAATTGATCTTTGTATAACGAAAGAGCTGCAGAGCTGACATAATCAATACGCTTCCCTGGGTTCACTGCAGAAACATTTGGAAGATATTTTCCCTGTGGGTCAAAAAAAACCACATATTTGCCACTCACAAACGATGGCAAGTCTGTCAAATGATACACAGAATTAAACCCAACCCTGAAAATCCACAGTTAAAATATCTGTCAGTAGAACAATATTGATGTATTAGAGATGCAAGAAGGAACTTAAATACTGAAATTCCTAGTCTGAGGTTCATTATCTACTTAGCCTCTCCACTCCATAATAATCCATATCTAGCCCCAGATTAAAACAAGTAATAATTCTCTGCATGATTTATGGAGACCATTTGCAGAGGCATAGCATCCAGAGTATAGGCGAAGTTAAAAATTACAAGAACATGACAAAGAAACAAAGCTAGATAAAATATAATAACCAGAGTCAAGACTACATGGACCAATAGGATCAGAAATTAAGTTCAATAGACAATAAGTGAGTGTCATGGACTAGATAGGTTACAGGTGAGGTTATAAAATCCTGCGGTCCCCAGTAACTTATAATTTGGAACACATATCACATCATGCATACAAAGTCGATTGACATCATAGATAAAACAGATTTGATCTGTGGGAAATATTCCCTTTGTTCATTAACTGACGAATCAAGCCACTACTCTTTCACATCACTAAAAGCACCATTTTCACCCGAAGTTCACACCCAATGAAATATCCCAAATGGGATCTGCCCTAAATTACTTGTTTTTAAAACTTGAATTCTACCCTAATTTCTGCACTTCAGTTTTCTGCTCAAAACCCTAGGTTCTGATTTGACTTTTCTGCACCTTTGATTCCAATTTCTGCCCTAGAATTCTGAACATCTATCTTTCTAAACCCTAGATCTGAAATCTGATTTTTTGTTCTGAATTTATAAATAATTTTGGCAGTGAACAAATGTATGTCAAATGCACAAATAAAAATGCTGATTATATGCTCTTATGGAAATAACATCAACTCTGAATTCAAACACATAATATGACCATCCAACACAAACAAATGACATATAATTCTGTGTTCTGAATACAAATGACTGCTGCTATGAAAAAGATTATCCAGAATTGCAATTACATCAAGTTTATAGACTCAAACATGCCCGAACACAGTCCAAATCCCTGATGTTACAAATCAGACCTAAACATATGCAAATCCAACCCCATGGAAGTATTATCATGCCAAATACAATTAACAATTGATATTCCACAAACCTCCACAGATCTGTTGCTATGGCTAGGGTTAGGAAACCCTAATCAATGAGAAATCAGCCTCCACAAACAAATTCACCTTTCACAAAGTGTAGCGCTCCAATTAGGGCTTACCCTAATGCAAGAAACCTACGTTACCGGATACTGCTGTATAGGGTCCCGGATACGGATACGGGTTTGATATGTATCCTGCCCGTATCCCTTGCATATCCAGCAGTTTATTTTTATTTTTTTGCAATTTCGCCTAATAAAAAGTGAAACACGAACTTCAAAAAACAATTAAAAACAAAATAAAGTATGAAAACCTATCTGCAGTTTCAATGGCTGGCTGTGTTTTCAAAATGTGAGCCTCAATCAATTCATCTGTATCTTCTTTATTAGGGCTGTATACAACAGCTATGAAGGTTGCCAGAGCAAGTCAGCAAGTCTTCCAGTTATTGGATCATGATTCAGCCTTGCCAAAATAAAGGAAACAAATGTCTGTAACATGATCAAGATGAGGGAGAGGTTGAAATCAATAATGTCTTTTTTTTGCTTATCCTTTTATGTCCCAAAAATATGGTTCTCCAGGACTCTTTTTGTGCAGTACATACAGTAAGATCAGTTGCCCAGGTATAATTAATAATACGAAAGCTCAACTGGTGAATAAGCTCAAAGAAGAGAACAGGCCATAGTCTTAAGTTGATCTAATACCAGGGCATCTCATTGTAATCTTCACCAAACTGCAGATAGTGCATTTTCTTGTCTGTATTTTTGTCCATAGATTGTAACATTTGCACTATGTACTTGTAATAACTACTAAGACTAATCTAAGTTCAACAATTGAATACTATGATATTTGGCATTGAATTATTTGTATGTTTTGTGGTTATTTAACTTATACAACAGCTGTAAAGGTTGCCAGAGCAAGTCAGCAAGTCTTCCAGTTATTGGATTGCGTTTCAGCCTTGCCGAAACAAAGTAAATAAATGTCTGTAACATGATCAAGATGAGGGAGAGGTTGAAATCAATTATGTCCTGTTTTGCTTATCCTTTATGTCCCAAAAATATGGTTCTCCAGGACTCTTTCTGTGTAGTACATATGGTGTGATCATTTGCACAGGTATAATACAAAAGCTCAACTCGTGAATAAGCTCAAAGAAGAGAACAAAGCATACTCTTAAGTTTGATTTAACACCAGGTAATCTCATTGTAATCTTCACCAAACTGCGCAAAGGGGATTGTCTTTTGTCTTTATTTTTGTCCATACTGGTAAGTTGTAACATTTGCATTATGTACTTGTAATAATAAATAAGACTAATCTAAGTTTCGACAATTGAATATTATGATGATATTTGGCATTGAATTATTAGTATGTTTTGTGGTTATTTAACTTATTATGTTTCTTCTATGCATAATATGTGGTTAATTTTGCTTATATGTCTATATTTTTTTATTTTTTTATTTTTTATATATATTTTTGAACAGCCGTATCCAAACCCCCCAAAAAAAAATTGCCGTATCCCCGTATCCGATTCTCGTACCCGTACCCGTATCGGCAACTTAGCAAGAAACCACACCCAATGCTATGAATTGGATCCTTCAAGGGTGGCGCACAAATATGCTGTAGATGCTGCTCCAAGAGATGTGTAATCTGCTCCAATGATGTTGATTAATTGTTGTTCCAAGGCGCTCAGGTCTGCTGCTATATATTTCAGATTCAATAATCCAAGCAATGGTCAATGATGCACCAACAAGACCTCAAATGATGGTGCCTCAATCTGCTCAAAGTGATGATAAGAATCTGCTCCCAAAAGATATTATAATTCTGCTCAAAACGCTGCTCCAAAGATAATATAAATTTGCTCCAAAATTCTGATCAAAGTCTGCGCCAAAACTGATATGCAATTTCTGCTCCAAACTCGTGATTCTCCAATGAAGTGCAATTGTGAACTCCGTATGAATTCACCTCCGAGATGCGATTGGGTTTTTGTCCAATCCACCTTCTTTTCTCAAGGGTTTTCGTCCTTCGAAAAGTATTGCAAACAGAGTTGCAGATCCACAATGGGAAAATAAAGAAACGCACTAATTGAATGAATTCCCCCATTGCCTCACCAAACTTTGTATTTATACATATTTTCACATTTTTCCCCACCAACCTTTCCAGAATCTTTTATTTTATTTTATTTTAATTCACTTTTTAAATAAAAGCTCCTTTTTGGCTCCAAAGACCTTTTATCAAAATAATGATAATATTTGATTCGCAAGGTCTCAATATTATGTGTCCATGATTTAAAACTTTATATTCCAGTTCCGATGAGCTATAACACTAAGGTGCTTTTAAAATATTTTAAATAATATTTAGTGACCTTCGTAAAATAATTAAAATAAAGTCATTAATACACCCATTTTGCAGAAACTGTTGAAATGCATCGAAATCAAAAATTGACTACACTGGAATGATCCCAATGAAGAATAATGATAAACGGAGCCAACCAGACAACTTACTATCAATAGACGCCCTCTCCAAGATTCTTGGAGAGCACATCCAAAGCCGAAAATCACCCTAGAAAGTAGCATATGAGTACTCCAGACCACTTGAGCTTAATGGAATCATCAAATAACTACTCTGATAACGTTGACACATATCCACAAGGTCAGCGCTAACTGCAATGCAAGAGAACCCGAAAATTGGGGACATTACACCCAAGTTGATTGTATTCTATATAAATCTCATCATCCATAAGCTCGAACATTTTTTCAATAGCCCAGTGTCTTTGGCATTTACATTGATGAAATGAATGACTTTCTTCTAAAACATACTAATGTTGATGATGGTTGTATATAGCCCCTATACTACTTTTTGCAGATGATGTGGTCCTTCTATGTCACTCCCGTGATGATTTATAGAGGCAGCTTAATGGCCTCACTCGCATTTGTGATTAACCTTAGTCAAACTTAGGTCACAGTCTTTAATAATTCCAGGGATGCTCTTTCCACACATCTATTCTCCTACAAAGGAGAACCTGTGGTGATAACAACTTAAGCTTTACTTGGGAGTTAAGCTCATAGGCTCTCACCTTTTAGTCTGAAGCCTACCTCTCACTCGCATCTTCTTAAGGGATGTGCCTCTCTTTATGTCTTGGAGCACCACTAGTTTTAGAAACATTTCCGAGATATCCCTTTGGCAATTTGCTTCTTCAATGCATTTATTAAACCAAAAGTTCTTTATGGGTCATAGGCTTGGAGCCCCAGTTTGGGACTTGCTAACTAGAGGCATGTATTGAGAAGAATTGGACTATCATGCTTCAGCGTATAAACCCTTGCTAACATTAAGTTAGCTACCCATCGCCCTTGTCTTGAGAGCATTTTCAGGGTTAGTTTCTATATCCACAAACTAAAATCCTTGGGTGATTCGACTTATTCTTCAAAAGGATTGCCTCTTTGAGTGGTATTGGGCGTCAAATTTGCTTCTTCAGTCTATCGACATCTCTATTGATCGACTTCCTACATGTAGCTACTCCTTGGATGCCCCTCGCCTTCTTCTCGAAAGGAGGCGACCAATAGAGCAATTAGAGAGGATAGATACCCACAATACATTCAAGTCATCGGGACCTCTCCTCCACATTCTCTAAGCTACAGGATGACTTTCTACGCCGAGCATCTTATTCAGACCGTGGATGGCACCATCATTCAGCCCAACTATCTCCAATGGCATTGGTCAAATGGTTTGAAGACTCCCCATGGCCAACTGAACTTGTGCTCCCACCAATTATGAGTTGAGATATACGACTATATTCCATGTGATGATAGGATTTTTCATCTTATTTCTCTCTAGGAAGTGAACAATGAGGAGCATTGTATTTTTAGATGTCCAATCTACTATGAGATCCGAGGGGGGAATATCATTATCAATTTATCTATACAAAGACTCGGGAAATTATCTATCCACTTTCTTTTGTTATATTGATCAAAGGTGCCTAACCCTTTCTCTTAGAGAGATTGTCACTCTCAAGCATAGGATTTTATAGGGCGGCCTAGGCCTATCAGGATAAATACCCACTTTCAATTCACCTCAAACCTAGGTTGTTTGGGTACGGGTACGGGTATGGGTATGTCTTAGGTACGTGGGTACGTCATTTTTCAAAAACCTTGATTTGGATACACAATGGGTACATATATATATAAACAATGCATATTACTCATTTTTTTAGTAAAACACTTGAAAATAGTTTGTTCATTCAATGCTTCAAAACGTTCAAAGTAGACATTGCAAATACATTCAAATCTACATGAATAAATCATCTAGATCAAGATTGTCCTCATAATCATGAATGCCCCTCCCACTAGCTACACTTGGACCACTCAGACCAATGGCTGCCTCCTTGCAATGTGCCAACGGCTGCCTCCTTGCAATGTGCCAATGGCTGCCTCCACAAGCAATTCCTCTTTGCAATCAACAATAGCAAACTGAAACAACTCCTCCCGCCTTGCAATGACAAACAACTTCTACACTTCTACTTGCAATAAAAAATTCCTCCCAACTGCTGCAAACTGAGCTTGTTTTTTGTTAACAGCTGCAAACTCTTTTTAGTGTGTTATGAGAGTGAGTGGGGCTTTATTCTAGCATTTAGAAGCAAATTAGGGTTATTTTTTTAATATTTAGCAGTATTTTTTTAATTTTTTCTGTGACTGCACTTTAGTTTTTCATCGGAAACATCTTGGGTACCTCCCAGAAATGTCTGGAAAGGGGCCGAAAATGTCACAAACATTTCTAGTACCTTTCCGGACATTTCCAGTACATTTTCGGGAGGTACCCAAGACGTACCGGTGCCGGAAACATACCCATGCTGGATTCATGGGGGGGAGGGGGGGAGCCGATTCTTGCAACATAGCCTCAAACTTCAAAGGGGTTAAGCACCCTCAGATACTTCTATATGGGGTCAGGTTAGTAAGACAACACTCTTCTTTGCATACTACTACTAGGGCACCCCAACCCTCTCACTCTCATCCTAGGTGTCATGGATCTGCGTTGCTTTGGCACCAAGGGTCTTCTAGTTGTCCTTGCCGACATCTAAGTCATGAACACAAACGCACATTTTTCCTTTTTCCTTTGCATCATTGACCTTGGGTACTAGGAGAAGTTTTCAGTCATAGAACTCTACTTCCTCCTAGGATTGTCCAGACTCCAGCACAAGCCTCACAGCGCTCAACATTCCCCCATGGACACTATTGAAATCTACATTGGCCCTTTCATGGTGAAGGACAATGATGTCAGTGCTTTTGGGCCAAGCAATACTGCAAATGCATGACTATGTTGGTTTTTCTCCTGGGCATCTAGCTCCAATACTATCTTCATTATCTTCTTGATTCATTCAGGGGTCTCATTTACCTGGCCATTTCGAGTTGTACTTGGTCATAGGCTTTGGGGTTAAAATGCTTTGGATTATCCCCTCTAGTCATGTATATGTATTTACATGCTTATTTAGTGTTTTAGCATTTAGCGGCTTTCAAGAACCCAGGGTTCTTTATATCCTAGCACTTTTTAATGTAACATGTACTTTTGAGCCTCGTTGATCAATTTTGGACATTTGTGAACTTTTAATATAATACCATTTCATTAAAACATTGTTCCAATACATTTTTTTACATTCACAGTTTGTTATATAGATAGTTTTATTTATGTATCATAATCATTATCATTGGCTTCATGTAGTTGTGCTAAATAAACAAGGGTCACAATTGATGTTAGTGACATTTAGAGACATGGTATATAAGACAGATTCAAACCCACCATCTAACTTCATAAAATGTACCTTGGAGCGTTATAAAGACATCTACAATTACATGTGTCAAACATGTTGGGAGTTTTCTCTAACTCGTGTTTTTGATGATTGCACATTGCATCATGTTTTGATAGCTACTCTACTTTTTGTTGATAATTTGTTCCTCCTTTCTCTCTCCTAGAAGTTTACAAATACAGTTAGATGCCCTTTCTTGCTTCTACGAACTTTGTTAGCCAATGGCGATCACATTAGCCTACACTAGAAGCCTAGTTTAGTGGTCCATCTTTCAATTCCTCCAAGGATCCTATTTCTAGGTTTCGATTCTCTTATAAAGAAGAGCCTATGGAGATCACAATAGCCTATACTTGGAAGTCTAGTTTAGTGGCCTATCACTCAATCTAATGGTTGCCTCTCAAACACATCCTTGCAAGGGGTATGTTTTGCTCTATCTTTGAGCATTAGTGTTTTCTAATACATTTCCAACATATCCCTTTGAATACATGCAATTTCCATGTTATCATTAAACACAATTCTTTATGGGTCAAAGGTTTGGAACCCCAATTTTAGGATCTCTTTCGACTGGGCATGCATTGAAAGGGTTCAAACTACTAGGACAGATACCTTAAATATGTCTCTAAGAAACACCGAGAGATCAAATTTAAGGCACCTATTTTAGATTTGTCACATACCACACTGATTAGCAACTTCATTACCTTCTCTGCAAATTTCCTGACTAGTGACAGATGGCCTCGATCTACCTACACCACTGTATCAAGCTCAAAAAAATTCTTTCCAAAAAACAAACAGGGTCCAAACTTCACCATATGTTCAAGATATCATAGTTTCTTGATTGCCTTCTCCAAGCAAGAAGAAAAACTCCCGTACAACAGTCAAATAAACGTCAAAACTAAGGTCAAAACCCCCTATGACCATCAAATGGATGACAAATTTAAGGTCAGCCATTTTTATTGACATCTCACAATTACAGTCCACCATCACCCCTAACTAGCATTGTAGGTTACGCTTGTTGGCATAATAATGCTTTAGCGTATGATTATTTTTAAAGGGGTGGTTCCTTAACACATTGTCTAGGCCAAAATTTCTGCCCAAGTCATTTGTTTCTTGGAGAATTTCACATTTGGTTTCCTGTATTCTCTTTAAAACATAACAATATTTTTATTTTATGAATTGAAATGTTCACCACTAAGTCACAAATTTTCGACAAACAATTCAATAGCACCACATTCAATTTGTGGAAACTCTAAATGGAGATGTTGTTACCAGCAATTAACGATAAAATCAAGATAAATAACCAAAACACTGTTATAATGAAATCTGATTTCAAAAAAATTATGATTGATAGGCACCGGCTTGTTCAATTCATCATGTAAGTGATGGTCTTATTCCTCTGATAAGTTCAGCCAAGACTTTGACAAAGCTTAAAATAAATTGACAAAGACTCCTAAGGCAACACACCTTGTCACAAAGCTTCGTTTGAAATGATAAAACTTTCAAGTGAAGTGCATGGACAGAGTATAAGTGTTTATATTAATTAAGACAGGGAGCTCATATCTCTTCTGCCTATCTCTTCCCAGTCTAAACTATGTCTGTAAAATCTTCCCCAAGATCTTGGTATTTGAACTCAAGAACAAACCAATGCTGCACTTCCCAATGGAGTTGATTTGTGCAGCATAAGTAATTGCTTGAAAATGATGTACCGTACATACTCGAAGACAGGAATGGTAAGTTACTTGCAAGAGAGATAGTGAATTGTACAAACTAAAGATTGCGCCTATTCATACTGAAGAAGAAGCTAAGGCTGGTACAAGTGATAAAGTCAACAAGAATGTCATATGGCATCATCAGTTGGGACATGTGAGTGTTATTGCATTAAAAGCTTTGAAGAAAGGAGAGCTTGTTGATGGCTTGGATTTCCAATTGCCTATCATAGTTGGTAAATGGAAGGCTTAGTCTAGGAAAGCAATGCAGGAGACCTTTTTGAAGGGATAACCCACATGGAGCTAGGCAACAGTTAGAGATAGTACACTCGAATATCTGTGGACCAATGCTAACATTATCTCATGGAGGTATGAGGTGTTTTCTTACCTTCATAAATGATTTTTAAAGTAAGGCCTTTCTTTTATTTCTAGAGAATAACCCATATGTTTTTCAAAAATTCAAGGAAGTTTATGTTTTTGGTGAGAAACAAACTCGCAAGTAGGTTAAGAGGTTACGCTATGATAATGGAGGGAATACTCTTCCAAGGATTTAATGTCTTAGCACGTAGAATGCTAATAATTTACTAAGTTGAAATATACAATTCCTCGTACTCAAAACAAAATGGAGTTGCCAAGAGGAAGTTCAAAACTTCGCTGGAATGTGCCAGGAAAATGTTACAGAGCTCAAGTTTGCCCAATTATTTTTGGGGAAAGGCAATTTTGACTGCTACAAATGTTCAAGACAGGTGGCTCCCACTTTGAACTTGAAGATGAGAACAGCATGGGAGATCTGATGTGGTTTCAGAACCAATGTTGGGCATTTGAGGATTTTTGGATGTTGAACTAGGCCAATGTGCTTGATGACAATAAAAGAAAGTCTGATCCAAAAAGTATTTACTATTAACTATATCATGAAAAGTTATGAAGGCAATATAGCATCGGTCCACTTTATAATCTGGAGAATCATGAGGTCCTTTGATAAGGTGACTTTATTTTCTATGAGACAAACATTTGTTTTAAAAATGCGGGAGACCTGAAAAGTTCTGCAAATAAATCCTCAAGGAATTCCATGTATGACTACAATCATAGACAATGGGCCTGAGGAAACTATTGATCATGATTGAGAGATTAGAGATCCATAAGAATTACCAAATTGAGATTATGAATGCTTCCATGTTGCTGTGTTTTGAAAAAGAGATTCCTGGTTCCATCATGTTGAATAAAATTAAATCCGACGTTTTGGGTACATTATGTGTGCCCATCCTCAAGGAGAAGAAGAAAATGAGAACTGCTCCGAGGAAATACAAGATAAGAAACTCCCTTAATAATAATAAAACTGTTAAATATCAAAGAGGAATAAGGAAGTCAGATCACCTCAAATAAATTAAGCAATTATTCAACCTCACTCACCACAATTTAAAACACTAAAGAACATTGTCCCCATAGGGTATATATATATTGTCACACCTCCTCAAGTGATTGATAATAGGTCACCATGAACTACCAAAATCCCAAGCCCATTGTCTCTATGTAGATTGATCAGTCTCTTTTCAATTTCATTAGTTTACCTTATTTTTCTCTTCCAATAATCCTCTTTAACAATTAATTTAGCCTCATCAATGCATATTTGGTACATAGTGACATGAGGATGTTCTGCTAAAGCGGAACTCTCAAGTCAGGAGTTATGTATGTCTCTAGACTGCTCTTTAAGCCTCACTTGCAGTGACCTCCCAGTTTCACGCACATAGCACATGCCGTAGGAACAAGGAACAAGGAACAATGTAGATGCCTTTTCCTTATTCCCCTTTGATCTTTAACGGTTTTATTATCATTATGGGGGTTTCTTATGTTGTATTTCCTCAGAGCAGTTTTCATTTTCTTCTTCTCCCCAAGGATGGGTACAAATAATGTAACTGAAACATCGGATTGTATTTTATTCAACATGATGGAACCAGAGATCTATTTTTCAAATTACCAAATTCTAGCCGCGTTAGCTCTAGTCAAGAAAATGAGGAAGATCAGGTGATAATGCTCAAGAGATAGACAAAGGAGAGGAGACCTCCCACAAAGCTCAAAGAATATTATGTGGCACTGCAAAAGAATCAGAGCCTGAAACCTTCTAAGTTGCAGCTGCTGGTGTGAAGACTCAATCAAGACTAGGATAAGGCAGATGAAGAAATTTAATATCTCATTAAAACAATACTTGGAAGTTTGTTGATTTGCCTTCCAGGAGAAAGGAAATTGGATACAAGTGAGTTTACTAGTTGAAATATAATCCTAATTGATCAATGGACAGGTGCAAGGCAACACCGACGAGGAAGGCATATACACAAGTTGAAGGTATTGACCATCAAGAGACCTCCCCAAATGTTCAAATGTTGTCAATTGTTAACGTTATTAATTAGTTGTTAGTTAGTCATTAACTAATGGTTAGTTAATGGTTGGTTATCAACCTTCCTAACTGTTGTAAATTCCTTTTGCACAATAAAATAAGGATGTACACGCACTTCAATGTGTGCCTTCAAGTTTTCTCTTATTCTTTCAGCATTCATATTTTCTAATGTTGGTATCACAGCCAATCGCTCGGGGAAGCTTTAGTCCATACGAATGGAGAAAATAGTTCAAGGAAACCCTGGGAAGAAGGGTACGAAATATACAACAAATTGATGAGGCCCAGTTGCAGGGTTGTGTAATTCATCGTCAGCAAAAAAGGCATTTGCAGAGGAGGAGGAGAATGCGTTTGTGACAAAGGAAGACCAAAAAGGCAAAGGAAGAAGACAGTCGCAAGTTTTGAACCAGCCGTATAAGAGCAGAACAACAGTGAAGTCGTGAAGCACCGAAGCTTGAGGTAAAGGATGCCAAACAAGGCATGGGCTCATGCTGGAGTAAGCAAAAAATACCAGACTTGTGGCAAGTGGATGCAGACCAGCAGCAAAAGATTTAAAATGAATGCAGACCAAAATCGTGGCAACGCAAACCAGAATCGTGGCAAAAGTAAAAATGGCGCAGAAGGGTCTAAAAACACGACAAAAGTGACGTTTTGTGTCCCTTAGCGCACAGCCGAACATGATGGAGAAGAAAAACGGGAAGAAAAGTGATGTTTTGTGTGCCTTAGGGCACAGCTAAGAAAATAAAAGACACCAGAAAGAAAATCGTGACAGGGAGAAGGGTCACAATTTGCACACAGCTAGGGCATGAATCAGAACGTGAAAAATCAGTATGTGAACATCACAACGTGTTGCTAGGGCACCAATTTGCACCCAGCTGAATCATAAAAGTGGGTTTTCAAATTTTTTTTGTTTTATAGAACTGTATTTTTCCTGTTGCATTGATTTCGAGGTCAGAACTGTACTTTTCTTGTTGCATTAATTTCTGGGTCAGAACAGTACTTTTCCTGTTGCATTGATTTCAAGGTCACAGCTGTATTTTCCTTCTTGTATTGATTTCCAAATCAAAGGTCAAATAGTGTGATTAAGGTCAGAACCTGCGTTACCAGATCCTTCACCCCAAACCCTTGGATCCCAGAATGAAATGTTTCTGATATAGATACATCTAGGATCCCGTGGGAGGAATGTGTATCAACGCATCCAGGAGGATCCACAGCCTGTAGGGTCCTATCTATATCCGAGCAGGATTCACGGCCCAGGGCATTTTTTTTATTTCACTTTACAAAAAGCCAAATATGGACTTCAAAAAACAAGCAAAAATAACATAAAGTATAGGGGAAACCCTAAAAGCAACTTTCACACTCATTTCATCCAAAGAAAACAACACCACATTTACCTTCATTCCATTTTTACCTCTGATTGCACATTTGCTTTCTCGCCTTCATTTTTTCAATTGCTTAGGACTGAAACTCGTTCCGTTTGCTAATCCTATGCGATTACAACTACCAATTTGGCGCCAAGAAGTTTGAGGAGCTTGCAACGAAAATGATTCTTGATGTTAGATAAGTTCCGGTTTTTTTTTTAGTTTTTTTAAATTTACAAACCTAAAAACGCTTGTAAGTTTTTTAAACATTCTTTCAACAAATGCCAAATGCCTTAAATTTTATTAGCGATATTATTTTATTTTAACCAGGGGCTATAGGGATTTGCTAGAATGTCTCCTTCTACAAGTGCTAGTTCAGTGGGCCTAGAGGCAACCTTCAAAACCAATCCTTTCTCACCCCTTTGGAAGTATGTGATGATGTTCGAACAGGTATTAGGTGGAGGGTGTTACATTTAGATTTGCTTAGAGTGTAAGGTTAAATATAAGACCCCGTACAGTCGGGTGAAAGCCCATTTGCGTGCGATTCCTGACCTTGGAATCAAAGCTTGGGGTGGGCCAAACATAAATGGAAAGCCAAGAAAGGGCTTGCCACTTGCAAAGTTCCTCACATACGTCAAAGAGCAAGAAGAAGCGGATGTCTTTGTTGACCTAAGATTGAAGTATCCTTTGGGAAAGAAAAGATCTATATCCACTGAGCCACGTGTTGTTCCATCTGATGCTAACGTCATGACCCCATCACATCCATTTCTTTCTACATCCGCTGCAGCCGCAAAGGAAGAGGATTCACCTCTTAGTTGTAAGAGAACAAAAGATACAAGCCCATTGGAAAGGGCATTCTATAATGAATCCAAGGACATAGCAAAGAGTATAACATTGCTCGTTGGGTTTACACTTGTAGACTGTCATTTAAAATTTTTAGATCACCATACTAGAGGGAGATCGTGAAATCTATCGATGAATCCACTAAAGGTTTCACCAACCCAAAATATGAAAAGGTGTGCACAACCTTGTTGGAAAAAGAAAGAAAACATGTTGAATATGCATTGCAGCCCATCAAGAATTCGTGGATTGAAACAAGGGTGTCCATCATTTCCAATGGATGGAAGGAAAGATACAACGTATAGACCATTGATTAACGTGGTCACAATGTGCCTTAAATGGGCAATGTTTTTCAGGGCCATTGATTGTGAGGGGAAAGTGAAGAATGCACAATTCATTGCCAACATCTTGATAGAGTCCATTGAAGTAGTGGGGCCTCAAAACATCGTCCAAGTTATAATGAACAACGCAAGCTATTGCAAAGCTGCAAGCATGTTGGTTGAGGCAAGGTATGAACAGATATTTTAGACACCTTGTGTCGTTCATTCCCTCAACCTTATGTTGCAAAATTGGGCACCAAAATTGATTGCATCAGAAAAGTCTATGACGAGGTGAGCAAGATCCAAATGTTCATAAATAACCATCACATGTCCCAAGGCATCTTCAGGTCCTCGAAGTTTCAGTTGTTAAAGGTAACTTTTTTTTTAATCATTCATGAATCATGTAAAGCTTAAATTTAATTTTGTAAGTTTGTAAATTTGTAGGATTTTTATTTTCGAACTTTTTTTTAATTATTTTAATTTTGTATTAGGTTGTTAAGACTCAATTTGCCTTACACACACTCGTCTTGAGGCGACTTGTCAAGGTGTGTGAGGCATTAAGCAACATGGTTATCAACCATCTTTGGGGTGTATGGAGACAGTCAAACACTAAGAGGGCCACAAAGATGATAGTGTTGATTTTTTATGATGTTTGATGGGAAAGTGTAGAGTATCTGCTCAATTTTACGAAACCATTGTGAGCATGCTAAGATTTGTGGATGTGGATCATCCATGTTTAGGTGAGATTTATGATGGAATCGACTCAACGATTGAGAAGATTAAGTATGTCATAAATGTCAAAAAGCAAAATCTTACAAAGAGACTCTTTAAGGAAGTGCAATCATATCTCATTAAAAGGTGGAATAAAATGACCACCTCATTGCATCTTCTTGCTTTTGCCTTGACTCCCAAATATTATAGCACGGAGATTCTTTCTTTGCCCAGGAGGTTCCCACCATATAGGAATATTGAAATTAGTGAGGGATATATGGCGGCATTCTCTAAACTCTTTTCCAATCTAGAAGTAGAAGATGCAATTACGGGAGATTTTAAGCATTTCATAACCTCCACGGGTCACTCCCTTAGCGTTCTTCATGACAAGTACAATAAGAACGCTCAAATATGGTGGTATCTCCATGGACAAGCATCCACCCACCTTTAGTCACTTGCAATAAAGATTCTATCACGAGTAAGATTTTAATTTTTTTGAACTCTACCTTTCTTTTCGACATTTTGTTTTAACTTTTAACTTTTATAAATTTTAATTGACTTTGTGGCTTGTCTCAATAGGTTGTGAGTTCCTCTTCAACAAAGCAAAACTAGGATATATACACCTTTGTGAGTTACTCAGTTAAACGCAACAAATTGGCAGGGAAAAAGGTAGGGGATTTGGTTTATGTGCACTCCAACCTGCGTCTTCTCACACGCAAGCAGGATGAGTACAAGCAATGGGCAATAAAGTGATGGGATGTTGGGCAAGAGACTACTGACTTGGATGCCTCCATTTGCCTACCTTCCATTGCTCAACATAAAGCTAGTGGGTGCTTCACACGACCTACATAGCGGAGCTAGTGGGAGTGGCACTGCTATACTTGCGGTTCTAATGAAACACATGATGATGCATTCGATGAAGACATTGAAGGCCAACATGAATATAATGAATATGATGATTTGTCTTTATTTTTGTCTATACATTGCAACATTGCACTATTTATTTGCTCTAAGACTAATCAAAGTTCGACCATTGAATATCATGGCATTTGGCATTGAATTATCAGTATGTTTTGTGGTCATTTAACTTATTTTGTTTACCCTATGCATATTATGTGGTTAATTTCGCTTATATGGCTATATTTTAATATTTTTAATATTGTATATATTTTTTTTTTACGATTGTATCCAAAAACTAATCCAAGCCCCAAAAAAGTCGCCATATACACGTACTTGAATCCTGCATCCATATCCGTACCAATACTAGGATCGATTGCTTAATTCAAAATTGTATTTTTCCTATTGAATTGATTTCCAAATCAAAGGTCAAATATTTTGTTATTAATGGCCAATATTCAAATTTTGGTTGTGCCAGAAGCGCAAAAATTAACTGGCCATAGTTGTAATGTTTGAAGCCATAAAATTTCAACAATTGTGGAATAACGTGATTGTGATAAAATTACTTTAAGCACTGAAGCAAAACCTATTACGAACTTTGTTGATTATGACAAACATCATAAGGAGGCCTTGTTATTGAAGTTGTCTATGTTAGATGACATGATTCCTGAGATCCAAACTGCCACTGAAACAAGTGTGCTTTGGAACAGTTTAAAAAATAAATACCAAACTTCGAAGAAAAGCCGGATTTTGTACCTGAAGAATCTGTTATTTTCCACAAGGATGTATGAGGATGAGTCCCTGTTAGAACATTTTTAGATGAAAGATCTCTGAGACCAATTAAGAGCCATTAACAAAAAAATTGATGATGACATGTTGGAAAATTGATCTTATTTGGGTCCTTAGTTGTGTTTTCAAGTTTATCCTAAGTTTAGTTTATGTATGCATTTATTATATTTATAAATGCATTTAACCCAAATTTATGAGGTGGCACTCACCTTTCTTATCAACTTGTTGCATTTGGAGTTACTTGCATGTAACTCCTCCCCCCACATGGCACACACATCCTTCTCACTTGTAAAAAGATTAGTGACACTTGGCACATATGTTAAAGCTTGCACATGTAACTCTTTATTCCCTCTAGCTCTATTTATTAAGTTATTCTCTTTTATTCTTCATGTTGTACAATTTTGATCTTGCTCTTGCTCTTGCATCCCTATGATGCTCTTTTGGCTTGATGCCATTCTCTCTCTCTTAGCTTCTTGTTATGTAATTACAGATTATTGTGCAAAGTTTTAAATACTAATGTGGGGTTTTTCTCCGTTCGATGGTTTCTCCACTTGTCAAATCTCTTGTCTTGGATTTGTAGTTTGCTCACTCTGTCAAGGTAACATTGTTTATTTAAGCACTTGTATTGTTTGTTTTCAACATTCGATTTTGATCTTTGGCAATATATTTTCATGACATGGTCGTTCTTGTTCCAAATAGCTTGATGCCCCCATACGAATCTTTCGTAGAGGCTTTACACTTGATGGCTGAAAGCCAGAGCCTGACATTTGATCAAGTTAGTTCCTATGTGATGCAGAACTAATGCAGACAGACACAAGGAAATGAGTCCAATGCTAGACAAGCAAAGAGTGCACTTGCTATTCAATCAAATGGGAAGTGGAAACATATCCCTGTTGATTCATCTTCAAAGTATTAGGGGAAGTGATTTTATCGTTATAAGGTTGGGCATCTCAAAAAGAATTGCCAAAAGCGAAAATATGCACTTTCCCAACAAAGCAATCAGGTGGCAAATGTGACAACAGTTAAAAGATGGGATTCTGAGGAAGAGTATGCCCTTGTGACATATACTCAAACATTAGTGCTACCAATTGTCGGTTCATTGATTCTAGTGCATCCTGACATTTTACACGTAAAAACAAGTCAAATTTACTACAAGTACAAACTTTTTTGATTGAGTTTCATTAGTTCATGGTCAATCATATGCAGTAGAGGGGATTGAAAACATTTTCATAGCATTGAATAATGCTAGAAAAATCAAAGTAAAGAATGTTAGGTATGTTCTTAGCATGAATAAAACTATCTAGTATGTTAGACAATTAACAGAAAATCCCAACATTGTACATTTCTATAAAAAATAGAGTATTGTGTCTGATATAAAATAGAAGAAAGTAAATGCCACAGGTATTGGGCAAGGTGGCTTGGATAGGTTTGTTGACCCTACTACAATCAATGTAAATGCACGTGTGGAAGTAGACTCCACCATACAAGATGTGTTGGAGGATGAAATTCCTCATAGGCTTGTTGACCATGCTCCAATCAACTTGTATGCACTAGTTGTGGAGGGAATATCCACTATAAAAGATGTGCAAAGGGATGCAATTCCTCAATCTCAGTCAAATGCACCGGTAGTTATGTACAAGGATGATATGCTTCAATCAAAGGCATTGGCTCAAAGGACCACAAACAAGGTTGTTACTTTAGCAAAGCATAGTCTTTTTGCTTTCACTTCTAACCTTTGTATGGTGCCTGAACTGTTGATTACACAACCCATTAGCTGCAAATGGGTGGACAGAATTGGTACCTTGGACAAGTACACGGCTCATCTTGTTATAAAAAGATTTTCACAACAGGAGAGAATAGATAAGGAGATGGTTTCTTCTACTGCAAAGTTTGGTTTTTACTCCCACTGCTACTACTAAGTAGTTGGTCTATATCCCACTACAAAGATGGTCACATTTGGGTTGCTTCTCTCCGAAGATATGGACAAGGTCTACATGGTGTTCCCTGAAGATTTTTGGGTACCTCGTCGCGATCATTTGGTTTGCAAGTTGATTAAGTCCCTATATGGACTTAAGCAGGCTCCCCAACCCTAGTAAACTTTATTTAATCAACATCTCTAGGGTTTTGGGTTCAGAACTATGGAGGTAGAGGTGGAGGTGGCGCTGAAGTTATAAACCAATGATGATTCATCACCAGTCAATGAATCACCTAATAAAGAATTGATGGACAGCGTGATACATCTTACATCCACACAACTAGATCTTTGTTTTGTTGTTGGCTATCCTTTACGGTTTTTTCTACACCAAAACCCCTACATTGGACAGCAGCAAAATGTCGAAGGACTACAAATTTCATGTTGATATCTAAAGATCAACCTGTAAATGTAATGACTAAACTATTTGGTCCCACTTTGTTTGTAAAATTTCGCGACAAACTTGGAGTAGTCTTGGGTTTAGTCATTAAGGGAAGGTGTTAAAGTTATTTAGTTGTTAGTTAGTCATTATCTAATGGTTTGTTAATGGTTGGTTATCAACCTTCCTAACTATTGTAACTTCCTTTTGCATTCTAAAAGAAGGATGCACATGCACTTAAATGTGTGTCTTATAGTTTTCTCTTCATTCTTTCAACATTCATATTTGCTAACATCAATTAGAATTTCTTTAGCCCTTGTAACAACTTTAAACTTGCATGTTCATCAACTAGATGTGAAGACAACATTTCTAAATGACAAGTTGGATGAAGAATTATGTACGCAATAATGGAAAAGGTATGTCCAAAATCACAGGAAGAAGAAAGAACATAAGTTGCAAAAGCCTTTGTATGAGCCCAAGTCGCTGATCTTGGTATTAGTGTGGGTATGAGTACAAGGTTCAGGTATGCCGATACGACATATTTTTTTGCTTTGGGTATGGCTTGGGTATGACCATACAAAAAGATATTAAAAAAATTAAAAACATAACCAAATAAAAAAAAAATTAACCACACAATATGCATAAGGGTAAACAAAATAAGTTAAATAATCACAAGACAATTGAAAACACTACTACTAATTCAATATCAAATATCATTATATAAATCCAAATAGATTAATAGACTAATGGTCAGTGATCAAACTTAGAAAAAGAAGATAGTGCGAAGGCATACTCAAAAATCAAAATAACTCAACATATTCAGCATATTGCAAAAGAAGGTGAGAGAAAATGTGCAATAAGAGATAAGTATGTAATGAGAGGTAAGTGTGTTGTTGTTGTTGTTGTTGTTGTTTGCTTTTGACAAAATGAATGTGAGAGTGCCTTTTATGGTTTTCCCATACTTTTTCAACAAGGTTACGAGATACGACACCCCTACTGCAAGGGCACACATATCTGCATCCCAAATACAAATACGGGTATGGCGTGTCTTAGATATGGCATGGATACCATACTCGGTAGTATCTAGATATAGGACCATAACTGGGTCATATCTGATATGGTCAGATACGCTATGCAGGGCATTTGTACCCATATCTAATTTTTTTTTTTTTAAATTGAGAAAAAACCCTTCAAAATACTAAAAAGATAAATTAAAAACTACATACGACCCTCTAAAATGCATTTGAGCAAACAATAACCAAAGACGTGGAGGTGAATGAGTGTTGATTCATTATTTTCCTTCAAAATTGCACATCAGCTCTGCCCAATCTGCTATGATTTCATTTCATTTGTTTCCTTTGGGCCTGCCCTACATGTTTTCTTTCATTTCATCTATTTTCCTTTGGCCTGTGCAACTTGCAAAAAAAAATCCATGGAATACCCAACTTCCTACCTTTCCAATGGGCTAGGAGTGTGTAATTCACATGCATTCTATGACGTTGTGAATGGAAGAAAAAATAAGTCTTATAATGTGTATATAACGTATAAAATTTTAGATATAATGTATATAAATGTTGTATGTAACCATACCCATATCAAGGGGTCCTAAAAATTAGCCATATTTGTATCTGAGCAACTCTGATTTTAAGTGTTTTTGAAAGTTTGAGTGGACTTTTTCTTAAAGTTAAAGCAAAAAAATAAGTGGGATACTCTAGATATACCTAACCATACACAGCTATGTAAAGATGAACCCAGGTAGGAGCAAAGCATATCGGGACTGGGACCGATACCAGTAGGCATCGTTTCAAGAATGCTCCCTCTACATACAAGTACCCGGCTTCTTGAGCATGGGCTAAAGCAGTCTTCCAAAGCATGGTACCAAAGGATTGACAGTTACATACTCCAAGGGTTTCAAGCAATTTGAAGTTGATAGGAATGTCTAAATCAAGTATGTTGATAGGTTTAGCTTGATACTACACTTTATGTTGATGATGTCATTCTTTTATGCAAGGATGTACCATTTGTAGAACACGAATCCAAAGAGGGTTAGTTCATTGTAAGTGAATAAAACTTCAAAACAATTGTATGAACATGACACTCTAAGCCTATCCACTAGGATTGAACAACATCAAACAAGAGGTGAATCAAGTAGAAAGCAAACAAATGTGTTATGCCTTCCTTAGAGACTCTTTTGCTTGCTAGTTCGAAGAGGCTTGTGCTCGGCTTGTAGACTAGAGGTTTTTGGCAATGTCAACTCCATGTGTGGGCAACATTTGCCCTTGCCTACTTGGTGTTTTGATCGGCAAGGTTGAAGAATTGTTAAGTGATGGCCTTAAGATTTAGCAAAGTTTCGCTACATTGGTTGGTCATTGTGAAAGAGTGTGAAAAGCCTTTTATTTATAGAGTTAGCAAATGATTGTGGACCTTCCATTTTGAGATGAAGATCAAGGGTCCAAGATTTGTCCTCCATTCTCATATATGAGAGAGATGGTATGTAGAAGAAAAAAGATGGAGTATGTCATAGAAATGTAAGAGATTCAAATCATGAGACCTCTTTGAGTGTGTAAGAGGAAGAGTGTGAAAGAAGGGTCTAAGAGCTTGTAAGAGCTCTTACTTGCACACTTGTTATGATGATCTCACCTTGGGTGAGGCAATAATTCAATTTGTGCATTTAGAATATAGATAATTTCAAATCCATTGAATTTTCCTTTAGAAAAAAATGAGACTGCTTAAGTAGGATTAATCAATAATTAGAAGAATAGTGGCCTTTTGCAATGTTCTTTTGCCAATCAAATATTCATTTAATTGCCCTGTAATAACATTTACGAAGGACCGATTTGATTTGCAATGTTGATATCGAATTAAATGTTGTGATACGATGCATTGCCCCAATCAAGGATGTGTCATTGCAATTTTGGATTAAATTAGTAATTGTGCAAATAATTGGCTTAATTGATAATTTCCGACTAGATTTGTGTGTTATTGCGGAAAGTCATTCCAATTGCAATTTCGACATGGAAGTGATAAAAATAAAGTGTCTACATTTTGCCCATGTTTGACAAGGCGTTGCGAGAAACAAAGTAACGTCTTTTCAAAGAATTAAAAAAGTCGTTAAGAAGTTGAAAAATTAGACGAATAAATAATTATTGACCCATAATGCCCCCTTGAAAAAGTATGCAGGGATGAAAGACATAGATGGGCTCTCGAAAAAGAAAGGAAGAAGCAAGAAGATGAGAGAAATTAACCCATAAAGGAGATTAATCCAAATGAGCTAATGCTTACACGCTTTGATTTCCAATGTTGGAGAATAATAAAGTTGAATTGGCCCCAAGGCGGGGGGGAGTGGGAAGGATGCATCCCAAAACAAGCAACACACTTTGACTTGCCCCAAACAAAGCGAACTCTACGGCCTTGGAATTAGAAGGATTGAATAATTGAATTACTCCAAAGAGGAGAGAATAATTGGCTAATGATTTGCCCCAACAAAGCAGATTTAATCGTTGATTGGTCTAAATGGTTTGCCCCAGTAGGGCAGATTTGATCGTTGATCGGTCTAAATGGTCTGCCCTTGTAGGGTAGATTTTCATTTTGACAAATTGATTGATTGGCAAGCATAGCTCAAGGATGTAACATGTTACACAAATTAAATATGAGCGGGCGCAAATGCAAGTGCGATGGTATAGTGACTGTTCAAAGAATGAAAAAGCCACAAAAATCCAAGCACATGAGAATGCACAAAGTGATGATAAAGATGATTGGAAGAACACAATAATGATTAAATAATAATGAGATAATAGTGGCCGAACTGACCCTAGATACATCATGTATCGAAGCGCTACCTACATTGTCCAAATGATCCTCAAGCCAATGTAGTTCCCCAAAAAAAGAGAGAAAAAATGGAATGAGGAAATGATTGGGTTTTTGTATACAATCATTTGTAGATGTATCATGGGTAGCATATGGATTAGCCATGTGGTTCAATTGATTATGTTATGAATAGACAAGGAGATTTTTACTGCGACATTGTCTGTTAGACGTCCAGAACTTGATTTTTTATTTTACATTTGACATTATGCACCACAATTATATAGAAATCATGATAACAATGGATGCCATAAACGTACAAAATTTGATTTAAATGCAAACGTAAACAACATAAGATCAAGATATTAAGAATCAAGACCGAAGTGTAAAACATAATGCAATAAACCAAGTTTAGGTTAGATAGAAATATCTATAACTCAAGGTCAGGAAATAACAGATCCAAACTTAAGTGTAAAGTATAACACACTAAACCCAAGGCAACCGAAAAACATAAAAATAAAAACATACTAACAAGCAAGCAAGCAAACATACACAAATAAACTTGAAAATAAAAGCAATAGAAAGCATCATGTTGTTTAACCAAGTCAAAATCCATGTGTGAAGGTTCTATAATATTGATAATTGGATGGTGCTCCCAAACAAGGATACATGCAAAGGACGAACGCATCTCCAAGTGGCTGAAATGATTGGAACCAATAATGACTCTGCCTCAATAGAATGGATTTGGGAAGGGCACATCCCAATGGTTGTTAAAATGAATGGCTCAATGATAATCAAGGATAACGACTAGATTTAGGACAAGACAAATGTTTTTGAAGCTTTATATCTCACGTGGAGATTTGAAGCCTTTTTTTTTATTTTTAGGATTTTTTTGAATGTTTTGAAATGTTTTTGGGTTTTTATCATCTCAACTCAATAGAGGATTACAAGATACAGAAGGTTTCAACTCGCAAAGTGGCGAGAGCGTGGCTTAGAATGCTCGCAAAACAACGAGAGCGTGACTTAGAATACTCGCAAAACGACGAGAGTGTGATTTAGAATGCTCGCAAAATAGCAAGTGTAGCTTAAATAGCTCACAAAATGGCAAGAGCGTAGCATTAAGGGTGGCTGAGCTGACCTCAGAAACTGAGCACTGTCTACATAGTCCGAATGGACCTCAAGCCGTTCAACCTACAATGAGAGATACTACTAATCAACAACATGTTGAGGTAGGAAAATAGCAAGGCGGGTCTAATGGCATAGGATTAACTCACAAAACGGTGAGAGCATGGAATAAGGGTGGCTGAGTTGACCTCAGAAACTGAGCGTAGCCTACATAGTCCAAATGGACCTCAAGCCACTGTAGTTTAACCTATAGTGAGAGATACTACTAATCAACAACAGGTTGACGTAAGAAAATGGCAAAGTGGGCTTAATGGCATAAGATTAACTTGCAAAACGGTGACAACTTGGAATAAGAGTGGCCGAGCTAACCTCAAAAATTGAGCGCTACCTACATAGTCCGAATGGACCTCAAGCCGCTATAGTTCAACCTAAGTAAGAGATACTACTAATCAACAATAAGTTGAGATAGGAAACTGGCAAAGCGGGATTAATGGCATAGGATTAACTCATAAAACGGTGAGAGCATGGAATAAGGGTGGTCGAGTTGACCTTAGAAACTGAGTGCTGCCTACATAGTCCGAATGGACCTCAAGCCATCGTAGTTCAACCTACAGTGAGAGATATTACTAATCAACAACATACTGAGGTAGGAAAATGGCAACACGAGATTAACTCGCAAAACGACAAGAGCGTGGAATAAGGGTGGTCGAGCGAACCTCATAAACTAACTGCTACCTACATAGTCCGAATGGACCTCAAGCCACTATAGTTCAACCTATAGTGAGAGATACTACTAATCAATAGCAGGTTGAAGTAGAAAAAAAGCATAACGAGATTAATGGCATAGAATTAACTCACAAAAAAGCGAAAACGTAGAATAAGCATGGTCAAACTGACCTCAAAAACTGAGCCCTACCTGCATAGTCCAAATGGACCTCAAGCCATTGTAGTTCAACCTACAGTGAGAGATAATAATGAATAAAGGACGAATGGATAATAATAAGGGAAAGGAGTAGGAGTTTCCAAGGACCATATCACGTGAGAACCAAATGTGTCCAGTTGTCAAAGTGTCATGGGGATAATATGTCAAAAGACTTCCCAAACAAGTCTCAATATACCTTCTACTTTCGTAACAAAGTCAAGACAAGAAGATTAATGGTCACAATAAAATGGGTTGGGCTTAAATAGGATTCAATGGCCAAAATGGCTAGAATGGAATGGAATACCCTTCAATGCAAATGAGGCTGCCCCCAAGTGTCAAGGTACTTGCAGACAACAAATTATTTACGAATGACGCCATAAACCTAGTTTTCATTATGGTACTTGTCCAAGGCATCACAAACATGGTTTCAGCGTTGAACAAATTATTTCTCTTTTGATTGTTTTGTATTTTTAATCGATTTTTTTTATTTTTTAGAATCTCTACGCAATGGAGGATTACAAGATGCATAATGTTGACCCTTTCAATGTCTAGCCTATACCTATTCGGAATAGTTACGTTGCTTGAATGTTGTTGCGGATGTGAACTACGGTGTTGTTGTGATCTTCGTTGGTTGTTGATCCTGCTTCCTCCAAACCTCTAGACATGATGTCTTCGTAGCCTCTAGAAAAAAGAGTGTCGCCAAGAAGGGTAAAAAAGGATAGGTAATGGAATAAGGATTTGATTAGATAATGGAATATAGGTCTTGAATGAATAATAGGATCAAAATAGAATGTATAATTGTTGGGGGACAAATGAAGATTAGGATTTTCAGTCACACATTGTTGTTGATTCCGAATTTGACATAATTTTGGTTGTGGCGGGGCCAAAGACCTCTAAAAATTCTCTCAATAGGACCACAAGGTTTTTCTATTGTTTAGGCCTGAGAGATGTTGCAATAAATTGTGGATTATCGGTTGTGTTGATATTAGCTTCAATAGTGGCTTCATCAAGCAATGAGGAACTAATTGGCTCAGCTATTGGTGCCTCAAAGAGGTTTTCACCAACAAAGTCTTATCGATTGCTCTGATTTGGATTGTCCAATAACGCCTTGAATAAGGTTTCACTAAGCGATGTTGATAATTCATTTTAATTGTCCCTTAGCACCTTAAGCAAGGTTTCTCTAAAGGATTTTGATTTTTTATTCTGATTATCGTTTAGCGCCTCAAACAAGGTTTCACTAAAAGATGTTGAGTTTAGACTTTGATTGTCCCCTAGCACCACAAACAAGGTTTCACTAGGAGATTGTTCTTCTGCTTGAATGTTGTCTTGGTTCCCTAGAAATTCTGCCACTGAGATGTCGCCATAGAATAACTTCAATAATGTGTGATTCTCTCGGTCCCAATCGACGGTTGTGGGAGGTGGTAGGTACATCAATATAATGGCTAGGGCAATTGGTTTGAAAAAAAGGGGTAATATTAATGAGAGGATAAAACGCTGTGAAATCCTTGTAAAGGCTACTAGAAAAACTTGCATCGATGTTGAAGGAAACTTCCTCCAAAACCATGGAAGAATCACCAATCCTTTCAATTAAATCTACCAAAAGTGTGTAGCCGACGTTGTAACATCTACTAAGATAAGTTGATTCTGCAATCGATTCTGACTCAAGTGGATCTGGTAAAAGTGAATAGCCAATGTCATAATATCCACTAATATATTCTAATTTTGAAGTTGATTTTAACTCAAGGGGATCTAAATCCAATGTTGAGATTGACATTGATTTTGCTTCTGATGATAAATCTGATATTGGTTCTAGAATGGAACCCAATTTTGATATTGGTTCTGAGAGAGACCTTGATTCTGATGTTGATGCTAATAATAATGTTGGTTCTAAAATGGAACCTGCTTCTGATGTAAATGTAGCCACAAAGAGGGTCTGTTGGATTGCATTGTTCACAAGTACCTTGTTCATCTTTCACTTGAAAATGAAGGATTTCGGACGAAAAAAATTTCTAAAATGAGGAATGTTTGGCAATGGACGAATAATGCGTTGTTGCTCAATAATAATGGGCTCTTCAAAGATGGCTCATCAAATATGGGCCCTATATCAAATAGAGGTCCTTTGCCAAATACAGGTGGACCAACAATGGTTTGGGTCTAGTCAAATATGGGTGATTCAACAAAAATGTCGACAATGGGTTGATTATCTTGATCTTGTTTTGGAAGTGGCTGTATATGATCATGCTTGGGAAGGAGATCATGACATATCCCGATCGAGTAGTTAACAAACTTGGACACACTTGGTTCTTTAATAGATAATGGCCCTTGGAGGGGCAACGGCATAATAGGTTTGGACTATTGGCTTTGTTGTGATTGTAAGACCGGATTGGCTTGAGGACTACTATACGAAATGTCAAAAGTAGATGCAAAGTGCACTAGTTGATGGCAAAGTTGGGTGAGTTGATCTATCGCATTTTGATGTATGGATGGCCATGCTAGAACAAGTTTACGATCATGAGACACCATGACTCGAATTAACCTTAGACGAATGCCCCCGAGCAAGGATACATGCAAGGGGAATATATTGGAATGAATTGGCCTCAAAGAGGGCAGATTGGCTTAAACAGAATAAGCCCAAACAGGGTGGCCTGGCTTAATTATAATGGATCCAACGAGGGCGGTCTTGGTCTTTATTAGAATGGGGGCCCAAAGAGGGCAGACTTGATCCAATGTAATTAGCTTGGCTTGGCCTAGTCCCAAATAGGGCAGATTGACGTAGATTGAATGGCCCCAAGTAGGGCGAAATAAACTAGATGGGAATTGCCCCAAACAGGGTAGAATAGTCTGGATTGGAATTTCCCCAAACAAGGTTGATTAGCTTATAGATTGGAATGGGCCCAAAGAGGGCAAATTGGTTCAATGTAATTGGCTTGGCTTGACTTGGCCCCAAACAAGGCAGATTGGACTGGTATGATTCAAATGAAAGAAATAATGGATGACATGACTTTGTCATTCCCAACCGACAGGTGCAGGAGATTGAATGAAAAGACAATTGGTTTGGATTAGCAAGCAGTTGATTCAAGGTAATAGGATTCGATCGAAATGGCCCGATTTAACGCTGTTCCAATTGTTTGGTTTTGAAGTTGATTTTGGTCAAAGTTGACCTAATTTAGAATTAGAATTAGAATGTAGTTCAAGACGAACCTAATCGGATTGGAATGCGGTTCAAGACAACCCTGATTTGGTGTTGATTGGCTTGGTACATGGTTCAAGACAAACCTGGTTTGGCTTGGATTGGCTTGGTACATGGTTCAAGACGACCCTGATTTTGTTTGGATTGGACCTTTGACATTTGACTTTGGGATGGGACCTAGAATTGAAATTCAGATTTGGTTTGAAACAAAACAAACAATATAACAACAAAGGTTTGGACAAAAACTTGGACCTTGGTTTTCAATTGATTTGAATTTGGAAATTGGAATTGGAATTAGGACTAGGTTTGGAATAAAACAGACAACATAACAGCATGGTTTAGACAAGAATTTGGACTTTAGTCTTGAATTGATTTGAAAGTGGAATTTGAATTGTATCACACGAATAACGTAACAAAACAATTGGTCAACATAACGTTAGGATGAGATAAAGATGGCCCAAAACTTGGGCATAATTACGCGTCATCTTGTAGGTGTGGTATAACAATGTTTAGACTTGGTATTTGGACTTTGTTTTGGACACACAGTAGGTTTTGACACAACATCCAAACAAACAACCATCTAGGTATACAATCTTATCTTAGTGGTAGATCGGGAGTGCATCACAATCATTGAGCCTTCAATATACTCGCTTTGAAAGGAGAAATTTAAGATTCATTTTAATAAAATTATTTAAATGTAGATGAAAGACCCACCATCTCTTAAAGTTTGTACGTGCAAGGCAATCCTCAGGGGCTATTACCTTTGCACCTCTACATCAGTGAAGATTTTGCAGCCAATAGGTCTTAGTCTAAATTTTTCATTGACTTTCTAGATGGTCCCTGAAGGGCACAAAATCCATTGAAGAAGAGATCCAGGCATCGAGTTGTTCATAGGGGGATACGTTCCCTATCAAAAAGACCATGGATTCCTCGATGGTGATGTCTAATGGCTTAGTTTCGGAGTTAACCCATTGCTTTCACAAAACCCTTTATGGGGAATTCTGCCAGACTTTAACGACACCTGCCAACAATTTATATCCTTCATCGGATGTACGGCGCTGGTACGAATGTTAGGGGATGAAATCCCAATCCCTGCACCCTAAAGACCTATGAGAAGGTAATGACACCTCAATTGCATAGCCTAAAAGAAAAACAAAGGGCATTGTCATTCTAATTCGCAGGAATCCCACTAAGGATAAGCGAAGAGCATACTTGGAAAATCTCTCAGGATGAAGACAAATGGTTAACTTCATGTTTTTAAGTCACCCAAACAAGGTGAGAGCATACGCATGAAGGAACCACACAAACACACACAAGCAATAAGCAAAACTAGACAAGTGTAAGAAAGGAAATGCCCTGAAAGTAAAGCAAATTTTAAACCCAAATTGAAATTGTGTGTTCATTTTAAGCCCAAATAGAAGTGTTTTGAAAAGGAATATCCTTTGTTTTTTAATCTAAAATCCACTCTTTTGATCAAGGCCCTGCAACAAAAGTGGTTAGAAGTTTTCAAAGTGTTTTTTTATTAACAAGGGAAGTTGAAAATAGCTTTGTTCAATTCTCGGATTTTTTCCTACACAGGAGGAAACTGGTGTTTGTCAAAGCGAAACTATTGATTCCTGCAGACACAGAGCAATTACAAGAAACCGGTGAAACCGCCGATTAGCAGGGCGAAACCGCCAATTAGCAAAAAACACAGAGAAAGGGCAAACCGCCGAAATGCAAGGCGAAACCACCGAAAAGCTAGAATAGAGATAGAAAAGTTACCAGACGCAAAATCACCAATTTCAAGTGCATTTTCCCTGAATAGCAGGTTGAAACCGTCGATTTCCTGAGCAAAACTGTCGATTTTGAGGGTAAAACCGGCGTTTAACAAGACAAAACCACCAATTTCACCTAGGATGGAAATTAGCAAGTTTTTGAGAAAAATGAAATGAATTAAGCTAATTACTAGGTTAATTCCTGCAATCAGAACAATGAAGAGGGTCTAGAAGAGTTTGTGAGGTGCGTAGGGTCCCACCAAACATACCATTATGTAGAACATGACACTCTAAGCCTATCTACTAGGATTGAGCAAAATCAAACAAGAGGTGAATCAAGCAAAAAACAAACAAACATGTTATACCTTCCCTGGAGACTCCTGTGCTTGTCGGTTCAAAGAGGCTCGTGCTCGACTTGTAGATTAGAGGTCTTTGGCAATGTCAACTCTATGCATGAGCAGCATTTCCCCTCGCCTGCTTGGTGTTTTGATTGGCAAGGTTGAAGAATTGTTGAGTGGTGGCCTTAAGATTTGGCAGAGCTTCACTGAATTGATTGGTCATTGTGGAAGAGTGTGAAGACCATTTCATTTATAGAGTCAACAAATGATTGTGGACCATCCATCTTGAGATGAAGATCAAGGGTCTAACATTAGTCCTCCATTCTCATAAATGAGAGAGATGGAATGTAGAAGAAAAGGATCAAGTATGTTATAAAAATATAAGAGATTCAAATGATGACCCCTCTTTGAATGTGTAAAAGGGTGTAAAAGGAAGAGTGTGTAAGAGGCGTGTAAGAGCTTGTAAGAGCTCTTACTTGCACACTTAGTATGATGATGTCACCTTGGGTGAGACAATAATTCAATTTGTGCATTCAGAAAATAGATAATTCCAAATCCATGGAATTTTTCATTAATAAAAGATTAGACTGGTTCAATAAGATTAATCAATAATTAGAAGAACAGTGGCCTTTTACAATGTTCTTTTGTCAATCAAATATTCATTTAGTTGTCCTGTAATAACACTTGCAAAGGACCAATTTAATTCGGGATGCTAATGTCAAATTAAATGTTGTGATACGATGCATTGCCCCAATTAAGGATGTGTCATTACAATTTTGGATTAAATTAGTAATTGTGCGAATAATTGACTTAATTGAGGATTTCCAACTAGATTTGTGCGTTATTGCAAAAAGTCATTCCAATTGCAATTTCAACATGGAAGTGATGAAAATGAAGTGTCTACCCCATTTGATGCAAATCTAGGATTGGGGGTCCAAAGAAGGAAATCCTTGTCCTAGTAGCCTAAATAAGTTTCACCATTGATATTTACCCAAAAGTAATTTGTTCCAACCCTTTTGGAGACCATTTGCACGATATTTTATAACATGTCATTAACGAGAATTTTTAACTAGGAAACATGAACATTGCTTGAAATGAGAGGAGAGATATGGGTATGAGTACTCGAAACAAATCTCACGATATATTCAAGAAGATGTTTCAAATTTACTTGAAATGAGAGGAGAGATATGGAGTATGAATACTCGAAACAAATCTCACAATATATTCAAGAAGATATCCAATCCTATATGGAGCCCAACTGGAACGGAAATTGGTTTTGAACTTTTGCCATTAAAAATGGAGTTTTCTTTTTTTTTTTTTTCCTTTTATGGCCTTTACAAAGGCATACAATGGATTTCAAAAATTCAAATACTCTAGAATCGATGTCTATCCTCTTGAAGCAACATTCTCATGGCTATAACATTTAAAATTGAACCTACAACATGTTCAGAAATTCCTTCTGTGGACAACTACAACAAAAATTGGATTTAGGAATTTTGTCAAACAATTAGGCTTTTTTCAACCATCAAATTCACACATACAGCCAAAAGATTTCCATACTGTTTTGAATGTTCTTACACCTGCTCAAAAACCCATGTCAAATCTATTTTTGGTTTGTGTTGAGAGTTTCCCAATTGTTACATTGTTCACAGAAGCCCAAATGCCCCTCTTTATCCCTCTATTTTGACCTTTGCCTTAAAAATTCATACTGAAGTTCCAAAAATGACTTATCCCCCTGGTTTCCAGGCATAATGGCCTTTCTTTGGACTCACTAATTGACTGCTTTCACTAGCAAACAAGAAAAGTCCTTTTTGGCTTCTTTCCAAGCATTTTAGGAAGATTTTCTTGTGTTGAAAACTCACAACCTATACCTT
This sequence comes from Torreya grandis, assembly GCA_037957365.1. Classification (NCBI taxonomy): domain Eukaryota; kingdom Viridiplantae; phylum Streptophyta; class Pinopsida; order Cupressales; family Taxaceae; genus Torreya; species Torreya grandis. The sequence goes on from JARHVA010000897.1 coordinate 2,566,694, forward strand.
CTTTGCCCAAATGCCACTTGCAACACCATGTTCATGAAAAACCAACAAAATCTGTATAATTAGTTTTCCCTGAGATTGGCTCGAGGATTTCCAACCTTCACCATGTTTCAAAATGCCTTTACAAGGCTTGATTGCTGTTTTGATAGGAAGACGGGTTTTTTGACAGATTCCGAGTTTCAAGAGGTTAGTGACACCCAACCTAACATGACTGAACTCACTTTCTGGCTTGAAATGTCCCCCAAGCTTCCCGCTTTTATTTAGATATGTTTCCCATAGGCACAAAGACGGGTCCAAAGCAACACATGAAGCTGGGATCATGAGGTTTGAAGATGGGTACACTATCTCTAAGAAAAACCCACTTCAAAACAATCTTCAGATACTTCTGAAGTGGTCCCGAGTGCTCTAACCTTGACTTGTCTAAAATAGCACATGAAGAAGGAAAACAAGTTATCGAGGCCTGGTAGCCCATGTCACCGAGATCAACCGACTTAGAATGGTTGTCGGAAGGTACCATGCCCTTGAGAACTCAACCAAATGCCCAATAAACCTTCCCACACAAGGTTCACTGTTCTATGGGTTTCATTGATGAAAAATGCCCCGCTCATGAATAAACACAAAGATTAACCCATGTTGATCCCCTGCAACTTGAAATCTGAGCTACAAACTAAGATTGAAAGCAAAAAAATATTTTTGGTTGATGCAAGATTGCACTAGCCCCAGGATTTTCCTGCATCGCTATTGTTGAATCAGTTTAAGGCAGGATCAGCTGCTGAAATTGACATGACAGATTATGGAGAAATCCATTGCTGTTTGGGCTTTTAAGTGCACAAAGAAATAGGCAGAAAAAGCCTATTCACTTGAATCAAAGTAGGTATTTAAACAACATATTTGCTAGATGTCGAATGAGTGATTGTAAGCATGTTGCCACTTCTTTGGAGGTGGGTGTTTACATAGACACGTCTCAATTTGCTGGTGAAGAAATTGAAGCAATGTCAAAGGTTTCATATCAAAATGTTGTCGGTAGCTTTATGTATTCAGTGATTTGTGCACAGATATTGCACATACTGTGGGGCCAGTAATTCAATTCTCTTGTAACCCGATAATGCAGCACTGGACCACGGTAAAACAGATTTTTAGCTATTTGAAAGGTACAGTAAACCTTTGTAACACTTTCAATAGGAGTGCCAGGAATGCACTAGAGTTGATAAGGTGGGCTTCTGTGATGCTGCCTGGGCTGGTGATGTGGAATAAAGAATGTCCACATTTGGTGATACTTATTTTTCATGCATGCAGTGAGGCTAGTGTCGTGAGAAAGTCAAAAACAGCCAACTATTTCAGTCTAGTGCTGAAACAGAGTGCATGGTATGTTATGCATGCAAATAATTGACTTAAAGAAAGGGTTGATAAAGGATCTTGGTACCCAACAGAAATAGGTCCCAGCCCTTAGATGTGACAATCAGAGTTGTCTGGATTCGATCAAGAATCCTAGAGTCCATGCTGGAATTAAACACAATGAGGTACATTATCATTTTTCCAGAGAATAGGCTGAGAAGAAGGTACTGCAGATAGAGTTCTGTGAAGCTGGTCATGCGGTAGCAGATGCATGGATGAAGGCATTATTTGGATGATTCTGATATGAACACAGGGACATAGCCAGCAAAAAATACTTGCCTATGTGGGAGTGTTGAAGATGGCTGTCAAAATACTTTCAGATTATCTGCTTCATATATTGTTGGAGTATCCCAATTGTCAAGTGTAGTGCTGTTGAGCTGCATGGATCTACTCCGATTCACATTCTGTTTGCCCATTGCTTTCTGAAATATATATATTTGCAGCTAAAAATTAGGGCAGACTGTTGTTTTTGGGTTCATTACATATGATCTCTGTATACCCTGTTTTTTCATATATTTGTGCAGGTACAAATTAGAACACACTCCTGTAGCATATAATTAATCTGGTATGTTGTCCGTGTTCTCATAAATAGTCGTAATACTCTTCATTAGCTGTTGAGTACTCCAAGTTTCACTTTACTCTCCTTGAGAACGAGCAGAGTCAATCTAGGCCAAGTTTCTAACCAAGTGCCAAATCAATGTTACTGTTCACGTTGTGCTGTTGTTTCAAAGTTCAAGTTGCATGACAATGATTCATAGATCTCACAGTAAACATATTAACATGCACCCAATCCACAAATACCTTTATATCGATATGCACATTCCATTACAATGATGTGATGTATTCCTATTTAATACGTGATTTTATGTTTATGCTTAGTGGACCGAATGGATTTAGCATGGAATGAGAAATATCCTTCTTAATCTCTGAAACTTTTGATATTTTTCGACCTTTTATTTGTCGAGTTTTTCTTAAGAATTATGATCCAAAAGCTTTTATTTTCAAAAAAAACATGGACTGCAGACGGCAGAAGCTTAAAGTCTATAACAGGTATGTGGCTTTTCCCAGTCGCTAGTAAACGCTACATCACGTGACTTTGTTCTCATACTAAGCCGTAATGACTTTTTTTTAGTTCTCTATTTTTTCACATTTCCCATTTTACATTATGTGTCAGTGTGAGTACTTATCCATCGACTCCTCTGATAAAGAACTATTTATTTTTCTTTTTTCTGACAACTTTTACAAAGAAAGTCACTCGACATCTTAAATCTACAAATAACATCATAAGCATCGCTGTTGAAGACAGTTGTAATGACTATTTTTTCTATTCTCTACGTCTGGCATTTTACATAGGTAGTTTATATGTCGACAATTTGACAAAGCTTGTGGTAAATCTATATAAGCCTGCGCTAATGGGAATGTTTATCCATTGACATATTTCTTTTCTTTTTAAGGCAACTTCTTCAAATAAAATCACTAGACATCTTAAATTATAGCATTTAACAGCATAAGCGTCATGGCTCATCCATTCAAGACAGCTATTTGTGGGCATAAAATTACTAAAAAGTCAACGTAATTAGCCATGAATTCCTGCAACAAATAATATCCATCATATTTGTCCCTAGATTCTAGCAACAAAAATAAACGTCAAATGTCAAACAGAAACAAAACAATTAGCTTAAATTCAATTGCTATAAATGCCTCGCTTACAATCAAAGAAGCTTTGTTTTTAAACAGACATAACCGGCATGAAAACGCTTATACTGCAAGCTAAACTCAGGTTATCCATTAAGATATTTCTTTCCTTTTTAAGGTAGCTTCTTCAAAGAAAATCACCGTACGTCTTGAATTCTAAAACTTAATATGATAAGCCTCAGCCATTCAAGACAGCTATTCCTAGGCATAAAATTATCCATAAATCCTAACAGCAAATATAACCATCAAATTTAGTCCTAAATTCAAGTAACAAAACTAAGCATCAAATCTCAAAAGCAAACCTATAGATAGCTAAGATTCCAATATCAATGTATCACGGCATATCCCTGGCATAAAAAGACGTTTTATATTTAAACATATCAAAATTGCATAAAAAAAACTTATTTCACGAGATAAACTTAATTTCGGACAATCACCCGAAGCGGCCGGTCTTCCAAGCTTGTCCGCGCTTTTGACTGTCCCCAATCCTCGAAATGCTTACAAAATCTTCCTCAGTAAACTGCGAATTATTATAAGCCATCAGCGCAGGGCCTTGCCATTCCTTTAACTGCTCGCACAACAAAGACTGCGTCCCATGAACCCTTCGATCCAGACAAAAGCACACTTTCGTGGCCCCTGCATCATCGGCATTCTGAATAATCTCCTTCAGAACAGTCGTGCCCTCCGGATAATTTGTCAAAACCTCTCTGATTCTACGCGTGAGGTCCACCTTTTGTCCGAAATCTTCTACCAGAAGGCTCGCCGCTGCCTGTTTTCCGAACCCCTCCATTTTATTAATAAATCAGTCCTTTATATTTGTCAGGGTTTAAACAAATTGTGCGCAATTGCCACAAGAATTTGGCATTTCTAAGGTCAAATTGGGCGCATTAAATGCCTGAATTGAGCATTTTTATTCCCGTGGTTTTAGAAATTTTTGATCCTCGCATGAAATCTAGGCTCTGGATATTACTGCATTGTCAAACCCTTCAACGGGGGTTCAGATCCCGGTAACAAGCGATCTTAACGGCCGACCAGGTTTTACGTTCTTGTGATATTATGTAATGTTTTATTTTGGGCGTTCTCTTCTGTAGCAGATAAGTCCATAACGTAAATGTGAATTTACGTCAGCGGAAGCTTACCATGCAAGGAAGGAATGAAAAATTTTAATAAGCGCCGACGAGATTAGATAGTTTAGAGGACTTACAATTGCATTAAATCTCTCTAATATCACATTTTTTTGATATAAGAATTATATTATTGTAAAAAAAAAATCTGTAATTTTTGAAGTATAGATTTTGATTAGAAAATTTGTAAGAAAAATATCTTCGAGAAAAATATATTTCCATATTTCGTATAAACAATATGATTTGTCTCTTCGGTAAAAAGAATAGTTGCTTTTAGTGGGGATCAAAATTGAACCCTCCTTCGTCTTTCTTTTTTTTTTTATGGGACCGTAGACATGGGTTGCAAGGGAGAACTCAATCACGCAGTCACGGGTAGTGGTTCTCCCCATAAACATTTTTCATCTTTGAGGCCTCAAACTTATGACCAAGGTAGCAATTGGTAGTGGTTGGGATGGCAACAACAGAGTTATTGGTGGAGATTGCAGAGGTGGTGAGGATGGTGGAGGTGGTGGTGTTGGTGTTGGGCACTTTGGGTGGTCTGCATCAACACAAGGGAAGTTCCCTCACTTGGCTTTTGTTATTTTTCCTATCATACTGGACAATTCTAAGGATAAAGATAAAGAAAAGGAAGAAAATAGTTGGGGTGATGTCCTTGATTCTATAGACCCTCCAACAAGTGGGCGTCAGGGAAGATGGGATGATAAACCTGAGGATCCCCCACTTCCTACTCCACCATCATTTATCATTGCTCCTACTACGTAGTTTGAACTGTGTTATGTGGCTCTGTTATATAGCTCTTTGGTTTCGTCACCTTTTTGGTTGAAAAGTACTTTGAATTTTTTTAAGATATTGATGTAATCTCTCGACCCCGTCGATGTCACTTTTAGATTGTGACTTCTTCCACTTACTTTTCTGTATGAATAGATTTTTTATGTTATTGATTTTTTAATATAATTTGAATAACTTTTCAATTTTAAAAAACACCTTTCTAAAGAAGGCCAAAAACAAGACGTCATGTTATTCTAAGGTGCATATTGGTAAGAGATTAATAGTTCTCAAGTATGGTCCAACAACTATCCTAATTAATGTGTCTACTATGATTCAATTTTACAACAATCGATCAATTTGTTGGTTGATAAGGGTGCTCATAATAATTTAATTTGATAACTGTCAACATGAATGTCGAGAGTGACAAATACAAATTATCTTCTTTCCCCATCATAATTATTAATTCAACCATAATTTTGCTCTTTGAAGTCCAACCTAAAAAAGGAAAAATTGTCATCTTCCTCTATATTTTTGGCAAGAAAAATATTTGTATTTTGTTGACATTTTGGTTCATAGAATTTACTATTACTAAGTTAATTATCTTTGGGTGCTACATTCTTGGAGCATTTAATATCATAGAAACTGGTAAAACTGTAGTTATAACTTGTATATCATGGTTTTGTCATGGTGTAACTTATAATCATATTATCAAATACAAATAAATGTTTTATATGTTTTTTAGGGTCATTGCAACACGGTTAATGTGAATCTAAATGGAATATCTTGTAGGGTATTCTCAACCAAAATCTTGTTATTTTATTGTTATGTTAGATGTATCATTTTGTATGGTAAAATGGTGTTTCTAAAAGGATTTATTTTGTTTTTCATAGTTGAAGGCTACAATTGAGACAGACAATACCTTGATGGTATGATTGTAACCAAGAAGGACAATGTCTTGTTAGTATTTATTGTTGAGAGAATACCCCTCAGAGTCAAGCCAAAAGAGTTATTAAGCATTCAAAGAGTTCAATTACTATTATATTATGACTTTTAATGTTTAAGCTATTTAATTGTAATACCCAAAATATTTGATTATTTATATAGAAGGACATGATCCCAATAATAATCCAAACTCTATCATAAATAATGAAAAACATTGTCATTTATTTTGTGAAAATATACACTTTAAAAGAATTATTTTCCAATCATACTTAATTTGATAGATTGTTTGAAGTAGGAATTAAGTTTGATGGTTGATCCTACTTGTTAAGGGAAAACTTTATGACAATTATCCAATAAAAAATTCATTGAAAATGTTAAATAGATCATCTTTAAAGAATGAAACATCGAAGAATAAATATATATTATTGTAGATATTAAATTGAGTATTTATAGCATCTTAGTCTCATATATTTAACAAATATCAATCAAGGCTCTACGCTTCAATTCTAGACCTCCCTGCTACCGAAAGGCTCACATCTATTATCTCAATATGCCTAAACACTTATCTCTTAGTCTTATCCATATCATTATGATGATTGGGATCTCATGTACTGCACACAAAGCTTGAAACCTAATAAACGTTCTTCACTGTCAGTTTTAGATCCATACATGTTTTCTAGCCTTCTAGACACTACCGGCCACATAGGGAAACCACCGTCGTTGGTAGTGTTTAAATCTTTATCTAGTGTCCAGTTGCCAAAAGTCATCTAAATTACAAATATTTTGAAACATATGGGTTGACCTATTTGTCATTGAACCCTGTTGTAAGATATTTTAAAAATGTGTGGTATAAATACAATTTTAAGCCTTCTCATTCCTCATCTAGCAAATACCAAACAAACACCTACTAAAGCTAAATCAATCAACTACACAACTAACTTATTCTATCATATTCATCCATGTTTTTATATAAAGCATAGGAGCAGTCATATTACAAGTTTGAAGCATTCAAAGAGTTGTCCATGAGCAATATTTGTCAAGCTGTAAGCTAGATCATTGAATGTATCATCATATAGTATATTGCACCTTTGTACACACACTTTCCCATGTATATGGGAGAACTGCATAAGTATGATTGGAGTATTGGCTATGTAGGCAACACCCATTGACAAAGGGGCCTTCGAGGTCAGCATGACATCGTGAGTCCACTAACCCATTTTTAGCAAATTCATTATGAGGGTGAAGAAAGGTGGAGAGCTAGTGTTTGATCAATTGACAAAGAATGATAACTTGTATCTGAGATATGAATACATCATCATAAAGGTGATAAAAAACCCAAAATAATGAAGATGATTGCATTTAAATTCAGTCATTATTCTGTAATAGACACATGTATCATAATTATACACTAATGTCGATGGTGGTGTCCAAATCCAACAATAATGTCCGCAATTACAAAAATGCAATTTTCAGAATCTAATGACTGATCCAAAATATTGATCTTGCATACTTTACACATGTTTCTAGTCCAAATCTGCCTACACATAGTAGACCCATCTAAGTAGTATTTTTCTTTGGTATTGCATTCAATTGAACATCTTTCGAATTAAGTTCTTTCTATATTTAGCATGTATTAGTATTATAAGTCAAAATATTCATTTATTCGAGTTTACAGCTAATTGGCCTATTGTAAATTAGTGTATCACCTATATGCTTGAACTGTTTCTATATTTTTAATCTTATCCATACCCATTTTAAATTTAGGGTTATACATTTGGTGAACCCGACCTATATGTCTCTCTATGAAAACCTAACTTACTATATAGTATTTAGTCTCCTAAGATTTTTTGTTGTTATCCTTTTTCAGATATATTCTATTATCTATATGCAACCCAGGTGTAGCCCTAGATTAGGTGGTGTTTCTGTCAAACACTTGGAGCTTCCTCTTTTACCATCTAAAATGGCTCAAACCAATGAAATATCAAATAATGTGTCTAATGAAAGTGTTAATAATGAAAATGAACGAAATGTTGGATAGGTTATCATAGAAGATGATTTCGATCATGAAAATAATGAAAACAATGAACGTGAACAAATAGATCGAGAGCAAGTGCAAGTTATTGTTATGTTTCGAGAGCGTAGTTGTCAAATCCTAAGGACCTTAATGGGATCCTGAAAACCATACTAGGAACAAAAACAACAAAAATCATAGATGAAAAACCATGTGTATAGATTGATCGTGTTATTAGAGATATGGGACATTCACGTTTCTCTCCCCTTGAGCACATCATCGATTCTTACATCTAATAAGGGCACAGGTTCTGTGTTTATACTATTGTTCCTCGAAACAAAATCTATTATTGTCACATCCTCCATGGGAACCATTAGCACTTCAACCCAATTACCAGTTTAAATGCCTATATCAATTGAACCAATTTTTGCATCCCCTTGGGTTACTTCTCAAACTTTAAACCTTATCATTCAAAATGTTAAAGATCTTGTACAAACTATAAAACTTTTGCAAGTTAAGGTTACCAACATTGAGCAAAATTCTATGAAATCACCTTACGCTATTGATTCACAATATGTGTTACATAATCCACTTGCAATTGAAAATATCTTTGCACCCTTTGTTAATTGGTTTTGTTGCACCCAATCTCATGTTTTATGATGGCAAGGGTGATCATAAACAACATCTATGATCCTTTTATGTGGCATGCCTTGATTATGCCTCCCATGATAAACTTTTGACTAAATTATTTCCAAGGAGCCTAAAGGACTATGCTTTATGATGGTTTTGTGATTTATCAATCCAATCAATGAGAGTAATCAAACCTTTAGCCGATTAATTTTTAGCACATTTCTCTATTAACATCACTGAAAAGATGTCATGTGCTCAAATTACAAAGATAAAACAAGCAATGAATGGACATATAAATGAATATGTTTTGAGATGTAAAAAAATGTTGGCCAAAATGATGAATCCAGTGGCCGATAAGGAAATTCAAGACATCTTCAAGCAAATTTAGCTTATGCCATTACATGAGTCCATTGTTTTCAAAAAATTCAAATATTTTGATGACTTGTACCATATTGTTCGAGATCATGAAATGAAACTTATTTCATTGAATAAACTTAAGTATGTAGCAAATACACTAACTACATCTAATACCAAGTTTCATATCAAACCAAGTTATAAGGTAAAACCTAAAGAACCCAAAAAGGAAACAACCACAATGGTTAGCGTAGTATCATAGTAACCTAATAGACTCATCTTATCCAATGCACCTAAGAGATAATTTACCTGATTCCCCGAGTCTCCAGCTTGTTCACTTCAAAAGCTTGCAGAGTGTCATCTCATATCTCTCCCTCCTCCCGTAGAGGTTGATATGAATCAATCTCTACATAAAGGATATGATGTTAATACATATTGTGGCTATCACCAAGGCCCCAAGAATTCTATGAACATATGTTATACATTGAAGAATAAGCTCCAATACCCTATTGATGACTAAAAGACCACCTTTGATGATCCTCCAAATGATTCAAGTTCACAACTTGGTGATCCCTATAATCAGAAAATATTTAACAATCCTTTACAATATCAATCTAAGAAAAAATTATAAGTGCAAATGGCATACAATGGACATCCTCCTCTATCACATTATGGACACCTATTAAATGGGATTATTGGCACTTATACATGCATAATACCTCTTATGGTTTAGAATATTACATTTGACAATAGTGGATAGTGGATGATGACTCTGATCTTCATTCATTATTTATTTGAGCATACCTTGACCATCAACATATATATAGTGCAATGATCAACAATGTGATGGTGAGAATGTATGTACCACAATATTACTTACACATTTGGGATATACGCGTGATGATTTATACCCTTCCACTAAAACCATTAGAGTATTCGATGAGACATCACAACACATTATTGGTCATATTGATTTACATTTACAGGTAAATCCATCACACGTGGTTACCACCTTTTTAATTATACCATATACAAGAGTCATTTATATGTTATTGGGATGAACTTAGATACATAAACTTTGTATTGTACCTTCTACAATGCATGGCTGTATAACATACATTCATACCAATAAGGTAGTCACAGTTTCTGGGAGTTCCATATGAACATCCACTTGAACAATAGAAGTTTATTACAAAACAACTAATTATCAAACCTACTAATGTTAATCTTATGGAAAAGGGTAATTAATAGGTAATCCCCTTTCCTAGGTGGCCCATACTTGAGAGGCCTTTGCACCATAGTGGATTCCATAAAATCCTCACCTACTCCTACACAACCTACTATTCTACCAATATAAACTAAACATGTTCCAATTCCAACTACTCCAAAGAAACCACTGAACACTAAATAATGGGTTCCATGAACCCCTACTCCTTATATTATCTCTTCACGACCACGTAATCTTATATACATACGTAGAGTACCACTGATTCTATAGATCTTGATAGGACACCTATACAAGATCCTTGGCAGTTGCACCAGTTTGATGTGCCATATTTTGAGTTCAGAGCTACCTACGAGCATCCCTTGGATGGGATCATAGGCTATCCTTTTCTTTTCCAATATTCCAAAATTACAAAATACATTCAAATAAATTCAAAAATATTCAACATTCCCATGTTTTATTAGCTCTTTGGCCTTTTTTTGGTTTCCTTTATGTTAGTAGCTAGCATATTATTTATTTCTATGTACACATATGTTTCACACATCTTTTGAGTGTGATACAAGCATACCCAAACACATGATATATGCACTTACAAATGTTGGACCTTTCCTCTACCCATATCATATAACATTTTGGGGGAATCTAATTCTCTGATCACGATTGATACATGTTACGCATCTTTTATGATCATTTCCACATTATCATGTTTGAGATTATATACTAATGCTTACACATGTCTATATCCATGCTCATATCTTTCATAGTGTACTTGATATGTTATGCTACATAATGTTTTTTTCTAACATATATATGCAAGGACTAGTACAATATGTTTATGTTGGTTGTTTATACTTTGTTCATTCACCTTGTCACTTCTCTGAGTGTATTACATTGCTTGCTATTGTTACTTCCTGATTCCTCACCAAGCAAACTTACTAGATTATTCATGGATATTTATAGTGGACACATATGATATTGGTTTATATTTCTGACTAAGCTTGAGATTTATGTTATTATGAGATAATAAAATGTTGCTTAGCTAGATAATGATACGTGATTGCTTACTATGAATTGGTTAATATATGTGAGTACATTTTAAGCATATTAATATATTGTTTCAGTTATATTATTGATTTATGTTTATCATGTGATATGATCTAATTATCTAAATATTGTGAGGTAGATGCAGGAGAATTCATCCCTCGAGTGTGTCGAAGGGAGAACATCATCAGAGAGAGTGATATAGATGGAGACGTTGAAGGTCTACAGAGAGCTATCAAAACCTTACACACACACACACACACAGAGACACAGACACACACAGTAGTTAGTACATGGTAGAAATGCATTAAAATAGCTTACTTATGATGTGTTTAATTTTTTGCTTGAAGTATTGTTTTTTATAGTTTGCCAAAGTAAGTAAAATTATCGTAAAGATTTATTTTGTGTGTTTGGCATGTTCTATTATTTATGATGGTAGGAACAATTTGGCAAAAGTAAAATTTATAAATATGGGTTATTTGTAAATTTTAAAAATGTCATTTAAAATTATTATAATACTTTGGGTGCCAATTTAATTTAATAAAATTATGAAAATTTAGCATTCCATATTAAAATATATAAAAAAAGGGAGAATTATCTTGAAAAAGAAAAAAATCGGAAAAAAATAATTAAATTAAAAAAAAAATTAAAGGTTTTAAATTTAGCAAAAACAAAGAAATTTAAAATAAATTTTAAAAAAAAAAAAAAAAAAAAACTTGGAGTAAAGAAGCCAGTGCCTATTTTTATTTAAGGGAAAGAGTTGCAGGAGGATTTCAATTTCAAGCATTGGAAAAGAAAAGTACAGAAGGATAGAGACAATAAGAGGAAGCAAGAACAAATTAAGAAAGAGGAAAAATTCCAGGTAGGTAATGCTTTGGATTCTATACAATTATCTGAATTATATATTAAGGTGTCTATATGAATTTTTTAATTGATTATACATTGGTTATGCTTGCACATCGGTCTAAAAACTATATAAAGGATTAAGCAAATATTTATATAGGTATGAATTAGACCTAGAATTAAACCAATAAAATCTATTTACATAATAGAAATTATGGCAACTTACATAATCACAAAATAGGAATTTTATATGCAACAATTTTATACAAGCATGGTTTCAGCAAACCAAGAGGGATCGTAGCCTAGCAAACCAGCCATAACAGTTGTGAAAATCAAAGTGGGAAATTGATATAATAATTAAAATGAAATACTACCTTTAGCCCAGACGTCCCTTATAAAAACTCATAAAGAGTATGATAGGTGACCCTCTATATTTATATTTTTGGACCTTCGCATCAATCTATATTAATATAACTCATTATATATAACAATGCATGGAGCGATCTAAATTAGGGCATCAACTATAACAAGGATAAATTCAAATTTCTAAATCTTGAAATCCTTGCGCCGATTTATAAACATCAAAAAAATCTGATAATGATAGTTATACTTGAGAAATCATTGAAATTGTTGATAACAAATTATAAATGGATCAATGGACAGAATGGACAACCAACATCTTTTTAAGATGTCATAATTTAGTCTGCCTACAAGTACTTGTGTTTTATGAGGTAGTAGGTGTAGGTTTCTCAAAAATAAAATAACCAAAGTTTTGTTTGGCCTCTAATGATGTTGGTTTGTGATGTGGGAATTCCTTGCAAGCTTGTTGGGCCTTACATACGTGACAAAATTTGGGCTGGCAACGGAAGAAAAATAAATATAAAATGTGATAACAAAGTATTATCAAACAAGAAAAAAATTAGTATTTGTTATTCTACATGTGACCTAAATTGCCCACTGTGTGATGCCTTAAAGTCATTTTATGCCCAGTTGTATTTTCTCACACATATATGTATAGACTCAAATTTAATATATGGCATTTATAATAAAAGTATGCAACATATATTCAAACTTGTTGACTAGTTTTGAACATACATAGATCGACTAGTTTTGGAATTGTCATCTAATATTAAGACATAGATCGACTAGTTTTTAAAACATCATGTTACATGAATTGGCAATGTAAAAGAATTTAAATATCTAAATGGACCGTTGTTGTATAGATTACAGTAATATTTATATGACACTGTCGCTACATGAGGAATCTGGGTGTATTAAAAACAATGTGAATTAAATAAATTATTGTGGTCACATCCATCAATGTTAATCAGTTGTATATTTGTGTTTCACTAAAATTTTGCTTTTGTATTTATTTTAAAATAAGAGTAAACTTAAAAGAAGGGTGAGGTAAAAAGAACCTGGATTTGGTTTGTGCTTTATGATCCAGATAATTGTAGATACTCCTCTTTGGCTTGGGATGATGACCTGCAAATAAGAGAGAAGCTAAAGGCATGGTTGGTTTATAATATAGGTGGGTGGATTGCCTAAAGAATGCTAAATTGAAGAAGCATATGACTTATTTGGAGGCTATCAATCCACCTTTTAAGGATGTTGATGTTAAGCGAAGTATTGATAAGAAAGGTTGCATAAAACAATGAAAGTACTTAATCAATATGAAATAAATACTTTCCAAAAGAAATGCTTGTTTTAACAAAATAACATTAAAGATAAGTGTTAAACTATCAAAGTACAGTGTAGGTTGTTGCTCTTAACTTTGTATAGTGACAGGGATGAAGAAACAGGGTTTTTGGTTGAGGTTGGAAGGTGTTTTAAGCTTGTTGTTTAGGTGAAATAAGTTACACAGTGACCGTCACCGATTAGTGAGTGACCATTACCAGTCAGGGTTGACCGTCGCTAGTTGAAAGGTGACCACTATTGGTCACTGTGGGTTTTGACAGGGTGTTGGTTCCGAGTAGAATGAGCTATGGGTTGGTTGCAGAAGGGCTTTTAGGGATGTTTGAGGGTTGGTTAAGGGTTTTAAGGGAAAGGTAAGGTCTCAAAGGTACCAAACTCAAGGTTTTGATACTCAAGATGGTTGAGAGTGGTCAGAGGGTGCTTGGTAGAGAGGAGGGTGCTTAGCATTGCAAAGCTCCAACATGAAGAGTGTGTGGGCCGAGAATATAAATGGGTGTAAGCTTAAACCACTAAAACTAAATAATTGAACTAAAAGAAAACCAATATAGAATACTTAGCTTGGTTGTTACTAGCTTGAAGAAGTCTAGTGTTGAGTGATGAACCACTTGGGAACCTAGAACTATGTGGGCAGAGTGACAGTGTTGGGGCACTTTGTATTGAGATGTTGGAGTAGTTGGTAAGTCTTTAGACTAGATCTAGTTTAAATTTGGATGTATAGAAGTATCTTAGTCTCACTTAAGAAGATCCCCCTTCAATCCTCTATCATTCAACCTTTTAGACATGAGTCTTGGAGTCAGACTAACCATCACCAGTCCTAGTCAACCACCATCAATCGAGGGGTGACCGTTGTCGATCAGGCAAAAAAGGTCAAAATGACTAAAATTAGCCATTTACACTTATGATTAGTAGTTGAGACATTAGGAAATGGTTTGAGGTTATTTAAGGGGGCATAGGGATGCGTGAAGAAGTATAAGAGGTTAGGGCATTAAATGCAAAGGTAGAGATGGTCTTTAGGCTAGGTGTCGATAGCCTAGCCACGGGTTTGGGTAGGTGAGGTGGAAAATAAAATAAACTAATTTATTTAATTAATTAAATTAGCTAAATGGGTAAATGGGTGTGTTAAAGGGGTGAATGGGTGTTGATGTAACCAAAGGGAACCAAGGGGGTATTTTATGACAACTAGAATTGTAGTGTGTAGTTTTCTAGTGTCTACATTTTGCCCTTTTATGTTGTATAATTTGTATCAACAAGCTGCAAAACAAAAATGAAAGGTTGGTGGAAGGTTGGATGCCCTGAGTATGGGAGGAGGTGTTCCCCCTCAAACCGAGAATTGATAAGGTGAAATAGAGTCGATTGCAGGTTTGACAAGTGGATAAATGGGTGATAAAATGGGTGGTAGGTGATAAGGTTGGTTGGTTGAGCATTTATGCATGAATGGGTGCATAAAATGCGACTAAGTGTGATAGCATATATCATGCATAGACTAGGATACCATAGTTAAAGTAGGTGGAAAAACAAGGTCGGTACTAGAAGGACAAGTGATAGGGTAACTAGGCCACAATATTAGGCATAGTTGATATGGGTTACATCTAAAAACTCAAGTCTCATAGTAAAGGTTGATGCGATCTTAGGTATCCAAAAGTAGGTTGTGATCCCAAGAAGATAAAATTAGTTGCAACTATCAAGACCAAAAAGGGTCATGCTCTGAGGCACCTAAGTTGTTAGTGCACAAAAGTAGTGCAAGTCCATCAAACATGGCAAGGGAGTCGATGCAGTCAAAATGACCAAGGTAGGGTGGTCAAGAAAAGTGTGAATGAGTAGGCGAAAATGACCAAGGTAAGGTAGTTTGGTTGCAAAAGGTGCTAAAAGGTAGGCCAAAATGACCAAGGTGAGGTATGGTCGATGGTTTTATTTGGTGGAGAATAAGGTGCTCTCCGATGGGTGGATGATTGTTACAATGGGGTTATTTGAAAAAGTTTGGTTGGGTGGTATACAAATTGGTTACCCCATTTTATGGACCACTTGGTTTGATAAAAATGGACCTATTTTCTAATGAAAGGGTGCAAATTTGATAGTTGGGGGTTTCAATGACTCAAAAAGGCGAAGACACATGCCTTTTCAATAAGTGGTCATAAAAGTAGAAGGAGGCAAAAACGCTCCAATTGACAAAGACTAAAATGGAAAGATAGGTGGGCTTATGAATTTAAGTTCCTTTGATGCTTTGCATTATTGTTAATTCATTTGTTAAAATAAGGTAGCTTGATCACATGGTGTCAAGTAAGCTCATAATCCCTTGATTTGTGGAGGAAAAAAAGGAAGATGGATGAAAGGTAAATGGAAAATAATGTAACCTTCATGTGGGGATGGTGTGCCCCTTCTATAGGTGACCTAGGAACCATTATAGATAAGTCCATGCCTTATGTTAAGTGTATACAAATCGATACAAGAAGTCTACTAATGTTATGCGAAAGTTGCTTGTAGCTTCCTTTGGGATTGCTTTATTTTTTATTTTTTTGACTTGGGGTCTTTTGATGTTTTTATTTGATGGGTTTGGGAATCTAATCAATGATAGAAGCTTCCAAGTGATTACTTGCTTGACAAATGTCTAACTTATCCATATTTTAAGGGAGCGGTATGCTTTAGATTTATTTATGATTTTGATAGCCATCCTTCGAGGGAGAAGTCTACCTTTTCAACATTTTTTGATAGTTTTGGGCAACTGTCCTTCAAAGGAACAGTCTGCATGCTTTATATTTTTGACCCAAGTGATATTTTGGTATCCCAAATTTATTATATGTTTGATGGTTGTAGATGTGGACATGTCTATATAGGCCCAAGGCTTTCCTTTAGGGAGGAAAAACCATAGCACAAGAAGGTTAATGATGGGTAAAAGAGGTTTAAGTGATAATTGTAGATATGATTACAAAGCAAGTTAGTCAAGCATTAGTCCATAAACAATGAAACATGCATAAATAACTAACTAACCAAACTTATCTATTCCTATGGGAATTATAAAGGATAACAAGAAGCAAATGAAAGAAAGCAACACCATATTACCTTCCCAAATGGATTCACCATTCCCATGTGGATCAAAAACATGTTCTCCCTTGATCAAACATCATTGTCTTTGACAACAATGGTGGTAAGCTCCTCCAATGCCTCAAGAACACTCCACAAAATCTAGGCTCTTGATGTGGAATCACTAAACTAGCCTACCAATGAAGCTTTGTAGAAACAATTTAGCATTGTAACTTTGCAATGTTCAAGCTTTGAAGATATTTGAGCATAATAACTTTGCACCAAAAATAGCTTAGAAATGATGTCCATGGCCTCTCTATTTATAGATTTTTGAGATTGGTCAGGATCAATCTCAACTGTCCATCTCAAGATTGAGATGTGTGGTTGAGGATAATCCTAATATTTATAATTAAATCCATAATTATCTTCAAGATGACCTTTGAATAAGGGGCATTGAAGAGGCATGGGAGGCATTAACTAGACATGGGTGACCCATAATCCTTATATTTTATGCACTTATGGCTTGATGGATTCCACCCCATAGATGATGTCACTAGGTGATGTAGATAATAAAAATCAATTTTCAAAAAGAAATATTCAACAACTCTCATGGAAAATTCACTTAAGCTCTTGATTTGGATTAATTAATCTTAAACAAGGTTAATCAACATTTGTGCAATTCTTTGAAATTTGACCCTCAGTTAATCAAAATGGTCAGAGAGTCATATTACTAGGTCACAATTTGACTCGAGAAAAATTAGAAGGTGACGCTAGATGCGTTGGAACTGTATTCCCATTTAGGATGTTGTCAAAAACAAATAACAAAGGTACATGATGTGTACCAATGAATTAGAAGAAAAGAGTGATCCAAAGCACTAAATGGTGAAATGGTCATTTTGACTCAAAATGATTTGATTAAAATTAGTTGGCTCATAAAATGCATTGCCCTATTTAGGGATAATTTGACCTAAAATGGCACTTGTAAATGACAAGTTCAAACCATTTAGGATGTTTTATGGATTTTGATCTAAAATGTGCATTTGAGTATCGAGTAAGATTGACGATTTCAACACAAATGGTGTTAGGAATTAGATGTCTACATTTTGCCCCTATTTGAGAAGGCATAGTGAGACATTCAGGGGAAGCAACATATTTTCAAAGAAAAGAGTTGTCAAAAATAAATTGGAACAGACCCATGATGTCCCCTAGAGAGGACATACTAAGATGGAAGAGAAGGATGGACTCTTGAAAAGAGAGAAAAAGTGAGAGATTAACCTAGGGAATAAATCATATCCAGATGAGCTAATGCTTACACACGTGATTACCATCATTGATCAAAATATAATTAGAGGTATAACAGGCCTCAAAGATGGGGGAAATGGGAAAGATACAATCCATAAAGGTAAGGAACACACTTTAAATATACCCAATTTGAGAGTACAAGTTGCGCGCTTATAACATTGATCAATCTCGAGACAAGTTGCACACTAAAAAAAATTCCATCATGGGCTTTAATGTGGAGAGCTTGGAATTAGAGGAAAAGGGAGAACGTTCTACTTTAGGAAGGGAAGCACCACTAAAATGGGGTCTCCAAAGAGAAGATAATAAGAAGTGCCCTAGTAGAACAAATGTGATTATGATAAAAATAGGTGTGCCCCATTAGGGCTAATCTTAAACATCGACAAAGAATAAACAATGACTTTGCCCCTGTAGAGTTGATTTGATTCAGACGTAGTTCATATGTTGTACCCCAGCATGGGCAATTGGCAAGAAAAATAACTCAAAGATATAATTGAAAATATAGGTTAAAACGAGTGGGTGCAAATGTACATGTGATGGTGTAATGGCTTAGAAAGTCATATAAAACCAAGCATATGAGAATGCATAAAGTGATGAGAGAGATGAAAAGAATAATGGAGATAACCAAGCTAACCTCAATAGAAATTAAGCACTGCCTACATAATTCCATGGACTCATGTTCCAACATGAACTTCAGGCCAATGTAGTTCACCCAAGTTTGGGAGAGAATGGAATGAGGACTGATGAAAAATGACCAATAATTGATTAAACTCACAATTTATGCAAAGAGATGCACATCTAAACATAGACAAAGAATCCTAAAATGCATGCTACCTAGAAGCCTAATTCCATATCATGAGCCAAGTTTTGTAAAGTGTTCTTGAGAATCGTTCATTAGAGTTGATGTTGACTTTAAGACGTTGAGACCTAAGCACAAAGTGCTTGCTATAGCAAAATAAATTAGACATCATAAGTATGAATAACTTAGAATGACATAAGATTACATGGCGTTGAACCATAACTTTGCAATGTTCCTTTGATAATAGTAAAATAATGACCAAAACCAGAGTTACAACAATTTACATTTAAACAAAAAAGCAAACACAAAGAAAAAGATAAATGTAAATGAACCTAACGTGAAATCAAGATATAATCTATCAAGAGTTAAGTAGGAACAAAAATGTTTAAAAACAAAAGGCAAAAACATCTTAATGACATCAGACCAAGATATGAATAATCAAGATCCATGTGGACCATCAAGGCATTCTGGAGCACAAAAGAAAAAAGCAAAATCAAATAGAAAAACAAGATACCAACAAGAGACAAGAAGTAATAAAAAGAGAAAAATAGAAGAAATAAAAGGAGAGGTGTGAAAGCATAACAAAACACCAAGAAAATACACACAAACAAAAAACCAAGTTAGTGTGGTTGAAAGACAAATGTTCATGCATGCGTGGTAGAGGCGTTACTTTCTACCACATCATTACAAAGAACAATGACATGATAATTGTTCCCTAATTAAAGAGGAATAATGACAGAAGAAATGGGGGAAGAGAAGAAAAGGAAGGAGTTGGACAAGATGACTCCAGATGTATAAGACAAGTGGATGTTGCTTACATAGGTCCATGGATGCATGTTCCAATATGAACTTCAAGGCAAATGTAGTTCTCCCAAGAAATGAGATAGAAGAAAAATGATGATTAGACTACCATGGTTAATGTTATAAAAGAAATGGAAGATACAATAAATAAATGAGAATGATCTGGCAAACAAGAAGTTGATGAGACGAAAAAAGAATGATCTTGTAAAATGGCAAGTGCGTGAGACAAGATGAAATGAACTGGTGTTTTTATGCTTGCAAAATGGCAAGAGCATAGCAATCTTAATAGTTTCTCACAAAACAATGAGAGTGTTCAAACTTAACAGTTGCTCATAAAATGATGAGAGCGTGGGATGGTGAAATAGGAATGTACAAAAGTACAGAAGTGCGAGACAATCTTTTTGTTCTTTTGTGAATCACGTTCTAATATTTTTGGTATTTTAAAAGTATTTCTAATGTTTTTGGTGTTCTTGTGATAAAATATGCACAAGGTGGAACCATCTAGTTGAGGAGATGCATGTCCTAAGAGTAGAGTTTCCAATAAGATAGCTAAGTTGATTGTAATAGTCTGTACTCACAAATCAGCAAGAGCGAGGGTCTTGATAAAACAAGAAAGCAACAAAATAATTGTACTGAGAAGATGCGACTGTTCACCTATCAGAAGCTGCACAAGATTGTCCTGGCTGAACTGCTTTGTAGTATCACTGCTGAAGATGTTCATAATTTTTATGAGACATAATTGAGATCATGATTAGTCAAGGGACAAAAAATGTTCAAGATTATAACATGCCTTAGACATGACAAAGAATATGCATCTTTGGAAAGAGCAATCCAGGATGGGATGTAGAATGTGTTTAGAGTGCCAAGAGTTCAAAGCCTTTATCGTCAAGATTCATGAAAAGTGGACTTGGGTATTATAAAATGTGTTCAAGGTAAGATAAAAGGGTGGGATAAAATTACAATAACACAATTTGCCCCCAAGTCAGGGGTCTTATAGATAATGGTTCAAAGTTGTTCATGCCTAGAACCTCTTAAAGTGTGCAATGTTCATGGGCTCTGAAAGTTCTTCACCATTAGCTTTAGCCAATCGATATGCTCATGATCGATAGTTTTCCATGACAATGTATGGTCCTAACCAATTAGGCTAAAACTTACCTTTATTTTTGGGTTCAACATTCATGTTCTTCTGGTTCTCTTTCAAAACTAAATCACCAATCTCAAATTCTTGAGGAAGAATGTGTTTGTTGTAGCTTCTCTGTAATTTATTCTGATAGGTTTGCAAGTTTTTTAGGGTAGCTAAATGCTTACCATCAAGAATTTCTAGTTCTTGCAACTATGAGGCTCTATAGTATTCATCATCTTCAATGTGCTCCAATGATATTCTTAATGATGGGATCTCATTGTCGACTGGGATGATAACTTTAGTGCCAAAAACAAGGGAGTATGGAGTAGCTCCAGTTGGGAAGTGATGATTGGTTCTATAAGCCTAGAGGACAAGAAAGAGTTACAAGTGCTAATTATGGCCAACATCATTGACAATATTTTTTAAGATGGATATAATGGCTTTATTTGATGCCTCAGCATGTCCATTGCCTTATCGGTTATATGGAGTGGATTTTTTGTGCTTGATCTTGACTTTTTCACAAAGAGCTTTCACATCTTGGTTTACAAAGGATCTGCCATTATTGGATATAATACGGGCTAGAAAGCCATATTGACAGATGATATGGTAATGAATGAATTTGGCTATTTGTTTCTTGGTAACATAAGTGAGAAGAATGGCCTCAATCCACTTGGTAAAGTACTCTTTTGCAGTTAAAATGTGCTTATGGGCATCTAAAGATGTTGGATTAATTTTTCCAATTAGATCAAGACCCCATGGTGAGAATGACCATGGTGTTGTAATTGGCTGCAATGGTAAGGAAGGTGCATGTATCAAGTTGCCATGCTGTTGACAAGGAACACACTTCTTTACATAATTACAAGTATCTGTCTCCATTTTGGGCCAATAATAGCCTGTTTAGAGAACTTTCTTTGCTAGGACTACACCATTGGTATGGGCTCCACACATTCCTTCATGAACCTCCTTAAGTGCCAGCTTGGATTCTCCCAAAGATAAATAATGAAGAAGCATTCCATCATAGCCTTTTCAATAAAGTGTGTTTCCAAGGAGGATATAACGTGCTAGGTGATGAAGGAAAAGTTTTTGTTGGTTATTGGAAAGGTTGGTAGGAAAGCATGGCTATGGAAATAGTTATAAAAATCTTCGTACCATGGTAGCTCAAGTGAGAGATTAGGATCAACAATGGTGCATATATTCTCAGAATTTGATAAAATATGTGATGGCTAAAGAAGATTTTCAATTAGGAACTGATACTCTTTAGCACCATCATTCATTTGAATCATGGAACCAATTGTTGCCATGACATCGACAGACCTGTTGTTGACTCATGGAACTTGTTCAAACTGTAGAGATTTAAAATGTCTTTTAAGGTTATCAACAATTTGCTTGTAAGGGACAAGCTTATCATTTCTTATTTGATACTAATTAATTGTCTGATTTATGATTAGTTGTGAATCTCCATAGACCTTTAAGCTTTGAATATCCCATTGTATGGCAACATGGAGGCCTGCAACCAATGCCTCATATTTGGCCATATTGTTTGTACACGAAAATTGTGTATGGAAGGCTTTGGGGATCAAATTCGCTTGTGGTGTTATCAACAATATGCCAACTCTAAAGCCTCAAGATGTGAAGGTTCCATCAAAATAGAGTGTCCACTTTTTAGGATCTTATGATGGTTATTTTATCGTCATGATAGAATCATCTAAAAGGTCAAAGTTGAGAGGTTGAGTGGCTGTAATAGGATCTTTTGCAAGTTGATCCATAAGAATCTACCCTTTGATTGCCTTTTGATTATGATATTCAATATCAAACTCACTAAGGAACATAATCCATTTAGCCATGCGTCCTTGGAGAGCTGCTTTAGACAAGAGGAACTTGAGAGGATCTACCTTGACGATAACAAAGGTTTTGTTATTGAGCATATAATGTCACAATTTTTGAGTGGCAAACACCATAGCTAAACATGCCTTCTCAATAGGCATATAATTATGTTCATAGGCAACCAATATGTGACTTAAATAATAAATCACATGTTCCCTACCATGATCATCATGCTGAGCCAAAAGTGCCCCTACTACATATTTTGTGGCCGATATGTAAAGAAGCAATGGTTTTCCTTGTGTTGGAGGGCGTAAGACCAATGGATTGGCCAAGTATGTTTTAAGCTTTGTAAATGCTATCTGAATGTCTTCATCCCAATAAAATGTCACCCCTTTCTTTAAGAGATGGGTAAATGGTTGGTACTTATCTGCCAGTTTAGAAATGAACCTGCGTATAGATTGAATCTTGCCTTGTAGACCTTGCAACTATTTAAGATTGTTGGGTGGAGGCATTTCCATAATAGTGGTGACCTTTGCAAGGTCGACTTCAATCCCTCGTTGTGATATAATGAACCCTAACAATTTTCTTGATGTGACTCCAAAGACACATTTTGTTAGATTCAAGCAAACTTTATATGCATGAAGCCTCTCAAATATTCTTCATAGAATGTCAGGGTGTCTAGCTCTTATTCTTGATTTTGCTAGTATCATCAACATACTCGATGATGTCATGCATCATGTCATGGAAGATGATAGTCATTACACATTGATATGTGGCTCTAACATTCTTCAGATCAAATTCAATGACTTGATAACATAATGTCCCCCACGAAGTGGTGAATGTGGTCTTATACTGATCTTCAAGGGCTATCTTGATCTGATTACAACTAGAAAATCCATGCATTAAGGATAGCATTTTGTACCTTATAGTTGAGTCGATAATCATGTCAATGTTGGGCAGAGGAAAATCATCTTTGGGACATGCCTTGTTGATATCATAAAAATTAGTAAAAACATGTATGCCTGGGGTCTTTTTACTTTATGGTACTATGTTAGAAATCCATTCAGATTAGTCCAATGGTCTGATAAAATTGGCTCCTAATAACGTCTCCAACTTGGCCTTTACCAAAAGGACGATACGTGGATGCATCTTTCTTAACTTTTGCTTGATTGGTTTAGCATCAGGGAGAACAACTAGATGATGCACAAATAAATCTAGATCCAGGCCTGGCATGTCAGAATATGTCCATGCAAAGATGTCTATATAATCCTTGAGAATGGATATAATATGTTCACATTCTTCTTCAGTAAGGGAAGCTCTAAGATAAACTTTATTGGGATCCACATGGGTTCCCAAATTCACTTCTATTGTGCTCTCCATAAGGAGTGTGGATCCATCTTCTAGAATTGTAGGCAATTTATGGTCGTGATCATCTTCTTCTGCTATATCTTCTTTTTATTCCTTCGAAAGATCTGGATAATATGAAGAATCAGAATCTGCCTGATCTAGTAAAGGCTAATTGGCAAATACCTCTGGAAACTCAAGAGCAAGATGCTCAAATATTTGATGTTATTCTAAAGAGATGTTTGTACTAGCTATGTAACTTGGGCTAGATGGACTTTCTACATCCTGAGGGGATGAGCAAACTTTCACACCTGGGAGCTCTTGAAACAGGTTTTCACTCTAAGGCTTATCTTTTTCTTTAATTTTTTCTTGATCAACAAGTGCCTCAGAGAGGTTTTAACCTAAAGATCTTGATGTTTGTTCTTTATTATGACCAAGAAAGTTTGCCTGCTCTCCAAAGTAGGTAGAAGGAATCAATGAAAATTAAAACTCTATTTATGATCACTAATGGGGAATGTATCTCGTAAGCCCATGTATTATGTAATTGATTCTTCATTTTAAAACTCATCGAGGCATATGACCAAATTTTGTTGATCCCAATCTATGAGTTCAAGATGGCAAAGGCATAGGTTACAATGAGGGTTTGCTTCATGATGGGAACACCAATGGTAAAGATATAATGTCCTAATTCAAGAAGGGAAGCACCATAAGGATGAGTTTTTGCTTTGGGATGGGAAGCTCCAATAGGTGTTATGGTCAATATGACTTTTGAATCAAACAACAAGCTCATCAAAAAGGCTGTAACGGGATATTGCATCATTGCTAGGAGTCTCATTACTAGTCACTTCAGAAGAATCACTACCAAATGTTATGAGGTCATCCTCTGGTGGTTTAGATTCGAGACCATGATTTCCATTGACAACTCCAGTTGATAAGGGCTCTAAAATTCTTTCCACCTGTGGGCCAAGACCTTTCCTTGTATAGTCAAGATGATTTATTATCCTGTTAGGGATAGGATACATTAGATTTTAAAAATAATTCACAAGGCCTTCAGAATATAACCAATATCCCTTAGTAAAAGCCTCTTGATCTTTCTTTGGTGTGATTGCAGTTACTAAAACCACAGGAGGTTTTGGTTGCTTCTTCTATGGTTGCCAAATATGATCAGGTCTGTTAGAAGTTTGGAAAGTTTTAAGGTTACCAAATGTTTTAGGGGATTTTGGTATTTTTTCAATATGGAAGACATCCTTCAGATGATAGGTATAAATTCCTGCATCTTTAATAACCACCTATTTGGCTAGCGCTATAGGAAATGGATCGGTTGAGGTGGAGGCTAGATCACCAGGGTCTATATAATTAGAAGGCGATGGATAAGAAATGATGGCTTTGTTCTTTTTTGTAATGAATTTAGAACTTGGGCAATAGTTATAATTTCAAAACTCTTGTATGAGATGTTTGCAATATTGGTATGGCTACTGACCAAAGAGAATAATAACCTCAACCCCATCATGGGAAAACTTGAGGCATTGGTGAAGAGTAGATGGAATTGCCTGTACTTCATGGATCTAAGGATGACCAAGAAGTATGTTATAAGGAATCTCAATATCCACATTATGGAATAATGTGTGATGAGAAATACCCACAACCATGACTGGCAACCGAATTATATCGGATGACTCCCTCTCGACATTGTCATAAGCCTTGATTGTAATAGTCTCTAGTTGAATGTCTTTTTTCCATGTAACGTAATCATCATACCAATTTAAGAGATATGATGTTTAGCCCTAAACCATTATCTATAAGAACCCGCTTGATCTTATGATCCGTAATGATTATCTCATTTTATAGTCGGTTATTATGGTTTGGGCCAAGGGTGGACATGTCCTTTTGATCAAACATGATTTGCCAAAATGAAGATAAGTGTCCAATTAGGTTCTGAAACTGATTAAAGTTTATATCATTAGGCATAATAGACTCCTGTAAAAGTTTATCGAGGATGGTTCTATGGACATCAAATGTTCTTAAGAGTTCTAATATGTAAATTTGCATAGGTGTGTTATCTAATTGGTCTATTAGACTATAAGGCCTTTGAATTATGGATTAAACTAGTTTAGTCTTTATTGGAACAATATTTGGCTTTATAACCATTGGCATAATGTTCTCATTGGGTTGATGGAAAGAAGTGGGTGAAGGGCCATAAATGGTAACTCGTGGGCGTCTAATTGCAATTGTATAACCTAGAGGTGGCAGGGAGTCATTATAATGAGAAGGATGAGGCAAAGAGCCTTGGATGGTGATTCATGGGTGATTAACGGTATTGCTATAATTTTAGGTTAATGAGGAGCCTCTAGAAGTATGGTATTGTTGTTCAAGATTAGTAACCCATGCAAACAGACTAACAACATGATGATGTGAATTCGACATGGTATTACTAGGGAGAGAGGGTGTTGACCCTATAATGATGGGTTTCATGTTGCAAGGAACATGAGATCAGCCATGCTGCATCACAATAACAGTGGCAATGTGGGTTGTATAAATGCATCCCATAGTGTTATTATAGTCATAAGGCACATTGTTATAAGCCACATTATTGGTGTGGGGATCATGATCTTGATTATGCTCATTATGATTCTGACCCTGTTATTGGTTTTGATTTTGCCTCTATCCTTGATTGTGACCATTATGATTATTTCTTGATGGTGGTGGATCATGTCGAGGTAAGGGGTCTTTGTAGATTGCCATACCTTGATTTGTGTCCTAATTAGGAGCCAACTTAATTTACAGCTCACCATTTTCAATAAAGTCCTCAATAATATGTCACAATTAAATGCAATGATATGCACCATGACCAACAACATGATGAAAGTTACACCATTCATTCTCTTTATCCCAGTCTGGTTTTGGTTGATCTTGAGGAAATGGCCTTGATACTGGCAATATAATTAAGTTAGCTACAATGAGATTTTGTAATACCGCTTCAACAGATTCTAATAACTTGCTAAAGTCTCTAAAAGTTTTATGAAACGTCCTTCGTGGAGGTTATCTTTGAAAAGTAGGTAGTGGATTTGAGAGAGTTAATTGTACATTTGGAGGAGGCATAGTCATTACCATATGCACATATCTTATTTCTATCACCCCATTTCTAAACATGTTTTTGTTTTTATGAAAGCCCTTAGACTTATCTTGGGTAACTATCTGACGAGATGGTGATTTAGTCTGATTAGATGCTTATCCTTGTGCAAAGATCTTAACAAGGTCCCTATCAATAAGAACCTTCTCAATCTGCACTCCTTTGTCAATGATTTCTTCAAATGAGTTATCACAAGCTAACCATAGATTATGCACAACTTTGGGATGCAAATTCTGTGCAAAGATATCAACCAACTATTTGTCAGGTAAATTGTGTTGAAAGCGACCTACCAATGCTCTCCACCTTTGTAGATACGCAAAAAAACTTTCACCATCACACTATTTAGCTTTGCATAAGTCAGAAACGATCCTTTCATGTTCTATGTTGTATGAAAAATGGTTAATGAACTTTTTTGATAAGTCATTCCAATTCGCAACTGATCCCTTAGGTAGTTTAAGTAGCCAATCAAGATCTTGTCCTATTAAACTTCACAAAAATAGTCATAATAAGTACTTGATATTATAAGCAACCTCTTGACACAAGTCAAAGAATGCTTATATGTGTTCATGCGGATCTCCCTTCCCTTTATATTTGTCAAATTTGGGTGCCTCAAAGTGAGGTGGAAACGGGTTTTGGATAATATATAAGTCAAATGGATATGGGCATATCTCATCAAATTTGTACTTTTTGACTCTATTGTTTGTCTCCAATATTTGGACAATTTCCTTCAAGAATTCCATTCTTGCATGTTTGCTGCATTTTTGGATTGGATAATATGCTATTAGGGTGGAATATGCCCCTAATTTAGTTGTTGTTGGGGTGGAATGTGCCCCTGGTTTTGTTATTTTTGGGGTGGAATGTGCCCCTGGTTTTATTGTTATTGGGGTGTAATGTGTCCCCGATTTTGGTTTTGTATGGATCTATAGGGAGCATATACCTTTTGATCCATGATTTTGTTCTGATTTGTTGCTTGTATTGATAACATAGGCCGTTGATTCTTGGATTGTAAATCATTCCCTGAATTTGGTTGTTTCATGTGTTGTTAATTTTGGAAATGTCTATGTTTATTTACTAATCTTTGGTTTGTTTAAGGGATTTCCTCAATCTAAATTAAATTTTTGGGTTTTTGAGTTTGTAAATTTACAAGAGGTTCTTGATGATTGAAGAATGTATGTTCCATGTCAAATGGAACATCTTGTAAGGTATCTTGTGACTTTAACTATTCATTTAGATTACCTTGATCCACTATGGTAATGTTATCATCCAATATTTGTTACATACCATCCACCATATCTTCATTTTATTTCAAAGCCTTATTGTGAATTTAAGTGACAACTAGGGAGTCAGTTAAGTCTACAATAAGTTGATCTGCATATCATTGACTTATTATCTTGATCTTAGCTAGAAGATCCAAATTAATGGGTTTTGACTCTATTTGTATTTCATTTCCTTTGTTAGAATAAGAAGGTATGTCTATTTATGCAAAAGTTTGATCTTGCCATCATTGTTCTCCTTCTCTAACCAAGTTATGCAATTATTTCATAGGAAAGTCAAAAGGTAGTCTAACACCTGATTCTATCAATCTAAGAAGGGCTTCATCTAGATCTTCTTAGGGTCGATAATCATTGTAATCATCTTCAAATCCTACTGTTGCGGGGATATCATAAAAAACAATGGGGTTATCTTGACCATCATAAAATTGCTCATCCTCATAACTAAGGCCATAAGAGGCCTCACTACACGTGAACCTTTGAGTCATGTCTAAAAATAGCTACTCTGTGTGTTTGACTAACTTTGGACCAATGTTTGATAACCAATCAAAGTATGTTTTGGATCACTTTTAAACAACAACCAAGGTACCAATGAGACTATAAAGGAGGGTGGTTTCAAACCATTCACAATTTAGAAGATTTGGTTCATGAAATTACTCAACCTTTGGTCAAGTTGAAATCATATAGATTAGAAGAGCGTAAGGTAACTCAAAGATCCAAGGTGAAAACTAGTACACCAAAGCCTAGATCCTTGTGATACACCCACACTACAAAAGCTGGTTTCAACTTTGACAAGTTGACCCTAAAAATTTAGAAGAAAGCTCTCTAGATTACAAAGAAGATAAAATGAACTAAGCAACTCAAAATATAAAGACATACGTGAATCACTAAGTAAAAATCTAGGACCAAATGAACAACACAACCTCACCACATGATTTTAGCAGGATAAAATATGTTCTAGGACCCAAAGCATGAGCGATACGTAAGATTACTTGAGTCTACCAAGATGATAATGCGATTTTGAGTCTTAATAAATGACCTTCAATCCAAACAGAAAATTGAACCCAAGTTAAAATGAGCTTAGTGCACAAATGGCGAACCCACTTGGACGCACCAACCCTTAGAACTTAGAAAGGTTCAATTTCAAATGTGGATCATAAATAAAGGATTTAAACAAATTAGGTGAAAATTCTAGACTCAATTGGGCAGTATGATTGTGCCAAATTGAATGTCATGACACAAAGGTTTTGATAACAAATTGAATAAGGAAAAGATGAATTTTCCATTTGGACAACGTAACGCCTCCATTGCTCAAGAAAATTGAGGACAATGTGCTTTGGTTATGTTCCTCGAGTTAATAAGTAGTTTTAGACACAAATCAAGACTAAGTAAGCTAATGACGAAAAACAAACATCTTAAGTCTAAATTGATAAGATATGACAAAGTGGTGTCTACTAAAATATCAAGTTTCAAATGTTTTAGGGGAATCAATTGCACTATGACTTTCACGCCAAACAATGCAAAGGAAAAGCATGGATTTTAGGTATTTATCAGTTGGCTTGTTATATAAAGGTCAAGTCCTTTATGCAACCATTACATCCTATTGTTGCCTAGTGTAGTGCAATGTCCAAGTGCCACTACGTCCTATGTACAACTCTAAAAAAAGTCAAATGAAGTCAATACTGGGAAATGAAACCCTGGGTCAAAGCTTCCCTAAAAAACTTGTGGGAGGTGATGAAATACCCCTCGTAAACCAAGTTACATAAAAAATAAATAAAGCATGAAATAGAAAGACTTTAGGGTCATTTTCAAGATAACCCCAACTTTAGCGAGTTTTTGGGGAGTGCTTTAGGCAAGATTCTTTCTAAGCCTTGGACTAGGTTGCTTGCAATGAGAATGACACTTTTGATCCAACGGTTCCCTATAAGGGATAAATGGAAGAGCATACGCACAACATTCCTTTTTTTGCCAAATAATATTAATCTAATCAACTATTGCAAACAATAATTAACAAGTGTGTTCAATTTTAAACGCAAATGAAATGTTTGGTGGTGTTCATTTGACCCCTTGGCCTTAATTGTAAACTTTGAAAACATTCACCAAAAACACTTAAATTCTTTGTTAATCACCAAAACAATGTTCCTAATCCATTTTTAAGAATGCAAAGGTGATTTAAACATGTATTAAGCGAATTTTAAACTTTATCCTGCAATAAAATTATTAACACATCCTTTAGCTTTGAAGCCCTTTTGAATTTGAAACAAGTAACTTTGGAAAAGTAGGTCTTAGGTCTATGTTTTTTGGAAAACACAGTGATCGATGTCGATCATTACCACCAACATCGGTTATGGCCAACCAAGATCTAACTTATGTCAGTTCAACTGACCGATGTCGGTGTAGCCAAGTAACTAATGTCGGTATTTCTATCGATGTCGGTTACTGTGTAAAACTGTGGCAACCGAAAATGGCAAAATAAAGTTAGAAAACCAATTTGCAAGATTTTTACAAGCTTAAATAAGTTTCTCAAGGTTGCAAAAGGATCTCCTTTAGGTGTAGGATGCATCTAGTCCCACCAGGTGTGCTAGGATGTAGATAGGATTACAAAACAAGTTAGTTAAGCATTAGTCCATAAACAATGAAACATGCATAAAGAACTAACTAACCAAGCCTATTTATTCCTATGGGAATTACAAAGGATCACAAGAAACAAATGAATGAAAGCAAAACCATATTACCTTCCCAAAAAGATTCACCATGCCCATGTGGCTCAAAAACATGTTCTCCCTTGATCAAACATCCTTGTCTTTGACAAAAATGGTGGTAAGCTCCTCCGATGCCTCAAGAAGACTCCAAAAAAATCTAGGCTCTTGATGTGGAATCACTAAACTAGCCTATCAATGAAGCTTTTTAGAAATAATTTACCATTATAACTTTACAATGTTCAAGCTTTGAAGATATTTGAGCATAATAAATTTGCACTAAAAATAGCTTAGAAATGATGTCCATGGCCTCTCTATTTATAGATTTTTGAGATTGGTCAAGATCAACCTCAACTTTCCATATGAAGATTGAGATGTGTGGTTGAGGATAATCCTAATATTTAGAATTAAATCCATAATTATCCTCAAGATGACCTTGGAAGAATGGGCATTGAAGAGGCATGGGAGGCATTAACTAGGCATGGGTGACCCATAATCCTGATATTTTATGCACTTATGGCTTGATGGATGCCACTAGGTGATGCAGATAATAAGAATCAATTTTCAAAAAGAAATATTCAACAACTCTCATGGAAAATCCATTTAAGTTCTTGATTTGGATTAATTAATATTAAACAAGGTTAATCAACATTTGTGCAATTATTTGAAAATTGACCCTCAGTTAATCAAAATGGTCAGAAAGTCATATTACTGGGTTGTAATTTGACTCGAGAAGAACTAGAAGGTGACGCTAGATGCGTTGGAACTGTATTCCCATTTAGTATGTTGTCAACAACAAATAACAAAGGTACGTGATGTGTACCAATGAATTAAAAGAAAATAGTGATCTAGAGCACTAAATGGCAAAATGGTCATTTTGACTCAAAATGATCTGATCAAAGTTAGTTGGCCCATAAAATGCATTGCCCTATTTAGGGATACTTTGACCTAAAATGGCACTTATAAATGACAAGTTGAACCATTTAGGATGTTTTATGAATTTTGACCTAAAATATGCATTTGAGTGTAATTTGGTAAGATTGACAATTTCAACATAAATAGTATTTGGAATTGGATGTCTACAATAATGACCATGGGAATCCATCCTATAAAGCGGCAGAATGTACCATGAGAATCATGCCATGGGTAGACCCGTGGTACCCATGTTTAAGATTAGGTTAAGGCTGTGATGGATAATCACATGACCCTGTATTAATTGATTGTCCTTAAAATGAGGTTGGTTGAAAAAAAATGATAAGCTTAAGTTAGACACAAGATGACTAAGAACTTGTTTTAACTAAAGTATCAATGAAAATGCAAAGCATTGAGGGGATTAGGTTCTAATATGCCCTAGTTCCACACTTACACATAAATGGTTCATTCCATTTAGGAGAGAAGATGTATCCCAATTACTTTTTGACACTTGATTAGACATGGAAAGAGATGTTGGATTGGTAGTGGTTATGTAAGCAAAATGAAACAAAAGGATTCCATTTATATCTTCAAAGGTTGGTGAGGTTGGTTGGGTGATGGTTATTAGGATTTAATTTGGTTTTTGGATGAAAGGGAAAGGTTTAGGGCAAGATTATGGTTATGACATTGACCATCACTGATCATAGGTCGATTGATGATGATTAACAAGAACTGATGACAATCGAGGTTTAGAGGCAAAAGGGGTTTTTAAGCTAGATCGATGATGGTCCAACAGAGACCGATGTCAGTTGAAGTCTAATGGTTAATGAGGTATAAAGGCAAATCGATGATGGTCTAGAAGAGATCGACGTCAGTTGAGTTTGAAAGCCCAAGATGGTCTAAGGGTGCAGTTGAGGTTGAAGGTTTATTTAGGCTTTGGTTAAAGGTTGTTTAAGCTCAAGGTTGGTTGAGGTTAGTTTGGGTGTTAGGATAGGCTAGTTGTAGGTTGAGGTAAAAATTCTAAGGGTTGGTTTGGTCATTTGATATTATTTTAGGCACAGGTTTTGGTGTAGGTTTGATAAATAGTCAAAGCTTTTTGGAGAAATAGTTCCCCCAGTTGCTTTTTCCATGGATGGTTGATGTGGGAAAAGACTCCTGGGTGAGGGTAATTGGTTAGTAAAAGGGGGTTTAGGAGAGATTAAGATGAATTCATCCACCTCCCAAGGGTTGTTAGTTGTTAGTTGGGGTGAAGTTCAAGTTGTAGACTTTAGTTTAGGCAGGATCTCCCCTATGACAATAGGGTGAGGGAAACATTGTTGGATTGTATTTGGGTAGGCTTGAGGTATATAATGATGTTACTAACACCATCCTAGCATAAACATTGGTTAAACAAGAGTGTCTGATTGTCCCAATGAGGGAGCTTAGGTGTGGTATGGGTTGCATAGCTAAAAAGGTGACGAAGACTATTATTTGACAAATCTTGATTGAAAGGTTGATTTTCATTTGGGTTAATAGATAAGTTGGTTGGGGTTGGATTGAAAGTTGGGTTGGTTGTGGTTAATTGATTTGGTTTAGAGGTTTGTTTGATTAGATGTGGGAGGTGTGATGAGTGGTTGATTTGGTTGGTAAGGTAAGATGACAAAGATTTGACTGTTAGAAATTTGAGCAAGGAGACAGTTGATAGCTTTGATATCATGATACAAAAATCAGTCTGAGGATTGAACAGTTATCATTTCCATCTAGGGCAGCATGAAATTGTCATGGATGTCAAAGGTTAATATCCTTGATGTCACTGAGATTGAAACTAATCATGCATTAATGTCAAAGGTTGAGTTGAGCAGAGTTGTGGAGTAAATCACGTTTGTGAAGTGCTCTTACTTAGAAGAGGCAATCGAAATAAGTGAAGAAGAATGGAAAACCCAAAATAGTCTTAAAGAATTCCTTCAGAAAGAATGGCAAGGAGTACTCTTTCAGAAAAATTGTCATGTCCCTCAAGAGCAAGTGGACCTTTTCAAAAAGATCGAAGGGCAAGTGGACCTTTTCAAAAAGTCTGAAGGGCAAGTGGACCTTTTCAAAAAGTCTGAAGGGCAAGTGGAACTTTTCAAAAAGTCTGAAGGGTATCTTTTGAACATTCTGAAGGGCAAGTGGACATTTTAAAAAAGCCTATAAGGCAAGTGGACCATTGCAAAATTTCTGAAGGGTATCTTTTGAATGTTGCAAAGGGCATGTGGACAGTTGCAAAAAAGTTGAAGGGTAGATTGCAAAAAGTCTAAAGTGTATATTTTGAACGATGCAAAGGGCATGTGGACACTTATAAAAAGTTATAAGAAATGACATGGACAAAAAGTCTGAAATAATGGCTTGCGGACAAAAAGTCCAAAGAAATGCCTTGCAGATAAAAAGTCTGAAGAAATGCCTCACAGACAAAAAGTTCAAAGAAATGATGCGGATAAAAAGTCTGAAGAAATTGCTTGCAGACAAAAAGTTTGAAGAAATACCTTGCAGATAAAAAGTTTAAAGAAATGCCTCATAGACAAAAAGTTTGAAGAAACGACATGGACAAAAAGTTCAAAGAAAATATTTTCAAAGGACATTTCCTATTAGAAGCCAATGACGAATTCTTTCAGAGAAATTGGAGGACACTTCAAGATGAAATAAACCCAGACAAAAAGACTATAGAAACTGTCTCAAAATTCCCTTGACAAAAAGCCCGCAACAAATTGTCCGTAGAGAAAGGTCACTTGAAACTTTGCAAAGATAAATTGTGGGAGCTTTATAGGGCATTCTCAAAGGGACAAGGCATGTTAAAGATTGAGCAAGTCTACAAGGATCAACAGTGCAAAAGCATTACAAGAATGCTGAAGAAAATAAGATCATGCCAACATGCTGAAGTTTAACGCTCAATATAAAGGGTAAAGATCAAGCATATGATTCCCCAAGCTGGGTGTACTACCTAAGAAGAGGGTGCACCAATGGATCTCGAAGTTGTGAGCGAATTGGTGGGATTGATGAATTTGGTTGGTTGAATATGGTTTATTGATTTGAAATATTTAGTCGATTTGATAGGATTGTTTGGTTTGAAAAGTTTGGTTAATAGGCATTGGTTTAATTTGATGAGGTTGATAATGTTGTAAAGGTAGGTTGAGTAGATAAGGTAGATAATGTTGGTTGGTTTGATAATTTGTGTAAGGTTGATAAGATAGGTTGATTGGATAGGTTAGGTAAGGCAGGTAAGGTTGATAAGGTAGGTTGATTGGATAGGTTGGGTAGGTTTGAAAAGTTTGGTTGGATTTGATGAGGTTGGTTGGTTTGACAAGTTTGATAAGTTTGGTAAGGTGGGTAAGGTAGGTTGATTTTGATAGGTGTGGTTAATAGTTGTTGGTTGAATGATCAAGGGGATATACCAAACATTAGTTTTGAGGTAAAGACGGGTGCCACAAAGTTAGTTTAGGTAATTGATATAATGTTTAGGGTAGGTAGTCTAAAGTTTGATTCGGTTGAGGTAGTTGATAAATGGTTAGGAAAGGTAACCCAAAGATTGGTGAGGTTGAATTAGTTGATATGATGGTTAGGTGGGTTATGACATTGGTTAAATAGGTGTTGAAAGGTTATTGGTTGGTTGTGATGATAATCAAATGGTTGTTTAAAGGTTATTGGTTGGTTGTAGTTGAGATTGAGTTGATCATAGGTAAGGTTGGGTTGATTGTAGGTGAGGTTGGGATCACAAGTGTTTTGTGATGCAAGGTAAACTCTTAGGCAAGTGGGTTATTTTATAGAAGTCTAACAAAGTCAGGATCTCTAGGAGAGAATATAGGATGGCTCCCCATTAAACAAGGCAATGGAGATGAGGTGGATGAAGGCAAGATGGTAGAAGGTTTCCAAAGGGGGTTAGATTCCTCACAACTCAAACAAAGAGAAGAAAAGAAAAAGTTAAGAAGATAAAACACACACTAAAATATGTTAAATCCTAAGGTTCTTTTTATCTTGCCTGTGGCCTATGCCTTAAGTTAGAATTGCGTGACTCAACTTTGGTTTGTAGAATAGGTACTAGAAAAGATGTCTAAGGATGGTTTGAGGTAGTTTAGGCTCTCAAAATCTATACTAGAACTTGGTATGTGGCTTGATATTGGGGCCTGCCCCTTCACTTCACACACCACATCAATAAGGGTGTCAAGTTCTTAGCCAAAAAATACCAAATTGCTAGAGATTATACTTAGCCAGTGAAATGAGTTTGGTTTTTCCTCCTGGTAATGACATCCAAATATGATAGCCAAGGGTGAAGGTTTATCGCTAGGTGGTGAAATCCTAGTCAGGCCTTATGTAAAGTGTTTGATGTTTGATTTGGTGTAAGTGGTTTGGTATTATGTGTGCAAAGAAATGAGACTATAATTGATTCACTTGATTAATTAAAGCTATGTGAGCTAATTATGCAAGCAAACAAAGTATGAAAGGTTACTTTTATACCCAAAAGAAATTTTGTTTTCATTTAAATGAGCATAAAACAAGAAGAAGAAATATGTAAATGCAAACTATGAACCCAAGAAAGCTCAAAGGTCCCACAGGGCGTGCTAAAATGTTTCACTAAATTTTTTATTTTGTATTTATTTTAAAAGAAGAGTAAAACTTAAAAGAACAGTGAGGTAAGAAGAACTTTGATTTGGTTTGCACTCCATGATCCAGACAATTGTATATACTCCTCTTTGGCTTGGGAGGATGACCTACAACTAAGAGATAAACTAAAGATGGGATTGGTTAACAAGATAGGTGGATGGATTTCCTATCGAAAGCTAGATCCAAGAAGAACATGACTTCTTTAGAGGCTATCAATCCACCTTTTAAACAAGTTTATGTTAAGCAAAGTGTTGATAAAAAAAGGTTGCATAAAATAATGAAACTATTCAATCAGTATAAAATAAATACTTGTTTTAACAAAATAACATTGAAGATAAATGCTAAACTATAAAAGTATGGTCTGGGTTGTTGTTCTTAACTCTATATAGTGATAGGGATGAAGAAATAGGGTTTTTAGTTGAGGTTAGAAGGTGTTTTAAGCTTGTTAGTGAGTGATTTTTGCTGGTCAGGGCTGACCATCATTGGTCGAATGGTGACTGTTGCTGGTCAAAGATGACTGCTGCTAGTCATTGTGGGTTTTGACAGGGTGTTGCTTCCAGGTAGAATGGGCTATGGGTTGGTTGCAGAAGGGCTTTTTGGAGTGTTTGAGGGTTGGTTAAGGGTCGTGAGGGCAAAGTTAAGGTCTTAGATGTACCAAGCTCAGGGTTTTGATACTCAAGATGGTTAAGAGTGGTCAGAGGGTGCTTGGTGGAGAGGAGGGTGCTTAGAGTTGCAAAGCTCCAACATGAAGAGTGTGTAGGCAGAGAATAGAAATGGGTGTAAGCTTAAACCACTAGAACTAAATAACTAAACTAAAATAAAACTAATATAGAATACTTAGCTTAGTTGTTGCTAGATTGAAGAAGTCTAGAGTTGAGTGATGAGCCACTTGGGAACCTAGAATGATGTGGGTAGAGTGACGATGTTAGGGCTCTTTGTATTGAGGTGTTGGAGTAGTTGGTGAGTCTCTAGACTGGATTTGGTTCAGCTCTAGATGTACATGATTATCTTAGTCTCACTCATGATGATTCCCCTTCAATCCTCCATCATTCAACCTTTTACACATGTGTCTTGGGGTCAGACTAAGTAATAGTCACCGGTCCTATTCAACTACCACCGCTCGAGGGGTGACCATCATTAGTCAGGAAAAAAAGATCAAAATGGCCAAAATTAGCCATGTAAACTTATGATTGGTGGTTGAGACATTGGGAAATGGTTGGAGGTTATTTAAGGGGGCATGGGGATGCATGAGGAAGAAGTATAGAAGGTTAGGGCATTAAATGCCAGGGTATAAATGGTCTTTAGGCTTAGTGTCGATAGGCTAGCCATGGATTTGGGTAGGCGAGGTGAAAAATAAAATTAACTAATTTATTTAATTAATTAAATTGGCTAAATGGGTAAATGGGTGTGTTAAAGGGGTAAATGGGTGTTGATGTAACCCAAGGGAGCCAAGGGGGTATTTTATGACAACTATAACCGTAGTGTGTGGTTTTATAGTGTTTATAATCTTAGTCAACTCGCCATGTATGGTTGGGCATCACCATATGTTGAGCCCCCTGCCTGTGTTTTAATTATCATAATTTCACTGTTGTATATTAATAAAAAAAATTATCGTGATAGGTATAAATAGCTTATCATAATATAATTTTCGAGTTAGAGGATGTGATGTAAAACACTTACATTAGAGTAAGTTACAGGTTGTTAAATGTGAGAATTTAGGGTGAATATACATGTTAGTGTATTTAGAAGCATAAGGACATATTCAGGCGGTTATAATCCTCATGTGGAGTATTAACTAAATTAAAAAAATTACTTAAAAATAATTTAGCGAATGCTTGCTTATAAACCTCTAAATGTTATACCAATGCTAGAATGAATTTCTTATGTTTTGGGAAAATGAAGTTCTAGATGTTCTAGCTGTTAATTTCAAATATGTGTTTCTATGTATTTACGACTACTTCATTAGCTTGATTTTGAGGCTTAGTAGTCTTGCTTAAAAACACTAAATTGTGGTTTAGTAATTGCATAGCATTAGAGTACCTACATGTGGTGCATATTATGATGCTCAGGTATTCGTATATAAGAACTATAAATATAGTTCAATAGATGAATTTAGTGGGCCATTAAGTTTCTTAAGAATCATAAACTATATTTTTTTGGAATAGTCTCTTATAAATAATATTAAATTGTTGAGATGAAAGGTCATAACGGGTATATAAATTATTTGTTTCTCTGTAAATGGTTGATTGGCTATTAGTTATATATTGGGAACTTATGTGCAATACATGATTATGTTAATATAAATAAGTGTTTATACTTACTTAGCATATAGTGTTGCATCATGATGCATGTTTATATGTTATGTTACTTTGGGAAGCTAGTATGCACTTCAGCTCTAGGGTATATCCAGGTGGTATGATCATGTACTTGCTCACTTGTTATTATTTGCATGGATCATTGGATTCTTGAAACCATAAGTTGATTTTATGTTTTATGTAGTTGTGAACTATGATAGTATGGGATATCATTGAGCACTACCGTATAAAGGTATATTATACCTGGATGGGACATACTGTAAATATTATGCCTAGACTTACTCTACATTTGACTAATTTGTGGTATATATGTTGATTATTACTATGAATAGTGTGTTTTATAATAATTGGTAGAATTTATGTATGCATGCATGCAAGCTTTGTGAGTTTAACAAATGACGTGTCAGTATGTTATTGTGTTCCGTGGAAACTATGACTTGATTCGTTATATATAGTTGTATAGTTGCTTATGTTTCCATGATTTTAAGACTACTTTATATGATTGTTTTCGAGAAAACTAGTGGTATGTCTTAGAATACTCGACTATGATAATATAGGTTATCATTTGTATAGTATGTTTGAAAATCAATTGTGGTAGTTGAAATATATAATTATGTATATTTTACCTGGGTGGTATAGACTGTAGTCATTAATTCTAGTATAGGATAGAAATTAAGGTAAGATTCATTCATGTCTTTGACAAACTAAATGTATGCTTTAATTACTCCTATGTATAGCATATTATATGATGTATTTGCTAAGTAGGATGTAAATTAAATAAATCTTGTGGTTGAATTGTATTTGACCAATTTGTATTGTTGATTCAGAGTAAGGAGTGAGATGGACTTCACTAGTTTACTGGTATCACAGTGATAAATGAAGGTATTTTGATCAAGTGGTGTGTATGAATTTGATTGGTATAGATGTTTATTATTTATTATTTATAAAACTTTGGGCTAAAGTATGTTTAGTGAGACATTATTATTTCATGAGTGTGATTCACGTGTTTGTGCGATATTTTGTAATAAAATAGATTTCTATGATACACTACATGTTTAGTTTATCATCAAACAACACATGGATACTTGCTTGTCTCTCTGGATTCCCACACTCAGATGATGTTCTCCCTCCCCATAAAAATACTACTTATCAAGATGACTCTTGATATTGCCACAGATACTTAAAGTTCAAGAACTGTGATCTGTGGAAGCCATGTATCTTTTTGTACATTGTAGTATATTGTACTTATTATTGAAAATTATCATGAGGTGTTGTAATTATTGGTTATTACACATTGACAGTGGTGACTATACATTTGTATCAATTATGGCTAAGTTTTTATGTTTACTTTTTATGTTCGCATTATGACATGTACTCTCACGATATTAGAGATTAGTATTATGTGATGTATTATACTTGTTGCTATTATGACCTTGTGTATTTTTTATGGTCTCTATAGATTCTTGTGGTGCAATCTATATTTGGTATATGTGTTTAATTAAAAAAAAATTGCGTATTTCTATGTCTAACCCAATGGGCTTGTTACATGTGGTATCAAAGTTGTGGCTCGAACTCTAGGACCTAATGAGTCTATTAGCATTTTCATGTCTTTCTATTCACTAGTGTGAACCTCATAACATGAAATATTGCACTTCTATTTTAGATTTGTAGTACCCTAGTGTGGAACCATGTTACACCATGATTGGAGTTTTGGGACTCTATAGATCCTCTTGTATGCCTTAGTGACTATAATTAACATGAGACATTCATGGCATATGTGTGGGGAATATGGAGTGTGTACCCTTAATAACACTCATACTCCTTTGAGTTGTTTAGGGGATTGGTTTATCGAGTGTCTCAATGGTGGTGATTGTATTCGAGTCTTGGGTAGATGAGTATATAATGTAGTTCATGAGTTATGAACAAAAGTTTTCTACCATAGTTTAATTACTTAGATTGAACACCTCGAGTGTGATTACATCATTCTTAGTAATCAAGTCACCTTCGCCATTTGTGTTTTGTGTTTTGAGTGTTTTTAAG
The DNA here is from genome assembly GCA_037957365.1 of Torreya grandis. Taxonomy (NCBI): domain Eukaryota; kingdom Viridiplantae; phylum Streptophyta; class Pinopsida; order Cupressales; family Taxaceae; genus Torreya; species Torreya grandis. The sequence continues at coordinate 2,607,600 of JARHVA010000897.1, forward strand.
TTTGGTATGCTTCTCACTTATTATATATATATGAGATTTAGTTTTGTGCCTTATTTACCACTAATCCTAAGAATGGAAAATATTCTAAGACCAATTTAGTTTTGGTACCACCTAGTGCAGTGGGAATTTTCTTGTAGTAGAGTGTTGTTGTCTTGGTTGAGAGAGTTCTTATGTGATAGGAGCTTGTTTATGTTTGGCACCCTTTAAGTTATGTGGTTTAGGGAGAAGTGCCATCTTTCTTAGTTAGCTTAGAGATGAGTTGTTATTATCTCATTCTCCTTTGATGACATTATAAGCTACTGAGAGGATTTATATTTTATTGATGTTGATTTCGTGTTCTCTTTTATGGGAACTTGAATTTGAATTATGTTTGACTATGCTCCCTTGAAGTTGGTGGGAGAATGTTTTCTACTCTTGTTGAGAGAGAAATTGTTAGAATGGATGGATGGATACATCTCTGTGCTTAGTATATTCTTTTCCCTGATTATGGGAGTATATTATGAAACTATACTTACAGATTTGGTAAGTAGTTAGTGTTTTAGCAACTTTGAGTTGCAGTGTTTTATTTTTACCTTGACAGGATATGTAGGAGTTTTTGAGATGATAGCTCTTTACTTGATTTTATTTGTTATTATAAGACCACGTGGGTGGCAAACCTTGATTTTTTATATTAAAAAAATTACATTAAGAATTATAAGTTGATTATAATTAGTATAATATTATACACTCTTGATTAGATTAGTAATGATCTCTTTTGCTTAAAGCATGTTATTTTGAATATATATTTTTATACTTTTCACCAAAAGTGAGTAGGGTATAGGATATGTAGAACATCTTATCAATCTTGGGGTTGAGATAAACTTTTTAACTTGTTGAGTGCTAGTTGTGCAAGCAAGGAGACATTGTCTCATTTATAAGGTTGATAGGATGGTGTGATATTTGGCCTAGAATGTTATGTTAATTTTAACAATATTTAATCTTAACCATAAATATATCACATTATAGGTTAAGCTGTGAATACGATACTAGTTATGTTTAGCTAGTGACAACTTAACTCAACTACGGATTGATTGTATGGTTTCTCTTAAATGTATGTTGATACATATCAAATTATTTAGCATATAGCTTTGCTTTCAATGATATGTAGAATAGAATTGTGACTCTTTGAACATTATGCACATTTTGGAGATCATTAGGTAGTGAAAACCTAGGGTAAGAGTGGTGAATTAGGAATGTGAGTTCTAAGTAATAGGACGGTATCCTACTTAGCCTCACATTTACTCAGTTGTTACTGAGTTGGATTTGATAGATGAACTTATTGAATCTAGGATTTGACAAGCAGAACTTGTCAAATTTAGTCATATAGCGATACACATGTACACCATAGATGGGTATTCCATAAACTATATACATTAGAAATGTAATATTTCTAGTTTATATTCATCATCGTACTTATCAAGAGCTCCATGGAGTAGTGACAATATTAACATGTTATACATATTCGTAGCTACATCGAGTAACAATAGTATTAACTTATACACATTATTCTTGCTAGGTTACCTAATTACTTTTATTCAAAATGAGAAAAACCCACTCTAGAATAGAGAGATGTGTTAAGGGATAGAAGATTTTGTGGAACTCTCCCTGGTCATTCATTTGGCTTTTATGATGATCTTTATGCTCGTGGAAAGTCAATGGAATTTTCACTAAGATATGTGTGTGACCATTCAAGGAAACAAAATTGGTCAACCCTTTAGTATATATGCTTATTGTTGTCCCTAAAAAATGCCACTCATTTTTGGGACAACCTACGGACTATTTTGGCCTTGCACAGGACCAAAATTTCTCTCTTCCCTTCTCAAAATTTGTTTTGAGCTTTCAAATTCCTCTTTTTTTTAAGCTTTCCAAAAATCTACAGACTCTGCAGGCTTAAATCTACAGACTCTACAAGCTTGAAATCTACGGACTCTGTAGGCTTAAATCTACAGACTCTGCAGGAAGGAAATCTATGGACTCTACAGGCCAAGTTCTGCAAGCTTCACAGGTTGATTTCTACGGACTCTGTAGATATGTTTCTACAAACTCAACATGCTTGAAATTAGTAGGTTTAACAGGTTCAAAAGCTTCTGCAGGCGAGTTCAATCAAAAGAACAAGTTTTTAACACTTAGTCATTTCCAAGATTGGTTCAACGCCTCAGTTCAATCAAAAGAGTTCAATTGGCAAATGATAAAAGACAAAGGCTTGAACCATTGAACTTTGAACCACTTTGGTTTAAAGGCTCAATGGGTTCAACAACCAAGTTGGTTCAACGTGCTTGGTGTAAAAGATCAAAAGGACTTAGCCAAATAATGAAGAATGAGCTGATTGAACCATTGAACCGTTGAATCAAAGTTGGTTCAATTGGCAGGTTCAAGGGGCTGCCCCAAAGTGAAAAAGGCAAGTGCCCTTACGGAGGGCAGGCAACATTGGTTCGAAGGTCAAAGAAAAGACAATTCCTTTGGATTTGTTCAAAGGCCCAAAAGGAACAATTCTTTCAGACTTTTGTCTGATGGAAATGGCTAAGTCCAAGAGGCCAAAAGAATACTTTCAAGAAGATTTTCTTAAAAAAATGTTAATGCAAAACTCCTTCAGACATTTTGTCTGAAGGAATTCACCCGACAGAAAAAACCTGCCAAAGAAGAAAGAACCCGCCGAGAAAGCTGAATCCCGAAGGACAAGTACCCTTGCAGGGGGGCACTTAGCGATAAGAGAGGACCAATTTAAAAGCCCAGAGGGACACCTTCCCTTTGGGACATTCCAAAGGCTGAACAAAGATGCAGAAAGGAACTTTCACAGACTTAGACAAAAAGGGGCTTCAACGGATGAATCGATTGAACTTTGAACTGAAAGATTTGAAAGTTCAATGGTTCAACATGGTTCAAAAGTTTAAAGGTGGCCTCAGTCAAAGAGAAAGCAACACATAAGTGGTTCAATGGATGGTTCAACCAAAGGGCAAAGAAGCAATTAAACCGAGAAGCGATAGAACAAAAGAGACATAATGAACCAATGAAACGATGAACTTTCAGTGGTTCAACGGGTTCAAGGTTCAACTTGAATCAAGCAATCGACTGAAAAGAGAGCTTGAAGACTCAAAGAGAGAAGATTGATGCAAAGGACTAGAAATGTCTTTGAAAGAGTTATTTCCAGTAGGTGGAACAGTGGATTGAGTAGACTTCTGAGCGCACCAAACCAAAGATGCGGCCTATTTTCTTTCATGCAGTAAAGACAAATATGCAAAGGACCAGACGGTCCATATTAAGGAGGAGGCATATCAGATGAAGGGACATGCCATAGTTATGGTAGTGCACTATTCTCAACATGGTCTCTCCAAACAAAATTGGAGATGCATTGAAGACGCATGGTCTTTGAAGGAATTCACCTGACGAAAAAAGCCCGCCAAAGAAGAAAGAACCCGCCGGGGAAGCTGAAGCCTGAAAGACAAGTACCCTTGCAGGGGGGCACTTGGTGATAGAGAAAGGACCATTTTAAAATATGGAAGGGACACCTTCCCTTTGGGATGTTCCAAAGGTTGAACAAAGATGCAGAAAGGAAATTTCACAGACTTAGACAAAAAGGGGCTTCAACGGATGAATCGATTGAACTTTGAACTGAAAGATTTGAAAGTTCAATGGTTCAACATGGTTCAAAAGTTCAAAGGCAGCTTCAGTCAAAGAAAAAGTAGCACACAAGTGGTTTAATGGATGGTTCAACCAAAGGGCGAGGAAGCGATTGAACCAAGATGTGATATAATAAAAGAGACAGAATGAACCAATGAATCGATGAACTTTCAGTGGTTCAACAGGTTCAAGGTTCGACCTAAAGCAAGCGATTGACTGAAAAGAGAGCCCAAAGACTCAAAGAGAGAAGATCGATGTAAAGGACCAAAAATGTCTTTGAAAGAGTTATTTCCAGTAGGTGGAACAGTTGATCCAGTAGACTTCTAAGCGCACCAAACCAAGGATGCAGCCTGTTTTCTTCCATGAAGTAAAGACAAATATGCAAAGGACCAGACGGTCCATATTAAGGAGGAGACATATCAGATGAAGGGACATGCCATAGTTATGGCAACACACTATTCTCAGCATGGTCTCTCTAGATGAAACTGGAGACACATTGAAGATGCTGACTACAGCACAGGCTGTCCCATGGAAAAAGGTGCCAATCCTTGGGTAGTTGCTATAAGTTTGTATTTTTTCTCATTTTTAAGAGAGACTTTCATTTTAGAAGAGCGAAACTCTACCCATTTTGAAATAAGAAGACTAAGACTTTGAGCTTAAGTTGTAATTTCATTTTCATTTTTATCTGAATGAGAAAACAGGTTTTTAACAGACTTTGTGTTGTTCTGACTTGTATCATTTTAGAAGATCATTCTTACGTCTATCTTTTGAAGGTGTCCTTATTCATTTAATTTAGTAAGCAAAATTAGTGAAGGTATTAGGGAAGTGTCCTGAAACCAACTGTAAGAAGACTTTGTGCTTTCACAATTGCTTTCAGGCTGTCTTTTTCTTTTCTTTTTGTGTTCAGGATTATGAGGTAACTTTGTGCCCCCATTATCCTTTGTGATATACTCTTTGGGCAGTTGAGATGGAAAATTTGCATTTCGCTTCATCCTGCTATTACTACGCCCTTTTGATTACTGTTTACTTTACTATCTAAAAGAAACTTCTGTTGTTTCCTGTAACAACACTTCTGAAAGAAGAGAAGTGCCTTTAGTGTTTACACCAAGATTTTCTCCTTTGTCTATGTGCATCATCTCTAAAAGAAGAGAGATGGATGGTTTATTCTGCCCCTATGTGTTATTTTTTGCTTATTTATATTGTATATAGCTCCTATGTATCTATAGGGAACCTCTCCTTGATGAGAGGAGAGATTTGTCTCTGGGTGATGTAGTAAAGCTACACACCTGGCCGACCAATCTTCTTGCTATGGTTGATCAGACTTATTTTGTTGATCAGTATGTTGATTGACAAAATATTAACCCAATAATTTTTGGTGACTCCACTGGGGAAGAGCACGTAGTTTGAAGTCTCAAACTTCAAGCTGAAGCAGATCTTGCTCTTTTCCTTTTTTTGTTCTGCAATCTGGCAACTCCTCATTATACCAGAGGCCAAAAATCCTAAGGTGTTGTTGACCCTACTTTTGAGTTGGTGTAACAGAGTAATTTTGAGTTATTTCTTCGACAACCTCACCTTAGATGAACAAGGAGTCTTCTTCCTAGCCCTACCAGGCCACCAATACAAGGCAGAGCTTCTTTTTCAATTGCTAGCTGAGCTTTACCTATCCACGCTCCACCTGGATTAGTGATCCCACTTTTACATAATCAAATCATGGCTTAAGGCCCCTGGGGTAATTCTTTTGGTCCACTAAATTTGACTCTACCTCTGCATGAGCTTCCACACAGTTCAAGAAAAAATTTCCCCAAATTCTTTGGGGATGGGAAGGTTCATCCTAATGAACACATTATAGCTTTCAGCATAGCTTGCGGTGCAATAGGGGTGGAATTTGAAGACATAACGGTCAGGCTATTCATGGAGACACTATAAGGCATTACTGCAGATTGGTTCTACCACCTACAGGCTGGATTAGTGACTGACTGGGACACTCTGAAAGACAAATTTGAAGCCAGGTTCAAGCCTGTAGAAGATGCACATGCCTTGCTGGCCTAGCTCACTCAAATGAAGAAAGAGCCTCATGAGCCTATGAGGGATTTTATTGCCAGGTTCAACAAGCTGAGGCACAAGATTCCCATGGTCGCCTAGTCGATGCCTCAAAACCTTAAATGCTTCTTTCATCAGCTCATAACTACCTGAAGTGGGTTTCTTATTAAGATAGGCTAGACACGTAAACCTTACTGCTACTCAGGTCTCAACTACTGAGGTAGAAGATGACCTTATCTTGGCAAGAAAGATAAGGAGAGACCCTAATAAAGGTAAATCCTCTTCATCTTCTGAGTATTCACCTGCAGTCACCGCTGACCTATTGGTACAAAAGATAAAAAATGAAATGCTAGCTCTCAAAAAGCAAATGGTGCAAGGGATGTCATCTTCTCTTGCATACAAAGATATGCCCAAGAGGACATTTAAGAATCAGGCGTACCAAGGCAATGCTGCCAGGAATCAGGGACAGCAAAATCACCTTCCTCCTCCACAGATGAACCTCACCCTTGAGGCACCTCCAAACAACTCAACAGTTAGATATCTTGAAGCTGAAGTGAATTTCTCAGTCCATCTTGAATTGAATCCTGAAGATGACGCTAATCTCTTCATTGAGGAAGAAGAAGAATTAGCTAGCGACTCCCATATTGGTTCCCTGAACTATCAGGATGAACCCAAGAGTGAAAGCAATGCAACTGAGGGGTCATTTGCTGTATTCACCTGATCCAAGAATCAATCAGCTCAACAAGCTGATAAGGAGAAAGCAAAAGAGTGACCTCAACCAATAATTTCAATTGCTAAGCGGGGATCCACTCTTCCTTTCTAGCTAAAGGACATGGTGATTTCAAAAAAGATAAGTACCCCAAATGCCCCTATGCCTTCTACTTTAATTTCACAGTGCAGTCCTCCCCCTTTAAAAAATCAAAAGGATGAACTCCCATCCTTTGCTCCTAGCTCGTTCTAGACATTTGATATCATTGACCATATTAAGAGAACCAAAATTCAAATGTCTGAATTTAAATTTCTGTAGTCCTATCTTGAGCAATTAGACAGACTGGTTCAATGCATTAAAAACCAGAACATCCCTTTTGAATGAGCAATTCCCAAAGTGACACATGATGCTGCTAGGAATGCACCCACCAAAAACAACCTTGTCACCACTCCCCTTACTGCTCCTGGTAGGACTGAACCTTTTTATGTCTCATTGCTGATAAATGGATATCAGCTAAATAATTGCATCATTGATTCTGGAGCTTCAAACAATGTCATGCCTACTAAAGTGGCTGAATCCCTTGATCTCTCATTAACTAAAACTTTTGGTAGATGCTTCTCCATGGAAAAAAAGCAAGTGCCTTTGCTGAGACAAATTAAAGATGCCCAATTTGTGTTTGTTGCCTTTCTAGACAAAAGATCAAGATGACTGTCTTGGTAGCAGACATCCCAGCATCATATGGCATCCTTCTCAAGTGGAATTTTTGTAGAGATGTTGGTGGTGAATTGAGCATGGATTTATCAGAGATGAGGATTCCAGTCAAGGGCGTTATGAAGAGGCTGCTCCTTAAGAAAGAAACAAAATATGTTGTTACCCAGACCTCAGCACCTGAAGCTCAAATTCTATTTGAGTCTTCAAGCATGGGTAACTACTTTCTTTATACGGATGGAGTTCATGAGACATATGATGAGGTTGCTACAGATGACAGCCTAAAAATGTAGTCAGCTAGAACAACAGAGGAATGGCTAAGCATAAGGCAAGTGTGGAAGTTTCTCCACCTCTTGATGAAGAAGAATCTAAAAGAAAATCAGTATCAAATGAGGTATGGATTCTTGAATTTGATGGCAGCTACTCTTCTACTAGTTCAATAGCTGGGGTTGTGTTAATATCTCCTTAAGGAGATATTTTTCCCTCATCTTATAAATTGTAATTCAGCAACATGAATAACATAGCTGAATATGAGTCTCTATTGCTTGGATTGAGAGCTGCATGAGACAAAGGCATCAAGTCCTTCATGCTAAAGGAGATGTCAAACTAGTGGTTTTTTAGGTGAAGAACCTGTATCAAATCAAGAATGAAAGATTGTGTCATTACCGTAATCTAGTCTTGGACCAGCTTGAAGACTTTGATGCTTTCAGCATCTCTGCAGTTCTCAGAGAATTCAATGATCGAGCAGATGCATTGGCTATTTCAACTACTCTCTTGGTCCCCCACCTAGATTTCAAAGGAGACAAGTACATGATTGAGCTGGTCTTTTAGCCTAGTGTACCTGATAATGGCAGTCATTGGTAGGTTTTTAACAATGACAACCAAATCAATACCTTCTTAGAGCAAAAAGACAGCTTTGAATGGCTGCATTTTGAAGGCAGCGAACCTCATAAGTGTGAAACAGCTTCTGAATCAAATGTAGACATAGTTGAGGAGTTCTTGAAACTGAAAGGGAATAAGATCCCCAAAGGCCTGGTTTCCCTTGAGAAGCTGTTTGATAAGCATGATAGATTCATTAGACAACAGCCAATGGATTCAAGCTCATCTCAAGAGTTTGATCAAGTAAATCTGGGAACTAAGGAAGAACCCAAGATGGTGAACATTAAGAAATGTTGTACTCCTACAGAGCATTTCAAATTCACCTCTTTGCTCAACGAATACATGGATGTCCTAGCGTACTCCTATGTTGACTTGAAATCACTCTAGCCTGATGAAATTTGACACAACATCCCTCTCAATGCTGATTGAACACCTTATAGGCAAAAGACCAGGCATTATAATCCAAAAATATCATGTACTATTTTATTTGAGATACAAAAAATGCTAAATGCCAAGATAATCTTCTCAATCCATCATTCCACATGGATTGCCAATATAGTGCCTGTAAAAAAGAAGAATGGTGAAATTCACCTTTGTGTGGATTTTAGGAATTTGAATCAAGCATCTTTGAAATATAATTATCCTTTGCCAATCATAGATCAAGTGCAGTAGACAGTGATAGGCTCAGAGATTTTATCAATGCTAGATGGCTTCTCAAGATATAATTAGGTCAAAGTTGGTGAAGCAGACCAGCATGAGACTGCTTTCACCACACCCTGGGGCACGTTTGCATACAGAAGAATGCCTTTTGGCTTGATAAATGTTGGTGCCACCTTCAAAAGAGCAATGGACCTTACCTTCGAAGATGAGATTGGTAAGTTCATCATAGTTTATCTTGATGACTTGACTATCTTCTCTAAGCATCGCCCAGATCATGTGAGCTATTTGCAGCAAGTGCTGGAATGTTGCCGCCAGAATGGCATTTCATTAAATCTCAAGAAGTCAATTTTTGGAGTAACAGAGGGGAAACTTCTCAGACACGTTGTGTCTAAAAGAGGCATAAAGATTGACTCAGACAGAGTCAAGTCTATCCAAGAACTTTCCTTGCCCACAAGCAAGACTGTTGTTCACTCTTTCTTTGGAAAGGTGAATTTCTTACAGAGATTCATACCCAAATTTATCGAGAAGACCAGTCACACTGTAAACATGATGAAGGAAAAGGCCACCTTCAGCTAGACTAAAGAAGGCAAGTCAGCTTTTGAAGATATCAAGACTGCCATTGTCCATGCTCCAATTCTGGCTTGTCCGGACTATAGCAAAGAGTTCACCATTTACAGTTATGCTTCAGAGCATACGCTTTCAACAATTCTAGTTCAATAGAATAAAGAAGGTATGGAATCTCCCATTTTCTTCATGAGTTGTCCTCTCAAAGCTCATGAGCTAAAGTACTCAAATATGGAGAAGCACGCTTATGCAGTGGTGAAGGCCGTAAAACATTTTCATTTCACATCCTCAATTCTCAAGTTACTACCTTGGTCCTTGACACCACAGTGAAATCTATACTGACTCAGCAGGAGTTTGGGACAAAAAGAGACAATTGGGTTGCAAAGAACTAGGAGTTTGATCTGATCATCAAACCAACAAAGCTGGTATGTGGAAAGGGGCTATGCCAACTAATTGCTGATAATAAGTTAAGAGGAACAGAGCATGAAGAACAAGAAGTGGATGACGATGACACACCAACAATCCTCTTTGTCTCCACCACGAATGAGTGGTACTCAGGTATTGCTCATTTCCTTACTTATGGTGAATGTCCTGCAAACCTATCTTATAAAGAAAGGAGAACCATCAAGCTGAAAGCTGCTAATTTTGTCTTCTGGGACAACGGCCTGTACAAGAGGAGCCTTGATGGAACGTTCCTTCGCTATGTGGATAAGGAGCAACAAAGCCAACTTCTGAAGTCCTTCCACAATTCAGCTTGTGGAAGACAATTTTTTGCCCTTGTGACTATCGATAAGATCGTACGAGTTAGGTACTATTGGCCATCTCTCTTTCAAGATACATACAAGTGGGTCACGGGATGTGAACTGTGCCAACAGTTTATTGTAAGGCCCAAACTAGCTGCCCTGCCCCTCGAACCAGTGATCATAGAGGAGCCATTTCAGCAATGGGTAATTGATTTTATTGGAGTTGTAAACCTGTCATCAAGTGCTGGATATGACTATGTCCTCACGGCAATAGACTACTTCACCAAATGGGTGGAAGCAGTTCCAAAAAAACATGCTACTTCAGAAGTAGTATGCAATTTCCTCAAAGAGAACATCATGTCCAGGTTTAGGGTCCCAGTCAAAATTGTCACTGATAATGCAGCCTATTTCACTTCTCAAGAGATTACTCAATTCTACTTCTATTATGGAATTACACTCTCCCACTCCTCTGATTACTTTCCACAAGGGAACAAACAGGGTGAGTCAAGCAATAAAAATCTGGTGACTATCATCAAGAAGCTGGTGGTTGACAACCAAAGGACTTGGTATAAGGCATTGGTTGATGCTCTATGGGCAGACATAATTACACCAAAGAGAGCAATTGGTATGTCTTCCTTCCAACTTCTGTATGGTGTCAATGTTGAGATACCAATCACTTTGGAATTGTCGGCATTGAAATTGGCTAAGGCAATTGAAGATCAAACGTATGAGAGATCACTTGAGAGGAGGATCATGTGCTTTGCTGAGCTGAATGAGCAAAAAACTGCAGTGGTGGATAGAATTGCCACCCATCAAAGTCTAGTGAAGAAGCTCTTCGATAAGAAATCAAAGAATTGTGAATTCCAAATTGGAGATCAAGTCCTGTTGTGGGACAAGAGAAGAGAACCAAAGGAGATGCATGAAAATTTTGATTCCCTATGGAAGGGCCCTTTTATTATTCATCAGCTCAACAGTAAAAATAGTTTCTTGTTGAAGTATCAAGATGGCACTCTCTTCTCTTTGCCTCACAATGGGCAACATCTGAAACACTTCAACTCTTGAAGTATTGGATGAGTTCCCCTGTACATATGTATATTTGTAGTCTTTTGCTCTATTTTGTTCATTTCATTTTCATTTTTGAAACTTTTTTTTTGGGTAGCATGATTTCGTAGGTCAATGGCACACTTCAAGGCACTAGAGATTCTGGTTTCTACTCCCCTCAGCTCTGTTTCAAGTTTTCAACTGAAAGAAGTTCCCCAATTGGAGCCAGTTGTTGTCCCCAAAAAATGCCACTCATTTTTGGGATAACCTACGGACTATTTTAGCCTTGCACAGGACCAACATTTCTCTCTTCCCTTCTCAAAATTTGTTTCGAGCTTTCAAATTCCTCATTTTTTTAAGCTTTCCAAAAATCTACGGACTCTACAGGCTTGAATCTATAGACTCTGCAGGCTTGAAATCTACAGACTCTGCTGGCTTGAATCTATGGACTCTGTAGGAAGGAAATCTATGGAATCTGCAGGCCAAGTTCTGTGGGCTTCACAGGTTGATTTCTATAGACTCTGTAAATATGTTTCTACAGACTCAACATGCTTGAAATTAGCAGGTTCAATAGGTTCAAAAGCTTTTGCAAGCGAGTTCAGTCAAAATAACAAGTTTCTAACACTTAGTCGTTTCCAAGATTGGTTCAATGCCTCAGTTCAATCAAAAGAGTTCAATTGGCAAATGATAAAGGACAAAGGCTTGAACCATTAAACTTTGAACCACTTTGGTTCAAAGGCTCAATGGGTTCAATGACCAAGTTGGTTCAACGTGCTTGGTGCAAAAGATCAAAAGGACTTAGCCAAATAACAAAAAATGAGCCGATTGAACCATTGAACTGTTGAACCAAAGTTGGTTCAATCGACAGGTTCAAGGGGCTGCCCCAAAGCAAAAATGGTAAGTGCCCTTGCACAGGGCAGGCAACATTGGTTCGAAGGTCACAGAAAAGACATAATTCCTTTGGATTTGTTCAAAGGTCCAAAAGGAACAATTCTTTCGGACATTTGTTCAATGGAAATGGCTAAGTCCAAGAGGCCGAAAGAATACTTTTAGAAAGATTTTCTTGGAAAAATGTTAAGACAAAATTCCTTCAGACACTTTGTTCGAAGGAATTCACCCAACGAAAAAAGCCCGTTGAAGAAGAAAGAACCCACCAGGGAAGCTGAAGCTCGAAGGACAAGTACCCTTATGGGGGGACACTTGGTGACAGAGAAAGGACCATTTTAAAAGCCCGAAGGGACACCTTCCCTTCGGGACGTTCCAAAGGCTGAACAAAGACGTAGATAAGAACTTTCACAGATTTAGACAAAAAGGGGCTTCAACAGATGAACCGATTAAACTTTGAACCGAAAGAGTTCAAAGTTCAATGGTTCAACATGGTTCAAAAGTTCAAAGTTGGCCTCAGTCAAAGAATAAGTGGCACACAAGTGGTTCAATGGATGGTTCAACCAAAGGGCGAAGAAGCGATTGAACCAAGAAGCGATAGAACAAAAGAGACAGAATGAACCGATGAAATTTTAGTGGTTCAACGGGTTCAAGGTTTAACCTGAATCAAGTGATCGACTAAAAAGAGATCCCAAAGACTCAAAGAGAGAAGATCGATGCAAAGGACTAGAAATGTCTTGGAAAGAGTTATTTCTAGTAGGTGGAACAGTGGATCGAGTAGACTTTTGAGTGCACCAAACCAAGGACGCAGCCTATTTTCTTCCATGAAGTAAAGAGAAATATGCAAAGGACCAGATGGTCCATATTAAGGAGGAGACATATCAGATGAAGGGACACACCATAGTTATGGCAGCACACTGTTCTTAGCATGGTCTCTCCAGACAAAACTAGAGACGCATTGAAGACGCTGACTGCAACATGGGTTGTCCCATGGAAAAAGGCGCCAATCCTTGGGTAGTTGCTATAATTTTTTATTTTCTCTCATTTGTAAGAGAGACTTTCATTTTACAAGAGTGAAACTCTGCCCATTTTGAAAGAAGAAGACTGAGACTTTGAGCTCAAGTTGTAATTTTATTTTCATTTTTATTTGAATGAGAAAGCAAGTTTTTCACAGACTTTGTGCTGTTCTGACTTGTATCATTTTAGAAGATCATTGTTACATCTATCTTCTGAAGGTGTCCTTATTCATTTAATTTGGTAAGCAGAATTAGTGAAGGTAATAGGGAAGTGTCTTGAAACTAACTGTGGGAAGACTTTGTGCTTTCACAATTGCTTTCAGTTTGTGTTTTTCTTTTCTTTTTTATGTTAAGGATTCTAGGGCAACTTTGTGCCCCCATTATCCTTTGTGATATACTCTTTGGGTAGTTGAGGTAGAAACTTTGCATTCTACTTCATCTTGCTGTTACTACGCCCTTTTGATTACTGGTTACTTTACTATCTGAAAGAAACTCTTGCTATTTCCCATAAGAACACTTCTGAAAGAAGAGAAGTGCCTTCAGTGTTTACATCAGGATTTTCTCCTTTGTCTGTGTGCATCATCTCTGAAAGAAGAGAGATGGATGGTTTATTCTACCCCCATGTGTTATTTTCTACTTATTTATATTGTATATAGCTCCTACGTATCTATAGGGTACCTCCCCTTGATGAGAGGAGAGATTTGTCTCTAGTTGATGTAGTAAAGCTGCACACCTGGCCGACCAATCTTCCTACTGTGGTTAATCAGATCTATTTTGTTGATCACTACACTGATTGATAAAATATTCACCCAATACTTGTCTTGATGATTCTAAACCCTGGGGTGGTCAAAATGATAACAAACCATGTTTGCATAACAGTGAGATATCATAGAATAAGGTCTTGTGGGACCAATACGCTAGGAATAGTGCAAATTAAAGGAACTACAATGAGTTCTAGTGGTAATTTTCTATTTATTTGCATAAATTGATATTGTGCACCATGTTATTGCATTGTTAAATAACATTTTAATTCAGAACTTACGTTTGAATAAGGGTCATTGGGGGCGATGACTAGTTTTAGGGGAGAAGGATGTTACATCTTGATTCCTCATCAAGCAAATTTACTAGACTATTCATGGATATTTATAGTGGACACATATGATATTGGTTTATAAATATAACTAAACTCAAGATTTATGATATTATAAGACAATAGAATGTTGCTTAGTTAGATGATGATACATTATTGCTTAGTTAGATGATGATACATTATTGCTTAGTTAGATGATGATACATTATTACTTACTATAAGTTGGTTAACATATGTGGGTACTGTTGTCATCAGATTGTGCACCCTAGGATACTCTATGAAACTCCTACAATTTGATGCAACATTGAATCATCTCTCAAGTTGTGGGTGAAATTGTATTAGAGATGAATCTCTAGATTATGAGGACTATCTCCTTAGATATGACTTGATGTGTTTATGTTACTAAAACTACCTAACATGAGTGAAAAGGGAGAGAAAGATACATAAATCAAACCTAAATTAGGAGGTGATACACCAAAATTTGCTTCCATTCATACACTTTGGATTTGTGTAATGAACTAAGACAATCAAACTAGCCTCACACCATTAATGGATCTCCCTAGCATGAGTGTTCCTCATGAAGGTAAATAACAACTCAACAAATGAAGGCAAGTGAAGGGAAGGTCAAATATGACACTACCAAAATCATACACACTTCCAAAGTCTATTGCTAGGACATACACTTCATGAAACATTTTAGGAGAGAAGTCATTTGTAGTAACACATTCAAAGTTTGCATGAAAACAAGATGAACTCAATGTACGCTTGACATTCAAGATGGATCACTTCAACACGTACTGAAAATGGAATTAGAGTATAACCAGCTTACTTATCATTAGAATAAGTATAAATAAAGGTACAATTTTTGTAGGGATTTACCATACCAAGAGTTGGAATCTCATTCAAAAGCCAAGATGGCTTACATTTATAGAATTTTAAAGAAGAGAGAGAAGAGAGTAGTTGAAGGGGCACAAAGATAAGTGTCCAAAGGCGAGGATCAGATACAAAGCATAGAAATGAGGTATAAAAAGAGTTATTAAACTGATTTGAACATGTGTCCATCCCAAATTGAGCTCCTTCCTTACATGTGGCATTGAAACTCCTCAATCATTCTCCTTTGGAAAACTGCCTTCTTCATGGGCTTGAAACTCCTTCTTAACAAGTGGTAAAAGGCAAGAATTTGATCTTGAGATATCTTTGATAGTTAAATTTTCATCCCAAGGATTGTTGAAAATCATCTTGAAGCATCTCAAATAATTACATTACCTGCAATCATCAATTCCCCTCTTAGGTATCATAAGGTCTCCTTGTCTCATCAGACCTAATTTGGCCAAAATAGCTAAAATTTGGATTTAGCTCAGTTGATGCAATTTTTATTCATGGAAGGGATATTTACATCATTTTGGACTGGAAACAATCCACTTAGAACCATTAAAATCTCACCAAGACACCATTTTGCTCATGAAGCCTTCACTAGGCCTTGTCATCTTATAACCCTATTTTTACACAAGTCCATTCATGTAGGAGAATATACGGACTTCCAAGACTAAGTGAGACCATTTTTGAGTACTCATTTCCTCCATTATGATTTGTGCCAAGTTTCATGGTTCAACACCTATGGCAAGTGTGTTTGTTGATCCATTAGTCCTCCCAATTAGGCCTAATTAGGCCTCTTTAGCCTAGAAGACTAAAAATACATATTTTGTGCTCCCACACATGTGAACTAAGAAAGTATCCTATGATTAAATTTTTTAATCTCTTCAAAATTCCTCATGTTGAATTTAAGCTCTTGATAATCTGTACACACCCCTGTTCTAGCATTAAATGCTCTTTCTTTACCTATTTTGTACAACCCTATACTTATAGGTATAGACCAATGGTATGAGGTCGATCTTAGGAGAGTTATCAAGGTCATCCTAATGATTTTTAAGCTTGAAACATCCATTTGAGTGCTTATGTTGGCCATTCTCTCTCATCAAGCTTTTGGGGTGACTAACCCTCTTAGCGTTTGTTCATGCAATATACACATTGGAAATCTACTAAAATGCCATTTGTGGCTCTTTAAAGACCTTATTCAACTTCCTTGAATTTCTCAAGGTCCCATGCAAATCTTGGTGGAAGTTATAAGCATTTGAATTTGACATATGAGCTCATTTTTTGCTTCTTGGTGGGATTTGAATGCTTTCTAAGCCAAAAATGGCTTACTGGAGACTTTCTTTGAAAACTAAAGGTTGGAACATCTCTATATACACACTATAAACTTCCTCCAACCATTACAATGGATTTATAAAAGCTTGAAATGGAAATTGACCCCTATTTGGTTTTAGGCCTAGGCCTGCTTACATCTTTGAGATCCTTTTGACCCTCCAATGGTTCTATTTGCAATGTGATGGCCTGAACACACCCAAAATACCTCTGTTAACATTAATTGATCAATTGGAAAGCATATATTAGGTTGAAAATGTACATGACCTCCAATTTGGCTTCTAGCCCTAAGGCTTTCCTTCACACTTGACTGTAACCCTTGTTGTGTAGGGTGCCCTATTTTTTATCAAGCCTTATTGAAAGGTTTATTAGGTTCTTACATGTGTCCTCTATCTTATCTAACATTTATTTGGCCTTTTTTTGCCTTGAGATCATCAATTTATCACTTTTCCCCAAAATTGCCATTCTTGTGCACGAAAGGACTGCCCTTGTTTTGAGATAAAATAGAGAGTATTATGCCTTTTGGTTGGGAAAAGTGAGTATTTTAGAATATAAAAAGGGTCATAATGACCAATTTTACCAAATTATTTAGTCCAATTCCATGTTTAGGGGGTCCAACCATCCTAATTTCTTCAAAAAAAAGAGGTAAAAGACATTGTTTTTGCATGCTCTTGTTCAAACCTCCTCAAGAATGCTCTTTCCAAACCTATTTGATGTATATAAGGTGTTCATACATATTATTTACCTTCATTTAATTCTTTTTTAACCTATGGATCCACTAAAAACCTCTCTCCTTAATGGAATCTTATTTTCACCTCTTGAAACAAGGCTTTTCCAACCTTGCCTGTATGGACTGAGTCCATTTTACTTATGAGAAAAGGACACTGGGTGGCTTGAGGATGTCTTGGGAATGTAATATCCTTACTTTTATCATTGGGAGTCCACCTTATACTATTTTAAACTTCTCCTTACCTCCTTGGGCATCAAACTCGCTCATACTCTTCTCTTGCTTAAGACCCTGTCTGACTGTGACAGTGAACATGGGATCTTTGTTTTAGACACCTTTCTTTGGAGGTTATAATGAGGGTTTCAGTGCATTTTATAACCTATTTTGACTCACCTCATTTTGACAATTTTAAACATTCTCCAAACCTAGCCTTCTTGACACTTTTAGGCCTTTCAATTGCTCACTGTCCTCTTGGACTAAGGAAGTCTTAATACCCTACCTATAAGTGATTTAGGGTGAGAATGACATGAATTTGGTCTTTTATTGATGATTTAGAAACTTATTTAGGTTCCCCAATTCATTATTTTTGTCATTTATATCTCATTTAGCCCTAAAAGTGCCTCAAGACTCTTACAAGGTCCATCACCTTATTTCACACCTGTTGTCCCAGATGTAGGTGGCTATTTTTTCATTCATTTTGCCCTGTAGATGTCTACTAGGTAAAGATGAAATTGTTCATGGTGGCATGAATGTATTTTCTTGCATTCAAAACATAAACTCTCCTTTCACCTCATTCATGATCATGCTTATTTCATAATTATTGACCTATCTGCCTGTAAGTGGCTCCTCACAGTCTTGTGTATGGACATAGGAGTATGCATTGGGGTTCAAGACATTGGATTCACCTTATATCATGATCTATTACCTTAAAACATCACTTGAACCAATATAATAATTCAACTTGATAGCATAGTCCAAGATCATCAAAATGGGATGCAAATTAACATTTTGAACACTGTCTTGTAGACATCACTACCTTATTTCAGTGATTTTCTAGCCATCTTTGAGGGTCTAAATGACCACCTTCCACTATTCATTTCTCCTTTAAATTTTGGGAATTATTTTTTTGGTCTAGACACTATACCTTCACCCAATATTAGGATTCAAATCCATTTATATGTGCACTTTGAGAGGCTTTCAAAAACCCCTCAAGCCCTTGTTTGGTGTTTCTAGAGCAAAAGCGCTTGAATACAGTCCAAGGTTCCAATTGATACTTTGACACTTTCCTTCCATGCTTAGGATGATCAATAGGCATATCTAAGCTTTTACATAGAAAGGTGACTTAAATTGGATTGACGAATCTTTTGAAAACTTCTAGAAGACATGTTTGCATATTAACTGTAGATGGTCATCTCCTCTATCCAAGCAGGATTGAGAACACTCTCCAAATTTGCAAGTTTGAAGTGCCTACATGCCTCCATCCAATATTTCAATGCACATATATGGTATGAAGAGATTAATAACCATGTCAAACCTTTAAACACACACTTGTGATGTCAACATGCTTCTATAGGTAGAGTTTTATGACTGAAACATACAAGGAAATCTTAAAATGGCAAGGAACATGCAAGGAATGCTTTCAAAACACCTAAAGGGAAATTTTCAACACTTTAATTCTCATAATACACCAATATCATTTTCAAAACATCATCTCTAATGTGAAGGAAACATTTTCAAAGCAATGAGATGACTGTGAATGCAAACTAGCCATTTTACAAGCCTATAAGAGGCTTTCTCACAAAATTAAACTCTCCAAAATAAGAAGAAGCATGAAAACATCTTGAAAATCATTTGGAGATACTTATAACACCCAAATCCATCAATTCAAAAATAATAAATTCTGAGAGAAGCTCAAACAGTGACCCTCTCATGGTTGAACATGCATAAAAAGTTGCCTGGGATCAAGCTAATGGTTCATAAAGGAGAATGCAAAAAATCTTAAGTTATTATTATGAAAATTAATTAAACTTAGATTAATATCCACCCCTAGAAGCACTCCTCCTAATTCTACTTGTATGGCCCATGCTAAGTGCATGAAGTTGTTCCTTCTTTGCTTGCCAAGTGAAAATAAAGGAAAACAAGTTGCAAATGAGAACTTTTGAATTCTTCTTGAAAAATAAGAATTGAAATAGATTATGGGAGGTGAATATTTATTATTCCCATGTTTTTAGCTGATGGTAGACTTGATAAGTTCGTACAAGTGCCCAATAGCTCCTATTTTTGAAGTAAAATTGCCATCTAGTGAACATAACTACTTTTTGCCTAGAAAATAAATATTCTTGACATGATCCACATTAAAACTCACTTGGTAGAAATTTGTAAAAGTCATTAAATGGGCTAAAAAATGACCAAAAGGCCCCTTTTTCCACATGAGACATAACCTATAGCCAATTTATGACTTGTAGACATATTAAGGACCACCTTAGGATATTTTAAACATAATTTGACCCTTTGAATAGCTTTAACTAGGGTTTTCCAACCTTTGACTCAAGTTCACTAGCCTAGTGCATAAGGGGTGGACCTCAACAAGGACTAGGGAGAGGATGAATAAGACAATAGACTAACATGACACCCTATAAGACAAATGGGAACCTTCTTAAAAGTTAAAAATAGTAGGGGTTAATCCAAATTTGACTTTTTTGTCAAATTTGGTGAATAGGGACATTTTAAACATATTAATGTATTGTTTCAGTTATATTATTGCTTTATGTTTATCTTGTGATATGATCTAATTACCTACGTGTTATGAGGTGGATGTAGGAGAATTCATCCCTCAAGCATTTCAGAGGGATAGCATCATCGAAGAGGGTGATGTAGATGGAGATGTTGAAGGTCTACAGAGAGTTGGTGAAACCCTACACACACACACACAATAGTTAGTACATGGTAGAAATGCATTAAAATTACTTCCTTATGGTGTTTTAATTTTTTGATTAAAGTATTGCTTTTTGTGGTTTGAAAGAGTAGGTAAAATTATAGTAAAGACTTCTTTTATTTGTTTGACATGTTCTGTTATTTATGATGGTAGGAACAATTTGGCAAAAATAAAATTTATAAATACAGGTTATTTGTAAATTTTGACATTGTCATTTAAAATTACTATAATATTTTGGGTGCTAATTTAATTTAATAAAATTATGAAAATTTAGCATTCCATATTAAAATATATAAAAAAGGGGGAATTATCTTGAAAAACAAAAATAAACAATAGAATTAAAAATAATAACTAAAGGTTTTTAATTTAGTAAAACCAAAGAAAACAAAAACAAAAATATTTGAATAAAGAAGCTAGTACCTATTTTTATTTAAGTGAAAGAGTTGAAAGAGGATTTCAGTTTTAGGCATTGGAACAGAAAAGAAGCACGAAAGGATAAAGACAATAAGAGAAAGCAAGAACACATACACAAAGAGGAAAAATTCCAAGCAGGTAATGTTTCAAAATCTGTATAGTTATCTAAATTATATATTAAGGTGTCTATATGAATTTTGTAATTAATTATACACTGGTTATCCATGCACATCGGTCTAAAAATTGTGTAAAGGATTATGCAAATATTTGTATAGGTATGAATAAGACATAAAATTAAACCAATAATATCTATTTATAAAATAGAAAACATGGCAACTTGCATAATCACAAAATAAGAATTTTATATGCGACAATTTTGTACAAGCATGATTTCAGCAAACCAAGAGGGATCGTAGCCTAGCAAACTAGCCATAACAATTATGAAAATCAAAGTAGGAAATTGATATAATAATTAAAACATTATTTTATACTACCTTCAACACAGGCGTCCCTTATAAAAACTCAAAAAGAGTATGACATGCAACCCTCTCTATTTATATTTTTTGACGTTGGCATCAATCTGTATTAATATAACTCATCTATATAACAATGCATGGAACGATCTGAATTAGGGAATCAACTATAACAAGGAAAAATTTAAATTTATAAACCTTAAAATCCCTGAGCTGATTTATAAACATAAAAAAAATCTGACAATGATAGTTGTACTTGAGAAATCATTGAAATTGTTGATAATAAATTGTAAATGGAATAATGGACAGAATGGACAACCAACATTTTTTTAAGACATCATAATTTAGTCCACCTATAAGTAATTGTGTTTTATGAGGCAGTAAGCACAACTTTCTCAAAAAAAAAAAATGTTTTGTTTGGCCTTTAGCGATGCTGGGTTGTGACGTGGGTGTTCCTTTGAAGCCTGATGGTCCTGGTCCTTACATACGTGACAAAATTTGGGCCGGCAATGAAAGAAAAATAAATATAAAATGTGATAATCAAATATTATCAAACAATAAGGCAATGACTAAACAAATAAAATTTGAGTATTTGTTATTCTACATGTGACCTGAATTGCCCATGGTATGATGCCTTAAAGTCATTTTATGCCTAGTTATATTTTCTCACACATATATATATATAGACTCAGATTTAATATATGGCATTTATAATAAAAGTATGCAACATATATTCAAACTTATCGACTAGTTTTGAAAAGACATAAATCGACTAGTTTTGGAATTATCATCTAACATTAAGACATAGATCAACTAGTTTTGAAAACATCTTGTTACATGAACTGGCAATGTAAAAGAATTTAAATATCTAAATAGATGACTGTTGTATAGACTCCATTAATATTTATATGATGACGTCACTACATGAGGAATATGGGTGTATTAAAAACAATGTGAATTAAATAAATTACTATGGTCACATCCATAAATGTTAATCAATTATATATCCGAGTCAACTCACCCTGCATGGCTGGGCATCACCATATGTTGAGTCCCCTACCTGTGTTTTAATTATCATAATTTCAGTATTGTATATTAATAAGAATTTTGGCCATATGCAAAAATATATGCTAGATGTTTCACATACAGGGTTTTATAAGAAAAAGAGTCTAGTTGCTAATCATTGATGAAAGTGAGGCATCTTCATATATGGGAAAGCTTTATCTTGGATGAAGGTTGTACATAATTCCTTCAGAATTAATATGTGGCATGGTCATGTTAAAATGAAAGAGATATATATTTAAAAAAAAAGATTTATTTTTAAAACGAGAGATTTATAATATAAATTTCACATCATAGTGTATGAGGGATAAAACATGTTGGGAAATACGGAAGCACAATTGATTACCATGCACAAGCAACTTAAATATGCGAAATTAACCAGAAGTAACAAGCAACTAGAAATCAGAAACAACATAGAATATGAGAGACAATACTCAATTGTATTAATACTCATCCAAAAAAGAATACAATAAAGAAGATGCCACTTCTTCTTCACACCTCTCAGAGGCTTCCCACACCTCAAGTGTACAGTAATTCTTTCCTCAAAGCTCTCTCTCTTACGGTCCCAACACACAACTCAAACACAGAGTTGGTGTTCACCTCCAACTAGTCAGTATCCACTACTGCCAGTACACCGAGTATATACACATACTCAACTGAGTGCACAACACACTCCAAGTAGATCTCCCATGAACTACAACAACCTGCAACCCAAATGATCTTACTTTAGAAGGAACTACCTTGCCTTCCTCTTTGCTCTCTGTCTGAGTACACACTGTACTCCAAGTAGATCCTACCTGATCTTGCTCCCTGTTGTGTTGCTATCACCTTGACTCTATTGCCACCTGCAGATTAACCTGGTTCTGCACACCTGCAAACCTAGACCATGCACACACATACACCTGTAGATCAATGATCTTACTTACCATGCAGATCTCCTAACCTGGCCTTGCACATCCACTGACCGAGATCATACATACATGAAGAATCCTGCTGATTCTCCAAACCAACACCCACACTTGGTACTGTGGCACTAGGAGGAACACACCATGCTCTCTTCACACATAAAAGGAGCTAATATTTGCTCTCTTACTCTCTAGCACAAATTACAATATAGCCCATGAGTATATTATATAGATCTCATGTAAACAATAATTAGACACCTAATTATAATAATTAGATCCGCAGCTTCAAGTCTAAAATTGGCTCTTAACATGCAAACACTCGATTCGTTAACTAACTATCCGTGCAATGAGCAGTTTTGGAACTGCACAGGTGACCGACGTCGGTCCCTGTCTGCTTGGAGGTGACCAACGCCAGCCGATCACTGACCGACATCGATTGCTCTTCCTGTCTAATACTGACCGATGTCGGTTGGCCTGATTGACGCTGGTGTTTGTGACACTTCAGCAACCTCCTCCCCTATTTGCATCAGTGAAGCTTTTAGCTGCACAACCTAATAATCTCCTATTTGGAGATAAACAACTGCACTGTACCTATACCTGTACCCCATCTAATCTATTTCTTGGCTTGTATCCCTCTTTAAGTTCAACATTGAAGACCAACCACCACACAACCTGTGGTGCACCTCCTGTCATCCAAGTAACCTGGCGCATCCGCATCTACAAACCTATGTAGAAAAGAACTTGACCCTGCATATCATGTCGTCTTGCTGCTGGTCCCTCTCAAATACCTAAGAATCCACTGAACTGCCCTCCAGTTCTTCTTTCTTGGATCAGCTCTAAACTTTCTGATAGCACCCACTGCTTGGGCAAACTCAGGGAGTAAACATGTACTCAACCTCATCATGTGATTGGGGACCCTGTTCTGTGAACTGTCCATCCATAGGTGTGTTGCCCTGTTCTGCATCCTGCACTACCTTCACACAATCATCCTATGACAACATCAACATGTGATCTCCCTATCTCTAGGATTACTCATGCCAAAGAATTTTGCTGCTCCAAATCCTTCATGGCAAACCACTGAACTAATCTTACCCTTAGCTCAACAAAACCTTGTATGTACAAACCTGCTAGCAAACCATCCCCATACAATAATAGGATAATGTTATGACCATCATCCACTTGGTAAGACAAACACAATGGTTACACTGACATTGACTGAAGCTCTGCTTTGTCATCCACCTATCAAAACTTGTACCACTGTCCTCTAGCTTCCTCAAGACCATATGACCTGGCCTTCCATCTCATGTGTCCATTCTCTCTATTCTTTAACCAAGGTATCCATTCGTCTCTGTGCTTTCATACCGGCTGGCAACCCTACCAAATCTCCCTTTTGGTCCTACATCCTGTTCATGCCATGCTCCCATTGTTTCCTGGATCCTTCTTGCTTTGCAGTCAGCAACTAGTATAAAGAAGAAGAACAACAAATTTGAGGCTTACTTACCACTTTTAGTCCTCCATATGGGCATTTGAGACTTCTTGATAGCTTGTTGTCTGCCCAAAATCTATTTCAGTGACTGACCTTGATCACCACACAGTCTGCATCTAACCGACGTCAATTCCATGCGACTGTCTAGGTCGTCGACGCCGGTTATCTTATCGACGTCAGTCTCCACCTGCCCGACACCACCGACTCCTCTGGTCTGCACATGATCGATGTCGATATCTGTCTGTTCGATGTCGATTACCTTTGACTGATGTCGATACCTGTGTTCACCTGTGAGTGATGACTTTTTACCCGCGAGCTCCTTTGAATCAATCCCATGTCCAAACTGCCCTGCTCAAAAGTATCCAGCCCCATCCACTGAACTCTGTCCGTCATCTCCTCGAAGAACACCAAGGCTTTCCAATTCTTAAGTTTGTCAAACACATCTGTCTTTTGCTTAAGAACATGCATCTCCTTCTTGCTCATGTGACCAAGCCTACAAAGCCACGTCTTTGCAATAGAAGAAGAATTAGTAATATAAGCAAGTAGATAAAGAGTACCTGCTTTCTTACCACATGCTAATTCAAGTGCATCCTTGGTAACATTCCAAGAATTCACTGTGAGAGTTACTGTGCATCTCTCATCACCCAACTTTCCTAAAGAAATTAGCCACATCTCTAAGACTGGGACCTGCATGACCTCTTTCAACACCCATGTGTTGGCCGCCTGCAATTTTAGCCGCACTTCCCCTTTGCCAACAATCTGACAAGGCTCACCAACCCCTCTACTTGGGGTTGCATGGAAAGAGGCAACATAATCTATTAACCAAGATTTAACTTTATCCAGAGCATCCTGTGCAACAACACCTGCAACATCTGCTTCTTCATGCTGATCTGCTACCAACCAACAATCTTTATTTACCTGCTCTTTCTTTCCATGACACCGTAATTGACCATTCGTGCTATTTAGTTTCTCCATTCTTAGTGTACTTTCTTCTACCATTGCTATACTCCCACTCAATCAAAAACCCCTGAGAGTGACCTATAACCAAACACAAACCTGCTCCCTGCAACCTTAGCTCTGATACCACTTGTTGGGAAATACAGAAGCATAATTGATTACCATGCACAAGCAACTTAAATATGTGGAATTAACCAGAAGTAACAAGCAACTAGAAATAAAAAACAACACAGAATATGAGAGACAATACTCAATTGTATTAATACTCATCCAGAAAAGAATACAATAAAGAAGATGCCACTTCTTCTTCACACCTCTCAGAGGCTTCCCACACCTCAAGTGTACAATAATTCTTTCCTCAAAGCTCTCTCTCTTACGGTCCCAACACACAACTCAAACACAAAGTTGGTGTTCACCTCCAACCAGTCAGTATCCACTATTGCCAGTACACCGAGTATATACACATACTCAACTGAGTGCACAACACACTCCAAGTAGATCTCGCATGAACTGCAACAACCTACAACCCAAATGATCTTACTTTAGAGGGAACTACCTTGCCTTCCTCTTTGCTCTCTGTCTGAGTACACACTGTACTCCAAGTAGATCCTGCCTGATCTTGCTCCCTGTTGTGTTGCTATCACTTTGACTCTACTGCCACCTGCAGATCAACCTGGTTTTACACACCTGCAAACCTAGACCATGCACACACATACACCTGCAAATCAATGATCTTACTTACTATGCAGATCTCCTAACCTAGCCTTACACATCCGCTGATCGAGATCATACATACATGAAGAATCTTGCTGATTCTCTAAACCAGCACCCACACTTGGTACTGTGGCACTAGGAGGAACACACCATGCTCTCTTCACACATAGAAGGAGCTAATATTTGCTCTCTTACTCTCTAGCACAAATTACAATACAGCCCATGAGTCTATTATATAGATATCACGCAAACAATAATTAGACACCTAATTACAATAATTAGATCCACAGTTTCAAGTCTAAAATTAGCTCTTAACATGTAAACACTCGGTTCATTAACTAACTATCTGTGTAATGAGCAGTTATGGAACTGCACAGGCGATCGACGTCGGTCCCTGTCTGCCTGGAGGTGACCGACGCCGGCCGATCACTGACCGACGTCGATTGCTCTTCCTGTCTAATACTGACCGATGTCGGTTGGCCTGACCGACGCCGGTGTCTGTGACACTTCAGCAACCTCCTCCCCTATTTGCATCAGTGAAGCTTTTAGCTCCACAACCTAACAAAACACTAAGAATATGTGTATTTGTCTTTACTTTTGATACATGATATTAATTCTTGGCTACGCTGCACTAGTTGTTCATAAGGATATACTTGACAAAAACAATCCCTTTTCCCAAATAATGATATGCCTATTTTTGGGATGTTTGTAAGCATAAAGCATAGTATTATTCTTACACTGTAAACATTTAAATTAAAATGTAAGAATTCTTATAGATTTCTAATTTTCTAGCTCAAGTGTTAGCTCTTTATCATTATGTAGACAGTGGAATAAACTCATAAAATTTTCTTTTGGTATAAATTTAATCGAAGGTGTTATTTGAGGCTTATATATCAAGAAACTTTTACAAGTGTAAATAAGACAAGCAAAGGATAGAAAACCCATCAAGTGTTTATCACGATAGGTACAGGTAGCTTATCATAATATAATTTGTGAGTTAGAGGCATGTGATCTAAAAAATTTACATTATAGTAAGCTATACATTACTAAATGCGAGAATTTAGTGTGAATATACTTTTTAGTGTATTTAAAAGCATAGGGACATATTCTAGTGATTATAATCCTCTGATGGAGTATTAATTGAATTAAAAGAATTACTTCAAAATAATTTAGTAAATGCTTGCTTATAAACCTCTAAATGTTATACCAATGCTAGAATGAATTTCTTATGTTTCAAGAAAATGAAGTTCTAGATGTTCTAGCTGTTAATTTCAAATATGTGTTTTTATGTATTTACGATTACTTCATTAGCTTGATTTTGAGGCTTAGTAGTCTTTCTTAAAAACACTAAATTGTGGTTTAGTAATTACATAGTATTAGAGTACCTATATGTGGTGCATATTATGATGCACAAGTATTTGTATATAAGAATTATACCTATAGTTCAATAGATGAATTTAGTAGGTCATTAAGTTTATCAGGAATAAAAAACTATAACTTTTTGGAACAGTCTCTCAAAAACAAACATAAATTGTTGGAATGAAGTGTCATAACGAGTTTATAAATTCTTTGTTTCTCTGCAAAAGGTTGATTGGTTGTTAGTTATATATTGGAAAATCATGTGCAATACATAATTATGTTAATATAAACAAGTGTTTATACTTACTTATCATATAGTGGTGCATCATGATGCGTGTTTATATGTTATGTTGCTTTGGGAAGCTAGTATGCAGTTTAGTTTTAGGGTATACCCAGGTGGCATGATCCCATAATTGTTTATTTATTATTATCTGTGTGGATCATTGGATTCTTAAAATCGTAAGTTGATTTTTGTGTTTTATGTGGTTGTGAACTATGATAGTATGGGATATCATAGAACACTATAGTATAAAGGTATATTGTTCCTGGATGGTACATACTATAAATATTATGCCTAGACTTACATCTACATTTGACTGATTTGTGGTATATATGTTGGTTATTGTTGTGAATAATGTGTTTTATAACAGTTGGTAGAATTTTTGTATGTATGTATGTAACCTTTGTGAGTTCAATGATGTTGTGTTGGTATGTTATTGTGTTATGTGGGAACTATGACTTGCTTTATGATATATAGTTACTTGTATAGTTGTTTATGTTTCCATGATTTTAAGACTGTTTTCGAGAAAACTAATGGTTATGTCATAGAATACTAGAATATGGTAATATGGGTTATAATTAGTATAGTATGTTTGGAAATCAGTTGTGGTAGTTGTAATATATGATTATGTATATTTTACCCGGGTGGTATAGACTATAGTCATTAATTCTAGTATATGATAGAAATTAATGTAAGATTCATTCATGCATTTGACAGACTAAATGTATGCTTTGATTAGTCATATGTATAACATATTATATGATGTATTTGATAAGTAGGAGGTAAATTAAATGAATATTGTGGTTGTATTTGACTAATTTGCATTATTAATTCAGATTAAGGAGTGAGATGGACTTCACTGGCTTACTGGTATCAATGACAGATGAAGACAATCTGATCAAGTGGTGTGTATGAATTTGATTGATCTAAATTATTATTATTTATAAAACTTTGGGCCAAAGTATGTTTATTGAGACATTATCATTTCATGAGTGTGATTCACATGTTTGTGTGATATATTGGAATAGAACGAATTTTTATTATACACTGCATATTTAGTTTATAATCATACAACACACGGGTACTTGTTTGTCTCTCTAGTTACCCATGCCATCACTATTATCTCATCCATGAAGGGAGGGCCATTTCATAATGGGATTAGTGTGGGGGATTATCAGTTCGTTGTTGGTGTGGAAAAGAGTTCGGATGATGCTCTCCATAACAGTACTAGTTATTGAGATGACACTTGAGATTGCCATAGATACTTTGATTTTGGGAACTATGCTTTGGGGAAACCATTCATTTTTTTTACATTTTAGTATACTATACTTATTAAAAATTGTCATGATTTGTAATTATTGGTTATTACACGTTGACAGTTCTGGAGTTGTACTTATTATTGAAAATTGTCTTGAGGAGTTGGTAATTTTTGGTGAGTGTTTTTAAGTTTGGGATTTTTATCACTTATTATATGTATTTGAGCTTTAGTTTTGTGCCTTATTTCCCACTAATCCTAGGAATGGAAAGTCTCATAATACCAATTTAGTTTTGGTACCACCTAGAGTGGCAACAATTTTCTTGTAGTAGAGTGTTGTTGTCTTGATTGAGAGAGTTCATATGTGATAGGATCTTGTTTATGGTTGGCACCCTTTAAGTTATGTGGTTTAGGAAGGAGTGACATCTCTCTTAGTTAGCTTAGAGATGAGTTGTTATTATCTCATTCTCTGTTGATGACATTATAAGCTGCTAAGAGGATTTATATTTTCTTGATGTTGAATTAGTGTTGTCTTTTATGGGAACTTGTCTTTGAATGATGCTTGACTATGTTCCCTTGAAGTGGTGGGAGAATGTTTTCTACTCTTATTGAGAGATAAATTGTTAGAATGGATGGATGGATACATCTCTTTGGTTAGTATATTATTTTCCCTAAGTATGGGAATATATTGTGAAACTATACTTACAAATTTGGTAAGTAGATAGTGTTTTGACAACTTTGAGTTGTGGTGTTTTCTTTTTACCTTGATGGGGTATGTAGTAGTTTTTGAGATGATAGTTCTCTACTTGATTTTACTTGTGATTATAAGACCACGTGGGTGGCAAACCTTGATTTTTTATATTAAAAAAAAATTACATTAAGAATTATAAGTTGATTATAATTAGTATAGTATTATGCACCCTTGATTAGATTGATATTGTTCTCTTTTGCTTAAATGATGTTATTTTGAAGAGGTTTTTTATACCTTTTTCTAGAAGCAAGTAGGGTATAGGATGTGTAGAACATCTTTTCATTCTTGGGGTTGAGATAAACTTTTTAACATATTGAGTGCTAGTCGTGCAAGCAGGGAGACATTGTCTCATTTATAAGGTTGATAGGATGGTGTGATCCTTGGCCTTGAATGCTATGTTAATTTTAATAATATATACTCTTAACCCTAAATATATGACACTATAGGTTAAGCTGTGAATACGATACTACTTATGTTTAGCTAGTGACAATTTAATACAATTGCGGATTGATTGTATGATTTCTCTTGAATGCATATTGATACATATAGAATTATTTAGCACAAAGCTTTGTTTTCAATGATATGTAGTATATAATTGTGACTCTTTGAACATTGTGCACGTGTTAGAGATAATTAGGTCATGGAAACTTAAGAGAAAAGTGTTGGATTGAGAAGGTGAGTTCTAAGCAATAAGACAGTATCCTACTTAGCCTCACATTGACTCAATTGTTATTGAGTTGAATTCGATAGATGAACTTATCAAATATGAGATTTGATAGGCAGAACTTATCAAATTCAATCATATGGCCATACACATGTATACTATGGAAGGGTATTCCATAATTTTGTATACATGGAAAATGTAATATTTCCAATTCCTATTCATTATCGTACTTGTCAAGAGATCCATGGAGTAGTGATAATATTGACATGTTATACATATTCAAAGCTACGTGGAGTAGCGATAGTATTAACTTATATATCTTATTCTTGCTAGGTTCCCTAATTAATTTTCTCCAAAATGAGAAAAACACACTTTAGAATATAGAGATGTGTTGAGGGTTGAAAGATTTTGTGGAACTCTCCTTAGTCATTTATTTGGCTTTTATAATGATCTTTGTGCTCTTGGAAAGTCAGTACAATTTTCATTGAGACATGTGTGGGACCCTTCAATGAAATAGAAGTGGTCAGTCCTTTAGTATATAGGCTTCTCTTGATGGTTCTGAATTTTAGGGTGGTCAAAACAAGAATAAATCGTGTTTGCATAGTAGTGACGTGTTACATAATTGGATCTTGTGGGACCAATACATCGGGAATAGTGCAATTTGAAGGAACTACAGTGAGTTCTAATGGTAATTTTCCATTTATTTCTATAAATTGATATTATACCATGTTATTGCTTTGCTAAATAACATTTTAATTTAGAAATTGTATTCGAGTAAGAGCTATCGGGGGTGATGACTAGCTTTAGGGGGGAAGGATGTTACGTCTCAATTCCTCATCAGGTAAACTTGCTAGACTATTCATGGATACTTATATTGGACACATATGATATTAGTTTATATTTTTGACTAAGCTGGAGATTTATGATATTATTGGATAATAGAATGTTTCTTAATTAGATGATGATACATGATTGCTTACTATGAGTTGGTTAACGTATGTGGGTACATTTTAAGCATATTAATGTATTATTGATTTATGTTCATCATGTTATATGATCTAATTATCCACATGTTGTGAAGTGGATGGAGGAGAATTTATCTCTCGATCGTGTCAGAAGGAGAGCGTCATCGATGAGGGTGATGTAGATGGAGATGTCGAAGGTTTACAGAGAGTTGGCAAAACCCTGCACACACACACTGTAGTTTTTACATGATAAAAATGCATTAAAATAACTTGCTTATGGTGTTGTAATTTCTTGCTTAAAGTATTGATTTTTGTGGTTTGAATGAGTAGGTAAAATTATCATAAAGATTTCTTTTGTGTGTTTGGCATGTTCTTTTATTTATGATGGTAGGAACAATTTGACAAAAGTAAATTTTATAAATACGGGTTATTTGTAAATTTTGACATTGTCATTTAAAATTATTATAATATTTTGGGTACTAATATAGTTTAATAAAATTTTGAAAATTTAGCATTCCATATTAAAATATATAAAAAAGGGAATTTTCTTGAAAAAAAAAAAAAACAGAAAAAAACAATAAAATTAAAAAAAAAGAATCAAAGGTTTTAAATTTAGTAAAACCAAAGAAAACAAAAAAAAAGAAAACAACAACCAAAATCTTTGAATAAAGAAGCTATTGCCTATTTTTATTTAAGGGAAAGAGTTGAAGGAGGATTTCAGTTTTAGGCATTGGAAAAGAGAAGAAGCACGGAAGGATAAAGACAATAAAAGGAAGCAAGAACAAATATAGAAAGAGGAAAAATTCAAGGTAGGTAATGTTTTGGATTCTGTATAGTTATTTGAATTATATATTAAGGTGTCTATATGAATTTTGTAATTGCTTATACACTGGTTATGTATGCACATCAATCTAAAAAATATATAAAGGATTATGTAAATATTTTTATGGGTATGAATAAGACTTATAATTAAACCAATAATATATATTTACATAATAGAAAACATGGAAACTTGCATATTCACCAAATAGGAATTTTATATGCAACGATTTTATACAAGCATGATTTCAGCAAACCAAGAGGGATCGTAGCCTAGAAAACCAGCCATAATAATTGTAAAAATCAATGTAGGCAATTGATATAATAATTAAAATGTTATTTTACACTACCTTCAGCCTAGACATCCCTTATAAAATCTCAAAAAAAGTATGGCAGACGACCCTCTCTATTTATATTTATGGACCTTGGCATCAATTTGTATTAATATAACTCATTCTGTATAATAATGCATGGAGCGATCTGTATTAGGTCATTGACTATAACAAAGAAAAATTCAAATTTATAAAGCCTAAAATCCTTGAGTTGATTTATAAACATCAAAAAAATCTGACAATGATAGCTGTACTTGAGAAATCATATAAATTGTTGATAACAAATTGTAAATGGAATAATGGATAGAATGGACAACCAACATTTTTTTAAGATGTCATAATTTAGTCCACCGATAAGTTCTTGTGTTTTATGAGGCAGTAGGCACAACTTTCTCAAAAATAAAAAAAACCAAAGTTTTGTTTGGAATTTAGCGATGTTGGTTTGTGATGTGGACATTCTTTTGAAGTTTGGTGGGCCTTACATACATGATAAAAATTGGGCCATTTACTAATGGGATTAGTGCAGGGGATTGTTCATTAGTACAACTTATTGAGATGACACTTGAGATTGCCATAGATACTTGGAGTTCAGGAACTATGCTCTGGGGAAGCCATGCATCTTTTGTACATTATAGTTTAATGTATTTTTTATTAAAAATTATTATGAGGAGTTGTGATTATTAGTTATTACACATTGACAATGCTGACTATATATTTGTATCAGTTATGGTTGAGTTGTTGTGTTTACTTTCTATATTCACATTATGACGTGTACTCTTATGATATTAGAGATAAATAATATGTGATGTATTATGCTTATTGTTATTATCACCTTGCGTATTTCTTATGGTCTCTTTAGATTCTCATGGTGTAATCTATATTTGGTATATGTGTTTAATTAAAAAAAATCACGTATTTTCATGTCTAACCCAGTGAGGTTATTACATGTGGTATCAAAGTTGTGGCTCAAACTTTAGGACCTGATGAGTTCATAAGCATTTTAATGTCTTTTTGTTCACTAGTGTGAACCTAATAACATGAAATATTGCACTGATATTTTAGATTTGCAGTACTCTAGTGTGGAACCATGTTATACCATGATTGGAGTTTTGGGACTTGATATATCCTCTTGTATGGCTTGGTGATTATAATTAACATGAGACATTCATGGAATATGTGTGGGGAATATGGTGTGTGTACCCTTAAGAGCACTTGTACTCCTTTGATTTGTTTAGGGTACTGGTTTATTAAGTGTCCCAATGGTGGTGTTTGTATTCAAGGCTTGGGTAGATAGGTATATAATAGAGTTCATGAGTTATGAATAAAAGTTTTCTACCATAGTTTGATTACTTAGATCAAAAACCTTGAGTGTGATTACATCCTTCATGGTAATCAAGTCACCTTCACCATTTGTGTTTTATGTTGTGAGTGTTTTTAAGTTCGAGATGTTTCTCACTTATTATATATATTTGAGATTTAATTTTCTGCCTTATTTCCCACTAATCTAAATCTGATAATACCAATTTAGTTTTGGTACCACCTTGTACAACATGAATTTTCTTGCAGTAGAGTGTTGTTATCTTGGTTGAGAGAGTTCCTATTGGATAGGAGCTTGTTTATGGTTGGCACCCTTTAAGTTATGTGGTTTAGGAAGAAGTGCCATCTCTCTTAATTATCTTAGATATGATTTGTTATTATCTCATTCTCCTTTAATGACATTATAAACTGCTAAGAGGATTTATATTTTCTTGATGTTGATTTAGTGTTATTTTTATGGGAACTTGTCTTTGCATGATGTTTGACTGTGCTCCCTTGAATTTGGTGGGAGAATGTTTTCTACTCTTGTTGAGAGATAAATTGTTAGAATGGATGGATGGATACATCTCTGTGGTTAGTATATCTTTTCCTTGATAATGGGACTATATTATGAAAGTACAATTACAGATTTGGTAAGTAGATAGTGTTTTAACAACTTTGAGTTGCGGTGTTTTCTTTTTACCTTGATGGGGTATGTGGGATTTTTTGAGATGATAGTTCTCTACTTGATTTTACTTGTGATTATAAGACCACGTGGGTGGCAAACCTTGATTTTTTATACTAAAAAAAAATTACATTAAGAATTATAAGTTGATTATAATTAGTATAATATTATACACCCTTGATTAGATTGATATCGATCTCTTTTGCTTAAAGCATGTTATTTTGAAGAGATATTTTTATACCTTTTGCTAGATTTGAGTAAGGTATATGATGTGTGGAACATCTTATCAATCGTGGGGTTGAGATAATCTTTATAACTTGTTGAGTGCTAGTTGTGAAAGCAAGAAGACATTGCCTCATTTATAAGGTTGATAGGATGGTGTGATCTTTGGCCTTGAATGTTATGTTAATTTTAACAGTATTTACTCTTAACTATCAATATATGACACTATAGGTTACACTGTGAATATGATACTTGTTATGTTTTGCTAGTGACAACATAATACTATTACAGATTGATTGTATGATTTATCTTGAATGTATGTTGATACATCTAGAATTTTTTAGCAGATAGCTTTGTTTTCAATGATATGTAGTATAAAAATGTGACTCTTTAAACATTGTGCATGTTTTTGAGATCATTAGGTCATGGCAACCTAAGGGAAGAGTGGTGAATTAAGAACATGAGTTTTAATCAATAAGATGGTATCCTACTTAGCCTCACATTTACTTGGTTGTTGCTGAGTTGGATTCGATAGACAAATTTGTCAAATCTAAGATTCGATAGGCAAAATTTATGAAATTCAGTCATATGGCCATAGGCATGTATACTATGGATGGGTATTCCATAATTTTGTATACATTAAAAATATAATATTTCTAGTTCTTATTTATCATCGTACTTGTCAGGAGCTCTATGGAGTAGTGATAGTATTGACATGTTATACATATCTAAAATTGCATGGAGTAGCGATAGTATTAACTTATACACATTATTCTTGCGAGGTTCCCTAATTAACTTTCTCCAGAATGAGAAAAACACACTCTAGAATATAGAGATGTGTTGAGGGTTGAAAGATTTTGTGGAACTCTCCCTGGTCATTTATTTGGCTTTTATGATGATTTTTGTGCTATTGGAAAGTCAATGTAATTTTCACTAAGATATGTGTGGGACCCTTCAAGAAAATAGAAGTCGTCAGTCCTTTAGTATATATTCTTTTCTTGATGGTTCTGAACCCCAGGGTGGTCAGAACAAGAACAAACTGTGTTTGCATAGCAGTGACATGTTATAGAATAGGGTCTTGTGGGACCAATACACCAAGAATAGTGCAACTTGAAGGATCTATGGTGAGTTCTAGTGGTAATTTTCTATTTATTTGAATAAATTAATATTATATACCATGTTATTGCTTTGCTAAATAACATTTTAATTCATAACTTTTGTTTGAATAAGAGCCATCGGGGGTGATGACTATCTTTAGTGGGAAGGATGTTACATCTTGATTCCTCATCAAGTAAACTTGCTAGACTATTCATGGATATTTATAGTGGACACATATGATATTGGTTTATATTTTTGACTATGCTTGAGATTTATGATATTATGGAATAATAGAATGTTGTTTAGTTAGACGATGATACATAATTGTTTACTATGAGTTGGTTAACGTATGTATGTACATTTTAAGCATATTAATGTATTGTTTTAGTTATATTATTGATTTATGTTTATCATGTGATATGATATAATTACCTACATGTTGTGAGGTTAATGTACGAGAATTCATACCTCGACTATGTTAGAGGGAGAGCATCATTGGAGAGGGTGATGTAGATGGAGACGTCGAAGGTCTTCAGAGAGCTGGTGAAACCCTGCACACACACATACAATAGTTAGTACATGATAAAAATGATTTAAAATAGTTTGCTTGGTGTTTTAATTTCTTTCTTAAAGTATTACTTTTTGTGGTTTGAAAGAGTAGGTAAAATTATCGTCAAGATTTCTTTTGTGTGTTTGGCATGTTCTGTTATTTATGATGGTAGGAACAATTTGGAAAAGTAAAATTTATAAATATAGGTTATTTGTAATTTTTAACATTGTCATTTAAAATTACTATAATATTTTGGGGCTAATTTAATTTAATAAAATTATGAAATTTAGCATTCTATATTAAAATATATAAAAAGGGGGAATTATCTTAAAAAAGAAAAAAACTGAAAAAAAAAGAATTAAAAAAAAAGAATTAAAGTTTCTAAATTTAGTAAAACCAAAAAAAACAAAAACAAAAATCTTTGAATAAAGAAGCTAGTGCCTATTTTTATTTAGGGGAAAGAGTTGAAGGAGGATTTCAATTTCAGGAATTGGAAAAGAAAAGAAGTACATAATGATAGAGATAATAAGAGGAAGCAAGAATGAATACAGAAAGAGGAAAAATTCTAGGTAGGTAATGTTTTAGATTCTGTATAGTTATCTGAATTATATATTAAGGTGTCTATGTGAATTTCGTAATTGCTTATACATTGGTTATGTAGGCACATCGGGATAAAAAATGTATAAAGGATTATGCAAATATTTATATAGGTATGAATAAGACTTATAATTAAACCAATAATATCTATTTACAAAATAGAAAATATGGCAAATTAAATAATCACAAAATAGGAATTTTATATGCGACGATTTTATACAAGCATGGTTTCAACAATCCAAAAGGGATCGTAGCCTAGCAAACCAACCATCACAGTTGTGAAAATCAAAGAAGGCAATTGATATAATAATTAAAATGTTATTTTATACTACCTTGAGCCTAGGTGTCCCTGATAAAATCTCAAAAAGATTATGATAGGTGACCCTCTCTATTTATATTTTAGGACCTCGGCATCAATTTATATTAATAAAACTCATTATGTATAAAAATGAATGGAGCGATCTAAATTAGGGCGTTGACTATAACAAGGAAAAAGTCAAATTTCTAAAGCCTAAAATCCCCAAGTTAATTTATAAACTTAAAAAAATATAACAATGATAGTTGTACTTGAGAAATCATTGAAATTGTTGATAACAAAATATAAATGGAGCAATGGATAGAATGAACAACCAAAATATCTTTAATATGTCATAATTTAGTCCACCTACAAGTACTTTTGATTTATGAGTTAGTATGCGCAACTTTATAAAAAATAAAATAATCAAAGTTTTATTTGGCCTTTAATGATGTTGGTTTGTGATGTGGGTGTCCCTTTCAAGCATGGTGGGCTTTACATACATGATAAAATTTGGGTCAGCAACGAAAGAAAAATAAATATAAAACATGATAACAAAGTATTATCAAGCAAGAAGGCAACAACCAAACAAATAGAAATTTAGTATTTTTTATTCTACATGTGAACTAAATTGCCCATTGTATGATGCCTTAAGTCATTTTATGCTCAGTTATATTTTCTCACACATATATGTTTAGGCTCAGATTTAATGTATGACATTTATAATAAAAATATGCAGGACATATTCAAACTTTTCAACTAGTTTTGAAAAGGCATAGACTGACTATTTTTGGAATTGTCAGCTAACATTAAGACATAGATTGACTAGTTTTTAAAACATCATGTTACATGAATTAGCAATGTAAAATAATTTTAAAATCTTAATAAATCATTGTTGTATAGATTGTAGCTATATGTATATGACAGAATCGCTACATGGGGAATTTGGGTGTATTAAAAATAGTGTGAATTAAATACATTATTCTGGTCATAGCCATCAATGTTAATCAGTTGTATATCTAAGTCAACTCACCATGTATGGCTCGGCGTTGCCATATGTTGAGTCCCCTGCCTATGATTTTATTATCATAATTTCACTACTATTTATGAATAAGATTTTTGGTTGTATGTGGAAATATATGCTAGATGTTTCACATCCATGGATTTCTAAGAAAAAGTGTCTAGTTGCTAATCATTGATGAAAGTGAGGCATCCTCGTATTTAGGAAAACTTTGTCTTGGATGAAGGTTGTATTTAATTCCTTCAGAATTAATATGTGGCATGGTCAT
The DNA here is from genome assembly GCA_037957365.1 of Torreya grandis. Lineage (NCBI taxonomy): Eukaryota > Viridiplantae > Streptophyta > Pinopsida > Cupressales > Taxaceae > Torreya > Torreya grandis. Next base: position 2,645,927 of record JARHVA010000897.1, read on the forward strand.
GTTAAAACAAAAGAGATATATATTTAAAAAAAAGATTTATATTTAAAAAGAGAGATTTATAATATAAATTTCACATCGTAGTGTATGAGGGACAAAACACTAAGAATATGCATGCTTGTCTTTATTTTTGATACGGGATATCAATTCTTGGCTACCCTACACTAGTTTTTCATAAGGATATACTTGGAAAAAACAATCCCTTTTCCCAAATAATGATATGTCTATTTTTGGGATGGTTGTAAGTGTAGAGCGTAGTATTATTCTTACACCGTAAACATTTAAATTAAAATATAAGAAGTCTTATAGAGATATCTAATTATCTATCTCGAGTGTTATCTCCTTATCATTATGTAGACGGTGGATTAAACTCATAAGATTATCTTTTGTTATAAATTTAACCAAAGATGTTATGTGAGGCTTATATATCAAGAAACTTTTACAAGTGTAAGTAAGACAAGCGAAGGGTAGAAAAGCCATAAAGTGTTTATCATGATAGGTGTGTGTAGCTTATCATAATATAATTTGTGAGTTAGAGGCATGTGATGTAAACAAATTACATTAGAGTAAGCTACAAGTTGTTAAATGCAGGAAATTAGGGTGAATATACTTGTTAGTGTATTTAAAAGCATAGGGACATATTGTATTTCCTTCACCTCAAAAAGGGGGCATATTAGTGGGGGCATTTAATAAAAGCATGACCTCCACATTCTTAACAATTTCCAAATTTCAGTGAGGGCATGTCACAAAGGTATAAACTTCACACTTACACACTTACTCAATATCTCTAGATTTTAGTGGGAATATGTCATAAAGACATGTCCTATACACTTGCACAATCTCCAGTTGAGTTCCATGATTCAAATATATACTTGGGTTAGAATCCAATACATTGCACCAATTTTGCATAGATTTAAAACATATTTTTTCAAATTCATTACACATATACTCCAACTCAAACATATTATAGGTGCATATGCTATGATATTGCACCAATAATTGTAAAAATTATCAATTATACTATTCACTAAGACACATCAATTACACTACGATGAACTATTATTGAGCCTTTATTTTGCATTTATCAGTTTATTTTATAGGTTGAAGTGATTAAATCATTCAACCTCACTATATTTATAGTTTAAAGTGATTAAATCATTCAATCTCACCATATTTATATGATGAGTTGATTAAATCACTTACCCTTACCAATTTATATGTATTCACACTTGAGTTCATTTATTAAGATATAATGATCTCAATGGTTGTATCATAACTCATCCTTGTATCGAATTGGGGGCATAATACCTTCCAAACTCTTTCAAATCTCCAATATTTAGGTTTCAACCTTTTCTAGCTCCAATGCTTCATAAGGAAGCATCTTTACCAAGTCAAAGCATCAAGAGGAAATATGGTTGCATCAATACACAAGTGTACTCCTTTTTTGCTCTTTTCCTTTTGAAAAATTTCAATTATTTCATATTTTATATTATATTAATTGATTTATATTGTAACATGATATTAGTTATAGGTCATACACCATCAAATCACCCAATGTGGGCTCAAATAAAGGCAAGGTGTGTTGTACACACCCAAGGATACATTTCTCTCCTTTAACATAGTAATTTCATCCTTATGCATTACTAGATTAAAAAGGAGGTAAATATAGACACTAAAATTGAATACTTATAGCATCTTAGTCTTGTACATTTGACAAATATCGATTATGGATATACCCTTTCATTTTAGACCTCCCTACTGCCAAAAGGATGGCATTTGCCATCTCATTGTGCCTAAATGGTTATCTCTTAGTCTAATCCATATCAGTATGACTAAGGTCTCATGTACTACACAAAAATCTTAAAATCTATTAAACATCCTTCACTATCAAATTTAGATCCATACCTATTTTCTAGCCTTCTAGACATTACCTACCATAAAGGGACACTATCGTTGATGGTAGTGTCAAAATCCTTATCTAGTTTCCAGTTGGTGTTGGCCAATTTTTGTCCCACATACCAAAATTCTAACTGGTTTAAAGAGATGGACATGATCAAGAAGTGGAGGACCAAAATAAGTAGAAGTGCAAAGGTTTATTTCTTTCGAGACTCTTTTTCACTAAGTATTTTCTTTTAGAGTTTTGTTCAGGCTAAGTGTTAGAATTTATTCGGACATTTTACCTGAAAGAGAAGCTCTGAAGGACAAGTTACTTCATTTGACTAAGTGTTAGGAATTATTTCAGACATTTTGTCTAAAACAATTCTTTCGAAGGGCACTTACAAAATTTATGAAGGGTTATTCAAGGCAAAGTGAACCAAATAGAAAAGCTGAAGGGTACTTTTCCTTTCAAAAAAGACAATTTCAAGATTGCCAAATGGTCCACTTTCCTTTATGGAGGTCACTTTATCAAAGCCTAAAGGCATTTTCAATTCTTTCAAAGGGCATTTTTAATCATTTTGAGGGGTCATTTCCATGTCGAAGTGTTACATTATGCAACATTCTGAAGGATATCTACAAAGAAATGGACCTTTGTAAAAGTCCCAAAGACCTTTTATTTCAGGAAAGTGATCAATCCAAAATCATCTGAATGGGAATTTTTGAGAGTTTTGAAGGGTATTTTCCCTTTAGAAATGACACTTAACAAAACCCAAAGAATTTTTCTGAAGGAATAAGATTGGAAAAGGGGAGCTCGAAGGAATTGCGGTCGAAGGAATAAAGTCCATTTTTAAAATGCCAAAAGAAATCCTTCATAATCCAAAATGTCTGAAGAAAATGGCTGAAACAAGTTGTTCGAAGGAATTGATGATGGTCCCACAAACATCAAATTTTAAACCCCTGTAAGTAGCCATTGGCATTTAAAAAGATCAAAAGAAGCTACATAATCTATAGACTTGTATCGACATAAATGGATATAGGAAAACCAATTTCCTTAGATTGGTTTTCCATCTATAAAAAATATTTGGCCCAGGTTTCAAAGCAGGAGCTAGTGTATGCAATTAATAGAGGTTCTCATCCTTCAACATGGCCATCATCTCCAAAAAATTGCCGCTCAACTCAGAGGCAACATGGCTCAGTCCAGATTCAAAGTTATAGGGATTTTGTCCTTATACATGCAAGACAAGTGAAGGATGGTGTGGAAGTGAAAGATGAAGATCAGGTGATTAGAAATAGTAGCTTGACAATTAAAGACCTCCCTGGACTTTTCCTTTTTTAGTGGATCATGACATCATCATCTTCAATAGGTTCTTATCTTCTGGTGTGTTTCTTAACCAATAAGAGGGATTGAAGACTATTGGAGATAATGGTGGTTAATTTTTGGAAGATGGATTAGTTCTAATTAACCCAAATGTGGGTGAGAATTCGTGGAGGGTGGTTGGATCTCATTGATTGAATTTTGTTTGCTTGCCTCTTCTCCTTTTTCTTTCCCTTTTTTCCTATATCTCTGTTTTATCCCCCATAAAGAAAAAAAGATATTCTTATTTGACAAGGAGAAACCCTATCAAATTTTGGAAGAAAGACCTTTAGAAGCAATAAAGATCAATTTTTACCAATCTCTTGCCTCTAAATTGTGCTTAGCAAGCTTGTGCATGACGGTCTTGTGAAGAAGTGTTCTTCCATGTCCATTTTCCTTCTTTTTTGCCTATAGTTAGTTGTTTTCAAGTTAGTTTTAGGTCTAAACTTGAGTTCTATCCACTATTAGTGGATGCTTGGTGTGAATTTTGAAATTTCTCTTTGCTTCATGTATTGTTTGGTGAGCCTAGTTTATGAAACACTTATGCAAGTTAACTAGTTTGTGTCATTATGTGAGCAAGCATTATCTTATACCAAATTAATGTTTATTTCATGCTTATGTGAGTGTCAATCAATTTGGTGTATCACCCTTTTATCTTTGTTAGTTACCCTCTGCCCCCTCTCTACCTCTTTTCCAAGCAAAAACATTAGTTTAGGTGATCTACCAAGAGGAAGTCGACCTTCTCTGGAGGTTGAACTTCACTAAAGGATACCCACAGCCTAAGGTTACTCCAATATTGTAGCTAGAAGTGAGAGAGCCTAAAAAACTCTTCCACAAAGGTGAAATTCTATCCTATAATTTTTTTTGGCATGCCTGATGAGTCTACTTTCAGGGAAGATTAGTCAAGTTTGATGCTGGTTTGATCAATTTACGTTGGTTATAGATTTCATCTTTCAGTATCTAGTGACTCCGAAGAACACTCAATAATTTGGTGGTAGAATAGTAACTATATTTCATGCCAAAGGTGACTACAAGATTAGCTTCTAGAGGTATTCCTTTTAATCTTGTTGAACTCCCCCTAAATTTAGCCAAAAGGTTAAGGTTTTCATATACTCACCCATACGTAGGAAACCATTTTCCTAAACCATTTGTAAGGTATACCTATGCAAGAAGACCTTTGTTATCCCCTTTTTTTACCATGATTCTTCAAAGAGCTTTTGTAGGCTTTAGTGGCCAAAGTCTTTTGAATCTGCCACTATACAATCCAATGCTAGTAACAGATCTTAAAAGCATCCCATATCTTATAGGAGACCAATGTCATGTCCCCTTTTTAGAGGACATTGACAGACTTCATGATTAGCCTATTATGCGACCTTCATAGGCTAATAGGATGGATAGAGGGTCATAATGGAGATTGGCTTAACTTCAATTCGCAGAATGGTTTCAGGGGGCGTTCATTCGGGGTCCTTCAGACATGTTTGCTTGATGCTCCTATTATTTGACATGCAGTGGAGCACCCTTATTTTGGTATGGTCATGTGCAGAATCACTCCCTGATTTACCAGCTTCGATTGGTTCGAGGATCTGACGTATATCGAGGGAGATATTAATATTTGATTGATTTAATCAAATATTAATTATTTGGTCTAATTTTAAATTAGATATTAATTAATAATTAATTAATTAATTATTTGGTCTAATTTTAAATTAGATATTAATTAATTATTAATTATTAATTAATTGGTCTAATTTTAAGACCCAAATTCTAATTTAAGAAGCCCAAGTTCTAATTTGAGGAATTCTAATTTTAGAACCCCAAGTTCTAATTTGAGGAAATCTAATTTTAGCAAGCACACCTTTGGAAGGGTATAAGAGTTTCTCATGGGAGAGAGTTGGATTATGTATGAATTGATTACTGAATTGAAGACAGATTTTGCTAAGGGTTTTTCCCTGAGAAGACTGAGCCAAGGCTCCAGGATTCCATTGCAGTGGAGAACGTCAACTCTTCATTGTGTGTGATTTAGACGCTGTGAGATATCAGTTGATTTATTGCCAAATTGAGAGATAGCTTCATCCAGAAGTTATCATAGAGGTACAGATTTGAGAGATAGCTTCATCCAAAAGTTATCATAGAGGTACATATTTGAGAGATAGCTTCATCCAGAAGTTATCACAGAATTTCAGGTTTGAGAGATAGCTTCATCCAGAAGTTATCACAGAATTTCAGGTTTGAGAGATAACTTCACACAGAAGTTATTATAGATATTCCAAGTATTTCTTATTTAGTTTTTGATCCAATAAGTTATACAGTTATAGATCTGCTGTGTTAGAATCGTATATTCTTGAGATCAGGTTGTTCAGCTATCAGGGGTTAAGAACAGACAGGTTGGCGGTCGTACTAAGTTCGTACAGGTCCGTACAGATCCGCTCAGGCACCGACCTCGGTAGACAAAGATCTTCCAGTAACTGACATCAGTCGACTGAAGACCGACATCGGTAGAAAGCCGACTGACAGTGACCGACGTCGGTGAGATATAGACCGACGACGGCATCTGTGTATCGACATAGAAAAGCAGAGACCTTCCAGAATCCAGATTTCACTTCCAAATTAGCAAAAGCTAGGGTTTTAAGACCAAATTTTAATATTCTTTTATTTGTATAACAAAGACTCAATTGTGTAATCGTCAGAAGAACAAGTGATGAGATCTTTGATTTGCTATTGAGATATTATATTGTGATTTGTTTATGCATATGTGAATCTATTCTACAAAATTGTATCTTGTTCAGAGCCTTATGTGTTTATATATTCCCTATTGAAAGGGGATATTACAGTTGTTTAGAGCTTTTGTAGGAGAAAAAAAAAGAGCCCCTAAGTAAGGGACATCACAGTGGTATCAGAGCTAATGTCTTGCCATCCTGTTGGGTAGTTTGGGTAGATTGAATCAGCAAAGTATCATAATGACTTCATATACTCAGAGTCAGTGGGACAATGATATAAAGAAGCTGGAACTGAGTTTGAAGAGGTTGAATGAATCTCTTTCATATCGTACATCTAGAAACAAACCCGCACGGTATATGACAACGAATGAGGAGTGGGAGTTAGTACCACCTCGAGTTCAGAAGTTGTTGCCGTTTGATCGCTTTGTTAAGCTGAGGAGAGAGCACTACAGATCACTTAGGCGAGAGAGCAGCATGTCCTATGATTATTATGATTATTATGAGATAGGATATAGTGAAGATGAGGATGAGTCAGATGCTTGCACTCAGAGTGTGGAGGTGTGCTCAGATGTTAGTGCACTGAGGGTCGATGATCTCTCAGCTATGGCAGAGATTGTAGAAGAGTCCCAGGATCCTATTATTGTAGATGACACTCAGGAGAATGCAGTGGACAGTTTTGAGGACTTAGTTTCACCAGTTGTTTCTTTCGGTATGGAAGAGTTAGACAGTGATTCTACAGTTGTTGATACTCTATATGTTGATATGAGCTATGGAGTTGATTCACAGAGTATGGATGGTAGTATTACAGAGGTTAGTGATTCTGAGTCTACTCTTTTGGGCCATGCATCAGTGGAGGATTGTAGGAGACAATCTAGCCAGCGCCATCATGTGTCTAGTCAGCTGTGAGTTAGTGAGCGAGACATTACTACCACTTGCAAACATTTTGATGATGCTCATCAGTTGTTAGCAGTTTATGGATGGGGTTCTCCTACTAGCATCGAGCAGGGAGGCAATTATTTGTCCTTGACAGAGATCCACTCTTTATGGGAGGCTATCCAAATTCTGAGATAGGACTATATGCTTATGAGATAGCTGACCAAGTTAATTAAATCCAAGATCATCTTTCCCATCAAGCAGTCATCATGGGTATCCAATTAAAAGAGTAGGGAGATTAGGCTATGTTTTGACTTTAGAGATCTAAATAGGGTCTCCTTGAAGGACCGTTACCCCTACCATCTATGAAGTAGCTTCTTCAAATAGTTACAAGTTCAGAATACTTTTCTCTTTTGGATGGATTTTTAGGTTACAACCAAGTATTAGTAAAGATAGAAGATTGGTATAAGATTGCCTTCACCACAAAGTGGGGCATATATGCATACCAAAAGATGCCATTTGTCTTATCAAATGCTGGGGAAACTTTCCAAAGAGCCATAGACATGGCTTTCCAAGGGCCGCTAAATAAAATGGTGCTGGTCTACTTGGATGACATATAAGTTTTCTCCAAAGATGCCAAAAAACACATGGACCACCTAAGGTTGATCTTTGAGAGAGGTAGAGAGTATGGGATCTCTTTGAATCTCAAGAAGTGTGTGTTTGTTGTGAATGAAGGTAAGTTGTTTGGTCTATCTCAAAAGAAGGATTAGCTATTGATCTTGATAGAATAAGTGCCATCTTGGCCTTATCCTTACCCAAGCATATTAAGGGACTTCAAAGTTTCCTTGGGAAAATAAACTTTGTGATAAGTTTCATACCTGCTTTTGCAAACTTGGTCAAACCCATCACTGCTATGTTGAAGAAGAACCAAGTGTTCACTTGGTCAAATAAAGGTAAATCAACATTTGAGGCTATCAAGCAGGCCATTGCCCAAGCATCCACACTCATGAATCTTGATTTCTCATGAGATTTCATATTGTGTGCCTTCACCAATATTGACAATATATCAGCTATGTTGATGCAAAAGAATGGTGAAGGAATTGAGCAACCAATAGCATTTTTCATTCAGAGGCTTAAAGGGTATGAGGTGAGGTATACTTTTATAGATAAACAAGTCCTTGTAGTAGTAAAAATCCTTAAAATTTTTAGGCTAATTATCTCTAATAGTAAAATCTATCTTATGGTGTCTCATCCTAGAGTGAGAGACTTCCTTCTTAACAAAGACATGAACAAAAAGAGAGCTAGTTGGATTACCAAGGTCATAGAGTATGACATGGAGATCAAGGTCACCAAACTAGTGAGAGGCAAAGGTCTATTTCAGTATATGGTTGATGACCTTCATAAGGACAAAGAAGTTTCCATGGTGATACAAGACAACTCATAGGCAAAGGCACCTCCACCTCACACTATTTGGCTCCAGGATATGACACATTTCTTGACAACAAGTGAGTGCTTGAATGGTATGGATAGGGCAAAAATAAGGTATTTTAGACTTCAATCCATACCTTATGCATTGGTTGATGGGGTTTTATTTAGAAAGGACCCCAATAGAGTGGCTCATAAGGTCCATAGATGATGAATAAGTGACAAGGCTCTTAGAACAATTATATGATGGGTCTATAGGAGGCCATTTTGCTCCAAGGACCACATTATCAAAGATAACAAGGGCTAGTTATTAATGTCCCAACCTCTTCAAAGATGCATATGCATGGGTTAGGAAATACCAAAAGTGTGCTTTGTTTGTGGGTAAGCAAAGATTTCCAGCCCTTCCTCTCAACCCATTTTAGGTAGAGAAACCCTTCATGTAATGGGGGATAGATTTCATAGGAATGATAAACCCTCCATCAAGTGCAGGGCATATATGGGTGCTTAATGCAACCAACTACTTCACTAGGTGGGTGGAAGCCATTGCATTGAAAGAAGCTAATGAAGGTGTAGTCCTAAACTTCTATGAAAACATTGTGATTAGGTTTGGTGTTTGATCCACTATAATTTTTGATAATGCATTAACATTCCTCGACATAAAAGCGAGTGAATGGGATCTCAAGATGGGCATCTACCTCAGCACCTCTTCCAACTATTATACTTAAGGAAATGGACTAGCTGAGTCAACAAATAAATATTTGTTGAGAATCATCAGGATACCTATGAAAGAGAATTAGAGGACATGACAAACTAAAATAAAGACAACCTTGTGGGCTAACATGGTGACTCCTAAAACTACCATTGGCAATTATCCATATGTCTTAGTATATGGAAGGGAAGCCAAGTTGCCCATTTCCCTTGAGTTTCCTGCACTATAATTAGCCCATCAATTGGAGTTGATGGAAGATGAACCCATGCATGTAAGACTTGCTAAACTCATGAAGCTTAAAGATATGAGAGACCTTGCAATGAAAACACTAGAATCACATCAATCTCAAGTCAAGAAATCCTTTGACAAGAGACCCATAACAAGAGATATCAAGGAAGGGGATCTAGTCCTCAAGTGGGATTCAAACAAGGCCAAACCAAGCAACCATACCAAATTTGATAGCTTGTGGAGTGGTCCTTATTCAATCCAAAGATGCAAACAACATAATGCTTTTCAGCTGGCCCATCTAGATGAAGAGGTACTACCCATCCCAGTCAATGGGATTCATCTAAAGCCTTGTGATTAGAATAGTTTGTAGCCATTGTATATATTATACATTTTGTATAGTTTTTCATGTTTTCTTCTAAGTGCCTTGTGCACATATTTTTAATTATGTGTTTCCTTTCCCTAAATGCCTTGGGCACAGTGGTTGTTTTGTTCTTGTTGTCCTTGTCGCTTCAAGAGGAAGTTTTTAGATAGGGTCAGCCTCGTCAAACAAAGCAATGAATCCATGCCTAATGGATTGGATGAGGCAAATGAGTTGGTTTCTACAGCATAGTAGGCATGCTTCCCTGCGAGTCACCAAGAATGTTGGTCAATTTTTGGCCCACATACCAAAATTATGATTGGTTTAAAGAGGTGGACATGATCAAGAAGAAGTGGAGGACTAGAAGAAGCAGGAGTGTAAAGGTTCATTTCTTTCGATATTCTTTTTCACTAAGTATTTTATTTTAGAGTTTTGTTTGGGATAAGTGTTGGAATTTATTCAGACATTTTGCCCAAAAGAAAATTTCTAAAGGGCGAGTTACTTCATTAGACTAAGTGTTAGGAATTGTTTTAGGCTGAAGGGCAATTATAAAATTATTGAAGGGTTATTCAAGACAAAGTGAACCAAATAGAAAAGTTGAAGGGTAATTTTCCTTTCAGAAAAAACATTTTAAAGATAGTTGAATGGTCCACTTTCCTTTTGGGAGGTCACTTTATCAAAGCTGAAGGGCATTTTCAAGCATTCTGAAGGGTATTTTCAAGAATTTTGAAGGGTAATTTCAATGCTGAAGTGTTACATTATGTAGTATTTCGAAGGGTATCTACAAGGATATGGACCTTTAAAAAAGTCTCAATGACCTTTTCTTTTAGGAAAGTGATCAAAGCAAAATCATCCAAATGGGCATTTTTGAGAGTTCCAAAGGGTACTTTCCCTTCAAAGAGGGCACTTAACAAAACCTGAAGAAATTTATCTGAAGGAATAAGATAAAAAAAGGGGGGGCCCAAAGGAATTGTTGTTGAAGGAATAAAGTCCATTTTCAAAATGCTAAAGAAATTCCTTCAGAAGCCAAAATGTCTAAAGAAAATGGCTAAAACAAGTTGTCCAAAGGAATTGATGGCAAGCCCACAAACGTAAATATCTTAACCCCTGCAAGTAGTCATTGGCATTTAAAAAGATCAAAAGAACCTACACAATCTATAGACTTGTATCAACATAAATGGATACAAGAAAACCAATGTCCTTAGATTGGTTTTCCATCTATAAAAAAGATTTGGCCCATGTTTCAAATTAGGAGCTAGTGTATGCAATTAATGGAGAGGCTCTCATCCTTCAACATGGCCATCATCTCTGAGAAATAGCTGCTCAAATCAGAGGCAACATTGCTTAGTCTAGATTCAAAGTTATGGGGATTTTGTCCTTATATGTGCAAGACAAGTGAAGGATGGCATGGAAGTGAAAGATGAAGATCAGGTGATTAAAAATGGTAGCTTGAGCATTAAATATGTTCTTGGACTTTTCCTTTTTTAGTGGTTCGTGACATCATCATCCTCAACAAGTTTTTGTCTTTTAGTGTGTTTCTCAACCAATGAGAGGGATTGAAGACTATTGGAGCTAATGATGGTTAATTTATTGAAGATGGATTAGTTCTAATTAACCCAAATGTGGGTGAGAATTCATGGAGGGTGGTTGGATCTCATTAATTGAATTCCATTTGCTTGCCTCTTCTCTTTTCTCTTCCCCTTTTTTCCCATATCTCCATTTTCTCCCCCATAAATAAAAAAAGATATTATCATTTGATAAGGAGAAACACTATCAAAATTTGGAAGAAAGACCTTTTGAAGTAATAAAGATCAATTTTTAGCTATCTCTTGCCTCTAAATTCTACTTAACAACCTTGTGCATGATGGTCTTATGAAGAAGTGTTCTTCCATATCCATTATCCTTCTTTCTTGCCTATTTTTAGGTGTTTTCAAGTTAGTTTTAGGTCTGAACTTGAGCTCTTTCTACCATTAATGGACGGTTGGTGTGAATTTTGAAATTCCTCTTTGATTCATGTATTGTTTGGTGAGCCTAGTTTATGAAACACTTATGCAAGTTAACTAGTTTGTGAGGTTGTGTGAGCAAGATTTAATCTTATGCTAAATTAGTGTTTATTTCATGCTTATGTGAGTATCCATCAATTTGGTGTATCACCCTTTTAGCTATCTTAGTTACCCTATACCCCCTCTCTACCTCTTTTTCAATCAAAAACGTTAGTTTAGGTGATCTACCTAGAGGAAGCCGACCTTCTCTAGAGGTTCAACCTCACTAATAAATACCCATAGCCTGATGTTGCTCTAATATTATAACTGGAAGTGAAAGAGCCTAAAAACTCTCCTACAAGGGTGCAATTCTAGCCGACAATAGTTGGCAAAAGTGATCAAAATTGAAAATGTTTCACAACATATGGGTTGGTCTATTTGTCTTATTAAATCCTACCATGAGATATTTTCAAATAGTGTGGTATAAATACAATTCTAAGCCTTTTCATTCCTTATCTAACAAATACCAAGCAAACACCTAGTAAAGCTAAATCAATAAACTACATAAATAATCTATTATGCCCTATTCATCCCTATTTTTATATGAAATATAGTATCAATTATATTATAGGTCTGAAGCTTTCAAAGAGTATCCCATGAGTGATATTTATCAAGTTACAAGCTAGATCACCATATGTGCCATAATATAATATATTGCACCCTTGTCTACAAACTTTCCCACACATAGGGGATAACTACATAGTTTGAGGCCCTCCTTGGAGTGTTGGCTACATAGGCAATGACCATTAATACAAAGGTCTTAGGGGTTAGCTCAACACTACGAGCCTGCTAACCCATTTTGGCAAATTCATTCTAAGGGTGAAAAAAGGTGGAGATTTAGGGTTTGATCAATTGACAAAGAGAGACAACATGTATCCCATATCTGGATACATCAACATAAAGGTGATAAAAAACCCAAAATAATTAGGTTGGTCACATCCATATTCAGTCATTATACTCTACTAGACATCTGCATCACATTCAGACACAAGCATTGACGGTAATGTCTATGGCTATAGAAGTGCAATTTCTAAAATATGATAACTGATCTAGAATATTTATATTGCATACTTTACACTTGTTTTCAGTCTAGATCTGTCTGCGTACAATAAACCAAACTAAGTATTCATTTTATTTGGTATTACAATCAATTGAACGTCTTTCAAATTAAGTATTTTCTATATTTAGCATATCTCAGTATTATAAGTCAGAATATTATTTATCTGAGTTTATAATTGATTGGCCTATTATAGATTAATTTATCACCCTTGTGTTTGGACTATTTTTATATTTTTAAGCCTATCCCTATATATTCTAAATTTAGGGTTAGACAATTTATGTAACTGTTTAAAAATATTTGTTTAATTCTTAATAATTTTTGAAAGCGCACTCAAATTTCTATTTCATTTCATATAATATTCAAAAACTTTCCATTATATTTTACAATAAAAAAACACAAATATTTAACCTTTAAGTTCCAAGAGGTTAAACCCATCCTATAAGTTATTTATAAAAAATAAAAAATGGAATTGCTACATTTTATTTAACACATTTTTATAAATACACTTTCAAAATAATTATTTTTCCTAGCATACTTTATTTAATTAGTCCTTCAAAGAATGGATTAAATTTAATGGTCAACCCTACTATTAATGAAAAATTTATGACAATTGTTCAATCAAAAATTCCTTTCAAAAGTTACATTTGTCATCTTTAACAAAAGAAACACCAAAGATAAAATATATATTTCTAAAATCATTCATAATTATATCTCTAATCCTTAATATTTTTTGAAAGTTAACCTTGTATTTTTTTCTCTTTCATTTTAATATTCATAAACTATCCACTATATTATACTGTTTAAAAGCATAAATACATTCTTATGATCGAGATATTTAACCCTTGTAAGTTCTAGGAGATTAACCAAATTCTAGGAAACTATATTTTATTTATCATATTTTGAATAAAACATACAATTAATTTACTCTTGTCGTTATCATATGTTTTTCAAAAAATGGAGCTTAGACTAGCTCGCAAGAGCGAGAGCGGAATAATCAGGGTTTTAGGTTTTGAGAATCAACACAATGGGGAGTGGTGGATCCATTAGAGATAGGGGAGCAGAGGAAATTAGGTATCCCCCAAGTGGTGGAGTTGGGGATTGAAGATGGGTTTGATGCATACTTCAATTGTTTCAATAAAGGGCATTATTTGCAAAGTTTGTTGGTAGATGGATTTCAAAGGATGAGACTAGTCGCTAGTGTGAAGAATAGTGGGGGGGTTTGAGAATTCATTTCCTACCTAAGGGTTTCTTCTTGATTCTCTTTAGGAGTGACATGAAAAAAGAGGAAACCTTATTAAGGAAAAATTGGTATTTGATGGATATAGGGCTCTCTTTGCATTCTTGGACCTCCAACTTCGATCTGAGACTGGCGATGTTGGAGGAGTCATAGATGTGGATTTGTCTCTATGCCCTTCCTGTAGAATATTGGAATCCCAAAATCTTTTCCAAGATTTACTGAAGGTGATTTAAATTGACCCATGAACCCTGGAAGGAACTTAGGCTTCCTTCGCCAGAGTTTGTGATTTAATTTACCTATCAAAAAAATTACATCAAAAGTTGTTGATTAAAACTACTAATGGTTATTAGACCTAATATGTGGAGTACAAGAAAATATTGTATAGATGATTTAATTGTAAGGAAATAGGTCACTATTATAGAGAGTGCAAATTCAAAACTGGATAGTTTGAAGAAGAGAGATGGGTGCCTAAGGTGCTAGTGATTTGTAAGATGATTTGGTCCCTAAGACTGGTAAAGTTAAGGATTCAAATTTTTCATCTAGGTCTATTATTGAAGATACTAGGAAATTGGCAGTTGAGTTGAATAACCTTATATCTATCCTTCAGGAGGGACATGGGAACTCTTTGGATAGCCTTAACAGATGGGTGGTTGAGAAAGAGGGAACCCTCTCCCATGTTAGGTTGTGGAGCTAAAAGCTTCAACTATGCAGACGAAGAGGAGGTTACTGAAGTTCTAAAAGTACCGGCATCGGCAGTATGATCGATGTCGGTCATGATGAATGCAGAAGGCAACTGACGTTAGCAGGGAGTCGGCCGACGTCGGTCAGCACCACTTAGACAGGGACTGACGTCGATCCCCTGTGTGTTCCAAAACTGTTCGTTACACGAACAATTAGTTTGTTAAACTGAGTGTTTGCATGTAAAGGCTATTTCGAGTCTTGAGCTGCGTGTCTATTATTAGTAAACTAAGAGTATAAGTTATTGTTTAAGTGTGGGATCTATTTATAGACCTATTGGCATGTATTATAATTATGAGCTGAAAAGGAAGGCAAGGGAGATCCTTCCATTGTAAGATCATTGAGTTGCAGGTTGTTGCAAACTCATAGGAGATCTACATGTGTAAGTATGGTCTATTGAATTGCAGGTTGCAGGTTCATGGGAGATCTACTTGAAGTACTTTAGAGTGCTTGGTGTACTGGCAGGGTTATTACTGACTGGTTGGAGAGGTGAACACCAATTCTGTGTGTGAGTTGTGTGTTGAGACCATTTTTGGTAGGAGAGTGTTTTGAAGAAGAATTACTTTACACTTGAGGTGTGGGAAGCCTCTGTAAGGTGGAAGAGTGTGGCGACTCTTTATTGTATTCTTTTTTATACAAGTGTTAATACAAGATTGTATATTGTCTCTCATATTATGTGCTATTTGTGAATTCTAGTTACTTGTACTTCTGGATATTTTTGCATGTTTAATTGCTTGTATTTGGTAATCATATTGTGCTCTTTCTGAGGAGCAAGATCCTAACAAGTGGGATCAGAACAGGTGTGTTGTTCTTGGATTCCCTGACAACTAGTATCAGAGCTTTTGGTTGGGATACTAACAGGTTGGATTAGATTTGGTTAGTGTGTGTTGATTATAGGTTACTCACAGGGGTTTCTGTTTGAGTGGGAGTAGAGCAATGGCAGAAGAAAGTAGACTACGAATGGAGAAGTTTAATGGCAAGAGATCCAAGTCCAGGTATGGCAGAATAACCTACTGGAAATGTGGAAAGCGAGGGCACTTAAAGAGAGATTGCAGGTCAGGTGAAGATCAACATGAAGGACATGAAGAAGAAGCAGATGTTGCAGATTTTGTTGCACAGGATGCTCTGGTATGTTCTTTGGATAAAGTAGAATCTTGGGTTTTAGATTCTGGTGCCTCTTTTCATGCATCCCCAAATAGGGAATTTTTTCATGAGTATGTCCAGGGAGACTTTGGATAAATTTGTTTAGGGGATGGTAAGCCTTGTCAGATGGTTGGCAAAGGGAAAGTGAAGCTAAAATTACAGACAGGTAACACATGGGTGTTGAAGGAGGTCATGCATGTCCCAGTTCTGGAGCAGAATTTGATTTCTATAAGAAGTTTGGGTGATGAAGGTTGCATAGTAACTCTCACAGCGGACTTTTGGAAGGTTACCAAGGGTGCACTTGTTGTAGCAAGAGGTAAGAAAGTAGGTACACTTTATCTATCTACTTGTATTACTGATTCTCTTTTTGGGTTATCTACTTCAGCTGTAGATTCGAAGATATGGCTTAATAGGCTTGGTCACATGAATAAGAAGGAGATGCATGTTCTTGAGTCAAAGGGTATGAATTGAGATTTCTATATATAGAAGAAGGTAACGTTTCTTGAGGAATCTGATGTTAGTGACAAGAATAAGAAAGCCTTGGTTTTCAAGGAGAAGGTGACGGATAGAGTTCAACACAAGGGGCAGAAAAATTCTGAGCAGAGCAAGGTTGATTTGGACAAGGGTTTGATCCAAAAGGAGCTCATGGACAAAAGTCATTTCTCACTAGAAAAATATAGAGACCGACATCGACTAAAAAATCAGCATCGATGTCCAGACAGGGACCAATGTCGGTTATGTGCAGCCCAACATCAGTGACTCAAGGTAGATAAACACTGGCGTCGATGAGGGGGAACTGACATCAGCGATGAGGTAGTCGCAGGGAACTGACATCGGTCGGGTGCAGACTGAGATGTGACCGGCATCAGTCACTGAGACAAATTTTGGGTGGACAGCAAGCTGTCAAGGAGTCTCAAGTGCCCATATGGAGGACTTAAAGGGTAAGTAAGCCTTAAATTCATCATTTCCCTTCTTTACACTACTTTTTGCTCACTTATGGTAAAGGACCAAGAAGTTATTAAAGAAGCAGAGCAGGTAGATCCAAAAAATAGTGGGAGCTTGGCATGGATGAAGGATGTGATTCCTTGGAGAAAAACCAAATGAGAGTTTTTGGTGGAGTTGCCAGCTGAAAGTAAGCACTGAGAGACGAATGGATATTCAGGATGAAGAAGAGTGGAAATGGACACATGAGATGGAAGGCCAGGGTATATGGTATTGAATAAGCTGCAGGACAATGGAGGTTTGATCATTATGTTTCTCTTTACCAGGTTGGATAATATTAGCTATATTATCCTATTACTATATGATGTGCTTGTTGCAGGGTTACATATACAGGGAGTTGCTGAACTAAAGGTAAAGCTAGTTTAGAGGGGTGTCATGAGGAATCTGGGAGCAGCAAGATTCTTTGGCATGAGTGCGTTCTAGGGACATGGAAGGTCATATGTTGACTTTGTTTCAGGATGATTGTGTGAGACCGGTTAGCATGCTGATGGTTGGACAGTTCACAAAACCGTGTCTTGATTTACATAATGAGGTTAAGTGCATGGTATGTACTAGACCTGAGTTTTCCCAAGTAGTGGGAGTTGTCACAAGTTTGGAGCCAATCTGGGAAAGAAGCATTGGAGGGCAGTTCAGTGAATTCTTAGAGGGACCAGCAGCAGGTGCGCATGCTATGCAGGGTCTAGTTATTTTCTACATGGTTTGTAGATGTGGATGTGGCAGGTGATTTAGATGACATGTGTTGCACTACAAGATTTGTGGTGGTTGGTCTTCAAGAGTGATCTTGAAGAGGGATACAAAGCCAAGGGAACAAACTAGATGATGTACAAGTACAGGTACAATTGCAACTATTTTATCTCCAAGTGGGAGATTGTTAGGTTGTGGAGCTAAAAGCTTCAACTATGCAGACAAAGAGGAGGTTGCTGAAGTTCCAGAAGTACCAGTGTCGGCAGTATGATCGACGTCGGTCATGATGAATGCAGAAGGCAATTAGCATCGACAGGGAGTCGGCCGACGTCGGTCAGCACCAGTTAGATAGGGACCAACGTTGGTCGCCTGTGTGTTCCAAAACTGTTCGTTGCATGAACAGTTAGTTTGTTGAACTGAGTGTTTGCATGTAAAGGCTATTTCGAGTCTTGAGCTGCGTGTCTATTATTAGTAAACTAAGAGTATAAGTTATTGTTTAAGTGTGGGATCTATTTATAGACCTATTGGCATGTATTGTAATTATGAGCTAAAAAGGAAGGCAAGGGAGATCCTTCCATTGTAAGATCATTGAGTTGTAGGTTGTTGCAAGCTCATAGGAGATCTACATGTGTAAGTATGGTCTGTTGAATTGCAGGTTGCAGGTTCATGAGAGATCTACTTGAAGTACTTTAGAGTGCTTGGTGTAGTGGTAGGGTTATTATTGACTGGTTGGAGATGTGAACACCAATTCTGTGTGTGAGTTGTGTGTTGGGACCGTTTTTGGTAGGAGAGTGTTTTGAAGAAGAATTACTGTACACTTGAGGTGTGGGAAGCCTCTATAAGGTGGAAGAGTGTGGCGACTCTTTATTGTATTCTTTTCTGTACAAGTGTTAATACAAGATTGTATATTGTCTCTCATATTCTGTGCTATTTGTGAATTCTAGTTACTTGTACTTCTGGATATTTCTACATCTTTAATTGCTTGTATTTGGTAATCATATTGTGCTCTTTCTGAGGAGCAAGATCCTAACAAGTGGGATCAGAACAGGTGTGTTGTTCTTGGATTCCCCGACATCCCAATTGCTAGTAGAAGAGATGAGGGATGGTTAAGAAGAAGGCAAATCTAAAATGGACATTTTCTTGGAGTTCCCTATACATCCTAATACTCTGGCCTCATCATCAAATCTTTTAAAAGCTACTAATTACATCCCTTTAGGAAGAAGAGTGAGAAAATATAAATAGGAACGGGCTAGGATAAAGGTGGCAGAGGGCAAACAAAATAAATTAAAAGTTTTATTTACTTTAGAAAGAAGGGAGGGGAAGGGCCTCCCCAAGCAACCATGAAAATCATTTCCTAGAATGTTAGGGGAATTAATTCCTCTAACAAGCAATGTTTGGTGAAACATTTCATCTTTGACCAAGAAGCATACATCTTTTTGCCACAAGAAACTAAAATGGCAAGTGTTGAAATCATTAATTGTTGGTCCAAAAAATTGTTCGATTGGAAAGGGTTTTTTGAGGACTCTGTATGAACTTCTAAGGGTTTGGGTGTTTTATGGAAGATAAATAAGGTGGAAGTAGCTCTCATCAGTAAGTCAGCTAATAGAATGTGGTGTCAGGTTAAGGTTTGTAATTCTAATCTGAGTTTTCTTTTAAGTAATGTGTATGGGCCTAATAATTTAATGGGGAAAAGGGATATTTGGGAAGTTTTAGTAGTGGATCTTTATTCTTTTTTAGATGAGTTAGTGATACTAGCAGGTAACTTTAATGCCATTTTATCTAATAATGTTAATAAGGAAGGCATCTTAAGGAATCCTCAATCGCTTAGGGATTTCCTTTCATTTGTTCATAAGGAAGTCTTGATAGATGAGGAGCTAAAGAAAGGTTGGTTTACCTAGATGAATAGGAGATTGGGTTTTATCAATATTTCTAAAAGGCTTGACATATTCTTGGTTAATAAAGATTGGCTTCAAAGAAATTTTGTTTTAAAAAGTTTAGTTCTACCTCTTTCGGGGTTAGATCATTTCCCTATATCTCTAGATTTTACGGTTGATCGTGCTCCCAAGAATTATCCCTTTAAATTTGAGTTAATATGGCTGAGAGATAGTGGTTTGTCTAAATTGATTAAAGGTTTGTGGAGTTCTTTTTTTATTTCTGGTTTGAAAATGTTTAGTATATCTAAAAAGCTGAACCTACTTAAAGGTAAATTGTTAGAGTGGAATCAATTTCATTTTAAAAATATTTTCATGGAGAAAAATAGGTTAGAGGAGGCTTTGAAGGACCCGTATGAAAATATTTTCCTCTCGGGCATGGGTCCTATTGAATTTTAAATAGAGAAATGTTGGAATTGGGGAATCTACTGCTTAAGGAATAAATATATTAGAAGCATAAATCTTGGGAGAACTGGCTAAAAGCTGGAGATAAAAATATGAAGTTCTTTCACACCTCTATTAAGGTGAGAAGGAATGTGAACTACATCTCTAGAATAATAGCTAAGGATGGAAAGGAGTTGGTGGATCAATAAGAAATTAGAGGAGAAGCAATCTCTTTCTTCTCAAATCTATTGGGAGGTGAAACCCATTATTCATTGTGTTGTCAGGAGGAACTCCTCCCACTCTTCCCCATAGTGGTGAACCATGAAATGAATCAAAGGTTGATGTCTCTATTTTCTAGAGAAGAAATTTAGATTGTTGTTTTTTTAATGGAGGACAAGGCACTTGGATCAGATGGGTTTCAAGCAATGTTTAATCAAGATTTTAGGGATGTTGTTGGTAGAGATGTTTGGGATGTAGTAGAAAAATCTAGGAAATCTAGAAGTGTTCTAAAGGACCTGAATAATACTTTCATTAATCTCTTTTTGAAAAAAGATCAAGATAATTCTTTTGATGACTATTAGTCAATCTCATTATATAATACCTCGTATAAAATCATCTAGAAATCCATTGCTTTAATAATGAAACCACTAATGGATTATTTGGTTTCGAAAGAACATAGTGGTTTCATAGCTAGTAGGTCCATTAGTAAAGTCATTATGATATCCCATGAGCTTTTGCATTCCTTGAACTTGAATAAATGCTTGGGGATGCTTCTAAATTTGGATTTTAGTGAAGCTTATGATTACCTCAATTGGTAATTTCTAATGAAGGTCTTGGTTAACTTAGTTTTCCATCCATCTTTTTGTAGATGGATTTTTAGCTATATTTTAACTCCTCATTTCTCTATTCTAGTGAATGGTTTAGTGGAGGGTTATTTAGCCAACAATAGGGGAATTAGGCAAGGAGACCCCTTATCCTCCTTTATTTTCATTTTGGTGGCTAAAGACCTTAGTATAGCTTTGAATTCTACAATGACTATGGGTAAGATTAAAGGTCTATTAGTGGTAGAAGGCGTATCTCATCTTCCACACCAATAATTTGCTGATGATTCTTTTCTATTTGGGGTTTCAATCTTGGAGGAAGTTTTGAACTTTAAACATATTCTGTAGACTTAGTCTGAGGCAACGGGTCAAGTACTAAGCCTTCCCAAATCTATGATTTTCTTATTTAACACTACTATTAGGATGAAACAAAGAATTAGGAATATTATTGGATTTGAAATTGGGGTTCTCCCTCAAAAATATATGGGTATTCCTCTCTTTATTGGTCCTGGTAGGGAAACTTTATGGGAGGATCTAATTATAGGTATTGAAAAGAGACTTCAAAGTTGGAAAGGCAAGTGGTTATCCTTTACAGAGATTATTCTACTTATTAGATTTGTGTTGTGTCTCTTTTTACTTATATGCTTTTGGTTATGAAAGTGCCCAAGTTGCCATTATTTAGAATTGAGAAAATACTGAGATCTTTCCTTTGGGAAGGTATGCAAGAAGAAAGAAAAATTCATTTGGTTAATTAGAAAGTGATCACTCTTCCTAAAGCTTTAGAGGGAGTGGGGATTTTAGATTTGTCTAAACAGAATATTGATTTGGGAACCAAGCATATATGGAATCTGATGTCAAAACTGGATAGTAATCTTAGCCAAATTATCTTAAGGAAATATATTGGTAATAATAGGCTAGATTTGATAGTCACTATTGTTGTCCTACCCATTAGCTCTCATATGTGGAACTTTATTTCTCATTATAGGCCTATATTCTCATATTTAATTTCATGGAGGATTAGGAATGGGTAGTTGGCCAACTTTTGGGTAGATTCGTGGAATGGGTATGAGGTTTTGGGGAATAAGCCTAAATTCAATATTGTTAAGGAAGCTACTCTCTAGGCTTGGGGATGTAAGGTGATGTATTAAGGAGGGCAAAATTGTGATGGGTCCCCTTAATTTACCTAGAAATATGTGAGCAATTTGGATATCTCAAAAATTTCCAAATCTATGTTTAGGGAGGAAATGGGATGGTGTGTTGCATCCTTTCTTCCCATCAAAGATCAAATCTCTTGGATTGGGTCTACTTCAGGGACTTATTCAGCCAAAGAAGGATACAGGGTCCTTATTTTGAGAGAGGGTAGGGGTGTACATTCTTAGATTGGGTCCTCGGATAAGCCCAAAGCTAGAGCATTTTGCTAGCTGGTTATTAAAGGTAAAATTTTAACTCATTTTAGGAGAAGGAAATGGGGTTATGAAGGTCCTTCGAGATGTGTGTTGTGTTACCAAGAGGAAGAGGTTATTGATCATCTTTTACTTCATTTTCCATTCACCATTAACTTCTAGCATTGGATGTGCAATGGGTTCCAAATATTTATATTTATAAATTTTTGGTTTCTTTGCCTCAGTTGGGTAGGGAGGAATCCCTTGGTTCAATATTGAAATGTGGTCCTATCCTTATTATTTGGCATCTATGGTGGGAGAGGAATCTAAGGTTTTTCAAGGAAGAACCTTTATAGGTAAGTATTTTGCTACACAAATTGGATATGGCCATTTCAAAAAATGTGAGCTATAATGGCAAGAATTTGTTTAATTTCTCAAGCCATGATGTGAAAATTCTTCAACCCTAGCCATTGATCTGACTTCCTCCATCGGGTTCCATAATTAAGAATGGACTTTCAAAGATTGAGAAATTATTGAAAAGGAAAAAGGTACGCTAGAATCCCCCACTAACTAGGTTTTATAAATAAAATCTTGACGGTGCCTCTAAAGGCAATTCGGGTATTTAAAGGGCAGGGTGTGTGTTGAGGGATGAGAGTGGAAATTTCATTAACACAGGTTCTTATCATCTTACTGTCAGGTCTTGAAACTTGGCAAAAATTCAAGATTTGATTTTTGGTATTAATATGGTGGTTGATTGTGGAATCTCTAAACTTATAGTGAAAGGGGAGTCCCAAGTTATTGTCGAAGCCGTTATCAAAGGTAAGGCAGATTCCTGGAGGTTAGATTATTTTTTTCAAATTTCCTTTGTTGGTTGGCCAAGTTGGAGGTTTATCATATAGGTCACATATATAGGGAAATCAACAAAATGGCTAATTATTTGTCTAACTCTGACACTATTTAAGAGGTGCAAGCCAATATTGACTTTTATGCAAAGAGATGGGATGGTTTGGGGGATCTTCTCAAGAATGATGGTAGTAGAGTTTTGAATCCTAGTGTTGAGTTACCTATTTTCAGTATGGGAAGGGCTCTATTATCCTTTTAGATGGAATAGGATTGGTTGTCTATCACTTTGATAAGAGCTAGCTGGTGAGGGTTAAATAGTTTCAATAGTGAGATATTTGATTGGGGGATATTTGATTCATTTCCATTTGGGTTTAAAGATAGTGAGGCTATAGCATTTGGATAGTTTCTTTTAATGGTGGCAAGATCATATTGATTTTAATTCACACTTCCCTTTATGGGAAGAAAGACTAAGTGTAAGGGGTTAAGGTGTGTATTGGGAATCTTACAAGTGTTGTTGGTCAAGTGGTTGCTTTTGAGGTTAGATCTAGTAGAGACTGGGTAGATGAATGCAACAAGTAAGCCCTTTGCCATATGATTTTTCTTTATTTCTCTCCCCCAACCTAAAGGGTCCACCTTCGATAGGTCTAAACCAAACATTCATCACTTGTCTATTGATCTAGTGAGTAGTGAAGGTTATGATTAAGGATGTGGGTATGTATTCAAAGGAATAATTAGTGGTATTTGGATTTGACTTTTGGGAGTACTCTTCTTCTTGGATTAGGTTTATTGATTTTTTTTTCATCTTCATTGTTAAAGAGGAAGACTTGATAAGGAGGTGTTTTGTTGTGGGTTTGCTGGTTATCCAATAGTAGGGTAAGCAATTCGAGTTGTAATGGTGTTAGCGATTGCCTTTGGTTTGTTAGTTTGATTTTTATAGAGCTTGGGGATTTTGTGTTGTCTACACATGGGAAGTTTGAGGTTGATTAATGCCGAATAAAGATAATTTTTGGGCTTAAGGGTCAGTATTTTAACGTTTTTATTAATTTGGTTTCTTCTAGTTTTGGGCTTGGTCTAGCTTATGAAGTTAGCTCTATACAGGGTATGGGTCCCTTCAACCCAAATTTACTCATAAAAAAAATTACTCTTGTCATTTAAAGTATAACTATTTACAACAACTTTTCATCATGGAAGAGTTGGATTAATATATATCCTTCAACTTTAAATGAAGACCATCCCTTCAAATTTGATCATGAGATTTCACATCTAAGAATACTAGAATTAATATTGAGGCATCTATGTTAGATTTGATACATGCCATATTGACTCCTAATGGCCGAATAAAAAGGTGTCATGATAACATTGATAAGAATACTATAAAATTTGTAATTTTGAAGGCAAAAGAATATTAGATCCATTGAAATTTTGGTGGTTTAGTTTTTAAATGTATTGAAGATATGAAGGGATGAGGTAATGAAATAAGGGATGGGGTTATGTGTGAGCCACAATATTTGTGCATGTGATGCTAATAGGTTGGTTTATTCTCCAACAATATTTGTTTCGATAATTATTTGTATGATTGATTTTAAGGTGAAGAAAATAAATATTTATATATTTTTTAATTATTTGCAGTAATTTGTTCTTCAATTTAGAAATTGATAATCAATTGAGAAACACACTTGCCTTGAATCTATATTTTTATACATGGTTTTGAAGAATCTTCACTTTCTTTCTTGAAAGTAGGGAGCTTTCAAATGAGAATATGTCATTTTTAAATCTAACACTTCATACTCCATAACACATTTACTATGTCTTTAAATCTTCTCAAATACAAAAGGGATCTTGCTTCGAGTTCCAATACTTTCTCACATTTGGAAAATGAATCAAGAGTGACACCAAGGAAATTAAGTACAAAATTGATCTCATTTGTTCTTGGGTTCCTCTTAATATTCATGCATTACTCATGTTTCTCTACAAGTTGCATGAATCAAACATCAAAATAATAAATTTCAAAATTAGTCAAAATATTAAATGTGCTATGAATTTATCAAAAGACAAACTCAATAAACAAAAGTAACATGACAAACTGCAATCAACAAGTTGACTCTTGTGTGTGGATTTATAATTTCATAAATTGATTTTTGCTTACAATTATGCCATGTTGTGGTCTAATTAGATTTTAAGTTCTATATAAATTAGGTTAAGTAACTCGTCTTAATCCAAATCAGGGTAAAACATATTGGTGAACCCATACACATATCAAATAGTGTAAAACCCTAGGTTTCCCTTTGGTTTTCATCCTTCCTAGGTTTCATATTTTTTATTCAGAGGTTTTAAAATCTCATTTTTGGTTTCCTTATACCAAAAAATCATGTTCATATTTTTTTTCCAAGGCTTCATTATTTGATTTTTTATTTCCATACACAGAATATTTTCACCTTTGGCCCTAAATACTCATTAGGGTTTCATCTTTCCAAGGTTTATAATTTTAGCCTTAGAGCTTCTCAAACTTTATCTTTACTCATTTATGTTCCCTTTTATTTGTAGGAGTTATCCTTCCACTTGTACTTGTCAGTACTTGAGGGTTTTGTATGCTTTATATGCTCAAATACTATTCAAACCATGACCATTATCCTATAATTTTTCTACTATTATTTCCACCTCTTTTGAAGGTGGTGGTAGTTACTTTCCCTCTACAAAGGTCCATGTTACTACTAGCCCAAATGGTAGGGGGAACCTCACTAATAACCAAGACATGAACAACACCATATCTAACATGATTATGCAAGAACGTATATAATATCTTAAAAAGGATATTAAATATCTGACTCTAAATATTCAAACACTTGGTAATGAAATTGATTTTATAATAAAGGACACAAATATGACCCAACGCGACTTTGAATTCAAATATTTAAAAAAATGGGATCTACAAGACAAGGATTAGGGAAATGTGCACAAAGTATTATTCTACTTAACCCTAAAATCTAGATTAAAGGATATAGGGTTAAAAGGGATAGAGATAGCCTAGGGCACAAGGGTGTTAACTTTGATAAATAATATTTTGAATTTACATATCGAGATATGCTAAAAGTAATAAGTACAACCAATGATTGATATTTAAATAAATGGAAAATAATGGTACTTAGCTGGATTATAGTGCACATATGAATTTGTTGTGGAACAAGTTAGAAATAGATCGTATCTAGATTTTGGATCAGTTGTAAGATTTTAAAATTTTTACCTTTGTGACCTTTGGCACTCGTGTCAACCTGGGATAATTACATTAACGCTTATATGTAACTTAGATGCAGGTATCCAATATATAATACCTACTAGATTTTGATGCAACCACATGGAATATTATGTGCTTTGTGTCACCTTCACTCTAGTGTATTCAAATCTAGTTCATGGAATATCATTATTATTGAATCATCAAAACCCTAACTCTTCATCTTCATAATGACCTTGGGGAAAATGGGTTAGTGGGCTCATGGTGTCGATCTAACCCTAAAGATCCTTCTATTAGTGGGTGCTACTTACATAACCACTACTAAAAAGAGGGACTCAAACTCATGTAGTTATTCCATACCTATTTGTTTGTGTGTATATGAGGATGCAATGTGTGATAAGTAAGTATAACACTGACCTAGCTTGTAACTTGGAAAATATAGCTCATGTGATGTTTGTTCAGTACTTTGGACCTGTAAATATGTTATCCCTATGATTGATATGGAAGTGGGAGAAAATAGGGAGCTTGGATCACTTGAACGCTTGATTGAATGTTTTTGATATTGTGCCTTGTGAAAGGTAGGAAGTTGTTACGTGAGCAATGAATGATGATTGATCATGTATCGATAACAATACGTATAGGAAACATCTTGTAATAAAGCACTTAGGACAACCATAGAGATACATTTCATTTAAAATTTTGATGACATTAGGGCACTAAACACTTGTGTTGGAAGAGGACACTTGACATAGGCATCTAATTAGGACATAAGTGTCTGAGAATCTGGAAAGCAAGTATAGGTCCCAAACTTGTAGATATATATGATAAGTATGTTTATATCAATTCGGGCAAGATAGAAGGCCTATGTCATCAAAATACCATTGGTCAAACTAAGAGATAAGAAATGAACATAGAGATATAGTAGATGGGAGCTTTTTGGTAGTGGGAAGAGATCTATAACTAAGAAGAACAACCAAGGTCCATAATTTTCAAGTGTACCAGATTGAGGTGCTATATAATTCAAAAATAGTGTCTACATTAACCCCCCTATAATATAGTAATGAATCTATTCATTTAAATGAAAAGAAATACATATTTAGGTGTGTATAACACGCATTGCCTTTGTGTGAGCTCAACTTAAGTGCTTTGTTGGTGACTGACCTACAACCAATAGCATGTTATTATATATAATCAATGCATATAATTTGAAATTTAAATCATTGAAATAATTGACATTAAAATAACAAGGTTTAAGAGTACACATGTGTATTGATGTAATTGCCTTGCCTTTTAGCAAATTGATTTGAAAATATATATCATTATAAACCATTAGTGTTGAAATTAGGACAAATATAAATTTATAAAGTGCATAAATATAAAAATATTGGAGGACACATGCCCCCAACCTTGGATAAAAAGGTGAGTTTCCACCTAGCAACTAAGATTAACTCAAGCATGCAACCCAATCATACTTATAACCTAGTGAGTACAAGTGAACCAAGTCAATTCATGCTATAAATTTGGTGAGGTTGGATGATTTAATTAAATCCAACCTATAAAATTGATAATATTGAGTGATTTAATCACCTCAACCATACCAAAAGTGAACCAACTACTATAGTAGATTGACTCAATAACAATCCAACTTCGTGAGCTAAAATTCATAGAAGTATTTTTAAATCTGAACCTAATTTTTATTTGTCAATTTAAGTGGTCTTTTAATAGAAAATGTACCTTATATATGTCTCATTATAAAACCTTGGTATAACAATGGTACCAATGTATAGAATTATGCAAAAAGTATGTATCTGAATCATATAACTGTGCGATTTAGCCAATTTGTAAACTATGCAAGTGTGGAGAACATGTTTTCATAACATGCCCCCACTATAATTTAAAATAAAAAACTAGTGTAAGTGTGGGGAACATGCTTTCAAAACATGCCCCCACTGTATATCTAAAATTGTGACAAATATGGAGAACAGGTTTCCAAAACATGCCCCCACTACAATCTGAATCTATGAAGAATGGGGAAGCCATGCGTATATGGCATGCCCCACTAATATATCCCCCATTTTGAGGTGAAAGGAAGTATAAAATGGTAGTTACCTTATTTCAAAAAGATAAGATAACCATGTAAATTATCAATGTATCATGTAGAATATAGGAGAAACATGTTTAGGTATATATACCGTTGAAGTATGAAAAAAAAAAATGTGATCACATCAAGTCCTAATATGCATAATATATATCATGGCAACGTCTTGAGAGTAACAATACAAGTTAAACAAGTAATCAAGCACACACACAAGGGCACTCAAAAGCAATTCAAAAGACAATGGTCCAAGGAGACCATAAATAATAGGCATGTTCAAGTGTCACACAATCAAATGGACATGACTTAGTCAAATGTCCACAAATGCAAGTATGACATATTCAAATATCCATACAACCAACAATGACATATTTAAATGTTAAAGAGGCAAACAAATATATGGGGGACATGATTAATGGAACATATTCAAATGCTTAAACAAGCAAGACAATAACAATTTAAAAAACTCAAGGAAGTACATAAATGAAATCATAAACAACCATCATAAGCATATCATACTGCCCATGGATCATATTTGTTAGCAAAATATGTTATGTACATAACATATCAAGTATATTGTAAAATATATAAGCATGGATAAAGGCATGTGTAAGTACATAAGCTCAAACATGATAATGTAAAGTGATCATAAAATAATATAACTTGGATGTATCATGATCAAATAAGTGGATGTCCCCAATGTCCACATGGAATTAGTAGAGGGAAGGCCCAACATTCAAAAATTACATAGATCATGTATATGTGTATGCTTGGATCACACTCAAATGATGCTTGAATCACATGTATATAGAAATAAATGATATGATATCCACTAACATGGAACTAACATCATAGATTTTGAGGAACCAATATAACATGTAGATGCCAAAGGTTTTTTTTGGATTTTTTAATTTTTTGGTAATATTTGAATATTTTATATTAAAAGGACTATCCTATTATCTCATCCAATGGATGCTCATATGTATCTTCCCATTGTGAACCTAGTGCAACAAACTGGTGGTACTACCAAGGAGCATGTATAGTTTTTATAGTTATCACTATAATATATGTGATGTTATGCGTATGTATATTAAGAGTCTATGGTCATGAAGAAACCCATCACTTAATGGTATGTGGTTTATGTCGAATAACAATAATAGGAACATGTGTAGGTGCTTTAGATATCTAAATATGGTGTGTAGTAGATGAGGATTACGTGAAAACCACTATGGATATTTGATGCAATGATCTCTCAAGCACTAGCTACCAAGTAAATGGAATTGCATATTTCTTACCCTTTTGTAGAAGATTAACCTCAGTAGGTTTGATAACTAATTACCCAGGTATAAATTTATCTTGTTCTAGAGGATGCTCATTTGGAACTCTATAAACTATAATTACCCGATTGACATGAATGTATTTAACATACCCATTCACTTTAGAAGGTATTGATCATAGTTTAGGTATTCAATGTCATCCCAATAACATATCAAAGACACTTATGGAAGGTATAATAGAGAAGTTAGTAATCACATGTGTAGGACCCACCTATAAAGGTAAGTCAATCTCACTAAGAACCTACTCTGAGGTCTCATCAAATGCTCTAATTGATTTGGTCAAAGGATGTAATCATGATTTGTATAACCCAAATTCATAAGTAATGTCATGGTGTAAATTTTTTCACTTGCACCATTATCAATCATAACATTGTGTATAGGTTGGTGATCAATGTATGTTCGAATGAATAAGGAATGGAGATCCATGTCATCATCCCTAGTCTCACTATCATTGAATGTAATAGAGGGTATTTGAACCATATGAGGTATATTTTACGTATAATTACCAATAATATTCCATTTGTACCTCTAGATTCTTCTTAGAATGGTCTTATAAAGGATTGTAAAATATTTTTTGCTTCTGGTGATGACTAGGTTGTGAACCCAATTCCTTTGAAAGATCATTAAATGTAATATTTTGGTCATTTATGGGGTCTTGGATCTTATGTTTCAAGGTAAAACATTTATTCATAGTGTAGATATGGAATACAAAGATAGTTAGATCAAGCACTAGTCACGAAAACTCAAGAAAATGCATAAGAACATGACTAGCTAAGCCAACTCTTTCGATAGGGTTTTATAAATGACAATTAAGAGCTATTGAAAGAAAACACATGCACCATACCTTCCCAAGAGCACCCCATCACCCAAATGCGGCTCAAAACATGATTTTACCCTTGATTTGGTGCTCAAGTCTTCATCAATGATGCAAGGCAAAGCTCCTCCATCATCTCAAGTGCACCAATGAAACTAGGCTGATGATATATGAATCAATGTTATGCCTATCTTTAAGATATCCTATTGAAAATTAACCATTATAACACTACAAAAAAAAAGGTTGTGGAGAGAATTCTGCATAATAAGTTTACACAAATAAAGCTTAAAAATGGTGGTCTTGGCCCTTCAATTTATATATTTTGTAATTGTTTCAAAATCAACCATGACTATCCATATTGAGATCAAGATGTGTGGCCATTAATTGATTGAATTTTGGATAATCAATCTATAAATAGCCTCATAAATATTTGGAAGGAAGGGGCATTAAAGAGGCATGAGAGGCCTTAAACCTGATATTTGTTGCATTTATGGCTTATGAATGCCACCCCATAAATGATGTTATCTGATGATGCAGATATTAGAAATCAATTTCCAATTAAAATATCTTCAATAACTTCCATGGATTTTCCACTTAAGCTATTGATTTAGATTAAATTGCCTAAGGGAGATTAATCAAATTTTATATAATTCATTGTAAATTAGTTGCACACAATTAATCAAACTGGTCAAAATGTCATATTATTGAGTCATAATTTGACTGGAGTATAATTAGAAGAAGTTGTTACTTGCGTACAGACCAATACCCCATTTAGGACATTATTGACACAAAATAACACATGCATGTGTTGTATG
Source organism: Torreya grandis (assembly GCA_037957365.1). Classification (NCBI taxonomy): domain Eukaryota; kingdom Viridiplantae; phylum Streptophyta; class Pinopsida; order Cupressales; family Taxaceae; genus Torreya; species Torreya grandis. The sequence goes on from JARHVA010000897.1 coordinate 2,677,023, forward strand.
CTTCCAAATTAGAAGAATTTAATGATTAAGAGCATCAAATTGCATTTTTGCCATTTTGACTCAAAATGATTTAAAAAATTTAATAACCACATAAAATGCATTGCACCATTTAGGGATACATTAGCTTAAATCGGCACTTGTATATGGAAAGCTCGAAGCATTTAGTGAATTTAAGAGATTTTGGTTCAAATTATGCATTTGAGTGAATTTCAAGTAAGATTGATAATTTCACCACATTGGTGTTAGGAATTGGATGTTTACACATAGACTTCCCAGGGCCATGGAGATAGTCTAAATAAGCATTCGCATCATACCCTTTGGGTAGATGTTTACTGATATCAACCTCTATAGGATAAGAGAGAGATGTAAGATGGTACTCTAAAAATTATGGGAGTAATGAAGTGGGGAAACTCAGGTAAACATATAATTTATCTCCTTGGTGTGTTAGATAAGATGAGTTGATTAAGTTGTGATACTGCATTAACTATGGTGGTTGTTTCCTTTTTAAGCTCAAGAGGTTTTACCTTATAACTTGGTTTTATAATAAACTTTGTGTTGGATGTAGATTTAGTCAATGTGTTTGTTACATACTCAAACTTATTCAATGAATGGTTCTAAACAACATGGCATAAGTCATAAAAATATTTTATTTTTTTGAAAATAATGAACTCATGAAAAGGAGCAAGAGAAAATTGCTTGAAGATGTCTTGAAGTTCTTTATGTGCTATAAGATTGGTCATTTTTGCCAACATTGTCTTGTATCTCAAGACATATTCATCGATAGGTTCATTGGTTCATTATTTGATTTTTGTAATTTGGGCATAGGAAACCTTTTCAATAATGTTAATAGATAACTGTGCCAAAAATTGATTTATGATAGGTTTGAATGCCTTTAATGATTTAAAAGGTAAATCATAATGCCACCTTAAAGCATGGTTCTTGAGGCTCATTAGAAATAATTTGGTCAAAAAATTATCATTAGAGGCATAATCAATGCATGCCATAAAGAGGGATCGAAGACATTATTCAGGATCACCGATGCCATCATAAAATGTGATTTTAGGTGCAATAAAACTAGTTGGTAAGGGGTGAAAATATATCTCAGGTGCAAGAGGGTTATGTAACACGTCTTGTGAATCAATTACATGAGGAGACTTTAAAGCCTTTTGTTCAATGTTTGTGATCTTATCCTCCAAGGTGTTTATAACTTGAAGGAGAGTTTGAATTGTAGACCCATTGGGATTCATATTTGCAAGTTGAGCAGTCAAAAAAGGTGAATTAAACATGGTTTGAGTATAAATAGTCATTGAAATTGGGATATGTCCTATGGTAGATGTAGCAATATTCATTTCAAGAAGCAAAGGTGGGAAAATATAATTCATTCTTCCAATAGATAATGGTAGATTGGTTGGAATGGAATCAATTATAGTACGTTCTAAGGAGTCACCATCACTAGGTGAGGAAGCCTTAGCCTTATCCTTATCATGTTTACTAATTTCATCTCTTACAACATACAAAAATGCATGCATTAAGCCTTTGTTATTATTGAGATGAGTGAAAAATTCTTCTTTATCTTGAATTTGAAATTAGGTTTTTTTATTAACATTTTCCATTGCTTACAAATGAAAAAAATTATAACTTGAAACAAGAAACTAAAACCCTAACTGACTGAAAACCCTAAGAATAAAAAAAAATTGCATTCACTTGAATTGGGTTCACCATAAAGATAGAGATAGAGATAGCCCTTTACTTATTTATGGGATAGAGATAGACTAGGGCACAAGAGTGATAAACGATCTACATAGCAAGCTGATTAATTTCAAACTTAGATAAACAATATTATGAATTTAAATATTGAGATATGTTGCAAATAGTAAGTACAACCAATGATTGATATTATAATAACTAGAAAACAATAGTACTTAATTATATTATTGTGCACATATAAATATATTATGGAATAGGTTAGAAATAGAGCAAAAATGGATTCTAAATTATTCATGAAATTTGACCTTTGTGACCTTAGACACCTGTGTCAACATAGGATGGTTGGGTTGATGTTTCTATCTAAAACTTGGAGACAAGTGTCTAGTATGAAATACCTATTAGATTTGGATGCAACCATCAGGAATATTCTATGCTATGTATTGCTTTCACTTTGGTGCATTCAGATCTGGCTCATGGCATATCACTCATGTTGAATCATTAAAACCCTAACTCTTCATCTTAATAGTGACCTTACAAAAAATGGGTTAGTGGGTTCACAATGTCGAGCTAACCCCAAATACCCCTTTATTAATGGGTTCTACCTACATACCCACTACTCTTAATAGGGCCTTAGATGTATATATGTCTCCCCTACATGTTGTCTTGTATGTGCATAAAGATGCAACATGTGATAAGTAAAATAGTGACCTGGCTTGTAACTTGGAAAATATAGCTCATGGAGTGTTTCTCTAATACTTCAAACCTGTATATGTGTTGTCCCTATGACTAATATGTAAATAAGATACCATATGGAAGCTTGGATCACTTGAATGTTTGATTGAATATTTTTGGTACTTTGCCTATTGAGAGGTAGGAAGTTGTTATGCAAGGAATAAAGGAGGATTGACAATGCATTTATACAAATCTTTTCAAGAAATATTTTGCAATAAAGTGCTTAGGATAACCATAGGGATACATTTCATTTACAAATTTGATGAGTTTAGATAACTGGACACTTATATTGGAATAGGACACTTGCATCGACATAGGTGTTTGACTAGGATGAAAGTGTCCAAGAATTTGGAAAGTAAGTATAGGGCCAAAACTTTAAGAGATAAATGATAAGCAGGTTTATAACATTCTATGCCAAATAGAAGGCATGATTTATTATAATAACATTATTCAGACTAAAATATAAGCAATGAACACAAAGATATAATAGATATGAGGCTTCCGATAATAGGAAAAGGTCTAGAACTGAGAGAAACAACCAAGGTCCATATTTACAATGTGTACAAGACTAAGGTGCTTTATAATTTAGACATAGTGTTTACATGTTCACCTTGTCCAATCATTTAATCAAAAAGGATGATGAGGTCTTAGGTACATATCATGTTCTTAAACAAATAATTTAAAGAAACTTATTAATTTCATAAAATTAACAGAAGAAACTAATATCGATTCTCCTACCACACATATGTATGAAACTCTACAAGATTAATCTATCTATGATATCTCCATCAAGAGATAATTACAAAATAATGTGGGCATCAAGTATATAGTGGACCTACATGATGAACTATTTATCAATGCTATGATATCACACAAGCTCATCAAATGAGTTATTATTGGTGCTTAATCAATTGAAAACATTTGCAACATATCATTCTTGCATATATAAGAGATCAATGCACAAAATTTTAACATAGAAAATCACATCATTACTAAATTAGATTGAGGGATATGGCCACCACTTGACATAATTTCAATGGAGATAACACTGGGACCAAAGAAGGGGTATTCATTATTTTAAGTCATGCTTCATGATACACATTACAACCCATTATTGGGCCAACCTAGTTACATACTATAATCATAATACCATATGTGTGTTATGTTTACACATGGGGGAGATATATATATATACATGTAAATTAGACAATGATCCTTTCAAGCACCACATTTCATCACTACCTAAGGTAGCACACATAATAGAAACAAAGAGTATAGTCCAAGTAGTATCACAACCTATCATTCAATTCAAAGTGTTAGCTCCATATGTCATCACTACTTAAGGTAACTCCATCGAAGAGGCAATTTTTAAAATTATAATCACATCCTCATGTGCTATTAATGAAGTTACTTGAGTACAACCTTATCACACACCTTACTCTATGAGAGCCCAATCCAAACATGCATAGACCAAGGAACTATGATGACAATGAATATTATGATTATCATCAAATTGTAAGACATTATACAAATAAATACTTCAAATTTAGACTCAAACTACAATATCTTATTGACAATAATATTATTCAGATCAACACATTTAAATTAACCATGATCACAAATGGATGATAATCATAATTTAAAAACTATCATGATAACTATGAATAGGTAATATGTTTATTATCAACATAAACACAATAATAATAAAGAGTATCACACAACAAATACTCAGATTACAGACCCAAATTCATATTTAGACTCTAATATACATTCAACTACATTAGATATATATAAAAGATGGCACTGATGCAATACAACATTATTACTACCAGATATAGGACCTTTGCATGAGCTCTTTTAGTTGGCATTAACACACACCATTTTACATAGCTTATGCATGATTATTTATTGGATTATCCTTAGTTATCTTTCTATATTGTACATACTCCATTGCATTGACAATTAATCTAGTCATTAGCTTTGTTTTCACTTAGGCCTTATCTTTTTTTTATTAACATGATTCAAACATCCATGACACTAATTATATAATGATTTTAATTTACATCCTTTGTAGCTTCCATTTATCTTACACGATCATATACATCTACATTTACATATTACAGAAGCACACATTGATTCTTGCCCATCATGGGCATGAAAATCCTTTTCTCCACGTACACTCTTAAGCTACATTATTTAAATTCACATATATAATAGGGCCATATTACTTGCTTTGACTTTCTATACATAACCATGATATCATAATTAGTGCACATTATGCATTGACACATGTAACAAACTGTGAAGATACCTCCCTTTCTTCTATTTTCTAAACCATTACCCCTTGGTCTTGACTAAATTCTAAATATTTCAAAAAAATATAAATAAATCAAATAATTTGAAAATATAAAAACATTCAAAATATTAGGAAAAATTAAATTTAGGACCTGAGCATGACATGATTTCTAGATTACACTAATTATATGTGTTATTTATCACATGTTTGTTAGATGGAATATTCTTTTCATATACACATTTCATGATAAATAACTACTATGCAGGACATATAGGTTACAATGGACATATATATGTTAGAATTTTCTCTACCTAGTGGCCATGTCGATACTGGGGAACTCTTATTCCATAAGCTTCACTATTACATGTTATGTCCTTCTATGACCTTTGTACCATGTTGAGCTTCATATATTGCTCAAACATGCCTTGTTAATTATTCATATCTTACACAATGAGTCATATATGTGCTTCTATACTACGATGTGACATTGATACATATGGATGGTGTAGACTAGTTCCCTTATTCTATGCTCAATTAATGTTGTTACTCTTTTACATGATACGATACTTTGTGTTTATCTATTGTGTGTGGCCTTTTAGTCTTTGTTTGTGACATATTTATGTTCCGTGAGTATGGCCCTTGGCCTCATGTGATTTGACATCCTTAATGTTTTTTTATGACATATTTATGTTCTCTTGCATGTGGCTTTTGGCCTTATTTGTTGTGACATATTTATGTCTATTGTATGTAGCCCTTGACCTCATATGTGACATTAACAACATTTTTATTAATATTGCTAACATTGAGTGGTGCCATGATCCATGTTGTGCACTTTTACTACATAGTCTTATTCAATGACCCTAATACTATGTGCTTCATTGATATATTTATCGAGAAAATGACACTTACATGCCCAGCATTACATATGTTACATACATGCCTTTGTCTATATATACATCACTATGATGCATTAATCTCCACATGTTTACAAGATGTTATATTTATACATGACATGATAAATTTAAATATTATTTTGAAATGAATGACTTATAAGATACATCCCTCATCCCAAAAATGGGGTATTATAATGGGTTTGTCATTGAGAACAAGCCTCCTTAAGCTAAATATTATAATAGATTATAGATTTAAAAGATTCATATTATTTCAGATATCGAATGGTTCAAATACATTACAAATATGGTCAAATTGATACAAATTATGGGGGCTTATGCACTCAATTTACAAACTCTTTAACATATATTACAACACACTTAGGTGCATATGCATGGGTATATGCACGTAATTTAAAATAACAAGAATTTTAGGATTTTATATACAAATACATTTGAGATACATGTTCTCAAATTTAGTAGATAGGTGCATATCATTCTATATCAGTTTCCTTCAATTTAAGGGGCATGGTATTGGTTCATGCACATCAATATGTTTTATCAAAATTGGAATTAATATGGTAATTAACCCTAACTAAGATAACTTGAATGATAAAAGTAGAATATTGTAAATTGACTTGCAACAAATATAATGAAAGTAAAAGACTAGATTTGACAAAGTGAAAATGACTAAAAGAAGACTAACTATGATTTTAAAAGACAAACTTAGTTATTTATGCCTTGAAACTGACTATGTTGACTAACAGACAGCTAAAACAAGAAATCAAGAATAAACTCAACAAGTGCTTAAAATCAAGAACAAAAATTGAAGGACAAAATTGGCCAACTCAGGATAAGATCAACTCCCACTATTGTCCCAATTGGTTGATCCCATCTTTCACTAAAAATTAGGAATTTAGGGTACAATCACTTGCAACAACCTAAGTTAGATATGTATGTGGATCTTTTACCTTAATAAGTGTGCAAAAGACCTACAAATATAGCTTCTTTGAGGTTGAAACCCTAATATGGATAATAATGATTGAAAACCTAAAAATAAAAAATATGGAGTGTAACTGGGTTGAAATAACTCCAATCACCCTCACGATGACTGAATATTGCTTATGTATCCAATACTCTAAATAGGGAATTTAATCCCACGTAGTTTTTCCACTTAAAGTGATTTGTGAGATTGTGATCCTTTGACAATATGAATACATCTAGGGATGGATTGAATAATTAATCATGTTTTTGATTTGGGTTAGATAAAACATGATTTTGACATGCTTTTAGTGATTGGAATCATAATTGGAAAATGTTTCTCAACATGCAACAATGAAACTATGCTTATGCATTGAAATTGCCAAGTTGTGAAATGAGTGACTTGAGTGTGCCTTTATAGCAATCTAAAAGTGTAACTCCTCATGGTTAATGCCATAAAATTACATATATGCATATAAGAGGGGATACATTTTTAAAACTGACCATTAAAGAGGTAAAGGACAAGATCAACCCATAGGGACAAATCCTATTGCCACTATTGTCCTTATTGGTCAATTTTATCCAAGAGGGAAACATGTGAAATTTGGGTCTTGGATTGTCTGTATATATGCTTAAAGGTGTTTTTAGTTATCAAAACACTTTATTAGTGATAGATAACAATTTATAAAATAAAATAGGTCCAAGTAGGTTTTTAAGATAGCGTGAGGTGGCAAAATATGCCTAGCTTAAGTGCACAAGTTAATTAAAGTGGAAAATGGCCAAAATTGACTTGATCGAGTATTCATGACTAGATTTAGGTGTCTACACTATAAATTTTATGGTTGAATTAAAAATGGTTATCATTCCACTTCACACTTATCATAAATGTGTTCATGATGGGGGTATGAATATTGTTCATTTTTTTGATCATGATGTTATTCTACATTGGGTGAAACCATACATTCAAATTTGTGTTCATGATGGGAGCATGAACATTGTTCACTTTCTTTAGATCATGTATTTTATTCTAAATTGATCAAAAATATACAATCAAACCCACGACCATGATGAGGGAGTGAACATTATTTATTCCCTTTCAATAATTCATCTGGTTTTTGCATATAACAAATTTAAGCAGAAAAATATAATTGAATCTAAAAACCTTTTACAGTGGTTGACTTAGTTTCTTCAAGCAAACTTGGCCTAATGGTTCTCTCTTTTACCTACATAGTTATTTGGGTTAGTATATTGTGTACCTTCCCCACATTCATGAGTGTTGGGGCATGTTTCCTTCCCAATTTGAAACGCTGCGTTGTTGCACAAATTTGAGGCATAATCACCCCAACTCTCCATGTGCTTCAACAAGGAATCATAAATTTCTCCAATGTTCAACAATAAAGTGCCATCTCCAACAAGTTGTAAGGGAAAAATGGTTCTCACCAACACATGTTCTTCAACCCCTATTCTTTCAAAGTTTCATTTTCAAATTAAAACTATGAATTTATGGACATTGACTACCTATGATTGTAGGTTTCACTATTGAGCAACCCACAAAATTAAAGCTTTGTTAGGGTGTGGAGCTAAAAGCTTCAACTATGCAGACGAAAATAGGAGGTTGCTGAAGATCCAGAAGCACCGGCGTTGGCAGCATGACCGACGTCGATCAAGATGAAGCAGAAGGCAACCGACGTCGGTAGGAAGTCAGCCGACGTCGGTCAGCACCAGGCAAGCAAGGACCGATGTTGGTTGCCTGTGTGTTCCAAAACTATTCGTTGCATGAATAGTTAGTCAAGTGAGCGGAGTGTTTGCATGTAAATGCTATTTCGAGTCTTGAGCTGCATGGATAATTATAGTAAACTAAGAGTCTAAGTTATTGTTTAAGTCTGGGATCTATTTATAGACCCATTGGCATGTATTGTAAAGTGTGCTAGTGAAGAGAACAAAGTGTGTGTTTCTCCTAGTTCCACTAATGAGCTAGAAAGGAAGGCAAGGAAGATCCTTCCATTGTAAGATCATTGAGTTGTAGGTTGTTGCAAGCTCATAGGAGGACTACAGGTGTAAGTATGGTCTTTTGAATTGCAGGTTGCAGGTTCATGGGAGATCAACTTGAAGTACTATAGAGTGCTTGGTGTACTGGCAGGGTTATTACTGACTGGTTGGAGAGGTGAACACCAATTCTGTGTGTGAGTTGTGTGTTGGGACCATTTTTTGTTAGGAGAGTGTTTTGAAGAAGAATTACTGTACACTTGAGGTGTGGGAAGCCTCCGTAAGGTGGAAGAGTGTGGCGGCTCTTTATTGTATTCTTTTCTGTACAAATGTTAATACAAGATAGTGTATTGTCTCTCATATTCTGTGCTATTTGTGAATTCTAGTTACTTGTACTTCTAGATATTTCCGCATGTTTAATTGCTTAAGTTTGGTAATCATATTGTTATCTTTTTGAGGAGCAAGATCCTAACAAGTGGGATCAGAACAGGTGTGTTTGTTCTTGGATTCCCCGACAAGCTTATTACCAAATACAATGTGTGTTGTACACACTCAAGTACATTTTATCCTTTTATTATAGTAATTAGTTTAGTAGAATAAAAGGGTGGCATTTATAGATACTTAAATCTAGTCTTTAGTACTTGATAATGACAAGTTTGACACACATTTACCATGCACGAATTGAGAACTCAAACAAAGTCCTAATTTGCCTTTTTTCACACTTGCATGTTATCTTATAAGTCAACTATTTTAATATGTTTTAATACACCTAAAATAACCTCACTCTCTATTTCAAACCTGCTAAATATCTTACATAAACATCTCGAGACTTTATACTCAATTATCCTACACACATGTTAGTTCCCCCAGATTTAGTCAGTATTGCCAATCAATACTCTCTTGAATTAGTCAGTACCAACCTAATCCCAATAATGAATATTTTAAAAAATAAAATATAATTATAGGGTAGGCCCATTTTCCTACCATGTTGGTGTGAGAAATTCCCAATTGGACTCGTGTATAAAGAAATCAAGGTCTCACTCAAAAGGGACTCAGTACCTATTTAGAACCCATCTATACATTATTTCACATTGAATAAATATGTTATATTCTTCCCAAATTGAAAACTTATCACTAGGAGTAATCTTAATCCAAGTCTAAAATACACTAAATTCAAGTAAAATAAAAAATTATCAAGTATTTAATCCAAATTATTAGTTGCATACATATATCAAAGGACCATAATTTCACAATCACATTAGGTGGGAGATCTATGTGTGGCTTGAGTTCCTTCCTTAGAGTATCATATACATAGGCAATAATCAATCTTCAAATGAGGGTGATTGGGATAAAATCAATGCATTACACTTTCCCATTTTTTTAGGTTTTTATCTCTCATAAGCACACATAATATTTTAATGTAAAGGAGACTAATTTCTATAGTTATGTACATCATCAAAATTTGGGATTTCAAACACAGAGCATATAGAGATAAGCAAAGGTGATTGTATAGTCACTGTATTTCATTTCTTATCAAGTTAGTATTGACCAACATGGGTTAGTATCAACATTTGATACTAACCCAATCTCGTGGAACTGACCCTGCATAGATAGAAAATCAATTTCAAAATCAAACAAAACATAACCCTACTTTATCCTAATTTTTATTCCTAAAATACAGTCACCCAAAAAATTTAAGTACTCATTCATTTTTTGTAATTATTATATTTAACATGAGCCACTTGTAAAGTCATTGCAACTAGTTCAATATTTTACATCCAAATGTATGCTTGAATGCCATATTTAGCAATCTGAGTTATTCTACTAGTTTCTATCTTACCAGGGTTGTAAAACCAAATCAAGGTTAAATAGGGTAATGTTAATAATTTTTCTAGGACCCTTCATCCTAACAATCTTTATATAATTATTGTATTTAATAATAACTATGGATGCACATGCTTTGTATGTCATCCCTTAACCTAATTATAATAATCCCACATGTATGGAAAGTAGTAGTTAGATAGGATATAACCAGTATAAATAAGAGACTAGACTAATGTAAATATATCTGTGAATTATATTATATTGAACTTACTCAAAGGAAGTTTCCCCCTCTAAGAGGCCATCAATATTGTAATGCAGTTTTGCTCCCTTTTTATTCCATATCATGTTTTAAATCCATTTTTTATATTTTTTATGATGTTTGCAGTATTTTTCTAATCTATTATAGGAAATGTCATATCATATTGTATCAGAGCTCTTCCTAGGGCCTTTTTTTTGCAATAGTTTTAGTGGTTTAGGGTTTTCTACTTATATCCAACATATACTCTCACCTCACCATGGGATAGTGTCATATTTTTTTTCCTTTTGCAATGCATGCTAGCATAGTTTAAGGTAAATTTGATAAGTTTAAGGTAATGTTCATTTTGATCCTATGCTTGTCTAGTCAATTTATGTCATGCGTCAAGATAATTCAAGTGATGCTAAAGTTTTAGGGTGTCTTATCAAGTCATATGACATGTTTCAAGGTAATGACATACTCCCTCTAGTATGTGTTGACCATTTTGGTCCTGCAGGCCAAAATTGGTCCCCCCTTTTCCCCTACTGTTCTGAGCCAGTACATTTTTGGTTTTGCACAAGTCTTGGAAGTTTCTACAGACTCTGTAGGCATTTCTATGGACTATGCAGGAATTTCTATGGACTCTGTAGGAAGTTTTTCTACAGACTCTGCAGGAAGAGACGAATCCCCAACACTTAGGCACAAAACAGACCATTTCAAGTGCCCTTGCAGAGGGCAGTTCTAGACTCAAGATCCCCTGCGAAGGGAAGCCAACACTTTTAGAAGGCCATAGAGGAAAGCCGAAAAGGTAAGTTTCCTTCAGAAATTTGTTTAAGGCAAAGAAGAGAATTTCTTTGGACATTTTGTCTGGAGAAATTCTTCGGAAGAAAATCTTGCCACAAAAGACAAGGGCCAAGGCAAAAGAATTAAGCGATTTCTTTCAAACTTTTTATCTAAAGGAATTCCTTTGGACAAAAAGTTTGAAGAAATTCAGGAAAGAGCCGCGGGTAAAAAACCCAAAGAAAGTCTCCGAAGGAAAGGAACGAGCAAGACAATTATTGCGGAGTTTTTATCCACAATAAAAGTAGCCATGAGGAAATCTGCAAAAAAGGTGGCTGAGTGAAAAAATCTAGAGAGAGAAATTTTGAAGGTCAAAGGCAAAGCAGTCGAAACAATTCTTGCAGACTTTTTGTCCACAGGAAAAGTAGCTAGGAAAAGGTCCACAAAAAAAGTCTAAGGAAAAGTTCTAAAGAAAAGAAGCGGGTGAGACAATTCTTGTAGACATTTTGTCCACAGGAAAATAGTAAAAGAGAAAAGGCCGCCAAAGGATCCCAAAGGGCAGGTGCCCTTGCGGGGGACTCTTGACTGCCGAAAGAAAGGCACTTCTCCAAGCCGAAGGGACACCTTCCCTTCGGGAGGGTTCAAAACAAGAAGCCAAAAGGAAGGAAAATGTTGAAGGAATTCCAAGGGGTGATGAGCCCGAAGATGTCAAAATCAAGCACGGTGAACTAGCCGTTGGTTTTCAAATAGTGACATGTGTGCAGACATCAATTTTAAGGCTCGTGAAATTGCCATTGATTTTGAAAAGCTTAAAGAAGAGCCCAAGGAACTCAATGACTCGCCAAGAAGATAGCCCTGAGGGCTGAAGGAGCCAGAAAGAGACAAAGCTAGGAAGAGACAAAGTGCGGAAATAGACAAGACGACCTAGGTGGTAAAGGGGAGGTGCGTTATTGCCAAGTGGTCATCTAATGGCGCAAACAATAATTGGCATGCTGTGTTTTCTCCACTTTGCATTTATAAGCAGACAAATCATGTGAATATCTAGAAGGAGCAGTCTTGTTTGTAGAAAAGAGGCACAACCAGTACTTTCACATTAATGTTTCAATGCCAAAGTCAAGACCGGTGATTACATAGCATGGTTCCAACAGGCCTCTTCTAGAAGAATGACATCAAGAACAGTGACTTCCTCTTCTCGATGCTCTCAACGCACATGGGACAACTTGAAAAAAGTGCCAAAGTCTTTTCCAAAGAGGTTCCTTTACTTCTTCTTCTCTTTCTATATATTGTAAACTTCTCATTCGAGAAGGGAGCCATTTCTTAGCCCGTAAGGCAAAGCTTTACCCTAAAATCTATCGGGCTTGTAAGGTAGAACTCTATCGGCTTTTAACTTGAATCAAGACTTAACAATTTTTACCTCCATTTGAACTTGCACTCATGCATATGTCTATGTTCTTCTTTTGTGTTAAGTCATTTTCGTTTATGTGTTTCACAGAATGACTCCAGCATGTCTAGTGCATTGTGAAGTTTCTCCTTCTCCAGGTCTGCCAGAAGTGTCTACAGTAGGAATATAGGTGCATGTGAATATGCTGCCAAAGTGTGTCTCATAACACCTTTGATAGTTCTTCCTCCCTGTATCTCTACAGACCCATAACTCAGTGATACAGAAGAGTTTCCCATATCAGATGAAGTGTATGACAACTTCTTCTTGGTGAAAACTGTATGTTCGGGCTGAGTGGGTCATCTTTTTTGGTGTATCACCTTTTAGTTTAGGTTTAGGTTTTGTTTTCCTATAATCCTTCTCCCTTTTCATCCCCCCCATTATATATATATATATACAAATATATATATGTATGTATATATATATAGATATATATGTATATATATGTATGTATGTATTAGCACTTATTGGAATAACTCAGATGCATCAAAGGGAGCTAGCCCTTATCTAGAGACTCTCCCCACAGTTTTGCTTTGCCCACAGGCAAGAGTAGAGTTTTCGTTGTTGCGTGTGGAAGGTGAGAGCTCAGCCTCCTACCCAGGGTGCAATCCACTGTGTCAACAGTTTTTGGCACGCCCGGTGGGACCAATTAGGACAAATTGTGTTAAAAAATTTAAAGAATTTTTGGTGTGTTCTTCAACCAACCAGCCTTTGGAGGCTTTTTTTGATCAACACCAATGGCGACTCCAAGTTGAATCAGCTGGTTAAGCAGTCCAGGTGCCATCAACAAATCTTATTTTTTGTATGTATAATTCCTTTGCACAAAATCATGGGCCTTGTATTCCTTCATATGGTTTTAATCAAGCTCAGGATATTTATGGAATCGCCCCAAGTAGCTCTCCTAGTTGCCCTTCAACCATAAGTGAGGTAGCACTAGAATTTAAGAAGCAGGTAATGGAGATTGACAAACTAGATGAGTAGGATGGATATCAACAGGAGTTGATGTATAAAGAGGAATGTTTGTTTAGGCAAGCTCAGGCCTTACAATCCATGTAGGAGGAGGTGGCAAAATGGAAGAGTCCATTCATTCAAGGCAGCCAGCCTTATGTGTGCCCTCCTATTCTAAATAAAACTCCCTGTTGTGCACCAAATTCTTTCTATCAGATGGCACTTGCTCATTCTAGCTCATCTGATGCATCAATCAATCCTGCTCTTAACCCCGTGCGCCTAGCCTTTGAACATCAAAGGGAACTAGAGCAACCTCCCATGGAGATGAACCTTCTAAATTCCATAGATTGTGAATATTCCTTTGGAGGGAACATCATGAACCAACACGTCTCTCTTGAAGTTGCTCCTACTCATCATGATGATGTTGGTGATGTCCAAAAAAGGCTCTTCCAAGAAGATCTAGCCAGGAGAATTACAGAGTTGGAATCTAAAGTGAGATTCCTCATTCAACATATGATGGACCTGTCTGAACACACCCCCTCTACACACCTCCAAAAGAGCTATCAGGACATGCCTGATATAGATGAAGTGTTGGCCAAATAGAAAGAGGAGAATCATTCGATTCTAGCTCAAGGACTGCCTCCTCTTCGACATGGTTTTTCCACTTCACCCCTTCTCAAGGAGGAACCTATTTTACAGGAGGCGAGTGAGGAAGAGAAGATCTAATTTGTAGCTCTTCAAGAGGCTATCATGAGCAAAAAAGAAGAAGAAATCATCATTGATGCTCCTTTTGAAGACTTCATCAGTAATGGAGAAGATGCAGGTCATGCATACATGCAGATGTTCGAGCAATACGAAGAGGAATATAAGCATGGTGAGCTCTCTCCCCCCTTGTTTGATGAAATTCCTTGTTGCTTTGATGAGGAAGACTACTATGCTGAGGAGCCTGAGTTAGAGGAGGATCAGAAGGATGCCTTTGAACATCTAGAAACTCTGGTCCTTGAGCAAGAAAAGGAGAGGCTAGTCCATCTTCAGGAAAGCCTTGAAGAAGAGAGCTTTGAACAAAAATGTGATGTTCTATTGGATGAGCAATCAGTTTGTGATTCCATTTTAGACATCACAATAGTCAACCTTCTTCAATAAATCCATGAAGGACCAGAGGATGAGTTTGACAAGGTCTTTAATAAAGTAGAAGGAAACGAGTCAAACCATGATGCACTGCAAAGGGACTATGCACATCAAAGGGCTTATGGTGATGAGCCAATATCCATTGATTTTTGGATAAAATGCACCAGCATGAAGAGCCATCATTCAACAATCTTCCAAGAATAAAAAGAGTACGTATATGCTAGAAGCATGTTCGATTATGGTCCACTCGGATGCATGCCAATCAAGGTGACAGGCAAGAGGAGCAGATCACCAACTCTCCATTTCATTTAGCCACTTGTCTGGTATTATAAGTTTTCTAGCCAGGAAGGGGACTCAAGAAATTTTCTCTTTGATCTAGGAGGGAGGCAAATATACCTGGTTAGCTATACATAGTAGTTTGCTTTCAGTTTCCTTTCCTGTTTTCCCTAAGTGATGTTTGCACAAGTAGTGTTTTTAGCCTTGTGTGTGTTTTCCTTTGTGTCTAGGGTAAAAATCTCATGATTGATTATGGAATCTCTCAAGGCTATTTTTAACCTTTCTTAAAAGCTGCATTCTGACTCCGTGCCCAATGGATTATAAGGCAACTAGTTTCTAAGCATAGTAGGCATGTTTCCCCTGGGAGTCACCAATTTATTGACCATTTTGGTCTTGCAGGCCAAAATCAGTCCCCCCTTTTCCCCTGATATTCAAAGCCAATACATTTTTGGTTCTACACAAGTCTTGAAAGTTTATATGAACTCTGCAAGCATTTCTATGAACTCTGCAAGAAGTTTTTCTATGGACTCTGCACGAAGAGACGAGTCCCCGACACTTCGGTGCAAAACGGACCATTTCAAGTGCCCTTGCGGAGGGCAGCCAACACTTTTAGAAGGTCACAAAGGAAAGCTAAAAAGGTAAGTTTCCTTCAAAAATTTGTTTAAGGCAAAGAAGAGAACTTCTTCGAACAAAATGTCTGAAGGAATTCCTTCAGACATTTTGTTCGAAGAAATTCTCTTCTTTGCCTTAAAAGAATTTCTAAAGGAAACTTACCTTTTCGGCTTTCCAATTCCTTCAAACATTTTGTCCAAAGAAATTCTTAGGAAGAAAATCCTTCCACAAAAGACAAGGGCTGAGGTAAAAGACTTAAGCGATTTCTTTCAGACATTTTGTCCAAAGGAATTCCTTCGGATAAAAAGTCTGAAGAAATTTGGGAAAGAGTCGTGGGTAAAAAACTCGAAGAAAGTCTCTGAAGGAAAGGAACGAGCAAGACAATTCTTGCAAACTTTTTGTCTGTGGGAAAAGTAGCCGTGAGGAAATCCACAAAAAAGGTGGCTGAGTGAAAAAATCTAGAGAGAGAAATTTCAAAGGTCAAAGGCAAAGCGATCGAAACAATTCTTGCAGACTTTTTGTCCACGGGAAAAGTAGTCGAGAAAAAGTCTGTGGAAAAAGTTTGAGGAAAACTTCTTAAGAAAAGAAGTGGGTGAGACAATTCTTGCAGATATTTTGTCCACAAGAAAATAGCCGAAGAGAAAAGGCCGTCAAAGGACCCCGAAGGGCAGGTGCCCTTACGGGGGACTCTCGACTGCCGAAAGAAAGGTACTTTTTAAAGCCGAAGGGACACCTTCCCTTTGGGAGGGTTCAAAACAAGAAGCTAAAAGGAAGGAAAAGGCCGAAGGAATTCTAAGGGGTGACGGGACTGAAGACGTCAAAATCAAGCACAATGAACTAGCTATTGGTTTTCAAACAGTGGCAGGTGCTCAGATGTCAATTTTAAGGCTCATGAAATAGCTATTGATTTTGAAAAGCTTAAAGAAGAGCCCAAGGAACTCAGTGACCCACCAAGAAGATAGCCCGGAGGGCTGAAGGAGCCAGAAAGAGACAAAGCCAAGAAGAGACAAAGTGTAGAAACAAATAAGACAGCCCAGGTGGCAAAGGGGAGGCGAGTTATTGCCAAGTGGTCATCAAATGACACAAACAGTAATTGGCGCGCCCTATTTTCTCCACTTTGCATTTATAAGTAGACAAATCGTGTGAATATCTAGAAGGAGTAGTCTTGTCTACAGAAAAGAGGTGCAGCCTATGCTTTCACATTAATGTTTGAACACCAAAGTCAAGACCGATGATTACACAGCATGGTTCTAGTAGGCCTCTTCTAGAAGAATGACATCAGCAACAGTGACTTCTTCCTGATGCTCTCAACACACATGGGCCAACTTGTAAAAAGGTGCCAAAGTCTTTTCCAAAGAGGTGCCTTTACTTCTTCTTCTCTTTCTATATATTGTAAACTTCTCATTCGAGAAGGGAGCCATCTCTTAGCCTATAAGGCAAAGCTCTGCCCAAAAATATCTCAGGCTTGTAAGGCAGAACTCTTTAAGTTTTTACCTTGAATCAAGAATTAACAATTTTTACCTCCATTTGAACTTGCACTCACACATATGTCTATGTTCTTATTTTTTGTTAAGTCATTTTCATTTATGCTTTTCATAGAATGATTCCAGCATGTCTAGTGTAGTGTGAAGTTTCTCCTTCTGCAGGTCTGCTAGAAGTGTCTACAATAGGAATATAGGCGCATGTGAATATGCTACCAAAGTGTGTCTCATAACACCTTTGATAGTTCTTCCTCGCTGTATCTCTACGGACCCCTGACTCATTGATATAGAAGAGTTTCCCACATCAGATGAAGTGTATGACAGCTTCTTCTTGGTGAAAAGTGTATGTTCAGGCTGAGTGGATCATTTTTTTGGTGTATCACCTTTTAGTTTAGGTTTAGGTTTTGTTTTCCTATAATCCTTCTCCCTTTTCATCCCCCCATTATATATATATATATATATATATATATATATATATATATATATATATATATATATATATATATATATATATCTCTGTGTGTGTGTGTGTATGTATGTATTAGCACTTATTAGAATAACTCAGATGCATCAAAGGGAGCTAGCCCTTATTTAGAGACTCTTCCCCTAGTTTTGCTTTGCCCACAAGCAAGAGGGGAGTTTCCATTGTTGCATGTGGAAGGTAGGAGCTTGACCTCCTGCCTAGGGTGCAATCCACTGCATCAATAGTATGTACAAGTGCCCATAAGTTTCAAACACTCTTTTCTATTGTTATAACCCATTTGAGATGCTTTTTTGATCATTTTATAATGTTATAAGGAGAGTATTGAAATAAATGGTAGGCGCATAGTAGAGGGAAGTTGATGACCTGTCATCCCATATTTGTATAGGCATCTACAACTCCAGCTCTTGAATCAGTAGAAGAGCAGCTGCCATCAAATTCAAGAATCTATACCTCATTTGATACTAATTTTCTTTTGAATTCTTCTTCATCCAGGGGTGGAGATACTTCCACCCTTGCCTTGTGCTTGGCCAATTCCTCTACTATTCTAGCAAAATGCATTTCCAGGCTGTCATTTGTAGGAGCTTCATCAGATGTCTCATGATCTCCATCCATATATAGAAAGTAGTTACCCATTCCTGAAGACTCAAATAGAATTTGAGCTTCAGGTGCTGAGATTTGGGTAACCACATATTTCGCTTCCTTCTTAGGGAGCAACCTCTTCATAACACCCTTAACTGGAATCCTCACTTCTGATAAATCCATGCTCAATTCACCACCAACATCCCTACATAAATTTTGCCTGAAAAGGATGGCATATGATGCTAGGACATCTGCTACCAAGACAATCATCTTGATTCTTTTGTCTAGAAAGCTAGCAAACACAAATTGGGCATCTTTAATTTGTCCCAGCAAAGGCACTTGTTTGTTCTCCATGGAGAAGCATCTACCAAAAGTTTTGGTCAATGTGAGGTCAAGGAATTCAACCACTTTAGCAGGCATGACATTGTCAGAAGCTCTAGAATCAATGATGCAATTATTCAGCTGATGTCCATTTATAAGCAATGAGACATAAAAAGGTTCAATCCTGCCAAGAGCAGTAGGGGGAGTGGTGACAAGGTTGTTCCTGGTGGGTGCGTTCCTGGCAGGATCATGTGTCACTTTGGGAATTACTTGTTCAATAGGGATGTTTTGGTTTTTAACACATTGAACCAGTCTGTCTAATTGCTCAGGATGGGACTACAAAAATTCAAATTCAAATACTTAAATTTTGGTTCTCTTTATATGGTCAATGATATCAAATGTCTGGAATAAACTAAGAGCAGAGGATGGGAGTTCATCATTTTGATTTTTGAAAGGGGGAGGACTAGACTGTGAAATTGAAGTAGAAGGCATAGGGGCATTTAGGGTACTTACCTTTCTTGAAATCACCAGGTCCTTTAGCTGGAAAGGAAGAGTGGATCCTCGCTTAAAAATTGAAACTATTGGTTGAGGTCACTCCTCAGGTTTCTCCTTATCAGCTTGTTGAGCTGATTGATTCTTGGACCAGGTGAATACAACATATGATCCCTCAATTGCATTGCCTTCACCTCTGGGTTCATCTTTATAGTTTAGGAAACCAATATGGGAGTTACCAGCTAATTCTTCTTCTTCCTCAGTGAAGAGATTAGCATGATCTTCAGGATTCAACTTGGGCTGGAATGAGAAATCTACTTCAGCTTCAAGATATCCAACTACCGAGTTGTTTGGAGGTGCTTAAAGGGTGAGGTTCCTCTATGGAGGAGGAAGGTGATTTTGCTATCCCTGATTCCTGGTAGCATTGCCTTGGTACGCCTGATTCTGAAATGTTCTCTTGGGCATATCTCTGTATGTAGAGCATATGACATCCCTTACACCATTTACTTTTTGAGAGCTAGCATTTCATTTGCTAGCTTTTGTACCATCGAGTCAGTGGTGAATAAAGGTGAATACTTAGAATATGAAGAGGATTTACCTTTATTAGTGTCTCTCCTTATCTTTCCTACAAAGATAAGGTCATCTTCTACCTCAGTAGCCAAGTCCTAAGCAACAACAAGGTCTATGTGTCTAGCCCGTCTCAATAAGAAACTCACTTCAAGTAGTTTTGAGTTAATGAAGAAGCATTTTAGGTTCTGAGGTGTCAGCTGGGTGACCATGGGAATCCTGTGCCTCAACTTGTCAAACCTGGCAATAAAATGCCTCATAGGCTCATGAGGCTCTTTCTTCATCTGAGTGAGCTGGGCCAGCAAGGCATGTGCATCTTCTGCAGGCTTGAACCTAGCTTCAAATTTGTCTTTCAGAGTGTCCCAATTAGTCATTGATCTAACCTACAGGTGGTAGAACCAGTCTACAGCAGCACCTTGTAGTGTCTCCATGAACAACCTGACCATTATGTCTTCAAATCACACCCCTATTACATCACAGGCTATGCTGAAAGCTGCAATGTGTTCATCAAGATGAACCTTCCCATCACCAATTTTTTTTGAAAAATTCTTCCTTGAACTATGTGGAAGCTCATGCAGAGATGGAGTCAAATTTAGGGGACTGAAAGAATTACCCCAGGAGCCTTGAGCCATGATTTGATTATGTAACAATGGGATCACTAATCTAGGTGGAGTGTGGATAGGCAAAGCTTGGCTAGTAGCAAAAAAAGAAGCTCTGCCTTGTGTTGGTGGCCTAGTAGGGCTAGGAGGAAGACTCCTAGTTCGTCCAAGGTGAGGTTGTGGAGGAAACAACTCAAAATTACTCTACTGCACCAACTCAAAAGGTGGGTCAACAACACCTTGTGATTTCTGGCCTCTGGTATAACATGGAGTTGCCAGATTACAAAACAAAAAATGGAAAAGAGTAGGATCTGCTTAAGCTTAAAGTTTGGGACTTCAAGCTACATGCTCTTCCCCAGTGGAGTTGCCAAAAATTGTTGGGTGAATATTTTATCAATCAGCGTATTGATCAACAAAATAGGTCTGATCAACCACAACAGAGAGATTAGTCAACTAGGTGTGCAGCTTTACTACATCAATCGGAGACAAATCTCTCCTCTCATCAAGGGGAGGTTCCCTATAGATATGTAGGAGCTATATACAAAATAAGTAAGTAGAAAATAACACATGGGGGCAGAATAAACCATCCTTCTCTCTTCTTTCAGAGATGATGCACATAAATAAAAGAGAAAATCTTAATGTAAACACTGAAGGCACTTCTCTTCTTTCAGAAGTGTTCTTGCAGAAAACAACAGGAGTTTCTTTCAGATAGTAAAGTAACCAATAACCAAAGGGTGTAGTAATAGCAGGATGAAGTAGAACGTAAAGTTTCCACATCAACTGCCCAAAGATTATATCACAAAGGATAATGGGGGCATAAAGTTGTCCTAGAATCCTTAACACAAAAAGAAAAGAAAAACATAGACTGAAAACAATTGTGAAAGCACAAAGTCTTCCCACAGTTGGTTTCTAGACACTTCTCTATTATTTTCACTAACTCTGCTTGCTAAATCAAATGAATAAGAACACCTTCAAAAGATAGACGTAAGAATGATCTCCTAAAAAGATACAAGCCAAAACAACATAAAGTCTGTAAACAACCTGCTTTCTCATTCAGATAAAATAAAATGAAATTACAATCTGAGCTCAAAGTCTCAATCTTCTTCTTTCAAAATGGGCAGAGTTTCACTCTTGTAAAATTAAAAGTCCCCCTTCTAAACAAACTTATAGCAACTACCCAAGGATTGGCGCCTTTTTCCATGGGAGGCCTATGCTGAAGTCAACGTCTTCAATGCATCTCCAGTTTTGTCTGGAGAGACCATGCTGAGAATAGTGCACTGCCATAACTATGGCATGTCCCTTCATCTGATATGTCTCCTCCTTGGTATGGACCATCTGGTCCTTTTCATATTTGTCTTTAATTTATGGAAGAAATTAGGCCGCGTCCTTGGTTTGGTGCGCTCAGAAGTCTACTCGATCCACTGTTCCACCTACTGAAAATAACTATTTTGAAGACATTTCTGGTCCTTTGCGTCGATCTTCTCTCTTTGAGTCTTTGGGCTCTCTTTTCAGTTGATCACTCAATTTAGGTTGAACCTTGAACCCGTTGAACCACTGAAAGTTCATCGGTTCATTGGTTCATTCTATCTCTTTTGTTCTATCACTTCTTGGTTCAATCGCTTCTTTGCTCCTCAATTGAACCATCCATTGAACCACTTGTTTGCTGCTTCTCTCTTGACTGAGGCCGCTTTTGAACTTTTGAACCTATGAACCATTAAACTTTGAACTCTTTCGGTTCAAAGTTCAATCGATTCATTGGTTTATTATATGTCTCGCTCAAACACTACTTCCTTTATCTTTCTACGCTCTGGTTGAACCTTTGAACCTTGAACCCATTGAACCTTTTAGTTCAATGGTTCAATCAGTTCATTTGGTTCATTCAGTTCATCCTTTGAAGCCCCTTTTTGTCTATGTCTGTGAAAGTTCCTTTCTACATCTTTGTTCAGCCTTTGGAATGTCCCGAAGGGAAGGTGTCCCTTCGGCCTTTTAAAACGGTCCTTTCTCTGACGTCAGGTGTCCCTCGCAAGGGTATCTACCCTTCGGTATTTTCATGCAACCTTTAGGCTTCAACTTGCCTGGCAGGTTCTTGCATCTTCGGCAGGCTTTTGGCTTTCAGGGTTTTCCTTCGGACAAAAAGCCTGAAAGAATTCCTTCGGACAAAAAATCTGAAGAAATTTTGCCTTCTTCTTTTACTTTACCATTTCCATCAGACAAAAAGTCTAAAAGAATTGTTCCTTTTAGGCCTTTAAACAAATCCGAAGGAATTCTATCTTTTCTTTGACCTTTGAACTAATGATGCCTGCCTTTCGCAAGGGCACTTGCCTTTTTCACTTTGGGGTAGCCCCTTGAACCTGCTGATTGAACCAACTTTGGTTCAATGGTTCAATGGTTCAATCAGCTCATTATTCGTTATTTGGCTAAGTCCTTTTGATCTTTTTCACCAAGCACATTGAACCCACTTGGTCATTGAACCCATTGAACCTTTGAACCAAAGTGGTTCAAAGTCCAATGGTTCAAACCTTTGTCCTTTATCATTTGCCGATTGAACTATTTTGATTGAACAGAGGCACTGAACCAATCTTGCAAATGACTAAGTGCTAGAAACTGGTTCTTTTGATTGAACTCGCCTATAGAAGCCTTTAAACCTGTAGAAATGAACTTGCCTGCAGAGTCCGTAGAAACCAAGTCCATAGTTTTCTCTCGAGACTTGAAGGAGTTCATAGTTTTAAGCCTGCAGAGTCCATAGATTCAAGCCTGCAGAGTCCATAGATTTAATCCTGCAGAGTCTGTAGATTTTTGGAAAGCTTGAAAAAAGAGGAATTTGAAAGCTCAGAACAAATTTTGAGAAGGGAAGAGAGAAGTTTTGGTCATGTAGGACCAAGATAGCTCATATTTTGTTCCAACAATGAGTGACATTTTTGGGGACCAACAGAATGGTTATTAGCCATAGTTATAGATCTGAAATATTGGTCTGACACTATTTCACAAATGAGATTAGTATATTTGCAAGCTTACAGACTAAAAGCACACTACAATAACCTTCCTTATGACCTTGACATTCCTATAGGCACATATCTAACTCTCATTTATTGGAAACATAGTAATAACCAATAATTATAAAAATAACACCATATTCTACTAGTTAATAGAAACATAATAACTTCAACAACCATAAGGGTCAAAATGGTTAGCTGAACTCATCATGCTAGCTAGTGGTTAGAAAAGCAAAAAAAGGTACATTTTTTTACAATCATTTTAATGGCTATTTAAAATTTTCACAGGTATTTTCCATACAAAATTATTTTTCATTGCAGTCTTGAAAATATTTTTTTCACCCTTGTGAAAATTATACTATTAGGATTATCTTGTTGAGATGATCATTTTGACATATAAATTTAGTCTGATAGCCTTAAAACCCTCTAATCAATAGATGTCACCAATGTGGGAATCAAAAACATGGCCCAAAACATTGAGGAACTTTGACCTAAATTTAAAACTCGACTCGACTCCTAACTCACTAAGTTGAATGAATAACTACATAAAATCAGTGCACATAATACCATGTTCTCTAATAAAATCAATGGAGACAAACATTATGAAGGTGGTTTTTTCAATCTAAAATCATGTCGTGTGGCCCTAAATTGGACTCAAAAATTTTGTGGAATAAAATTGACCAACTAGATTTACTGTGTCAAATAATATTTTAGCTTGCACAATACATTAGGGGTAGAAAATGTACCCATCACATCATTTCACTTAGAGAATAAATTTGTTTTGTGCTACCAATGGTATAAAAAATCTCATATATAACCCACTTGGGATAATTTTTTCAATATTTTATTAGTTCACTTTGGTCCTAGTGGTGATGATGATTTCACTGGAGCCCTAACCAAACTATGACAACCCAAAATAGTTCACAGGTATCAAACTAAATTTAAAAAGTTGGTCAACCAACCCTAAGGGTTAAAGGATTAGTTTTTAAGGAGTTGTTTCATTAGTGGGATGAAAGATATAATTCACGTGGAGGTCAAGATGTTTAAACTAAAGAACATGATGGAAGCATTAGGAATCACCAAGCTTGTGGAAGATAAGGACAACTCCCAACATCTATCTTCTAATTTTGGTTATTTTAAGACATCTAAAATAACACAACCAATCACAAACCTTCCTCCAAAATTCACCCCCATTAAATGCCTTATGGAGGCAAAAATATACACTTGTAGTGAAAAAGGATTATGTTATAACTATGATGAAAAATTCACCAAAGGACACAAGTGCATTGAAAATAATTTATATTTGTTGGATGGTGAGTCACCACTAGATTCTAAAAAATGGGAAGATGTTGAAAAATCCCATGATGAATGACATGATATTGAATAACCTACGACCATAGAGTCACACCCTAAAATTTTGATGCATGCTTTGGCTAGCTTAACCACTCCTCAAACTATGAGAGTAAAGGGGTATTTTAAGAAACACTCCCTCACTATTCTTGTTACCTCTAGTACCACTCATAATTTAATTGATCCTCATCTAGCCAAACAAGCCAATTATTTTTTGAAGCCTTCTTCCAGCTTTAAAGCAAGGAATTCCAGTAGAGGAACATTATCATGTAAAGACAAATTTTATAATGTTTATATTTCTAAGGAGTACTATACCCTAAAGATAGACATGTTTGTCTTTCCCTTGGGTAATTGTGATGTGCAATGGTTGCACACTCTTGGCCCTATCTTGTGGGATTTTTTATAACTTTGGAAGTAGTTATTTGATAATAGTTAGAAATACATCCTAAAAGGCCTCTTACTAGGATCCATTAGTGTCACCAATTCCTATTACGTGGATAAACTCCTAAAGAAATGCTCACATGGAATAATTACACAAATCTTCTCTATTTAGCTCCACACATCCCCTGATTCCAACCAATCTAATGACTTAAAAAAATTTCTAGTCAATCATGCCCCAGTATTCAAGGAACCAAAAGTCTTGCCAACATGTTGACTAGTATTCAACTCCTTTTGTGTAGTGTGGCCCTCAAAATTTGGCCATATCACTATGTTATTTTATTAGAAATTGAAATTGAGAAGATGGTTCTATAACTCCTTCAAGTAGGAGACATTCATCTGAGCAAAATCCTGTACTCCTCCCCAGTTTTACTGTTGACCAAATATGACCCTACAGGTCAAATTGGGGATCTTATAGGTTGAAAATGGAATTTTTAGATATTTTATGGGGTCTAATATTTTGTCATGGGGTGTATTATAAGTTATTTGATGTCATTTAATTTCAACTTTGCTTTAGTCTTAGTCATATTAGTCAATTTATCATTTTAGGTCATTTAGTGGGCTTTTAGGGGTCATAAATACAAGTGACATGATTATCAAGGTGTTTAGATGTCATTTTTTCATTTCAAGCATCCAAGAGGTTAGATTACCTATCAAAAATGTCAGTTTAATCAGAATATTACAGGTTATCTAACTAAAACTTAAGAAACTAACTGAAAAAGGGGAGTTTGGCACTTGTATGGCCCATGGAGGAAGGTGACACATGGGAGAAGGTGATGGAATGTCTGTTCATCTTCTTAACACTCATATTAGTGCTTGACATGCTTTGGAAGTGATAAAAAAGGCCCAAAACCATTCTACTCCCTTCTTGCCTATCTAGACACACATAAGTGACCAGCAGGGTTGTGCTTAGTATGTATAATTGAAGATATTTCAAGTCAATTGCTTTTGGGAGGTGGTAGTACACTTAGAGGGATTCAATTTAATAACATGAGTTAAATTATCGGTCAACCATGCTTTATGAACCATCCTTTACAAGCTAACTATGTCTTTTTATTCATTGTTTCATGTTATTTTATTATTTTTGGGAAACTAGTGTTTAGTTCCTAAATAATAAAGGGTATAGATTAAAGGAAAAAATCTAGTTTTATATGGCAAAATAATTTTTTTTATCAAATAATTTACATGAGAAGAGAAATAAACTTATCTCAAAATGGACTAAAATGAATGATTTAGGAGCTGGAAATTATGGTGCAGGACTGGGACACTATCGCAAATCAAGATCTAGTCTTCATTTTATGATTGGAAAGGAGTTTTAAAATAGGACACTAGTGACACTAGCATTGTAATCCACTTCTACTAGTGTTATCTAGGAGACTTAAGATTTTTGGGTTTTATTCATTATGTCTGTGTGACCATTCTGTGAAGTTTTGGAGGCTAAAAGTCAATAGAGCTCATTACCTATCTGTTTCAATATTGAATCCCTATATCTATCTACACACATACAAACAACAAATGCATCAAAATCATAAGCTATAAAAATTGGGTTAGGGGAAGTATGATCACATAATATAGAACCCCTATTGTCCTGATCATTGCCTACATTAACCCTCAAGCTAGGGTCTCAGATCAAATGTAGTTCTCCCTTAGAGAATGTGCATAATCAATGTGCATGATAGATGTAAGAATTAAAATTTGCTTAGGCCCTTCCTTGATCAAGCATGCAAGTCTATGTGTGATACAGAATGCTAAGTTATACTATTAACTAATTTTTAATTATGTAATGTGTCAAAGTAGTAAGTGCCAAATATAAAATGCCTTGTGCAATCCTTTATATAGGAGATTCTTTATTTTGAATTTGGGAGATTTAATTGCATTTGGATGACATTGGACAAATTAAGGATGAAACTAAGAAAGGAGATAAGAATTATTAAGCAAACGAAATTGACCATTGAAGCTCAAAATGACTTTGGACAAGAGCACCAAAAGTGAACACTAGTGGCACCAACACTGTAGTCCAAGTTGGGTGCTATTGTCCTAAGTTGATAGGGCTTGGGGGGATGGAAAGAGCATAGAAAACCTGACTTGGCTTAGGTAGACTAATTATTTGAAAGGCTTGGGATGATTGGGAATAGGAAAAAAGGTGATTCAAAAATGAAACAAGACCAAGATGACTAAAACAAAAAACATGGCTAAATGAGAACAAAGCTCATATTCTCCAGTCAGAGTCTCCTGTGAAAGGACTATGAAAAGGCATCATATATGTGGTTCTTTGACCAATTTAGGGTGTATACATTTGCCCCCCTTTTAATCTAGTGATGTAATGAAATGAAGTATTAAAGTAAGAAAAAGAAAAGAGAATGTGTACCTGAACCTACCTGTGTGGAGATGAATGTGCTACAAAAAGGGTCCAACTCACTTCCTAGCCAGTGAAGTGGATAGAGAGATAAATAGTGCTAGAGAAAGAAAGAATCCCTAAAATGGATGTCCCCTGTATTGAACCTGGAAGTGAAATATGTATAACATGGAGAAGGAGGGCAATGCTTACCCTCTGTGTTGAATCTAATTGGAACGAGGAATATCAGAGGCCCAAAACTAAAGTCTACCCTTTGTCCCACATAAACTCATGCAATTTATAATGTGTGTAAATAATTTGTATGCTATGAAGAGCAAAATATGTCATGCCCCCACTATGAATAATCTAAACTAGAACTGAGAAGTGCTCAGAGGCCCAAAACCAATGTTTGTCCTCTGTCTTACACAAACTCATATAGTTTGGGTCTAGGTAATGCTATGGACCAACCATTACAGATGACCATATGGTCCAACCTAGTGACAACTTGGGTATAACTAGGTGTAATCTAAAACTTTGGTAAATGTGCAAGAAGAGAATGGCATGTCTTGTCATTCCAATATGTATAATCTTGGCTGATGAAAAATATCAACATCTATGCCATGCCCCCAAATCTGGTATGTGAGTGATGTGTATGTATACTTTGTTAATCTATATAAACACATTTGATATGACCTATTATGCCATTCCCATGTGAAAAACTAGAGATCAAAACACTATGCTCTATATTATGCCTATAATCTGCTATCTAGTCCTGTAACTATGTCATGCAGTATGAAACTATAAGTGTGAGATGTGTAGTAATGTAAATGCCCCCAAATCTGGTATCTGAGTCTGAATCTATATTGAAGTCACTATGAATTCATACATTCTGAACCACTATATCTGAATAGTCTATGTACTTATAAGCTAAAGTCACTGTGGATCCATATGGTTTGAACCATTGTATCTGAATAGTTTGTGTATCTGTAAATTGAAGGTGTATCCCTCTGAATGTCTTGAGTAATGCTAAGTGACTCATGTAATCTGAGTCACTATATATTTTGACTAATTTAAGCTAAATTTGATAGTCTAAATACTAGAGATGTTGAAAACCATGTTGAGTGACCCATGTAGTTTAAATCACTGTATATTTTGACTGATCTAAGCTAAATTTGATAATCTAAATAATGGAGGTGTAAAAACCATGCTGAATGACCCATGTAATCTGTATCACTATATATTTCAACTGATCTGAGATGAATCTAATAATTTGACCACTAGAGGTGTAAAAACCATGGTGTATCTACCTATTAGAGTGGATAGGCATACTGGGTAAGTGTAAGAATAGGAATAGTAAGAATTATGCCCCCATTTTGGGGAGAGGGATGAGATCTATGATATAGGATGTTGAGCCAAAAATGATGACTAGTGGTGTAAGTAGAAATAAGGTTGGCTTGTTGTGAGGATATTGAAAGTTTATTTGATTGATTAGGTTGAGGTGTTTGAAAGTTGACTGAGCTTTTGATTGGTTAGGACCAAGTTGTATGTCTGGATATAAAAGAGGTATAGAGATGTGTGTGCCTTAGTAGGTGGATGATGTAGTAAGATAACAAGGCTTACATGATGTCAAAGGTATCGTTGTCATGATTTTGTGGAAAAAAATGGTTTGCAAAATAGAGCTATGGGATTCAAGTGATAGGCAAAATGGTATTTTGCTTTGTTTGAAAAAGTTGTTTGATATAGGAAAATTTGATTGATTCTTAATTCATTTGCACATTGACTAGGTTAAGATTTTAAGCTCTGGAGTGAGAGATATGCCAAGGAGATGAGCACATGCCACGACTTATTTTGAGCAGTTGATATCCTAGATAGAGGTTGGTGGTGATGTTACCCTAGTAAGTAAAGTTAATGCTTGATTTTTGCCTATTTGGAAGCCTATTTTTGATGTTTTTGAGTTGTTTTAAGTAGCCTAGGAAATTTTTGACTAGTTACAGTGATCCTGTCTAGGAGTTAATGTTATTGTATAGTGTTTATCATTAATGTCTTTGTTTTGGCACTATTGTCTAGTGTTGGTGTCCTTTTTGTAGAGCTATTATCCACTAGGGCTAGATTTTTGAGTTGTTGCCTATTGTTATGTAGCTTGGCTATTTTCCTTGGCATGGTTGACTGACATATATGTTATTTCTTGGTGTTTTTGTAGGGTGAGGTATAGATGAGGGAGTTCTATATAGACCAGGTGATGGAGACACTAATATTGTTACCTTTTTTAGCTGATGAGAGAGCTGTGATGGATAGTACAAGGTTGTGTCATGTGTGTAACCAAGGCACTGTATAATGGGATAGGTATCTGATTACCACCTTATGTGAAAGGTAGAATGTAGACACATGTACTGTATGGCTTCCTACTAGAGATATTATGATTACTTTGGAGGATGTGTACCATCTTTTACATTTATCAGTTCATGGATGGCATGTGACTTTGTAGGATGACATGGGTGATGATGCTATTGATCATTCATCCTTGTATTTTTTGGGTGTGACCTTAGACATACATCAAAGAGGCAATTATAGTGATTTATTATTGTTAGTTATTGTGCAGTCAAGTGTTTTATGTCTACAAAAGTGGTTGGCTATGTTGTTGGCTTCATGCTTTTTTGTGGATGGGAGTGGGGTATCGATTTCATATAGGATGCATAGGATCATTCATAGTATATAGGTGTATAGCACTATATTTTCATGGTTTAGGACTATGCTTGCCCATTTATATAGGGATCTTTACAAGTTTACTCAAGAGGCATTCAGTGGCGGTGTGAGTGTAGCTACCTTATTTCATTATTGGGCTTATGAGCACATAACAATTATGCGACTAATAGGATTACCGAAGGAGAGGTGGGCACCTCCACAACCATTTGGAGAGCAGTGGATGAGTACATTGGCTATCAAGTCTCCTAGTATAGATCACTATAGATAATTTTTAGATAGATTGGTGGCTCAAGATATCATATGGAGGCCCTATAAAGGATTCCTTGGGTGGCCCAAGGATGGAGTGCAATTTCAATATATGAGGGTCAGTTGTTGGTTACATGACCACTAGGTTGGAGTGTATGGGTTATTTTAGTATGAGCACATGACTAGATAGTTTAGGGTACCACAAGATATGCCCCTAGTAGCATAGATGTGGGTGAGGAGTGCACGAGCACTAAAGAGGGTAGGTGCTCATGGAAGACCTATTGAGGCTAAGTTAGCACCATTACCTTTGGATGCATGAGATGTAGCTATAGTCATGATGTAAATGATGTTGGATATATAGAGGCATATACTACATGGTGAGCTAGACATCAATGGGCTCCATTATATCTTGTTAATGGAGGGGATGCCCCTGAGTACAAGGATCCTGCTTCCATCCAGATGATGGGAGGTAAACATCGATTATATTTGAATTATGTACAAGTTTATGCTTGTTTTAGTTTTTTTTGAAAATGTATGTCTAACATAGTGTTGTAATTTTGCATGTAGGTGGAGGGGGAGGTACTCAAGATGAAGCACCTATTGGGGTAGGAAGTGGAGATGATGGGTTCTGGGAGACAATTATTGAGTTGAGACTTTGAGAGCTTACATGGCATGTACCTAATGTTATGGAGGAGGGTTTGATAGAGTGAGTGAAAGTTACAATCGGTGTCCATGCTCATTTGTTTGATAGAGATACTATAGCAATAACTACATAGGTTAGAGTAACAAGAGAGAGAGATGAGCTGAGGGCTGAGCTAGATAGGCATATGATGCCTCCACCTAATTATGGATTGGTGAGCACATAGATTATGGATGAGTATAAAAAGCTTTAGAAGCATTATGTGGACTTACGTGAGGAGTATGGTTGGTTTTTGGAGTGAGATGATTGGTGTAAGAGGCATTCAGGAGCTCGAAGAGGTGCGGGGTCATCGAGTGCTAGGTTGGACTATGAGAATAGTACTAGATGAGAGAGTAAGACTGAGAGTGAGGGCATGAAACGCATTCATGATTGATTGTATCTTGATATAATGTATATGTTTTGAAAACTTCATTATATATATATGGATACTGAGTTGATTTTGATTCAGGGATATTGTGTTATGGAATAGATTGGTATTGCAATTTGTTGATTTAGAAATGGTTAATCTGGTATTGATGTTGAAGGTTGTATATTTTTTGGAAAAATGTTGTTTGTGATGTGATTTTATTATTCATGATATGTTGATAAATGTGATGTTTAGGTTTGATTTGTAATCATATGTGAGTAAAACTTTGGATGGTTTTGTAACTGGTAATTTGTTTTAACAAAGTGAACTAGTTTAAGATTAGTAAAATGGGATATTGGTAAGGTCTGGATTTGGATAATTTAGTTTGGATATGGATGGATATTCTGAACTAGGTGTTGACGCAGTGGATTGCACCCAGGGCAAGGAGGTTGAGCTCTTGCCTTCCACACGCAACAATGGAAACTCCCCTCTCACCTGTGGGACTGATGAAGCTGGAGGGGAGAGTCTCTAGGTAAGGGATAGCTCCCTTTGATGCATTTGATTTGTTCTAGTAAGTGCTAACACACACACACACACACACACACACACACACACACACACACACACACACACACACACACACACACACACACACACACACACACACACACACATATGTAATGGTGGGGGGTGAAAAGGGAGAAAGATTGTAGGAAAACAAACTACTCTAAAGGAGGTGATGCACCAAAATGATCCGACCTTCTCACACTCACACTTAAAATCAGACAAACACATACATACACTTCAAACTAGCAGAAGGACTAGGCTGCAAGGAACTTGGCAAGGAGGCTTTTAATGAAAAATATAGAAAATAGAGATTCACCAAAGGTGTTGTGGAAAGGCACACTATATAGTAATTTTTCCTGTTTCTTCACTTCCAAATACAGCTCTCCTTGTCACCTGCAAAAACGGCACCTTATAGACACCAGGTATGTTGGTGTTGAATCTGTGGAAGCATCAAGAAGCAATGACTAAACACAAACACTCAGACATACATAGAGATATCTAACCAAGATAGAAGCAAAAATGCATTTATTGATTCAGGTGAAAATTTGCCAGGGCTACCCCTTGAAAATGTGGAAGATGATTTCTCAAATGACAAGTCTCCAATATATAGAAGAAGAAAAGAGGCCTTTTGGCACCCTTTTTACAAGTGACCCATGGTAGGCACTATGCCAACTACTGAAATAACTTCTTGAATCGACACCTTCATGTGTCACTTGGATTGCTTCGTCTACTTCTGCATGATGGCCATTTTGCTATCAGGATTTGAATTTATGAGTCATGCAATTTTCCTACTCTGTAGTGCATATTGAAGAAAACTAGTCGCGTCGACCACTGTTGTGCCTCTTTGATGACCGCATGGTAGGCATTGTGTCAACCACTAAAATAACTTCTTGACACCTTCCTGCATCACTTAGATCACTTCATCTACTTTTGCATGATGGCCATTCTACTGTCAAGATTTGAATTTATGAGCCACATCGTTTGCTTGCTCTTTGTTCTTTGGGCTCTTTGTCCTTTTTTGCTCCTTCATCCCTCAAGGGTGATCTTCTGGCGAGTCACTGCATTCTTTAAAGAACCAACGGCTATTTCATAGCTTTAAATTTGACATTCTCAGGCCCGTCACCCCTGGACTATCCTTCGGCTCCCTGCCTTGCCCCTTTCACTGAGAGTGCATCTACCCTTGACACATGTCGTAATCCACTGCTAGGGCACCTAGAAGACACTTTGAAATGTAGATGTTGACACGTGGCAGCTTTTGCTAAACTGATAATGGGATGTGGCAACATCTGCTTACATTAGAGGTCCTTTGAGAGTCAGGCAGAAGTTGACACGTGGTCACTTTCATAGAGCCTTTAGCTACCTTAGAGAAAATTTTGGGCCCTTTTCTGGTTCTTAACGAATGCTGACACTTGGCACACTCCGCATAGCTCTTAGCAACTCATTTGGGCCCACCACAGTATTCTTTGAACCCAATAGGAGAAACCCATGGATGTTGCCACCTATTAGCTTCTGTCAAGCCCTACAGAAGACACATGGCACGTTATGCTACTCCTAAAAAAGCATGTTGAAGTCCTCTGCGGTTGCCACTTGGTGCTTTCTATGCTCTGGCTTCCCTAGTGTAAAATTTGACACCTTTCGAGACGTCACCATCCTTGGCAAAGTTCATCGGGCCCTTTTCTACAACTTTCTTGCTTCACGAGCTTTTGTTTCAGGCCTTTTTCTCATAGACAAAAGTTTGCAAGAATTGGCCGCTCTTTTTTCCTTTTCTTCAGACTCTTTGAAACTCTCTCTGCCCTTTGCAAGGGCTTCTAGACTTTGAACTGCCCTCCGCAAGGGCTTTTGGACCCATCACTGCCCTCCGACTATAGGGCACACCCTTGAACCAAGCCATTAAACCAACCTGTTGAACCAAAATTTGGTTTAACAGTTTAATGGTTTAAGGCTGTGCGCCAAGCTGATTGAACCGTTTGCTTTGAACTGAATGTCGCTTAAACCGAAACAGTTGAACCAAGCCATTGAACCAATTGGTTGAACTGCTAATTGAACCAAAGATTGAAGTGAAGCGATGGTTCAATGGTTCGAAGATGCCAACCTTCCTTGTGAATTTCTTTAGATGAAAATCTGAAGAAGCTTTGTAAAAAATTGCCCTTTTCGCCTGGTTCTTCAACTGCCGAAAGAAAACCTGTAGAGTCCATAGAAAACTAAGCTCTACAGAGTCCATAGAAATAGACTTGTAGAGTCCATAAAAATCACCAGATTCATGCAGAATAAAAAATGAATTGGCCTAGAATAGCAGGGGAAGAAGGTGATCAATTTTTCACCTGTTGGGCAAAAAATGGTCAACAAATTGGTGACTCCCAGGGGAAGCATGCCTGCTATGCTTAGAAGCCAATTGCCTTAAAAATCCATTGGGCACGGGGTTAGACCGTATCTTAAAGATCAGTAGTAGCTCTGATAAATCTAGAACCAATCACATAGATTCACCTCAAAGGGAAAAGAAAAAACACACACAAAGCTAAGAAAACTACTTGTGCAAACAACACTTAGGGAAAACAAGGAAAAAAAATTGAAAGCAACCTACTATATACAGCTAACCAGGTATTTTTTATTCCCTCCTAGATCAAAGGGAAAGCTTCTAACATCTCCTTCATTTGACATACCCAGTATCGATAATGGATCCCTCAAGGAAATATTTATGTGCAGCTTCTTCACTTGGTCTACCATGCTGATCTGAGGATTACTCCCTTCCATATTTTCTTTGGGCTCGCTTGCAACCTTTTGAGGCATAGGCCGACGAGCTGAATGTGCGACTGGCAGCCTAAAATTTGGGAATTTTTGGTTTGCCTGTGGTGGAAGAGATGATGTGGCCATTTGAACAGATGCTTGAGTTTCTTTCATAGCTCTCCCTTTAGATCTTGTGTTGGCTGCAACACATTTAGTTTGATTGTCTTGAACACCCACATAATTGATTGCTCAGAACTCACCTTCCAAGTGGTTCATAAGAGTAGAGTCAGGCTGACTCTGATTGTTGCTTGTGCTGGGTTGCATTGGAGCCTTGAAGACCTAGGAATGAGTGGCTGCTTGATTGTCTAGCACATTTGGGTAACAACCCATCATCTCATTTGTATAAGTGGCTTGCTCCTGACCATATCCCGTGGTTGAGCAACTTGGTTGTTCCTGTACCAGATTGTTCTGAATGGGCACCATGAACTTAGATGATGAAGGGGGGCTCAGGTTGTAGCCTTGGAAAGGTCTGGTCTGAGTAAGTTGACCCTGTCCTTGATTGTAATTTTGGAAAGGGGGTCTTGGAGCTTGACCATATTGCTGGTATCCTTGGTTTGGTCTATGGCTTTGAGCTTGCTACCTTTTAAGAGCCACAAGTTCATTTGACATACTCTGCAATAGACTCTTAACTTCATGAAGCTCATTGGATGGAGCAGAAGCTGGTTTCTCTATGCTAGGTAGAGGAGCTAATGTGGGAGCAACACCCTAAATTAGAGGTACCATTTCTGGGAAAAGTGGCATATGGGGTCTAGGGGCTATTTTCCCAGCCTGTACTAAGCAATTTTTAGCTGCTATGGCTATGTCATAGGCAGTAGGCAACACATACCCTCCCATGGATTATATCATAACAATAATATCACTATTTAATGCTCTTAAATAATACAAGAAAGCATAACTAATAGTAGGTCTTACTAGAATGGGGATTCTATCCCATGTCTTTTGAAACCACGTGTTGAAATCTTGCATATATTTGTGTGGGGCTCTCTTCATGTTCATCAGCTACTCAACAAGCGAGAGGTGGTCACTCTTTTCTCCAAAATGGTCTGTCAATTGAGTACCCAATTCATTCTAGGAATGGATTGAATTTGCAGGCAAAGTCTCGTACCAATCAAGAGCTTTGCCCTTAAAAGACAAATTCAACAATTTGATTGCAATATTCTCCTCAATGACACTGTGAATATTGTAGAGGTTAGAAATATTTTTGATGTGTTCAATAGCTATAATGGGCCCCTCTCCATTAAAGGGAGGCACACTTTTGAGGATCGCTCTTGGAATTGGGTCATAATGCTGGAGGTTCAAGGGACTCTGACCACGAAAGCTCACAAAGGGTAATGTCGTAGCTATAAGGGGATTCAAATGGGGTACTTCTCCTGTGAAGGAAGCACATGTAGCCAGACTGGGAAGACAACTCACTAAATAAGGATGAGTCCCTTTGAACCTCAGTTGCTTTCCTGAGTTGAGAGGTAATTCAATGAATTCAAAAGGGACACCCTTATTAGCGGATCGTGTGGTGACTTTAGGCATAGGAAGTCAGACTAGTCTTTGATTAGGAAATAAAGTTCTTACCAGTGGAGTCACCAGATGTTGTGAATAGTTGATTTGTTGTAACAAGACCAACATCAATCCTAAAACCTTACTGAGTTGTAAAACTGGGTCCCACTAGGCATGCCAAAAACTGTTGACACAGTGGATTACACCCGGGGCAAGGAGGTTGAGCTCCTGCCTTCCACACGCAACAATAGAAACTCCCCTCTCACCTGTGGGACTGGAAAAGATGGAGGGGAGAGTCTCTAGGTAAGGGCTAGCTCCCTTTGATGCATCTGATTTGTTCCAATAAGTGCTAACACACACACACACACACACACACACACACATAATGGTGGGGGGTGAAAAGGGAGAAAGATTGCAGGAAAATAAACTACTCTAAAGGAGGTGATGCACCAAAATGATCTAACCTTCTCACACTCACACTTAAAATCGGACAAACACATACATACACTTCAAACTGGCAGAAGTACCAGGCTATAAGGAACTTGGTAGGGAGGCTTTTAATGAAAAATATAGAAAACAGAGATTCACCAAAGGTGTTGTGGAAAGGCACACTGTATAGTAATTTCTCCTATTTCTACACTTCCAAATACAACTCTCCTTATCAACTACAAAAATGACACCTTATAGACACCAGGTATGTTGGTGTTGAACATGCGGAAGCATCAAGAAGCAATGACTAAACACAAACTAACACTCAGACATACACAGAGATATCTAACTAGGATAGAGGCAAAAATGCGTTTATTAATTCAGGTGAAAATTTTCCAGGGCTACGCCTTACAAATATGGAAGATGATTTCTCAAATGACAAGTCTCCAATATATAGAGGAAGAAAAGAGGCCTTTTGGCACCCTTTTTACAAGTGACCCACAGTATGCACTATGTCAACTACTGAAATAACTTCTTAAATCGACACCTTCCTGCGTCACTTAGATCGCTTTGTCTACTTCTACGTGATGGCCATTCTGCTATCATGATTTGAATTTATGAGCCACACCATCTGCCTGCTCTTTGTTCTCTAGGCTCTTTGTCCTTTTCTGCTCCTTCAGCTCTCAGGGGCAATCTTCTGGTGGGTTGCTGCATTATTTAAAGAAATAATGGCTATTTCATAGCTTTAAATTTGACATTCTTGGGCCCGTCACCCCTAGACTCTCCTTCGGCTCCCTACTTTGCCCCTTTTGCTGAGAGTACATCTACCCTTGACATGTGTTGTAATCCGCTGCTTGGGTACCTAGAAGACACTTTGAAATGCAGACGTTGACATGTGGTGGCTTCTGCCGAGCTAATAATGGGACATGGCAACATCTGCTTACATTAGAGGGCCTTTTGAGAGTCAGGCAGAAATTGACACGTGGTCACTTCTACAAAGCCTTTAGCTACCTTAGAGAAAATTTTGAGCCCTTTTTTGGTTCTTAGTAGATGCTGACACTTGGCACACTCCGCATAGCTCCTAATAACTCATTCGAGCCCACCATAGTCTTTTTTAAAGCCAACAGGAGAAACCCATGGATGTTGCCACCTATCAGCTTCCATCGAGCCCTATAGAGGACATGTGGCACATTATGCTGCTTTTAAAAAAGCATGTTGAAGTCTTCTACGATTGCCACTTGGTGCTTTCTGCGCTCTGGCTTCCCTGGTGTAAAATTTGATGCTTTTCGAGACGTCACCATCCTTGGTAAAGTTCATTGGGCCCTTTTCCATGGCTTTCTTGCTTCACGGCCTTTTGTTTTGGGCCTTTTTCTCGCGGACAAAAGTCCACAAGAATTGGTCGCTCTTTTTTCCTTTTCTTCGAGCTCTTTGAAACTCTCTCTACCTTCTGCAAGGGCTTCTAGACTTTGAACTACCCTCCATAAGGGCTTTTGGACCCATCGCTACCCTCCGGCTATAGGGCACACCCTTGAACCAAGCCATTGAACCAACCCGTTGAACCAAAATTTGGTTCAATGATTTAATGGTTCAAGGCTGCGCGTCGAGCCGATTGAACCATTTGCTTTGAACTGAATGCCGCTTGAACCAAAACGGTTTAACCAAGCCATTGAACCAATTGGTTCAATCGCTGATTGAACCAAAGCTTGAAATGAAGTGATGGTTCAATGGTTCAAAGATGCCAATCTTCCTTGTGAATTTATTTAGATGAAAATCCGAAGAAGCTTTGTAAAAAATTGCCCTTTTCGCCTGGTTCTTCAACTGCCGAAAGAAAACCTGCAGAGTCTGTAGAAAACCAAGCTCTGTAGAGTCCATAGAAATAGACCTGTAGAGTCCGTAGAAATCACCAGATTCATGCAAAATAAAAAATGAATTGGCCTAGAATAATAGGGGAAGAAGGTGACTAATTTTTGGCTTGTTGGGCAAAAAATGGTTAACACTAGGAATGTTAGTTGTTAGTATAAGGGGATGTAAGAGAGCATTTTGTGCTCAATTCCCTAAGAGTGGATCGAGAATACAAAGGTTGTCCCTTTGGCTCCATCATTACTCTATTAAGTGAAGTTATGAATTTATTTTGGTATGAATATGTGTTGTATCACTCTATGTTGTATCACTATCTGAATCCTGATGGCCAACTGAACAAGTACCCATACTACTCATGCTATGTAGGAATATGCTCTGTATCTAATACTATCTACTATGTACTAGTTGTAGATGTACATAGAGATAATGTAAAATGTAACTTTAGTAGACATATCATGGAAACTGTGTGCTGTGAAGAAGGCTAATCTATTCATAATTGTATACCTTATGGCCTCTGCTATGATGTGTATGACAGAGCAATAAATTGAGATAGAGCTGAAACCTATGATGGGGGCTCATTTAATCTCAATAATAGTAGGTTGCTACGTGAAATAGGTCCTTAGAAATTTGACCAAAGTGAATATCTCTCTAGAAAAATACTCTATGATGTGGGTTCATTTAATCTTAATCATTGCAAATTGTGATGTGAGATAGGACCTATAAAATTTAGTCATAGTGAATATTTCTCTTGAGTGGTACTATGTTGTAGTGCCTGTGACTTTGCTAGATATGTATATGGAACTACACTATGTACTCCTTGGACTACAGTGCTATATGTAGGTTGTTCTTGTTGGACTGGTTTCCAAACCTTCTGAATAGGTGGACTAGGAGATCTCTTGTGAGGCTTTGTTTAGGACATGGTGGATGATGGATGCTAGGAGATGTAGGTACTACTATGAAATCTAGAGTGATATGATTGATTGAATCTGCCTCAATCAATCCCAATTTCTTTTCCAAAGCTAGAAATGTATAACATAAGTGCCTAAAAGAAGACTTTGTCTGATATAGTAGATGCTCGAGGAAAGGTTGGTGAAGCTCCTTAATAAAGATATGTTGAATATCTAAATCTGTTAGTTTGTATATCAATCTTAACATGTGAGTATTGAATCATAAGATATACTCACTAATTGGCTCTAAATTATTTTGATGTGATGCAACAAGTTTCTCATATGTAACATGAGGACCCATGTTTGCTATGTAATATCTGAGAAATGCCTCCTCTAAGTCATTATATGTGTGAAAAGAGCTAAGGGGAGTAGATGAAAGAACCAATTTTGTGCTTCCCCCACTAATGTCTGCTGGAATAATTTCACTAGAATCAAAGGACTCACATGAGATGGTAAAGCCTTTTGAAAGGCTTGAAGATGTACAAATGGATCTCCAGTTCCATCAAAGTGAGGCAACGATGGTATCTAGAAATGCTTAGGTAATGAAGCTTTTAAAAATGTCTTCAGAAGGTGATTACCATGTAAATAATTGGCATCCATCCAAGACTTATAAAGCTTGTTTTCCAAGGTAAGGAGATGTACCTGGTGTTGTAATTCACCAACTGCATGCATCAAAGAGATAATCTCCTAGGATGGTACATTAGTATCTTGAAGTGGTTCATTTAATCATTGAATTTGATTGTTAATTTTAGCCATGGAAATACTACATTTAGTAATTAGATCATAAAGAGGGGTGTGCTCACTAAAACCTTGGGAGTAATGGTAACTTGGACCTTACTATAGGGATGTGGGCTACCATTCTCTTTAGGTGAAGAGTGAGAAATGGGTTCTACTATAGTGAGGGGTAGCTTGGGAGGTTCATTGGTATCTTTATGTTTTAGTGAATCAAATTATAATTGAGTAGAAGATGTGATATTAACATTAATATGTGCATTATTTGAAATAAAATCAAGCGTAAAAGTAGAAACAACATTTGGTAGTGCATTATGTTTGAGAGGAAGAGTGAGAGAAGAGTTAGAAACATGAGATGCATTTTCTTATTCACTATGTGCATAATAATCATCATTGTTCCATGCATTATCATATTTGAAATATTATTCATAATCACTCTCATTTTCATATTCATTTGCATGTTCACTATCATATTCATTATCATTAGGGAGAGGCATAAGAGAAGAATTTAATTCTTTTCTAATATAAAATAAATTATCATTTAAAATTGGGATATTATGTGCATTTATATTATCTATCAATGGAGTGTATGCATTATTTTCATTTTCAACATTAGAAGTAAGAGTAAGAGAGTTATCATTTAGACATTCTTTTGATAAGGTAGAGTTGAGAGCATGAGATGCATCATTTGAAACTATGCATTGGCAATTTGATTCTATTGTGTTTGTATTGTTGTAATTTGAACATAGAAGTAGCAAAAGTTAGAGAGAGATTAGGTTCACATGGTAGCAAATTATCACCAATAAGAGGTTCAATTAGAAGTGCATGACTAATTTGTTCATTTGGTGCATTGTGCATGGGAAAATGAGGTGAAAATACTTTTCCCATTTTTCAAAATTATTTTCTTTAGAAGAGGGAAAAAGAGATAGGTTTTGGAGAAGATGATGCGTCTACTTTTTCTTCACTATCACTTTCACATGTATCATCATATTCCTCATTAAAACAATAGTAATTATCTTCATTATAAATGAAATGATTTCCCACATTTTTAGCTAAGTGCAATTTTGCAAATTTGTCTATTCATTGTCAGAATTATGAGAAAAATTTAGAAATTGATCTATGGGATGAGAGGGAATAAGTGCTTTAGTGGCCATTTTATTTCTTTCACCAAAGAGAATATGTAAAAGTATTGTTAAGTAAATACATGCAAAAATACTACTAACATAGAAATTTTGAAAATAGTTTTGACAATCAAAACAATTTGCCAAAATTTCAAAATATCTCTCTAAAAATTATGAGGAAGGCTTGGGGTTGGAGGACCTAGTTTTGAAATCTAGGGTTTTTGGCTAGGTTTTTAGAAATTTTGAAAATTATGACAATAATTTAAATTCTAGAAATGATTTTAAATAGGATAAATGCACAAAAATTTATACAAAAATCATAAATTTGAAATTTAATTTTTCTACCAAATAACTACTAATATTGAGAATTTGAAAATATTTTAGACACTCTAAACAATTTGTAAAAATTATAGAATATTTTTCTAAAAATTATAAGGGAGGGAGGCTTAGGGCTTGAGGACCTAGTTTGAGAATCTAGGGGTTTTGGTCAGGGTTTTAGAATTTTTAAAAATTATGGAAATAATTTAAATTCTAAAACAATATTTGAATATAATTAATGCACAAAAATTTATAGAAAAATAAAAAATTTGAAATTTAATTTTTGCACAAAATTTGAATGAAAAATCCTAAGGGTACCTAGGATTTTATATATATTCAAAGAAAGTCAGGTTCACCAAATGTTTTATTATTTTTGGGAAACTAGTGCTTAGTTCCTAGACAATAAAGAGACTGGAATAATGGGAAACATCTATTTTTATATGGCAAAATATATATTTTTATCAAATAATTTACATGAGGAAGAGAAATAAAATTATCTAAAAATGGACTTAAACGAATGATTTAGGAGCTAGAAATTATGGTGCAAGACTGGGACACTATCACAAATCAAGATATGGAATTCATTTTATGATTAGATAGGAGCGTCTAAATAAGACACTACTGGCACTGATGCTATAGTCTACTTCTACCACTATTGTCCAGGAGACCTGAGCTTTCTAGTTTTTGTTAACTGTGTCTATGTGACCTTACCTGTGAAGTTTTAGAGGTTGGAAGTCAACAGAGTTCATTTTAAATCCATTTCAATCCCAACAACTTGTATCTATCTACACATACAAATAATAAATGCATCAAAGCATAAGGGGGAAAAACTAGGTTAGGGGAAGTATGATCGCATGATATAGAACCCTTGCTATCCTGATTATTGCCTACATTAGCCCTCAAGCTAGGGCATCATATCAAATGTAGTTCTCCTTTAGAGAACATGCATAATATACATGCATGGTAGATACAAGAATGAGCTTTCACCTAGGCCCTTCCTTGATCAAGCATGTAATTCTATGTGTGATGCAGAATGTTGAGCTATACTATCGACTAATTTTTAATTATGTAATGTGCCAATGTAGTAAGTGCCAAATATAAAATGGCTTGTGTATTATTTTATATATGGGATTATTTATTTCAAATTTGGGAGCTTTAATTGCATTTGGTTGACATTAGAAAACTTAAAGACAAAGCTAAGAAAGGGGCTAGGAATTATTAAATGAATGAAACTGACCATTGGAGCTCAAAATTACCTTAGAAAAGAGCACTAAAAGTAGACACTAGTGGTACAAGCACTGTAGTCCAAGTTGGGCACTATTGTCCTAAGCTAACGAGGCCAAAGGGGATGGAAAGAGCATAGAAAACCTAACCTGGCTGAGGTAGAATGACTATTTGAAAGGCTCGAGATGACTAAGAATAGGCAAAAAGGTGATTTGAGCATGGAATAAGACCAAAATGACTAAAATGAAAGACATGGCTAAATGTGAGTAAAGCACATATTCTCCTGTCGGAGTCTCTCATGAAAGAACTGTGAAAAGACATGATATGTGTGCTT
Organism: Torreya grandis; assembly: GCA_037957365.1. Taxonomy (NCBI): domain Eukaryota; kingdom Viridiplantae; phylum Streptophyta; class Pinopsida; order Cupressales; family Taxaceae; genus Torreya; species Torreya grandis. The sequence continues at coordinate 2,720,297 of JARHVA010000897.1, forward strand.
GCTTGACCAATTTAGGGTGTATACACCTACACCCTATAGGTTTTACTTCATTTTGGACAAGTCTGTATAAACCAACTGTTGATGTTGGCTCTAGAGGATGTTGGATCTCTTCTTAGATGATCTACATGCTTAGTTTCATGTTTCATGATGTCTTGTTTAGCAAGTTGTCTCATGTTGTAGGAAGGTATCACCATTGTGCAGTTTAGTCAATTTTTTCCTTGTTATAGAATGGCATTCTGTTATAGAGGTCTCATGTGATAGAAGATGTTTCTCCACATGTCTCAATACTAAATTTTCTCTACCTTTCATTTTTGGTTTCACCACATCATACTTTGGAGTAATTTTCAATCTTGCCATTCCTCATAGTCAACTTTTCACTCTTTCCCACTTGCAGTCACATGTATGAAACTTGTGTATCTTATTCATGGATATATAATGAGGGTGTATCAAATTATTCAAGCTATTAGGAAATGAGGATATTTCATTTGGATGTTTGGGGAATTGAAAGTTTGTGTGCAAGCTCATTTATCACACTAACTAGTCATTTGATACCCTTGGTTTCTCTATTTCAGACATCTGCAAGTGGTTTTCACATTGAAAGAGATGTTTTAGAACTATTTTTAAGGTTTCCTTAATGTAAATCATGTATTTGAAGGTTTGACATTGAGTTTGAGTTATTCTTGAGACCATTTATCCATCCTTGTTGCTCAATTCCATACTTACTACCTACATACAACCAATGCACACCTACATGAGCCTTTCACTGATATCATGTTGAAGGTGAAGAATTTAGAGAAGTGTCAATATTTTAATATTTATAAGGTACATTTGATACTTGGTAAGGGAATATAAGGTGATCATAAAGATAGGTACCTGAATACTATCTAGTCTACTTTATTGCCTGTGTTTGAGAACGCCCATCTATAGGTGTATCATATAGCTTTAAGAGTTCTTGTATGGGAAATATAGAACATGGTAAGGTAATTTTCAAATCATAACATGTGGTGGGTTCATAACATACATATTTAAGGTGATAGAGTGGTAAACAATTGTGATAAGCTTTTCTAAAGATGTTGACTATAACTTTAGGGAAACCTTCCCTAAAATGTGAAAATAGAGGTCCACAGGTTTTTGTGGATCTCTTATAGCAAGGTTGGAAAGAGTTTTGAAACATATAAACAAGTTAATATTGTAACCTCTAGAATGGAGAGGGACTTTAAAAATTTTAAAGGGCATAAATTTAGTGGAAGACAGTTGTTGAGAGTCCTAAAGATGCCCTTAAAAACACTGAAACCCAGGCAATGTTCACCTACAAGTTTGAGCTTCAAGAGACCTTTTCATTTAAAGGTTACAAAATTGACATGAATCCATGTTTGAATGGGATTTTATGGGTGGAAATAACATGTATGAGCTATAGGATAATAAAATATATTCATAGGCTATGTTTTAGACCCCCATATACACCTACAGGTGTCTATTTCTTGAACATGCACTTACAACCAAGGTTAAGGCAAAAAACATAGTTTTATAAGTCAAGGAAGGAAGAACTAAAACCATGTTTTGAAGGAGTTATTAAGTATGAAACATGATTTTATGAATGGAATAGGCATCATGGAGCTACTGATAACATTCCAAGACCTTACTTTCACATGAAGAGGTGGAGATAGTCTGTGCAAGTAACCTCAACATCCACCTACAGCTAACAATGACTTAATTGATGACTTTTCTAGGTTTTGGAATGAAAAATGCATGGTATTTATGAATATTAATGCCTTATATGACCCAAATAATATGTATAACATATTATAGGAAGGATCTTCACCTATGGGATCTTTTTGTCCAAACACAATTGATTATGTTTGACTGTTGCAGACAGTAAGCAAGTTTAGTAATTTTGAGTATGGGAAGTGCATAAAGGTGAGAAAGAGGGTTAAATCCAATGTAAATGATAATGGGAGTTTTTAAATGGACTTATAAGCATTGAATTCAAGCTAAATTATGCAAGCATACCTACAGGTACCTTCTAAAATAAGAAACATAGTCATAAAGGTTATATATTATCTTGACCAGTCAATTATGTAATGAGAGGTATATAGGGAGTTGATATGGTGAATGGACATATAAAAAATTCATATTTATCATGATGGTCTATATAAACCTTTGATATATAATACAATTAGAGATGAAAGACTCTAACCATGCATTACACAGTCCACATGAGGAATCTTGCACACAATCTACTTTGTAAGGGTCTATTTAGGTTTTGGAGAAGTTTAAAGGTCTAATTACTTTATATAAGGTGGTATTTTTGTGTGGGAGGTCCTTAAAACCTGAGTAAGCCCATACAACATTCAAATTTTTTGAGAGATCATGGGAAGTTCCCTCTAATTTGTCTTAGATAGAGGGCACTTTCCCTTAGGCATAGACTGACATGTTTAGAAGGAAGGAATGAAATGATGGACCACGAGTTGTGTGAACGTTTTAAGAAGGTGTGAAAATTTTAAATACACTTGGGAAAACATGATAAATCTTGCACAAAATGTGTAAATTCAATAAGGTGGTCTAGGTGGCTAGAGTTACAGTTAGACCTTGTAGATAGAGTTAAGTCCTATAAACCAAATGGTAGACCACTTTCACTTATAGCACTTAGTGAGTATTATAATTGATTGTAACATTTTTTAGGGTGAATTCATAGGTTTTAAATATTTTTGAGTGAATTATAAACCATAATAAGGTCATTTTGAGGCTCAATGGCAAGATTAGCCCTGTACAAAGCAAAGGAAGAGCTCAATAGGCCAGGTTGAAGTGTTCATATATTCTCTAATGATTTTCATGGAGGATAAAGGAGTTTTGGGAGGTTATTAGGGGTCATGAAGATCATGTTTTTGAAATTTTATATCAATTCCAATGTCAGGGCTTTATGAACAAAGCTTAAGGACAAAAACTGCCTTAAACCCTTGGAAACCTCAATCAAGACCCGATGGATAAAATGAGGATGGGAAGCTGATAAAATGGTCTAGTTTGATCATGAAAGTTATTAGAAATTTTATAATACTCTCTCAATATCCTCCACACACTTTTGTGTTGTATAAAACTATATGGTCAGGGTACAAAACATGGTACTATTGACTATTTTGTGTGTTTTTCAAGTTTCAAGAGGAGTCTGAAGATGAAACCAAATTTGGGAGAAGAATTGGGTCTTGGGATAAACCCTCATGTCCATTTAATTCTTAATAAAAACTCCTAAGTATTCAAACAAATAGCTTTATCTCAGCTAGTCAAAACTGACATAGTGACCAAGTTAGTGAGAATGGTGGAAAATTTCAAGTGAGCTAATTTAAAGCTGTAGAAAATTCCTCTAAAGAAATGGAGGGTATTTAGAAGTGTCATAAACTCCCTCCCATGGATTTTATTTTAAAATTAATGCCTTTTTGGAGGCCAAGTGTGCAGGGTGCATGAAGAAAGAGTTTTTTTAAGACTACAGATAGTGATAACTCATTTTGGGAGGGTTATAGACGATTAGGAATACAAAAAATACATGAAGAGGCATGTATGAAATCCTTCCGCTTAATTCCAATCATCATAACTATCCATAATCAATTTTATTATGTTCATGTAGAAAATTACTCTAAAGAAATGGAGGGTATTTAAAAGTGTCATAAACTCCCTCCCATGGATTTTATTTTAAAATTAATGCCTTTTTGGAGGCCAAGTGTGCAGGGTGCATGAAGAAAGAGTTTTTTTAAGACTACAGATAGTGATAACTCATTTTGAGAGGGTTATAGATGATTAGGAATACAAAAAATACATGAAGAGGCATGTATGAAATCCTTCCCCTTAATTCTAATCATCATAACTATCCATAATCAATTTTATTGTGTTCAAATAGGTCCAAATAATGAAGGCAATTTCTAAGCTAGAATGAGCACTTTCATGCCACTTTCCAAGAGTTTCATGACTTGGAGAGCCTCTTGTTCCTTTTGACCTTATATGGTTCATCCCACATACTCTTATTATGAATAAGTAACTCCTTTTATTAGTTTGAATAGTTTCCTTGTGACCCTTGGACTTCTCTTTTCTTTTCTCTCTCTCAAGTTCTATAAGAACTAGCAATTTTGGCCATTATAACTTATGCTCCACCTAAGTGTGGAAAAGCCCTACTCATTTACATAACATTTGATCAATAAGAATACTATTTTTTACCTTTTTCATGACTATTTATAGTGTGATCACTTTAATGTTTGATTTGTATTAAGTGATGACTCTTGTTTCCTTAGCATATTGTTTCATTCTCTCACCTATTTGTAGTTGGAAAGCTTCTTGTAGGGCATGTGAAGTGTTCTAGGAAGTGTCAAGGTTGAGTGAGTTAGTCTATTCACTAGTGCCATTCAAGTCATCTTGTCTAGTCCTCATATCCTAAATATTTATACATAACCCCATAATGTAATATTGATGTGAGAAGTTGCAAATTATACAAGTGTATGTTTAGTTAGTCTCTTATATTCATGTGTAACATGCAGCTAGTTGAAACTCATCAACTTATTTGGTGTTTCACCTTCCTTAGGATATTTTGATTTTATCTCTCCCTTTCCCCACCCTAAGTTTAGGTGTAGTAGTGATCCAAAGTGATACATCAAGGGAGCTAGCCCTACCTAGAGATTCACCTCATCCTTAAGCTACCCACAAGCCTAGAGGTGTTTCAATTGTGCCACTTGGATGAGGAGATCTGAGACATCTCCTCAAAGGGTGCAAATCCAAGTGACAACATTTACTAATTATAAAAAAATATGGATATTGGTGGTTTTGTATTGATTTTCACAATCTAAAAATGTTAATTATTAAAGAAAATTTTCTTATCTTAGTGATAGATGAACTACACAATGCCCACTTCTTCTCCAAATTAGATCTACAGTTTATCATAAAATATGACTTTGGGATGAATATATTCTAAAAATATATTTTTTCACACATAAAAACCATGAAAAACTCCTTATCATGCTCTTCAAACTTACCAATGCCCCTTTTAGCTTCCAAGGTTTGATGAACAAAATAGTTTCCCCTTTTTTATAGAAATTCATATTGGGCTTCTTTGATGATATCATGGATTACAACAAAACATGGGAAGAACATATCCAACACCTCGACATAGATTTACAACTTATTATAGACCAAAAACTGTACGCATAAAGGTCCAAATATTCCTTTGGTTAGGAGGAGGTGGAATACCTAAGCCACATCATCTCAACAATTATCATTTGGATTAGCTCAAAAAACATTGAGGCCATGAAAAATTGGCCTAAACCTAGGATGTTCAAAAACCTTAATGGGTTTCTTGGCCTCATTGCGTACTACCATAAATTTGTCAAATATTATGGTAAATTTGTTGCTCAATGACCACCATGCTAAATAAGACTTGTTTATTAGTTTGTTACAGTTCAATAAGATTTTGGGGTACTTAAGTAGGCTATATGTACTACAACTTATTTGGTCGTGCCAAATTTCATGAAGACAATTTTCATTGAAAATTATGCATGTGGCAATGATCTTGGTGTTTTCCTCACATAAGAAAGACATCCCATTGCCTTCACCAATAAATCCCTCAATGGGCGTAATTTGGTGAAATCAACATATAAGAAGGAAATGATGGCTATCATCCATTATCATAGTGACTGGTGACCATACCTAGTGGGTCAACATTTTTACATGAAAAGTAATCATCAAAGCCTCAAATGTTTATTAGAGCAATGAGTCATTTTTCTATTTCAACAAAAGAATGTTTCCAAATTTAAGGGGCATGATTATGATACCACTTATAAGAAGGGCAAAGAAAATTTAGTGAATGATGCACTATCCCATCAATATGAAGAACAAACATGTATATTTCCCTTAACCATACCATATTTAGACTGTATGCATGACATATAAAAAGAGTGAGAATAGACAACTACACGTAGAAAAGCATCCAAAAATTATTTATGGAATTGACTTCCAAACCCAACTATAATTAGGATGACCAATACTTACTATACAAAGGTAGTATTATCTTGATTTATAGATCTAGGTTCTGACACAATATTTTTCACGAGTTACATTCCTCACCTTCCCTAGGTCATTCATGTTTTTTAAAACCTATGAAAATGTTCATCACAGTTTCTTTTGGCCACACATCAAGTAATTTATCAAGACATTCATTTCTTAGATAGTCAATAATATGAAGAGGGTCTCAAAATGTAGTTTTCCCCTATGTATTGACTTGTGTGTGAATCATATAATGTGTGTAAAGTAAGTAAAATAATGACCTAGCTTATAACTTGTCAAATCGGGCTCTTGGGTTGCTCCTTTAGTAATTTAGACATGTGGATGTGTAGTCCATATGATTGGTATGGAAATAAGGAAGCTTTGTCAATTAAATTCTCGATATAATGATTTTGATAAGTCCCTTGGTCTCTTTGGTCTTTTTCTAGGAAAAGAATGAGTGAGGGTTGGTCTTGTATTTATATCAATTAATTTGGAGAAATAAATCACATTAAATCACTTAGGCTGACCATTAAGATATGTTTTATTTGAAAATTGAATGAATTTAGGGCACTAGATACTTGCATCAGGATAGGGCAATTTCATTAGTGCTACTGTCTAACCTAAGCATTAGTGTCTAAGGAGTAAGAGTGTAACAACCCGTTGGGAATTAACTAAAAACTGCATGAAGGTTTTTTTAAAACACATATACCAAAAATATATTTCACCACAAGAATATAAGTAGTGATCATACAAAATACTCTAAGTGTTATTTACAATAAGCTCATGACATCTAACAGTCATTAATCACTATCAATGTATGAAAATGCATCCTAATACAATCGTAGAAAGTAGTTACAAATAGCCAGCCGCTACTAGTAGAATACACAACCACTATTGTCATCCATAGTAAATTGGCACTTATAATTCTTCATGATAACATTTCCAATAATAAAAATAATATAATACAATATACAAAAATAAGATACAAGGCGCCCTAGAGTATGAGTTCTTTGATCTCACCAATATCTATGGCAATACTCAAGATTCATCTCAAAGGTAGTACTATTGTGGGGAGGGAGAGCATCATCCAAGCACTTTTCCACACTAACCACAAACCAATGATCCTCCACATTAATTTCATCAGGGAATGGCCCTCTCTTCACAAATGAGTAGATAGTGATGGTATGAGAATCTAGAGAAATAAGCAAGTACCTGAGTGTTGTAAGATTTATAAAACTAAACATGCAGTGTATCATATAAAACCTATTTTATTTCAAGATATCGCACAACATGTAAATCATATTCATGAAATGATAATATCTCACTCAACATATTTTACCCCAATAGTCATTCAATTTACATCCTACTGGAAAACATATCACATAACATACTAAACATGGGAGTAATCAAAGAATACATTTATTCCGTCAAACATATAAATAAATCTTACATTATTATCTATCCTATACTAAAAATAATGACTATAGTTTATACCATCTGGGTAAAATACACATTTAACTGTAGAATTCAAACTAACACAATTAGTTTCCAAACATATTACACCCTATGATAACCCATATTATTATAATCTAGAGTTCTAAACATATCTACTAATTTTCCATAATCAGTCGTATTAAAATAGTCTTAAATATATGGAAACATAAGCTTCTATTCAAGCAACTACATATAACAAAGCAAGTCACAATTTTTGTGAAACACATATATTATAACCTAACATTCATTACACTCTCAAAGGTATTATTCACACATACATAATATTCTATTAAATATCATAAAACAAATGATTCAAAGTAATAATTAACACACAAACATTTACGTGTGGGTCTAGACATAATAATTACAATATGTACCATCTGGGTATAACATATTTTTATATTGTATAACTCTATGACATCCCATAATATCATAGATCATTGTGCATGATCACCCTACTCAAACACGAACAAACAATCTTACACTTATAAATAATAATCAATCAAGTACATGATTAGACTACCTGAGTATACCTAGATTATACTATAAATTAATAATTAGAAGAAACATAATTTTTAGGCACACATCATGATGCACTATTTTATGCTATAAATATCTAAAGCCTTGAACATTTTAATAGTTCCACAATATATATTGCACACAAGTTTTCAATACTATCTGCATACACACACACACACATTAATAGTCATTCATGACACAAGTTAAGGTTTTACAAGATTTTCACCATCAATACTTCTATGAACCTTTAAGATATAGCTTGAGCACTACAATCATTCATACCTCTCTACACATCAATATTTCATTTTCATTAATTTATTATTAGTTCTCAACATAGAAGAAAACAACCTCACCATATAAGGCATTTACAAAGTTATTTTTATGTGTTTACACTCTACATAGTCTATACATTTCATCTATATATGATGCTACATAATTGACCCTGTCGCCATGTTTGTATAACACACAACTGATTTATACCTTGTATGAACATTATTCAATAATTTATTACTCTTCTAGGTGACTATTTTCATAAGGTTATAATTTCCCATCCCACATAATCCTATAATTTGTTTAACAATCCAATAACTATAGATATAGGCATATGACCCAGTGCACTTATAAAATTTATGTAAGTATATGAATACCTAAGTCCATGTATAGATATATTTTTGGTATATTGAAAATCATATTAATATTCATATTCCTAGTTTATTGATAGTCATATTACCAATATTCTAAGTCAATGATATTCATATACATAGTGCTTACCTTTTTATTCATATTGATAAACAATATACAAATTAATAACCCTATTTATAAAATGTCGAGTTATTAATAGCCAATAATCAATAATTTATATTAGCCAGTGGTTATTAAATACATAAACATGGTTCTTTTACCAAATTATTCATATTGCTTATGTGGTTGTTGAAAAATATTGGTAATACAATGATAACTCTATAATGGATACATTCTAATATTTTAGTGCAATGATATCCTTTATATTTTAATACAATGATACAATACCTAATAATAGTAATACCATGGAAGGATAATACTAATTGTAATGCTAATGATGACATATAACACCATTAATATACTGATTATCTATTTGATTGATCTTGTTGATATATCAAAGATTGTTTCTAAAGTTAGTGATTTAAATAAACTCATCCATTTGATAAACTCAATGATTAAATAAATAATTCAACATCTTAGTAAACAACTTTATTCTGCATTATGTTCTATTCACTGCATCTTATGTATTGTTGCATTATGTTCTTTTGTAGATCACCCCAAATCACCAAGTTATAAAATATATTATTAATAACAAAATACATGTCAATAAAATGTAATGACTTGTTAGATATTGTAATGATTTGTTAATAGCACCAACACAGGTCAATTTATTAGCATGATCGCTTATATAGTTATCAGATTGCCATTTAAGAACATATTTGTGATATATTCTCATAGTGGATTGCTATATTTTTTTTTTATAATTATGTGTAGATAAATATCTCATGTATAACATCAGAAATTGTTAAATGACTATATTAAGTCATTATTCTACACAAACTATTAACTAATATGAATCACTCCAGTGTTGATATGTTATTGCATGATATTTACTGACTTAAAATAAGTCACTACATCCTATGACATTAGTCAATTTCATATAATAGTTTTTTTCTATTGAACCCCCCAACATATATATATCATTTCCGAAGACTTCTATTAATTTCTTTTGTATAAAACACAGGTGCATATTCCTATGTTTAACAAATATACGTATTACTAGCTAAGTCAATTTATAAAGATATTATTAATATAAATGTTTATGAATCTATAATCATGGTATCTCAACCCAATGGTATTATGCAAAAAAATTTCATCTATGCCTATAATTTTTTTATTCCAATACTAAACAATTTAATTCCAACTTACTGGATCGACTCATTTCAACATTTGATAAATTTAACGAATCATAAAAACAATATTAACCTTTCATGCTTCCCATGGAATACAAAATTTAACCAAAATTCTCCTTTTCTCTATCACCACTCTCTTCCTTCTTCCTACAACATCCTCTTGTTGCCTCGTCCCCCCATCCTTCGTTGTCCCCTCTCCATCACTTTATATAATTTTATTCCTTTGCTATCTTTTTTTTTTCTATCTTTCCCTTCATTGTATTTTCTATGTATCTCCCCATCACCGTACCTCCTCTTTCTTCTTATAATAATCTCAAGCTTTTTTTATTCACTTCATGCATAAATCTCCTTTGTTTAGCATTCAATTTCCAAATCCAATACAAACACTTCGCTTGAGCTTTCATTTATTCTTTTATCATGTTTAGATCACTGCTTTATTATTTTTTTGTTTTAAATTCTTCACTTGAGTTTTATTAATTTCATAAGTCATGCACATTCCATTTTATTTTTGTTCCAAGCTAAGATGATTACCACTTAGGTCCTCTTAATTCATGATTACTTGCCTTCAAATCTCAATGGATCCATGCATTGGCATTTAGCACTTAAGTTAACATTATATTATACTTAAATTTATCAGATTTAAATGTAATAGTTTGTTATCACTATAAGAGATAAAACAAATCAATTAATAATCTAATTATTACAAGATAACTATTTTAATTAAATACCAGTGTATAAGGACTATTTATATCTATAATTTTTTAATCATATAATTATACTTATGCCTTGACCATTTTGTATACTTAGAGCCATTAAATCAAGACAATGATATTTATCGAATATCATTTAAACTAGTCATCATGTTTAGACAATCCGACTTAAAAATTGACAACATGATCATAAAACAATAATGTATGAGTAAATATATGCACTATAGTCATACATGAGATCACAAAATTAGATCATCATAAGCATCAACTAAAACATAATCATAACAGAAGTATATTAACATTCAAAAATAAACTATCTAAATCAAACAATAAGTTATACTACTGTGATGTGTGTTTTGGGTTACTAGCAATTCCTTTGTCATCCCCCAATCATCCCATCTATGCCATCCTCTTTGATGATGCTCTCTCTCTATCATACTCTGAGGAAAAGATCAATCATGCATCCACCTCATGACAAGTAGGTAGTTAGTTTGAGTAATCATATATATCAAACTAATGAAACATAACTAACAAATATACATCCACAATGTATAGAAATAAGAAAGTACAACTATCACATAATTAATCCATCATGTAAACTAATCAGCATATCATTGTCCCATAACTAGTATATGTCATAATGATCAATCAAATCAATAAAAATCAAATGCTAACCATAATAATCTATGGATTCAAAGGTTATATTACTTAGGCTGTGATTTAACTTATTTGGGAATAATGGAGTTTTATTCCTATTTTAGTTAAGGATTTGGATTAATAAATCAATACAAAATATAGCAATAAATACAATTCTAATTTGTGCAACTATTTATCTTTTTCACCTTTTTTAAAATAATAATAAATAAGAAGAAATATAACTTAGCTATAAAATAGATTGAGATGACTGATACATAGGTTGAAAATAGTTATACAAAGCTAGGAAAGTGTCATAAACCTAAATCTAGTTTTCATTGGGTGAAAGGATATGAGCACTAAAAAATAGATGCTTTGGTGTCCAACGATGTTGTCTATTTTTGTCGCTATTATCCAAAGTGATCATAGAGACCTAAAAATTTATAGGTAGTTGTTCTATGCTTGTGTGAGTGTACCTATGAAACATCAAGCACTGGTTGTTGATGGAACTTGTTATGGAGCTAATAGGGATCAAGCTATATGTGTTCTCCCACCTAATGCGCTTTATGGAATAGTGTGATGTGGATGCAAATGCCAATTTGATAGTGTTTGAGGTGGTTAGAGATTGGTATAAAGATTTGAATATGTTTGTAGTTGTGTTGGGTGACTGTGTGTAAAGAATAGGGAAGTTTGCCTTAGTGCTTTATTTGTATTCTTGATTTGATTTTTAAGTTTTGTCACCTCCTTTATAAATGAGCTTTGAGTGGGCTTTTATAGGGAATAATTGGTGATGGGTTAGATGTATTCATGTTAGGCTAACCTAATTAAGGATAAGGGCTAAATGAAAATGACCGTTAGGGCTCAAAGTGCAAATGAACAGGACTGCCAAAAATGGGACACTTTTTTGTTAGGTGTTATAGTCCAAATGGGGTGTTCCTATCCTATAGGCTTGAGACTTGGGAAAATAGGATTGGCATGGGGAATATTGTCTGGCTGAGGTGGAATGACCCTTTAGAAGGTTCTAAATGACTGGTAATAAGCAAAAAGGTGTCTAAAAGGGTCACAAGAGCATGTAAAAAAGACATGTAGATGAGGTGTCACAAGCCACACTCAAACTAACAATTTAAATATTTTATATGACTACATTTACCCCCCCTTTATTCTAGTGATTTAGTAAAGTCAAATACTAGGATAAAAGAAAAATAGAAAGCGTACCTAAACTTAATTGTAAGTGGAAAGCCCTTGAAGATGTGTGATGTTGAGTGTGCATAGAGATATCACATCATGAAGCGTAAATATGCAAGAGAAAATAGAGAGTAGATCAATTCTTAGTATACACGCTATGTCTAAAATAAGAATGTACCAAGGCTAGGTAAAAGAGAGAGAAAGAGAAAGGAATGAATACACCTCATCAGGTACATGAACCAATACAAAACTTGTCATGATGTTGACTGATGTTGAACGATGTTGGGAATGTGTTTTACCAAGAATAATATTGTGAAAGGAGCTAAGTGCTCAACTCCCTAAGGGTGGCTCAAGAATACAAAGGCTAGCCCTTTGGCTTCATCATCGCCCACTATGTAATAAAACTATGTGATCATATATGTGTTAATTGATGCTTAGACTATGTATCCAATCCCTCTAAGTAGGTGGATCAAAAATAGAAAGGCTAGCTAGTATTTTAGCTCTATTATTGTCCACTAAGTGTGAACTACGAACTAATACCAGTATAAATATGTGTCGTATGAGATGGCTCATGAAGCCCATGAATGCTCTATAATCTGACAATGTGGCATGGATAGCTGAATGTGTACTGAGAACTAGGCCAATCTTGGCCACTTTGAAATGTGGAGATTAGGCTTGTAATAAATCCTCTCCAAAAATGAGAACTAAGCTTATATGAAAGCCACTCTGAAATGATGTTAACCACCTACAAATGGAATAAGGCATGTAACTACTGAGAATACGTAGGTAATGTAATGAACTGGAAGGAAAATAAGGCAAGTGTGCCACGCACATTACCCCCAATCACTGGTGTCTATAACATGGATTCTAATCTATAAGTTGTACCAACTGTTTAATCTGTAACTAGAAGCTAGAGCCATCATGCCACACATGATGCCCCCTATATAGATAATCTGAGTAAAACTATACTAAAACTACCCAATTTAAACTAAACTATAGCTGACAAAACTATAATTGACCTTACCTTTCTATTTGTTTTTGAAAATTTTGGGTTTTTGGCTATTTGGATAGGAGCACCAAAAAGTAGACACTTTGGTGTCCGACATTGTAATCCAAATGGGGTGTTCTCTTCATTTACTATTTTTGATGATTGTTCTGTGTTTGTCCCTATTTTTTTGGTCTATTCTATGTGTTTTGGATTCTAATTGCTATTTTGAGTGTTCTAAAAACTAATTTTTGACCAATAAAGGGATCTGATCTCTGTGATAAAACCCCTGTTTGTTGTTCCCTCTTCTGAGGGTAGGAATGAAGACCCTACAATGACTTCCCTTAAAAGAAAGATCCCTACAAGTGTGTTATGCTATGAAATACATGATATAATAATGATATTAAGAAATATGTCTCAAGATATAACATAGTTTATTTTGGAGATTGTTAGATCAACAAGGGTATGCCTAAATAGATGTAATAATGTAATAACATGTCCAATATATTGAACTAAAACAAGAATAATTGTTAGTTGTCAAGGAGCGATGGAGAATTATGTCCATCATGTCATCCAATAAGGAAAGGTAATGCATGATGTGGATCATGGCATTGCAAACAACTAAGAATCAAACAAGTAAATAAGCATGCAAGGCAAGAAGCATACAAAAGAGGCCAAAGGGCCAAGAAAATAAGGAACATGAGCATATGTCACTAAAACTGGGAAAGAAATCATACAAGGCATGTCCAAATTCCCACATACACATACAATTACAAATAAGTAAGATTAACATGAGGGCCACAATTATATACAAGAGTATAAGCAAAGGACATTGGCAAATGTCCTAAAGCACACATAAGTAACAAAAGAGGAATTGAGAAATACAATCACATATAACTACTCAAAGCAAGAAAGGAAGGCACATAAATACTAGAAATACTATCACATCTAACTAATTAAAGCAAGAAGTGAAAGTATGCAAAACATGTAGTACAAGACTAGGTAGATGCTAAGAAATACATAAGTGTTATATACTAGTGAGTGTCGATAGAATAATTTGTATAAGCTAGTAAGTAATGTACATCAACATGATAACTAGAGTGTGTGGTGTAGGAATGACATAACTTGGATGGTGTAGTCATGTAGAAGATACCCTCGGTGGGTAGATATGTTAATGTATATCTTGAATGTAGAAGTAGGATGCCCCCTCAATGGGTAGAGTGAAGCAATCAGGGATATGGATGTCATTGCACACACTCAAAGAAGATCAAGTGAAGCATGGTAATGTAGATAAATTGACAAATAATAACATAAAATAGAAAAATGTAAGTCTAGAATGGTAGTAGAAATGTAAAGCATGGATAATGCATACAATTAAAAAGTTTTTGGTGTATTGAGTTATTTGAATGTTTTTTTTTATTTTGACATGTTATATTGTTTTTGGTATTTTGAAATAAGATATGTACAAGTAATCATAAGGAAACTATGTACAAGAAATTGAAAAGAAACTATGTATAAGTAAGCTAAGAAATTATGTACAAGAAAGATTGAGAAGAAACAATACTAACCGATGAGTCTCATAAGATACTCCCTATCATGGTGTCCTATATCAAGGAGAGGGATCATGAGTGATTGTGAAGCATGATGGAAGGGTTGAGACTGTGACTCTAAAATCTATGTATGTTGTAAGTGGTCTAAAATAGCTATAGTGGAAACTAATTTTTGGGTCCTCCTATAATTCTGAGAAGTGTCTGCAACTATGGGGCTCTCAAGGACCCATCTGGTAGTAGACAAAGCTCTCTGAAAATGTGCTATATGTGTAGAGGCATGATACCTCAATGATACTACCCTGGGTGTGAATACTATATATGTAAATTGTCATTGATGTAGTGGTCACTATAAAAGAGTCTTCCATGAAAGTATATGAACTCTCTGTGCTAGTAAGGGAGGCCTCAATTATGTCTGAATCTCAACTAGAGGAAGAATTATAACTGGTGGAGTATCTAAAAATGGTGACTATAGAGTAGGAGATAACTCTAAAGTGGGGAGTGGTAACTCATACAAAACTCCACCAACTATAACAACTTGATTATCATGAATGTATTTCATGCATCTATGAACTATAGAAGGTATTACATGAATTTTATGGATTCATGCTCAACCACAAAACATGTCAAAAAATCTTGCATTGGGAATAATAGTAAATGGTATGGCCACATGTGTTAGAACAACCTATAGAGGAAATATAATCTCACCCAATGAAATTTGTATGTGTCTATTGAATCCAACAATAACTGTGTCTATCGAGGTGATATCCTGCTCTAAATATCTCCCATGTTGAAGTAATATCATAGTGCACATGTTCACACTAGATCCATTATCTACGAGAACACTAAATGGGATGGTGACCAATGTAGGCTCTAATAAAGAGTGCATAGTAATCCAAATCATCCTCAACTATCTCCTACTCTGAGAAGCAGATTGAAGGTCTAGCTGGAACTCTGGAACTATACACACCAATCATGTTGCTCAAAGGATGTGACTCAACTGAAGGTGTCTGATATGGAGCTAATGGAGGGTGAACATGATATGCATGGTTAGCACCTGATGTACCCCCTATCTCTTATTTATAATTCTATGGGAAAGGATCTAAGAAACTTTTTAGAGCCTTGTCTTGTGTTTGCTTTGCCTGAGGAGGCTCAACTGGAGTGCCAAGATTAATAAGGTTTCCATCTATCAAGTATTGTATCATGTGTCACAAACTGATGCATCTATTCATTGTGTGTCCTGGTGCCCTATGAAAATCACATTATGCATTTTGATTATATCCGCTTGGAAGAGGCTTTATTGTATCAACTTCTTGAATAGGAGGGAGAGATAGGACATTGCATTCTAATAGCTATTATAAGACTCTAGCTGGAGATATTAGTAGATTGGTAAAGGCTCATCAAGGAGGCACTGATAAAACCACTCGCTAAGGGGGATTTGAAGCTGCATTAACTGTAGGTTGATTTTGACTTTTTTTATCATTAATTTTTACTTTGTATGAGACTTTACTGTTACTCTTGTTTGTTGGTTTTGATATGCTTGTGTACTTGAGTTTGCCCATTGAAAGTATTTTAACTTCCCTTTCTTTTAGTGTATGACATAGCTCAGTGAAGGAAGAAAACTTTTTGAACATTATTGGCTCATGCAAAGCTAGCAGAAGACTCTATTTGAAGAGATTTTGTAATTCTTTATTGACTATGGGGCTAGTCATTTTATCCAAGATAGTCTTATATCTAAGAACATAATCTATGAGATGCTCAACTAACCTTTGTTACTTTTGTGCAACTTGGGCATAAGAAACCTTGTTATATATGTTAATGCTGAAATAAGCTAGGAACATGTTAGTTAAAGGATTGAATGCTTTGATCGACTGATTCAGTAGACTATAGAATCACTGTAGAGCATAATCATTTAGATTCTACTAAAATAACTTGGTTAGTAACCAGTCATTTGGCACATAGTTCAAGCATGCTATGTGAAAATCTCTCAAGTGTGTCTCTAAATCACCCTTGCCATCATATAGAGTGATCTTGGGTTGAATAAAACTTGGTGGCAAGGGTGTAGAAGTAATATGGTGTGCCAATGGTGTATGAAGTATAACAAAAGTTTTCAAAGCTTGTGTTGGTTTAGAGGCACCTTACACAAGATGTAGCACCTTAGATTGAAGATATCTGATCTCTTGCGCAAGGGCAGCCACATTAGGAGGTGAAGATGTACTAACCATAACTAATGGTGCCACATAGGAAGGTTGGGATGCTATAGGTGGTTGTTGAGACATAGTTTCCCCCATAGTGTCATTTGTAACTAGTTATTCTAAAGAAATGAAAGACTCAAATTGCTTAGCCTTTTTAATTTCCATCATAGATTGTAAGATAATGGCATAATGTCAAGGTTGTTCCCTAAGATTCTCTTTAAAAATCTGTAGAATCAAATCTTTGTTGATGATAACATCATCATTAACAATAGGTGGAATTGGATTAGTAGCTTGATGTGGTGGAGCATGAACATCAATGTGTGTATCATCAGTGTTATTCTCATACTACTCATTGTCAGAATTATCCTCATGGAAATTAGTGTAATATGGACATGTAGGATCTATAGTAGGAAACTGAGTTGGTTGCTTATCCATGGTATATGTATGGGTTGGAGGAATCTGGGTGAATTCAAGAGGGTTGCCACTAAGTCTTGCACTTTATCTCAAAGGAAGAGATGTAAAGAGCTTAGGTGGCATAAAGAAAATAACTTGAAAAATGAAAGAGAAGATCAAATAAATGTAATCTAGGATTTGAAAAATAATGAACTGGAATATGCATAAAAAGGATACGAAGCTCACTAATATGTTAGGTGATACCTCAAAAAGCATAAGGACCTAGTATATTTTACTAGGGTTTGAAAGAAATGATTTTTAAAATTACTATTGTGAATTTTTAAAAATTAAATGTAAAATTATAATTTATATATGTAGGAAAAATTAGAAAAATATTGCTAAAATCAGTAAGGAATTTTCTCTAGGGTTTTTGGGGTTTTTTTGCGAAAACGAAGTAAGTCAAGATCACCAAATGATTTAACTTATTTGAGAATAAAGTATTTTTATTCTTATTTTAGTTAAGGGTCTATATTAATAAATTAGTATCAAATATAACAATAAATATAGTCTTAATTTTTGCAACTATTTACTTTTCACCTTTTTTAAAAATAACAATAAATAAGAAGAAATATAACTTAGCTGGAAAATAAACTGAGATGACTGATTCAAATGTTGAAAATGGCTATGCAAGATTGAAAAAGTGTCATAAACATGAATATGGATTTTATTGGGTGAAAGGATAGGAGTGTTAAAAAGTGGATGCTTTGGTGTCTGGTGTTGTTGTCTATTCCTACTGCTATTGTCCAAATTGATCACAAAAATTTGAAACTTTTTGGGTAGTTGCATTGTGCTTGTGTGAGCATGCCTATGAAAAATCAAGATTTGGTTGTCAACAAAACTCAATGTGGAGCTGATTTTGTCTCCATACCCTAACTCTTTATCATGCTTGATAAAATGATATTTAAGTCACTTGAGAAAGAGGGGGGTTAGTGTAAAAGATGTACTAAATGTGCAATTCAAACCCCTTGTGTGGGCACGTTGCCTACATGCCAATACTTCAAATAGGGATTAAGCCATATGTAGTTCTCCCACATAATGTGCTTTGTGTAATAGTGTGATGTGAATGTAATGCCAATTTGGTAGTGTTTGAGGTGGCTAGAGACTGGGATGAAGATTTGAGTATTTTTACAGTTATGTTGGGTGACTATGTACAAAGAATAGGGAATTTTGCCTTAGTGCTTTATTTTTATTATTGCTTTGATTTTTAAGTTTTATCACCTCCTTTTTAAATGAGCTTTGAGTGGGATTTTATAGGAAAAAATTGGTCATGGGTCAGATGTATTCATGCTAGGCCAACCTAATTAAGGATACGAATCAGATGAAAACAACTGTTGGGACTTAAAGTGCAAATGGATAGGACCATAAAAAATGTAACACTTCTTTATTGGGTGTTATATTACAAATGGAACACTCCTATCCTATAGGCTCGAGACCTAGGGGAACAAGATTGGCATGGGGAATACTATCTGGCTCAACTTGAATGACCCTTCAAAAGGTTTTGAATGATTGATAATGAAAAAAAAGGTGTTTAGAATGGTTGCAAGAGCATGCAAAAAGTACCTATGGATGGGGTGTCGTAAGCCATACTCAAACTATCAATTTGGACATTTTATATGACTATAGGGTGAAATCAAGATGTAATAAGGAGATTAAGTATAGGTTCAAAATTTGAAAATATGGAAGATAAGTACATTTTAAGCATTCTAGGAAAGATAGAAGACTCGGGTCATCAATATAAGATTGGTTAAACTAAGAGATATAGGACAAGGGGTATAAAGATAGAGTATATGCGAGACTTGCAGAAGTAGGAAAGGTAAAGAACTGAGAGGAACAACCAACGTTTAAGTTTGCCAAGTATACAACATTGAGGTGTTATATAATCACAAAATATCATCTGCATTTGCCCCCCTTAATCTAGTAATAAAATTACTGGTTTAAAGGAAATAAATGTGTACTTTGGTGTCTATGCACACCTTGTCTTTGCATGTGCCCAATTTGAATGCTTTGTTAGTGACTGGCCTACAACCAAGAACATGTCACAGTATAAAATCAATGCATATAATCTAGGTTGAAAGTACTTCAAATAGATTAAAATTGAAAGAACAAGGTTTAGGAGTAATCATGTGTGTCGATGTAATTATCTAGCTTATCAGCAATCTATTTTGAAAAAAATTGTATTATTATAAGGCTCTATAATTGATATTTAAGATAAATATAGATAAATATTTAAAGTGCATATATCCAAGAGAGAGAGAGAGAGAGAGAGAGAGAGAGAGAGAGAGAGAGAGAGAGAGAGAGAGAGAGAGAGAGAGAGAGATTAGAAGGCACATGTTCCCAACTTTGGAGAAAAAGTGAGTTGCCACCTAACAATTGAGATTATCTCAACTGTGCCATAGAATGATATTTATAACTTGGTGAGGTTGGATGATCAATTCCAACATGAAAAATTGGAAATATTGAGTAATTTAATCACCTCAATCATACCAAAAGATAAACCATCTACTGCATTAGTTTGACTCAATAAAAGTCTGTAAGAGTCTGTGGGGTATCAATATGAAAAAGGTCCATGATATGGTAACAGTCTATAAAAGAGTTATGGAATCTAAAACTGATTTTGAAGGCACATGTTGTATACCAGATGCACCTTAGATATGTCTCATGCTAAAACTATGTATAACAATTATACCAATGTATAGAATTTTACCATGATTGTGAATTTAAATCATATAACTATGTGTTTTGGCCTATTTGGATAATTGTGTAATGTGAAGGACATGCTTCAAAAGCATGGCCCCACTATAAATGGATAAATCTAAAAATTCATATAAGTACCAATAGGGAGGACATGTTTTCAAAACATGCCCCCACTATAAACTAGAGATAATGAATACTAAATAGGTGTGGAGAACATGATTCCAAAGCATGCCCCCAATGAATTTGAGAACTGATATAAGTACCATATTGAATGAATGTGGAGAGCATGCTTCCAAAGTATGCCCCCAATGAATCTATAAACTATGAATGTGTGGAAGCCATGTCGATATGACATACCCATAATGAATCTAAAAATTGATATAAGTACCATATATTGAATGAGTGTGGAGAACATGCTTCCAAAGCATGCCCACACTGAATTTGAAAATTTTTAATGTGTGGAAGCCATGTCCATAGGACATACTCCCACTAAATCTGAAAAACTATACCAAGTGTGGAGAACATGTTTGTATGACATGCTCCCACTAATATGCCCCCCCCTTTGAGGTGAGGGAAAGATAGGAACCGGTAGGTACCTCACCTCAAAAGGATAAAACAATTGTATAATATGTGAATGTAAGCATGTAGCATATAAAAAATCCATGTCTAGGTAAATGTATCATTGAAGCACATAGAACTAATGTGTTCACATGTAGGCCTAAAATGCATGATAAATATCATGGCAACTTCTAGAGAGTAACTGTATAAGTTCAACAAGAAAATAAGCACACACACAAGAGCACTCAAAAGCAAGTCAAAAGACAATTATCTAAGAAGACTGAAAACAAGGGGCATGTTCCAATGCCGCATAATTGAATGGATATGAGTTAGTCAAATGTCCATAAAAGCAAGAATGACATATTCAAATGTCTATACAACAAATAATGACCTATGTAAATGTCAATGAGATCATACATAGGTACAAAGGCTACAAGTAAAGGAGTATATTCAAATGCTTTAGAAAGGAATACAAGACACTCAAGGAAGTGCATAAAGTAAAGCATAAGCAACCAACATAAACATGTCATAGTAGCCCATGGATTCAATGTGCGAGGAAAAGTATGTAATGTGTATAGCACATCAAGTACCCTACGTAATATGTAATCATGGATAATAGGCATGTGTAAATACATATGTAAGTTCAAACATGATAACATAAAGTGATCGTCTAAGCATATAACCTATGTGTATCAAGACTAAATAAGTGAATACCCCTAATGTCTATCTGACGAGTAGATGGAAAGTCCAACATTTGCAATAAGAATTTTATCATTTATCTATGTATGCATGTATCACATTCAAGTATAAGTGTGACACATATGTGTATGTAGGAGTAACTAAGTACATCGTTCATTGATATGGAAGTAACACATGGATGCTAACAAGCCAATTAAACATGTAGGTGATGAAAGTGTTTTTGGAGTTTTGAATGTTTTTTATTATTTTTGTTATATATATATATATATATATATACATATATATGTGTCTAACAAAAATAATAAAAAACATTCAAAACTCCAAAAACACTTTTAGCACCTATATATATATATATATACATACATATGTGTGTATATATATATATATATATATATATATATACACATATGTATATATACATATGTATATATATACATATGTATATATATGTATACATATGTGTGTATATATATATATATATATATACGTATATATACATATATATATACACATATGTATACATATATATATACACATATGTATACATATATATACATATATATGTATGTATATATATATATATATATATGTATGTATATATATATATGTATGTATATATATATATATACACATATGTATACATATATATATACATATGTGTATATATGTATATATATATATATATACACACACACATAATCCACTAAATGGCATCATAGGATGATCTTTCCTCCTCAATATATATATATATATATATATATATATATGTACATATGTGTATATATATATGTATATATACATATATATATATGTAATATATATATATACATATATATATACACATATGTATACATATATACATATACATATATATACATACATATACATATATATATATGTATATATATGTATATATATGTATACATATGTGTGTATATATATATATGTATACATATGTGTATATATATATATATATATATATATGTATATATATATACACATATGTATACATATATGTATACATATGTGTGTATATATATACACACACACACACACACACACACACACATATATATATATATATATTTTTTTTTTTTTTTTTTTGAGGAGGAAAGATCATCCTATGATGCCATTTAGTGGATGGTCATAGATATCTTCCCCACTATGAAACTTAAGACCTTAAGTTGGATCTTTTACATTGTTTGTGTCATGATTGGATAGGTTGAAAAGGGACATAACATGTTCCTCCTCATGTTTTGCATGTGTATTAGAAGTTGTAATGTTATCATTTTAAATGTTTATTAATGTGCCTTTGTGGGGAAAGGCACTACCTTGTTGATTTGGATCAATTATTGCTTCCATTTAGTATAGCCAAAGAGTTCTTAGTGTAAATGCATATGGAGATGTGGTAGGGATAACCCAAACCTATGTTTGAATTACTTTAGGACCATAATAAATTGGTATTGTTATGTTTCCCAAGGTGTCTTTCCAAGTGACCTTCTTTTGCAAATCTTGTAGATCAAAATCAAATTACTGAAAATGTTTTATATGGTAAGTGGTTTTTGTTTGTGTAGGATCAATGTGGCTATGCCTAGAACAAGCACCGACCATGTATAATGTAATCATTAAATCTTGTTGATGTGGATGCTTTTTAGGTTCTTGAGAACCTAATTCCTTTGAAGGATCCTCAAATATAATCTTATGGTCATCGATAAGATCTTGGATCTTGTGCTTCAAGGTAAATCATCTGCTTGTCAAATGTTCTAGTCCTTGATGATAATCACATTAAGCATTCATATCATATCCTTTGGGTAGAGGTCAACTCATATCAACCTCGATAAAATGAGGAAGAGATATAAGCTCATACTCTATTAATCGAAGGAAGAATGAAGTTGGGGACTCAGGTAAATGTGTAAGTTATCTTTCTAGTACCTTAGATAACATATTCTTATTAGGTTCTTGTACTAATATGTAAATTTTGGACTCATTTTCATAATATTGTGGTTTTAGATAATCTATTTGTTGGACCATTTCATAGTGTTTGAAGGGATTAGGATCCATTGGGCATATGTAAAATATTCCCCGATGACAAAATTTTAAGCATGTGTGTAATGTAGAGGGAACCACAAATATTTTATGTATCTAAGACCATCCCAATAGGATGTTATAGTTCAAGTCATTTGGCATAATTTGGCACAAAGTGGGTAATGTATAGGGACCCATGGTAATATTCAAATATTATCTGACCAACCAAAGGGATTTGAGAGTTGTCAAACCTTTTTAATTGCATAACTATTTTTTGAATAAGATTTGGGTTAACACCCATGGTGGTTAGGAATTATATGCTACAAATGTTTAGGTTTGATCCATTATCAATGAGCACTCTTTTGATAAATATACATTGTATTGTGACATGTATGAATAAAGGCAAATTTGTTCAACAATATATTTGGATGGTAATTCTATTGTATCAAAGGTAATAAGTTTGTTATAATTCCTAATAAATTTCATTATATCCAAAAAATAAGCAGGCTCAATATCACTTGGAACTTATGTGTCACTTAATGCCTTGTATATGATATCCTTATAAGTAGTAGATTGCTTTAGGAGCTCAAAGACTGAAATTTTTGCAGGCATATTGCTTAATTAGTTGATAATGTCATTTACCTTAGGTTATGGTTCTCTAGCATTACAAAAGGAATTTTGAAGAAAGACTAAGTGTTGCTTACTTTTAAAAACCCTCTTATTGTAAACATTAGAACATGGAGGGCCTTACATGAATGCTTGTTTTGCATCCTTTATAGATCTGAATGAGTTAATTAAGAATGAAACAAGTAAGAATCACTATAAGGTATTGGACTATGAAATAATTAACAAAAATATCCATGGGAAACATGATTGCACAAGATATAGCAATTTAGTGATCAACAATAGAAAAAAAATCAAAAAACCTAAAGTAACCTAGGGTTGATGTTCAAAGATTGGGTTCACCAAATGTTTAACCCTAAAATGGAACCTAGATTGGTCTTATCTAAATTGTATTAAAGGGTATATATAAATAAATCAGCATAAGGGTGATAATCATATTTATAGCAAGCCAATTAGATGTTAAAATCAGATATAACCATAAACTAAATTTATTATATTAAGATAGTCTAAATATGGAAAGTACAACTATGATAAATATATAAATGATAAAGAAGCAAAGTAATTAGCTTGTTATGATGTTAATATAGTTTTGGATATGGAACATGAGAAAAGCATGTGCGAAGTAGATTCTGGAATAGTCATTAGATTTTAGATCTAACACTTCTATATCTCTAGACAATAATGTCAACCTAGTATGATTTCATTGACACTGCTGGTTGGTTTTGATGCCAGTGTCATGTACAAAATATTTATTAAAATAGGATGTGACCACCTAGATGCTTTTAGCTTTTACTTCACCTTGTCTCTAGTGAATTCAGATATAGGTCATGGAGAAATGCTCCTTGTGAAATGGTAAAACCTTAGCTATCCATCTTCAATATGACCTTGGGATAAAATGGGTTAGTGGGCACATGGTGTCGAGCTAACCCCAATGACCCCACTATCAAAGGATGCTACATACATAGTGTGAACAATGATTTTAATAGAGAGGAGGTTAGTCTTGTGTTAGTCTCATAAAACAGATGAAATAAACACACTATAATCCTAACACCTCTATCCTAGACATTAGGGAGAGCTTAGGTCACAAAACTAAATTGAAAGCACAACAAAAACATAAAAGAAACAAATCTTCTACCTTCCTTTGGGCTCTCAAATATCTTTTTGAATGGCTTGCTTAGCTTGTTCATCAAGAAGTCTTTGACAATGAAACTTGCTTGGCTCTTTCTCTCCTTGGCACCGTGGCTTTGATGTTGCTTGGCTTAAGATTTGGGCATGGTAACACTACTTGTAAGGCATTTAGGCATTATAACACTACATCAAAAGAACTTGTTGAAGATATTTGTGCATAATAACTTTGCACCAAAATAGATTAAAAACCAATTGGCACGACCCTATATTTATAGCCTCAATAATTAACTCTCACCTAAGGTGAGTTAAGGTTGAGTTTAGAATTAGAATAGATTCAAACTAGCCCTAGGTGAGTTGAGATTAACCCTAGTTGAGATAATAGTTATCATCTAATTATGATTTTTAATTACTAGGCATGGATCTCAAATTAGATATTTTAGGATATTTTTAGAGAGCTTGATAACTCATAAAGGCAATGATGAAAAGGCTTGATATTTTGAATCTTGGAATTTCTATTTTTAGATATTCATTAATTACAAATGGATATTTCAACTAAGCATTTAATCTTTTTTAATTAGATGATTGATTTTAATTAGCATTTTAGCTCTTTCAATATTTGATCAATTACCTCACTTAATGGGTCCATAAGCCAAATTGATAGTTGTTGTGTTGCAAGGTAATTAGGGATGCATTCGTGAGAGGTTATTATTACATACAATCTAGTATCCCAAATAGGGATGTCTCAACACTGACAAAGGTTGAGACACTAATTTGCCTAAAGGTAGTTATAATCAGTGGCATAGGCACATGTCCCAGTAGGGTAGATGAGTTGAAATAATGATTTATCCATAGGTGGTGATAATCATTAAGATGACTTGGATTGAAAAATAAGTTTTGGTTGTGCCTTAGTAGGGCAGATTGGCAAGCATAATTCAAGGATATGAAATGTCATATAAATTAATGATGAGCGGGTGTAAATATAGATGTGATGGTCTAATGACTAAAGAAACCATAAAAAACCAGTCACACGAGGATACATAAAGTGATGAAAGAGATGATTGGAAGAATAAAGGTGGTTGAGCTGACCCGAGATACGTTATGTATATAAGCACTCTTACATAGTCGAAATGGACCTCAGGACAATGTAGTTCACCTAGAAATAGGAGAAAATGAAATGAGGAATATAATAGAAGAATAAGAAGTGATCAATGTGAATGATTTTGTCATACCTGCCAATATGGAGATGCTCATCCTTATTAGCATAAATACAAATAGAATGTTCAAGGGTTTGATTTGATCAAAGAGGGTGGGAGGATTTGCCAAGGTTACCAAGGAGAAATTTTTTCAAATCCATTACTTGTAAGATTTCTTGAACTAATTTTTGCTAAAACATTTGATGGTATGCATCACAATATAAAAATCCATGAGAACGTAGCTGAAATGTGCATAAAGACTGACTCCTTATTCAAAAAACAATTGAAAACAATGCACCACTGATAAAAACCATGATGGCAATGTTTACAGGTGAATATGGATAGACTTAATTATAATTCACAAGGAATCACCCAATGAATGTAGATATACTAAGTCAAGGTACAACAATGAAGGAAAATAAACAGGCAAACAAAGAAACACACAGAAAGCTTGAAAGCAAAAATAAAAGAAATCATCCTATCATCAACCAAGTCAATATCTATGCATAATGGCTCAATAGAAAGACAAATAGGTGGTGCCCCAAGCAAGGATAGATGCAAAGGGAAGGTCACACCCCTAATGGTATTGGAATGGATTAGAACCAACAAGGGATTTTCCCCAACAAGGTAGATCGAGGATGATTGATTAGGTTTAAATGGGAAAAATGTTTTTAGATTTTAAAGTTATACATCTCTATAGGATATGAGAAGCCAATTTTCTAATTTTTATGATTTTTAAACATTCTGAATGTTTTTAGAATTTTCTAAGTATCTCAACTCGATTGAGAATTATGAGACATGGAATAGTCCAACTCACAAAATGGTGAGAGCATAGTCAATGGGGTGATTGAGCTAACCTTAATGTAAATTAAGCACTGGCTACATAGTCCCATTAGGACCTCAAGTCATGATAGTTCTGCCTACACAAAAGGCAGTGAGATCTAACTAGGTAGCATCAAGTTTGCAAATTTAGATAAATGGAAAGGCAAATGATAATAGTAATACTGAGGTGATGCGGTAATTCATGTTAAAGGTGTTATTCCTAATTTTTCCATAGGTGGTTATAATTATGTAATAATGACATAGGTAAGTGGTATTAATTTGCCCATAAGTGATTCTAATTAGTAACAGAAGGTGAAATACTAATTTTCCCAAAGGCAGTTGTAATCAGTCAAGTGTAAATGAAACATGTAATTGCTAGATCCACTGTTATACTACTTTCATATACTTTCATTTGAACACAAAATTGTTGAAACTAGATTAGAATCCCTTTGTAGAAGGTGCTGAAAGAACCAATGGAACTAAGGTCAAAAGGGTTAGGTAGGGCATTTAAAAACAAGTTTGGTCAATAGTGACAGTATGGGAGGATGGTATGGAGTGTGGCATAAAGAAGATGGCATGAGGGCAATTGGATATAATGGTAATAGGTTACCCCCAAGTGATAAGGTAAATGACAAGGTATGAAACAATGGCAAGATGAATGGCAAGGTAAATGGCAAGGAAAAGATATGGTTCTGTTGTTCTTGTTGATATGGAGATGCACATCTTGATTAGCATATGATATAACTAGAATAATCAATCATAGAAATTACTAGCCCACACCTCTTCTGAACAGCTACTCTGTCAAGAATCTACTACAGATTTAGACTCCAAGAATGTTGTTGTGATCTTCATTGGTCATTGATTTTGTTTCCTCTAAATGTTAAGGCAAGATGTCTTCATAACCTCTACAAACAAAAGTGTGGCTAGAGATGGTAAATATGGATAAACATTGCATAATAGGTATGATTTGGCAATGTAAAGGTGGATGATAATGGAATGTATAATTGTTGGGCAACAAATAAAGATTGAGATTTTTAGGCACACATAATGTTATTGATTTTAGATTGAACATAATTTTGGTTATGATAAGGCCAAAGACTTCTAAATATGCTCTCAATAGGACCACTAGACTTTTTTGTTATTTAGGAATGAGATTAGCTAGCATCTTATTATGTTGTAGATTAGAAGTTGTATTGATGTTATCTTTAATAATATCTTCATCAAGCAGTAAAGAACTATTATGCTATGCTATATGCACCTTGATGAGGCTTTCACCAATGAATTTGTCTTGATTGTCCCATAGTGCCTCCAAGAAGGTCCCACTAAGGAACATTGACTTTTGACTTTGATTGTATTCCATTGCCTTAAACATGGTATCACTAGAAGATGTTAAGTTTGGACTTTGATTTCCTCCTAACACTCCTAGAAAGGTTTTTCTAGGAGATTGTTCTTCTTCTACATGAATGTGGTCTTGGTCCCCATGACATTATTTAACTAATATGTCACCATGGATGCAGTTCAATAATGTGTGATTCTATCAGTCCCAATCGACACTTATGGGAGGTGGAATGTCAATACAATGGCTATGTTGGGTGGTGTTAATGGCATGTGGAGTGGGAATGGAATGGGAAGAGGCAACACATTCCTCATAGAAGATACTAGGAGAACTTATGTCAATTCTAAAGTAACCATACTCAAAAAGTATGGAAGGATCACAAATGTATTCAAATTGATCTACAAAGCATGTGCAACTAATGTCGTAACAACCACAAATGTATTTTGATTCTGAAGTTGAGTCTGACTCAAGGGACTCTGAATTTGATATTGAGATTGATGTTGACTCTGCTTATGATGTTGGTTCAATAATAGAACCTAACTTCAATATTGTTTATTCATCTAGTGTGGATGATGCTACAATTATGTCTTGTTGAATATTTGGTATTGGACAAGTAATGGCTTGTGATGGCATAATGGGATCCATAGAGATTGGTTTGTCAAAGTGAGACTCCCCAACAAGGGGAAAAATTTCAAGAGATAACTCTACAAAGACTAGTTTGTCAAAGGGAGGCTCTTCAAAAACATGATAATGGTCAAGATAATGATTTACCCAAAGGCAATTATAATCAATAAGAAGTGACTCAGTAAAGACTAGCTTGTCAGAGTGAGACTCCTTGACAACAGGGATAGTTTCAAAAGGTGATTCATCACATGTTGATTCCTCATAAATAGGTATTTCAAAAAAAACATCATGGATTGGTTGGTTATCTTAGACTGGGTTTACAATTAGCTATAAAAAACCAATTTTAAACACAACTTGGTCTTCGAATGATTGGATCTATTAGAGAGGCACTGATTGGCTCTATTGTGACTTGAAGACTAGCATCAATTTTCTAAAGTGAGGGAAGGTTAGAAATGGATGATATATGGTTAGTGGTTAGGTAATGATCTATTTGAAAATAGGCTCATCTAAGATAGGTTTAACAAAGATTGGTTGTTGGTCTAAGATAGTAACTATGGTTTGTATAGTCACAATGGCACAAGATTGTTGGATTAATGACCTACCATACTTGGAAGGGCTTGGAATGGTGATTATAGGGCATAACGAATCTGGGTTTCTATAATGAGCCAAGGGATGAGGTCTTGGAATGGTAATGATAGGGTATTGTGAAGCTTGGTTGTTATATTGGGCCAAAGGATGAGGTCTTGAAATGGTAATGGTAGGGCATTGTGAAGTTTGGTTTCTAATACAAGCCAAATGACAAGTTCTTAGAATGGTAATGGGAATGAATTACAAAGTTTGGTTACTAATGTAAGCCAAAGGATGAGGTCTTGAAATAGTAATGGTAGGGTGTTGTGAAGCTTGGTTGATGTCATGAGCCAAAGGATGAGGTCCCAAAATGGTAATGGTTGGGCATTACAAAGCTTGGTTACTGTTATTAGCTAAAGGATGAGGTCTTGGAATAGTGATCCTTGGACATTGTGGAGCTTGGTGGCTCACATAGTCCAAAGTAGGGTTAATGGTATAGGTAGGGGATCAAGTACCATTAATATTGAAAGGGTGAACTTGGTATGTTAATCAACCCAAATAAGGTGTCACTGAACATTGTGCATGAGGATCCTAGCTTTGTTCTCCAGATTGAGTATTATAAGGAGGATAAAGATCCATCTCACAAACTAAATTATCACCATAGAAGTCTTGAATAAAATCATCTTGCATGACCACATTATCATAACTTTGATGGTACATAGCTCCGTTACAAGTGTAATGAGACATATTCAAATCAATGATGAATGTTTCACAAAAAGGTCTAGCGTTATACAAACTCTAAAAAATAAGGTCCAAAGGACAAATGGTCCAAATATAGTATAACTTGGTCTAAGGAATGGAATTGTATCTCCAAAAAGGTCTATGCTAAAAACTTGGTAAAAACAGTCTAATGTCAAGTGTCTAACGTTGAACATCTTACACAAAAAGGTCAAGTGGATGAAATAAAATTGAAATGCCAAACTTAGGTACAACGTGTTTCAAACAAGTCTAATCTAGGTCTAAGAAATAAAAGTTATTAGGTCTTTCGAACAAGGCACAAAAGCTAAGCTCAAAATAGGTATTACTAGGTCTTTTAGAAAAGGGACAAAAGTTAGACTTTAAACAAAATGAGGTCTAAAAGGCAAGAGAGTTAATCTAACAAATTTGAAACACTTTGGCATAAACCTAGGCATTCAGTTTTAGACACGAACTTGGTTAATTTGGCAAAAGAATGTAACAATAGGCATATTGAAGTTAGACTATTTATCCAAATCTAGGCACAAACAATAGATTCCAAATTGAATAAAGAAATTGTTAGGAATTAGTCTTAACGTGGGTGCTTAGGTCTTAGAGCTTCACATTATAATATTAGCTAATTACTCTGTGTGTGTGTGTGTGTGTGTGTGTGTGTGTGTGTGTGTGTGTGTGTGTGTTAATTAATAAGTGGAACATATAATACATGAATGTAAATCATTTTTACTCACGTAACAATAACATTAGAATAGGAGTTATGTGAGTGTTTTTAGGAAGGTTGAAGGAAAATAGGTTGTCAAAGATTTAGAGAATAAAGGTGGTTAGACAACCCACCTAGATTTAGTATGAGAGGTTATTGGAGTTGTTATATGAATGTTCCTATATATATGTAACCAAAGAATTGATTAAATGTTGAATTGAATTATTATTAAGCTTATGCTCTTTCTGAATATGGGGTAACACCCACATTTGGTTTCAGAGCAAGTTCCCTGTGAGACCTCTCTAAATTTCTCCCCACTCAAGCTTTGTTTGTCAAGTTGATCAAGGAAATGGTTTAGCATATCCCACAGACCTCTGTGACCCCATTCCCTTTTTCCATGCCCATCCATTTGTTGTAAAGTCAAGCAATGCAAACAAAGGACTAGCGAGATACCATAGACCTCGTGCAAAATTTGGAATTTGGATCGTCTACCTTTCTTGCATATTTATCAATGATACTAGCAGATACCTCAGACCTCATAGTGAACTCTCTGGTATTCATCATTCACATGCATCATCCACCTATTCCACATTGTTCATCCTTTCTATTGTCTACATGACATTTTTTCCATTGTTTGCATACTTAAAAATAAAAATATATACATATTACTAGTTTTTTTGGTTGATTGGGTGTGTTTCAGGTTTGAGGAAGCAGAAAACTAGTATCTTGAGCACAACCCCTCTATAATT
The DNA here is from genome assembly GCA_037957365.1 of Torreya grandis. NCBI lineage: Eukaryota > Viridiplantae > Streptophyta > Pinopsida > Cupressales > Taxaceae > Torreya > Torreya grandis. The sequence continues at coordinate 2,752,442 of JARHVA010000897.1, forward strand.
CAGGTTCATACTATCATTTGATAGATTTGAGTTGTAGAATATATATGCATTTGGTTGCATTAAATGCTTTGCATTGATGGCAAATTATGGGCTCTTGCATTCTATTAGATCAGGTTTGTAAAGCTCCTATCATCTTCCATCATGATGAACTCGGCTCCAAGTTTGAGCAACTCCAAACCTCATACCAACCAAAAATATCATCAGGTCATATGCTATTTGATTTTGTATGATCGAGAAGGCCATGCATATTATATCTAAAGGTCAGATGAATCTAATTCAATGTGTATACATCGAACTCAACCATGAATTAGATTTACATTACTTTTATAGTGCATTTGATTTCAGCTATGCGTAGAGGGTTTAGACTTGCACTTTGATGATTTAGCTCGGCTCTCTTGAGTTCGTTCTTTACCTCATTTGACCAAAACTCTTAAAACAGTGATCAATTGCATATCCAAGCATTGGTAGATCAAAAATGGCGGTGGCATCCCTGCTCCACGATGGCATCCTAACAATAACATTATAATAAGATTTATGTGAGTGTTTTTAGGAAGGTTGAAAGAAAGTAGGTTGGGAAAGATTTAGAGAATAAAGGTGGGTACACAACCCACCTAGATTTAGTATGAGAGGTTATTGGAGTTGTTATAGGAATATTCCTATAAATATGTAATCAAAGTATTGATTAAATGTTGAATTGAATTATTATTGAGCTTATGCTCTTTCTGAATATGAGGTAATACCCATAGAAATAAATTAAGTTACACAACCCAAAAGTGAAAGGCAAATGCTCTAAGCCAAAATTACACAAGGCTTACATATAAACCAATCAATGTTTGGATTTGAACTTGTCAAAGCTAATTACAAACTCAATTTAGAAAACTAGGCTTCTTTTAAATAGACAACAAGCTAGACAAGAATGAATGGCATAACAACACTAGGTATAGATCCCAAAGGCACACATGATTTTGAAATTTAGACACAAGGCAACAAATATTTGAGATGATTCAAGTAACGTAACAACGTTGGCATGCTCTAAAGATATGATCAATGGTTTGTTTTAATACTCTAAGACACAAGACATAAAAATGAATTGGGCAGCATAACGACACCCTTTTCAATCAAGTGACACACATAAGTTTATCAAGAGACTAAGGCAAAGGTATGGTGTCAAATGGATGATGTAATGCCTTCTCAAATAAAGGAGTGATGTGTAAACAAGACTCATTTTTTATGCTGTAAGATAAACAAAATAGATAGTTTGGCTCAATACCATGCAAGAAAGGATAAAATGACATAAGCACCTAAGTATAACATCCTAAATCCTAAAATTGATAAGATTGCATAGCACTATTGAATTTTGTCAATATACTTGCTCTTTACAGGATTTTTAAATTATTAATCCAAAAATTAAAAGTGCATCACGGTTCTCTCAAGAGTTTGTACTATCATATGGTACTTCAGGCTACTCACCCTACATCAACAATATGTCCATGATAAGTGGGGTTGTTCTAAACTATCAATTTTTACTTTTTTCTATACGGTCCCAAGTGTGGCTAACACTAAAGATGCAATTGTGTCATTTGGATCGACATTAACTCACTTGTTGTGAAAAGGTCTTGTCCTTTTCACAACCACTACATCTATCACTTGCTTAGTGTAGTATAATTTTTGAGTTGCCCCAACATTCGGAGGCCGAGTATCACTAATAGAGCTTGTTTTAACCACTCAAAATAAGTGTCCCGGTAGTTCACCCTCAATTTATATACCCCACCATGGAGTAGGGTTGAAACAATGTCGGGAGATGAATTCCCAAGTCAACGTTTCTCTAAAGAACTCACGAGGAGGCAATGAACTCCCACTCACAAGCCAAAATGTATGAAAATAAAGACAAGTGAAAAGACTTTACGGTCATTTTGGGATCACCCAAACCTTATAGATTTGGGGAGGGCCTTAGTGACATTTTTTTCATGCTTTTGGACCAAAGGAAAAAGGCAAATATTGAGCTTTTTTGGTCACCCACATTTAAATGGGATATGGGGAGAACATACATGCATCACTCATTTTGTTAAGACAAACAATTTCAAGAAATAACCATAAAACAAAAAAAAAATATGAGGATGTAAATAATGTGAGAATTCATTTTATTGCACCAAAATGAAATATGTTGTGAAATTTTGGCACCTTGGCATTTGTCAATTGAAAACTTTTAAAAATGAGAATGACTTAAGCAAAACAAATTTTAAAACACCAATTTGAAATGTGAAATTTGCAAGTTAGAATTGTCTTAAATATCTCCTTTTGGCCTTTGGGTCTTGCAAAACAGGGTAGGGAGTCCTTATGCTTAAAAGCACATCATGAATGAAGAAATGACTTTCCAAATCTTGTTCTTGAGTTTTTGGTTTTTTTCCTCATAGTGTAAAACCACAAAAACATAGAGCAATACCACAACTCTTTCTACAAAATTGTGATTATCAAAACAATACCGCAACTTGCATGAAAATAGAGCATTTAAAACAACATCACTAGTTTAAGTGTAAAACTATAGAAATAAAGGTAATATATCTACTCTCATAATTGAAATATTACAACTTAGCATAAAATGGTTAGCACAAACCATTAGCATTTAAACACAATACCGCAAATCTTCAAGCAATATCGCTAAACTTATTACAATATTACGACTTTTGAAGTCACGATATTACAATATCATTGATTACCCTACAAACATAAATGGTTAGCAAAAATATTAGCATTTAGACACAAAAATGCAATAATTATGACAAAATTGTAACTATGTGAGTAGTGATATTGTGGCAATATTACGATTCTAGAGAGCAAAACCATGACTGTACAGAACAACTTCATGACTTTTAGAAAAATGTCCTCTTTTTTGATCAGTAGGCTTAAATTTTTACATGAAAATCATTAGGGAGATGCTCTAAAAGGCCTTAGGAGCAAATTTGTGGGGTGCAGGTCCCATTGGGCATGTTAACATTTGAACAAAGATTTCAATAGAGGGGAGATTAGACTTGTGTTAGTCTCATAAAACAAATGAAATAAACACACTATAATCCTAACACCTCTATCCTAGACACTAGGGAGAGCTTAGGTAATAAAACTAAATGAAAAAATAATAAAAACATAAAAGAAACAAGTTTTTTACCTTCCTTGGGGCTCCTAAATGGCTTGTTAAATAGATTGCTCGGTTTGTGCATTAATATTTTTTTTGACAGTGAAGCTTGTTTGACTCCTCTCCTTGGCTCCTTGGCTTTGATGCTTTTTGGCTTAAGATTTGGCATGGCAACACTACTTGTAAGGCATTTAGGCATTATAACACTACATCAAAAGAGCTTGTTGAAGATATTTATGCATAATAACTTTGCACCAAAATATCTTAGAAATAAATAGGCATGGCCTTGTATTTATAGCCTCAAAAATCAACTCTCACCCAAGGTGAGTTAAGGTTGAGTCTAGGCTTGGAATGGGTTCAAACTAACCCTAAGTGAGTTGAGACTAACTCTAGTTGAGTAAATAGTTGTCATGTAATTATGATTTTCAATTACTAGAGATGGCTCCCAAAATAAATATTTTAGGATATTTTCAAAGAGCTTGACAACTCATAAAGGTAATGATGAAAAGGCTTGATATTTTAAAATTTGAAATTTTTATTTTTAGATATTCATTAATTGTAAATGGATATTTAAATTAATCATTTAATCTTGTTTAATTATATGATTGATTTTAATTAGCATTTTAACTCTTTAAATATTTGATCAAGTGCCCCACTTAATGGAGTCATAGGCCAAATTGACAGTTGTCATGTCTCAAGGTGATTATAGATGAATCTGTGAGAGGTTATTATTACATACATGCTAGTATCGCAACTAGGGATGCCTCAACATGGTTATGAGCTTTGATGCATGATGCACAAATAAATTTGGGACGTTCAATGATTCCTAAGCTTAATTTTCAATGGTTAGTAGGAATCAATCTGAAGTCCAGTCAGAATCCAGTTGTGGCCAAATTTAAATGTCTACATAGAGCCAATAATCTACAAAGGGTGATAGACTAATTTAATTCTCCCCTGTTTGTTGGATTGTGTGTGAATCATATAATGTGTGCAAAGCAAGTATAATAGTGACCTAGCTTATAACTTGGTAAATCAGGATCTTGGGTTGCTCTTTTAGTACTTCAAACTTGTAGATGTGTAGTCCCTATGACTGGTATAGAAATTGGGAAGCTTTATTCAATTGAATGCTTGATATAGTGTCTTTAATAAATGCCTTGGTCTCTCTAGTCTTTTTCTAAATGAGTAATGAATGAAGGATGATATTATATTTATATATATATATATTTTTTTGGAATAATAACTCGCATTAAAACACTAAGGCCAACCATTAGGATACGTTTCATTTGTAAATTAGATGACTTTAGGGCACTGAACATTTACATTGGGATAAGATAGTAATGTTGACCTTGTCTCACTTAAACATTGGTGTCTAGGTAGCAGGAGAACAAGTATAGGTTCAAAACTTATAGATATGGAAGATAGGTACATTTTAAGCATTCTATGAGAGATAAATGACCTATGTCATAAATATAAGATTAGTTAGACTAAAAGATACAAGCCAAGGGGAGAAAATATAGAGTAAATCATAGACTTGTAAAAGAGGGAAAGGTAAAGAACTAAGAGGAACAACCAAGGTCTTAGTTTGCCAAATGTACAAGGTTGAGGTGTTATATAATCACAAAATATTATCTACACTTGTAAACACCTAAATTTGGCACAAGCTTATTCAAAAAACACATTTTTATATAACTATGCTTATTAGGTTATTATCGACAAATGAATGGCTCATTAGCATGCCATGTTGTAAGTCATGTTCTTCCCTCTCTTGCCATCTTCATAAAGTCTCTTTATATCATTATTTCATCTTCTCATATTATGTGTAGGGGATCCCTAATTTTTTTTATGTCTCTCTATGTTCATTTCAGGTCTTTTTAACAAGTCTACATTACATAGACAAGGACACACTGTAGACTTATCCTGTAATGCAAACTTGTCCCAACATAACTTTCGGAAAGTTTTCATTTCACTTTAGTAAAGGAAAACCTCCTACCTTTCTGTAATTTAAAGGATCTAAAAATGTCACTACCTTTATGAATGACATGGAAGCCTATGTCCCAAAGGATAAGGATCACTTAAGTTCTTTAATGTATACCTTGAAGAGCAAGATTGTGCATTGGTGGGAAATGCACAAGATAAACTCGTTGACATTGGATGAAGTGAAAGAAGCCATATGCACTTGGTTTGAACATAGTAATAATTATTCATGGCATACATTCTCCCCCTCAAAAACATATCCACAGTTGTGAAGAAGCATGGATGAGAGGTGCAAACTAATTTCTTGAAAGGTTATGGATCCATTTATTTTATAGAAAACTAAGGACTTGGGCTTATGCCTAGTACATCATCTATGAGATATACGAGGAAACTACTCATTGGGGGAGTTAAAATATGCATGTGTTAATACTTTATCCTTTTATTCACTTAGGCCTAAACTCTATCAACCTTTGTTATGGATAGCTAGACCATTATGGAAGATGACATCATCATAGAGGAACATGTCATAACTATGCACAATGAAAGGGGTTTGTGCCTCCAAAAAAATTTAGGGAGTTTAGTGTGAATAATGACTCCAACCAAAATGATGATGATGTGTGGATAAAGTGAAACTGATGATATAATTATGAGAAATAAAAGGTAGTGCGTAAGGTGGATGAAACACAACCTAAGGATATCGCAAATAATCTAAAGTTTTAGACCTAGCATGAGGTTCTGGACTCACAATAGGATGAACACAATTTTTAATGTGAGCCCCTAAAAACAAAAAAGGTAAACATTGGTATGGAAGAAGAATTGAATTTCGCAATTATAGGTGATTAGTAGTTTGATGAAGAACTAGAAAAAATCATTGAGTTATTGCATGAATGTGAATACATTTTTCTATGTAATTATAATGAGATGAAGGGCTTGTACTCCTCCTTGGGAAAGATGAAGATAAATCTAAATGATAGTGCAATATTGGTTAAGAAAAGACCATATTAAAATGAACATGAACTTACAAGGAAAGATTAAAGAGGAAATCGATAATAGGTTGGTCGTTGTTGTCATTTATCATGTTGAATAATTTAAGTGTGTAAGCCCCATGATGATTAATATCAAGAAGGATGGGTAAATCAAGATATGTGTATATCTTAGAGAACTCAATGTGGTGTGTGTCATTAATCCATTTCCAACTTCTATTACTGAGGATATCCTAAAATGAGTAGTTAGATGTGAGATACAAAGTTTCACTAATGTTAAACTATGGATATCACTAGGTCTAGATTGAGGATGAGTATAAGTCAAATACAACATTTACAACAACATGAGGATCCTTCACATACAGTGTGATGCACTTCGGACTCAATAATGCACCAACAATAGTTTCACACATTATGATTACATTATTTAAAGACTTTATATACCATTTATCCAAGTGTACCTTTATTACTAGACTATTTATGGGTTGGTGAAGGACCATCACACCAATTTTCACTTAACATTTGAGCAGTGCCGACAACTACAAAATTCTTTCAACTTGAATAAATGCATCTTTACAATTCCCTTTGGAATATAACTTGGCCATGTTATTTGTTATCAAGAATTACTCATAAATACATCAAAGTTTTTTATCATATTACATTTAGAAGTGCCAAACTAATAGAGATGAATGCATGCATTCCTCAAACACAAGATATATCGCAAGTTCATCCAAAACTATGTGAAGATAACAATAGTTTTAGAAGACTTATTGTGAAAGCATGGTAAGTTCATTTGGATGGAGAAGAAGTAAGATGAATTAAACACCTTAAAGGAGAAGATTACACTAATTTTATAGTTATTGAATTAAAATGATCCATTACATCTTCTTGTTGACACATCAAAATCAAATATCATTGCCATACTAGCATAGCCAAGAGATGACAAGTTTGACCACCCAATTTAGTTTTCAAGTAATAAGCTTACCTTAGTTTTGAAACTACACAACAAACAAGTGTGAACCACCTGTAATGGTGTATGCACTACAAAAGTTTTGATAGTACCTTATTTCATACCATTTATATTTTTCATAAATCATGAGGCATTACGGTGTCTTGTTAATAAGACAAAATTACTTAGACACATTTATAGGTGGATTTTACTTTTCCAAAAATTTTAGTTCTTTATGGTTGTTAAGCCTAATAAACAAAACTATTATCTAAACCATTCATCACATATAAAGTTACAATAAGAATCTATAAATATTTAAAATGACATACTTGATGTTTAGTTGTGTAAGCTATAGTGTGTCCTTGAGGACCTTGATGAGATTACCTCCTTTCTCACTTCAAGCATCACCCCTAGCGAATGAAATTGAAAAGAAAAGAACCTGTTACCAATTTTTACTACTCCCTACCATCTCACCGGTGTATAATTATATAAAATGGGTTCAAATGATTTTTTGCATAGGTGCGTGATGGAGCACGAGTGTGCAAAAGTGTTGTATGAGGGACATGAAAGGATATCTGGTGGCCTTTATGCATGTGAGACCATCACACAAAATATTATATTTTCTATCCTCTAATGGCCAACATTACTTAAATATGCTAAAGACTCTTAGAAATATAATTTTTTCAAAGGTTCAGGAATCCAAACTAGCAAGATGAGATGCCCTTAGTTTATATCATTTCTTAAGATTAATTTTAAAAGTAGGTCATCTATTTTGTGGGACCTATTTCTCTACTAATGTGAATGACCGATGTGTATTATATTATCATAGGTACAAGCTATTTGACAAAGTGGGTAGAGACAATACCAACCAAGAGCTACAATGTAACTACAACAACATTCTACCTTTGGGAAAATATTATAAGAAAATATGTGTGCCCTATAAATATTACGAGTAAATAGGGTATGCACTTCCTCAATGATATGGTGCACATTATTCTTGCATAATTAATGGTCGTGCATGATAAGACTACACCACATCACTCACAAGAAAATAGGATCATTAAATCTCTTAAAAATATACTTAGCATAATATCGACAAAAAATTGTGATGTTGAGCAGAAATGTTAGGATGATCGGGTTTCTGTAGTGTTATGGGCATATAAAACCACCTCAAAATGACTTAATAAGTCCATGCTCTTCCAACTAAGTTTTGGAAAAGAATTTGTTCTATTTGTGGAATTTTGTGTGCCCATTTTATGATTGGATGAAAATAAATCCCTTTATGTGTGGTTAGAAGAGATTCTAAAGTTAGATGAGAAATAATTCATTGCAATATGGATCTATGAGGTGTAGTAATGATTCTTCTAACCTTATTAATTTCAATGATTGTATATCTACTCATAATGCTTACTACCATATACTAAGAGTCTTATTTTTTCATCAGTTATCACTCGAAGAGATTTCCACCCTCTGTGTAGCCTATCGAACCTCCCTGCACTCCACAAAACACTACCACACCTTGTTGGACCTTGTTGACCCTTACTGAGACCCTAGAGGTGACTAGGTGGCCTAGGCCATTCATGCAGTGCATAACCAATGACCTAGGCTACCTGTTGGCCTATTATCTAGTGGCTCAGGCTACCACTTTCTGATAATGTGTCTATTAGACATATAATCCTTCCCAAATGGATAAAAATAGTCATATTTAGAAAATTTTCCCCTTTGACTACCTTATACCACATGTAAACCTATTACATAACCTCATTTATTAGTTCCTTTGGCATCGTACTACTATTGTGATTTTTGCTCCCTCTTGATAGATATTGACAACTATAGTTGCTAGTTGGATTAGATTCACCATTCTTACTCCATTGTTGTTCTTGCTTACATTAATTGACTACTCTCTTGCTCCATCAGTTGGTATTGCACCTAATTTGTGCACTTAGATTAGATTTCTTACCTCCTTGCTCCTCATCCACCTTCTCTTTCGGATTTTTGCATTATATTTTATAGAGCTTTATGCTGCAGCTTGGTCTTCATCCAAACAAGATCAAACTTATACTAACAGTTGGTCATTTTTCTTGCATTGTGGTTGAGCATGATCTGAGGGCACTTTGCTTGCAAGGTGAAACTATTTTGTTAGCTTATTATAGTCTTATTCATAGGGTTAGAGAATACATGTTAGGGTTAACTTCATTCTAAATAGATATTTAGCATATATTATGATTCATATATGCATTTCCCTTTGAAAACATCTTTCTTTTCAAATCATCTTTCATTTCCATAGGGATACATGTTTTTGAATCATTTTCCTTGCTTGTTATGCTTACTTATTTAGATAACTTTACTTCTTATTCAATACACATTGTTTCTTTCTTTTAGCTACTTGCATTTTAGTGTTATACCAGTTAGAGATATATGTTCCTTTGTGTCATTGATCATGCTAGCCCTAACCTAGTTTTGTAAGTCCATCTCTGGCCTAGTGCAAGCCAGAAACGAGATAGTTACCATATAACTTTAGTGACTTCTTGCATCCTTCATCCCATTATGTGTTTGCTTATTTCCCCTCTACCAAACCTTAGTGGCTCATTTGGATTCTTTGAGCTAAAAGAGGTAGAGAAAACTAGGCATAAGGCTTCTCATGATAAACATATTAAAGCCATTTTTTTGTGTAAGGGTGACCATGTTCTACTATATAATTCAAAGTGTGCCAAAATTTTTGTAAAATTATAGATTTGATGGCTAATGTCATTTGTTATTCATGATATTTTGGAAACTAGCGCATGTAAATTATGCACTTTGGATGGTGAATGGTTCCCTAGGCATTTAAGGGGAAGTCAACTCGAGACTTATAATATGTAATCTATAATGATCCATTAGAGAATAAGGCATATGCCATATTATAGTTTTCTATAATGATTTTTTTATCTGTAGGTTTGTTTCTTGTAAATAAGCACAAATATTTTTCCTATGCCATTATTATTATTTGTTACTAAGTCTAGTGACATAAAATAACATGTGAGGATGAGATCATGTAGATGTACCTAAAAACTAGGGAGTACTCAAAATATTGACACAATCTTGAAGTGTGTTTTGTTGGAACATTATTGAGCACAAAATAAGGAGTGGTAGGATCAAGAAAGAAGTTGAATAGACCATGGAGTGTATAAGAAGGAATGACAGGTTAAACTAGCGAAGTAGTCCACTGGAAGGTGCATTAAGATATAACCATTTTGGATCAAATATGATATAGTGGCATAGATATAGGATATTTTAAAAACCAATACACTAAATGTAGGTAGTTATGACTATTATTAAAAAAACTTGTTATGTACCTTTGAAATCACACAATAATGTATTGTAATTGTGCTCAGATACTATAAAATCCCACCTTGCCTCTATTTTGAGATAAATAGTTATATAGTTGATATTGTTATGCTACCAAAATGTTGAAACATTATTACTTAGAGTTTGATGTTATGGTAGCTCATATTTAACTTTGGGTATATTTTGAAGGAATATGGTAATTCATATATCTTTTAATTCAAGTGAATAAAGATTAATATTTACTTTTAACATTAATTGTAATTACGTATTTGTATTAATTTATCCCAAGTACACACATATAGGTATGTTTCATGAAGACTAGGCAATTGTGCCCTCTTTTTTTGCAAAACACGAGATCAACCAACTAAGGACTATTTGATTACTCCAAGATCTCTAAATGTCATAGATTGCACAAAAACCCTAGTATTAGGTGAGAGCAAATTCAAAACAAAAGATAGTTTCATTAACTAATTATTTGATTCATTAGCCAAAAAGTACAAAGGAGGTACATTATATAGTGAGAAATTTGGTCACCAAAAAGGTAACTACTCAACTCACTATAATAAACTTAACAACACTAAGCAAGTTTATTAACACCCATGTAGGAAAAACCAAAAGTGAGAAAAAGCCTACATTAACATCCTCTTTAAAGTGTAGTTTAGGTGGGTAGAAGAATTGGGTCTCGACAATGAGCCCTGATGAGGTACCCAGGTATAATATAACTCCTATAAAGTAGGGAAAAGGAGAAAACTTGTAAGAAAAAACTCCTCACATAAAAAATAACAAAGGAGAGAAGGGGGATAAAAATCCCCACTAGAATCTACAACTATCTCTTACCATCTTGTATCCTATAATGAAGATCTAAAGAGTGGCTATGGATCAAAATGGATGCAATGAAGAATGGATCACACTAGAACAGTGAATATGTCTACCAAGTACCCAATGGATCTTTAACCAAGGTGTGATTACTATACATAGAAATATTCTCCTCCATTAAGGTAGGAGGTCCAATTACTCTATGTAATGATGCTACAATAGGAGTAGAGGCAATGAAGGACTATTGAATGCCCTAAAACTATGGGATAGACTACATGATGTTTGATGTGTCTTGGATCTATATATGTATTCCCTATAATGTCTAAAGTGGATTGTGGGTGGGTTGATTATGTAATAACTCCTAAATATATGGAAGGTGATAAGGAGATGGTGGAGGTGTGTCCCCATTACTATTGTAGTCATATGTATAAGAAGAGTCATCAATGTCAGAGGTGTGATTAGGCTCATAAATGTCATAAAGTTTAGGTGAGTCTGAAGAAGAAGAAGAATTTGAAGGAGAGTTGGGAGTAAAGTGCAAGAGTTAAATAGTTGAGTCTGATAATTGACCATTCCCTCTACTAATATAGTATCATAGTGTAGCTCTCTAACATACACTAAATTTGGAGTAAACTCAACTCGCATGCTCGGACCAAGGTGAGTGATCTGGTAAACTAATAGGAGATTAATTGAAAGCAAGGGAATACTTGGAACATTATTTAATGTTCCACCACTCACTTCAATAGACCCTATCCTGAGAACCTTTTTAGAAGTGTCATCAACCAATTATATAGAGTACATGTCATATGGTTCTAAGGAAGTGAAATCAATCTATGAAGAGGCCATGTGATGTGCAGCACCAAATTCAATGACCCATGTAGGAGAAGGAGGTACAACTGAAACTAAATCCTTTCTATTTATTTTTCCCTTACTATTCTCTTTTGAATTTTATTTACCATTATCATTTGCCTTATAAGATTCATGTCTTGATTAATTCTAAATGGTAGAATCAGGGACATTGATGTTATGCTTCTCAAGTATCTTAGTCAGTTGGTCAATTTGCTTCTTCAAACATTTGCTTTCATCACCCTTTCCTAAGCAAAACCCACATTTGGTCCAATATTTATTAGGATTAACATTGGAAGAAGAGGTATCATTCTTTGGTTTATAGGTGGGAGGATTTACATCCTTCTCTTGATCCTTTTTATTCTATTTTTTCTCTATGTTGTTTAAAGCCTTCTCTTTTAGCAAAAAGTGCATGAGATTATGAGGACTTCATTGTGCCCATTTGTTTTAGATTATCTTGCTCTCAAGTCAAGTTGATAACAAAGACATCTTAAGAAGGCATATTCATGTATCTCTAAGAGTAATTTTTATGGCATGGAAAGTGGACACAAACATAGAATAGTCTACACCAGTTTGGAGAGTATATACAAAATAAGTTGATCATATTTCTTATCAATTCCACATTATTTTAATAACAATCTTAGATGTTTAGACTTAGTGAAGAAATAATTTAGTGTTTCAAAGTCATCCAACCTCAAATTGATAAGCTCATTCTCTACGAAATGACCTCGCATCACATCCTATTTCCCAAAGAGTTTTTTCAATGTGGTCCATACTTCACTCGATGTTTTAGCAGAATTAATGTGAAAGCATAAGTCAGGAGAAATAGATAAACTAAGACAACCATATTTTTGATCACATCTATTAAACCATTTATTTTTATATGCATATACTACAAGTTCAATTTTCTTTTTTGTAGTTATGCTATACAAGCCTCATTTTCTTAGATCAAGTATCATGTTGCTTTTCCATTTGTGATAATTGAATGTCGTAAGAGGAGGAAATGACCAACAATCCATGATGAAATAAAGGAGGTTGTTGTAGAAAGTAAAGAAGAAATGTAGAAAATAAAAGTACACAACACCACATAGTACCCCTTATAACTATTAGAGTGACCTCTCCTTAAGTTGTAAATAGAAGCATGCTTGTATAGACATCAAACACAATCGAGAATGCATCTCAAGAAATTTGTGTGTAAGTATGAAATAATTGGAGGGACATCAAAATTAATCAATAATTCATCCCATATTGTGTTGGGAATCAACCAACAATATGATTACACTTATGAAAGCAATAAACCGCGGAATTAAATCAGATAGATAAGTAACTAGAATCAAATAATAGCAACGAACAAGAGATACAAGAAACCACCCTGAAAACTTGTATTAAAACTCTTTACAAAAGGAATACAATTAAAGAAACTTCTTTCTTCCACACCTCTCTCAGATGCACAAGATCTCTCTCTAGATCTCTATCCCTTAAGAGCTCTCTCTCTCAAGTACAATCAACTCCAACAACCTGGATTGATACAACTCTGTACTATTCTTCAACATTCACATACAATGAACTACTAAAATAATCACACAAAGCTAAGAAGATCTAATTCTACATATAGAATTAGGAAACTTGAGCATGCACTTACGACCAACAGTTAAGCCTCTTGAACAAGGACTCTAAAAACAATCTTACTAATAATAGAAACGCGAACTTAAGACTAAGACTTAAACTCATCATGCAAACACTTGCTTCTATCCTCAGAAATAGCATTCTGGACGCACAGGTAACCGACGCCAGTTCCTGCCTGCTTGCCTGTGACCGACGTCAGCCGATCCTCTGCTGACGCTGGCATCTCTTCAACTGCACTAGACCGACGTCGGTCTCTCCTGACCGACGTCGATGACTGTGTAAACCTACAACTTTGGTAATGCACTCATATGTGAAGCTTTTAGGCTCCACACCTTAACAATCTCCCACTTGGAGATAAACAGCTGCACCAGTATCTGTACAGCAATATCTTCTAGCTCCTCTATCTTCAACTCAATCATGAAGACCAATAGAAGTTGAATGAAGATTCAACTTCTCCTTTGTAACTGGCTTGGTTAACATATCAGCAGGATTCCTATCTGTATGGATTTTCTCCAGCTTCAAATCACCATCTTCCAATACCTACCGTATGAAGTGGTACCTTAGTTGTATGTGCTTGGTTCTTGAATGAAAAGCTGAGTTCTTAACCAAATGGATTGCACTCTGACTGTCACTATACAATCTGTAACTCCCATGCTCCCTTCCAAGCTCTTCCATGAACCATGTCATCCATATCATCTCTTTGCTAGCTTCTATGGCTGCAATATACTCTACTTCTGTAGTTGACAAGGCAACAACCTTTTGCAACTTAGATATCCAGCTAACCGTCGTTCCACCTACAGTGAAAACATAACCTATAGTGCTCCTCCTACCATCCAAATCACCTGCCATATCTGAATCTACATAACCATGCAGAGAAGTATCTGAACCTCCATAGAAAAAGTGCCCACTGCTGGTTCCTCTCAGATATCTAAGGATCCACTGAACCGCTTTCCAATGTTCCTTACCTGGATTGGCCATATACTTACAACTCCCACTGCTTGGGCAATATCCAGTCTAGTACACACCATTGCATACATCAAACTCCCTACTACGAAAGAATATGGAACCTTACTCATGTACTCTACCTCATCATGTGAATTAGGACATTGTTCTTTACTCAACTTAAAATGTCCAGCCAAAGGTGTGCTTACCAGTTTAGCATCCTGCATATTGAACCGTTTCAACACCTTGTCCACATAATCCTCTTGAGACAATATCAACCTGTGATTTTCCCTGTCTCTCTTAATGCTCATGCCAAGGATTTTCTTTGTTGCTCCCAAATCCTTCATAGCAAATGTTTAAGCTAATTTCACCTTAAGCTCAGAGATATCCTACATGTGTGATCCTGCAACTAGCATATCATCTACATACAACAATAAAATAATATATCTATTGTTATCCAATCTCTTAAAATATACACAATGGTCAGATTGACACCTACTGTAGCCATGCTCAGTCATAAACCTGTCAAATTTCAAATACCACTATCTAGGAGCTTGCTTGAGGCCATACAAGCTTTTCTTCAATCTGCACACTAACTTCTCCTTACCTTTGACCTCAAATCCTTTCGACTGTTACATATAAATTTCCTCATCCAAATCCCCATGAAGAAACGTTGTCTTAACATCTAGCTGCTCAAGATGCAAATCCTCAACAGCAACCAAAGATAATACAATCTGTATAGAAGTCATTTTAACAACAGGAGAAAAAATCTCACCAAAATCAATACCAGGCTTTTGCGCAAATCCTTTCACTACCAATCTGGCCTTATATCTCATCTGTCCATTCTCACCTTCTTTCAACCTATAGGTCCATCTGTTCTTCAGTGTTCTCTTACCAGCTGGCAATTCAACCAAATCCCATGTTTGGTTCTCTCTTAAGGACTCCATCTCCTCAACCATGCCATGCTCCCACTGACTCTTGGACTCCACCTGTATTGCTTCTTTAAAACTTTCTGGTTCTCCACCATCAGTTAGCAATAAATAGAATAATGAAGGAGAATATCTAATTGGAGGCTTACTTACCCTTTCAGACCTCTTGATGGGTGTCTGAGACTCGTTCACAACACACTGTCCACCCAAATTCTTTGACAGTGACCGACCTCAGTCACCTCCAAACCTGTTACTGGCTGACGCCAGTTCTTCCTGACCATTGCCAGTGCCTGTCGTACCGACATCAGTCTCTGTATGATCGACCTCAGTTTCTGTTATGTCGACGCTGATTCCTAACCTGCCGACATCGGTCTCTGTGTTTTCCTGCAAGTGATTATTTCTTTTTCTCGCGAGCTCATTTTGGACCGTCACCTCGTCCAATTCACTATTGCTCTGCCCAGATTGATTCAGCTTCTTCAGCTGATCACTATACATCACTTTTTCATTAAAAACAACGTCATGGCTCCTAATTACCTTGTTAGTTCCTAGATTCCAAAATCTAAAATCAAAATCATCTGAGCCATAGCCAATAAACGTGCACCTCATAGACTTAGCATCGAGCTTCTTTCTATTTTCCTTATCTATGTGCACAAAGGCTTCACAACCAAAAACTTTGAGAAAAGAGAGATCTACCTTTTTACCTGTCCAAGCCTCTACTGGAATTCTACCATCCAGAGCTGTAGAGGGTCCTCTATTAATCAGGTACACTGCAATGTCAACAGCTTCTGCCCAAAACTCTAAAGGCAAACCAGCATGCAATCTCATACATCTTGCACTTCAGCAATTCCATTCTATTGAGGTGTCCTTAGAACCGTCCTTTGCATGTGGATTCCATGCATGTAACAATACCAGTTGAACTTATAACTGTAGAACTCTCCACCATTATCAGATCTCAGGCACTTTAATCTTTTCCCTGTTTCATTCTCAACCATAGCTTTCCAAATCTTAAAAGTCTCAAATACATCAGATTTCTTCTTAATACAGTAGATCCATACCTTTCTTGTAGCATCATATATGAATGAAACATAGTATTGTGATCCTCCAATACAAGCTACTTGAGCCGGTCCCCACACGTCTGTGTGAACAAGCTACAACTTATGCTTCTTCTTTGTAGACCCAGTCTTGAGAAAACTAACCCTTTTCTATTTTCCAAATACACAGTGCTCACAAAATTCTAGATCCATACTTTTCAAATCTGAAAGCTTACCTTTAGACTTAAGAATTGACATCCCCTTCTCACTCATGTGGCCAAGCCTTGAGTGCCACAATTTTGCATCCACATCTGAAGTAGATAATATAGAAGGAGAATTGTTAGTAACACAATTACACAAATAGAGAGTACCTACTCTCTTATCTCTGGCCATAACAAGTGCACCCTTGGTCACCTTCCAAGATTCTGCTGTGAGAGTTACTGTACAACCCTCATCCCCTAACTTTCCTACAAAAATAAGATTTCTCTTCAAGCTAGGAACATGCATAACTTCTCTCAACACCCATGTGTTGTCATTCTGCATTTTCAGCTGCACTTTACCTTTGCCAATAATTTTACAGGGTTCATCATCCCCTAGATATACTATTCCAAAATCTCCATGGATATAGTCACAGAAATATTCCCTATTAGGGGTAGCATGAAAAGATGCACCAGAATCTAACACCCAAGATTCTATATTATTATGCAAAGAGAATATTAGAGCATCTTGTGCAATACCTGCAACCTTTGCTTCTTCTTTTCCTTCGTGTTGATTGTCCTCCTTAGGCTTTGACCAGCAATCTCTGCTTATGTGCCCCATCTTTCCACAATTCTAGCATTGTGGCCTTCTGCCATTTCTGGATTTGGATCTGCCTTTCCCCTTAGACTTCGATCTTGATCTCCCTTTCTTGCTCTTCTCTTTTTGCCTTCCCCTGCTCTCAAAACTTAAAGCATTCCCAGATGTCTCTTATGTGCTTTTCCTGCGAATTTCCTCATTCAAGATAACACTAACAACATCCTCTACTTTTAAAATATTTGATGCAGATGCAGTATTGCTAACTGCCATTACTAAGCTATGCCAGCTTTCAGGCAAAGAACATAATATTAAAAGAGCTTTTATTTCATCATCAAATACAATTTTGACTGAACTTAATTGATTTACAATACCATGGAAATCATTCAGGTGATTAGATACAGATCCACCTTCCTGCATATGCAAATTGAATAGCTGCTTCATAAGATATACCTTATTAGAAGCTGAGGGTTTTTTGTACAAATTTGCTAGAGCAATCATCAACTCTATCGTTGTTTTTGCCTATGATAAATTAGATATCACAGTAGATGCTAGACTCAGTCTTATAGACCCCAAAGCCTTTCTGTCAAGAACTTCCCATTCTTCATCTTCCATGTCTGTGGGCTTCTTTGCAATCCCACCTAACGGTAAGTATAGATCCTTTTGATATAGATAGTCCTCTATCTGCATTCTCCAATGTTGATAGTTTTTGCCATTGAACTTCTCCATTCTCAGTTTACTTTCATCTGCCATTGCTTCTCCCACTCAAACAAAAATCCCTGCAGAAACTCCTGTGAGCAACCTGTAATCAATACACACTACACAGATCTGAACCACCTGTTAGTGAACCTGAGCTTTGATACCAATTATTGGATATCAAACTCTAAACCTACAACTTGGCTCTGATACCACTTGTTGGGGATCAACCAACAATATGATTACACTTATGAAAGCAATAAACCACGGAATTAAATCAAATAGATAAGTAACTAGAATCAAATAATAGCAACGAATAAGAGATACAAGAAACCACCCTGAAAACTTATATTAAAACTCTTTACAAAAGGAATACAATTGAAGAAACTTCTTTTTTCCACACCTCTCTCAGATGCACAAGATCTCTCTCTAGATCTCTATCCCTTAAGAGCTCTCTCTCTCAAGTACAATCAACTCCAACAACCTGGATTGATACAACTCTGTACTATTCTTCAACATTCATATACAATGAACTACTACAATAATCACACAAAGCTAAGAAGATCTAATTCTACATATAGAATTAGGAAACTTGAGCATGCACTTACGACCAACAGTTAAGCCTCTTGAACAAGGACTCTAAAAACAATCTTACTAATAATAGAAACGTGAACTTAAGACTAAGACTTAAACTCATCATGCAAACACTCGCTTCTATCCTCGGAAATAGCATTCTAGACGCACAAGTAACCGATGCCGGTTCTTGCCTGCTTGCCTGTGACCGACGTCGGCCGATCCTTTGCCGACGCCGGCGTCTCTTCAACTGCACTGGACCGACGTCGGTCTCTCCTGACCAACGCCGGTGACTATGTAAACCTGCAACTTTGGTAATGCGCTCATATGTGAAGCTTTTAGGCTCCACACCTTAACATATTGTGAAATAGTTAGTTTGAATAGAGCCCAAAATATCACCAATGTATGGAACATGAAAAAACAAACACTTTTGAAGAAGATGACACTCAAATTTGAGTTACCAACCAAAAGTTATGGACATTTGAAAATTTGAGTTCGCATGAAACAATTGGGTGAAAAATAGTGGTGGAAATTTTTTAATCAACTTCTCTAAAAAAATTGAGGCCCATTGTGAATCAATTTCCTCAAAAAAAACTTATGCTTCTATGGAGCAAAAGTTAAGCACTTTAAGGTTAGAAGTGACCAAAGGTTTAATTTCCATATGACCAGGGGCTAAGGGCTAATATGGGTTCTTCTCTCATAAGACCACGCCATATGACCAAGGAGATAAGTCTTATTATGAGTGTTCTCCCCTCTCACTTTTGATTGATGTGATTGATGTGTGAGTGACGCCATCCAAAAATTACACCCATTTTTCAAATGAATAGTGTCACACTTTAGGAGGTTAAATTTGATGTCATTTAGACCATTGTCAAAGTTTTCACCCTCCTCAACAATTTTCAAGGGTGTTGATAGTTCCAATAATGAGGTTTTCAAGGGTAGGAACAGTTGGTCCCTTTGTAGTTACCAAAAAAACCCAAAGTTTTGGTAGTGTCAGACTTGTGAACTATGAGTGCAGTTGAAAGTCCCAACATGTTTGGGTTTTGAACTAAAGGAGAAGCAAAAGTATTGACGTCAAGGTTTTAGTTTGTGCCATTAATTAGAAGTTCTATTGTCTGGAATTTTAACTACAGATGTAGTTTTAAGTCCTAATGTCAGGGTTATGGGCTGCACATGCACATGCACCCTAAACTCTTGATGTCAAGGGTTTTGATTGCATGTGTACCTTAAAGTCTTAATGTCAGGGTTATGGGATATGCATGTAGCGTGAAGTCTCAGTGTCAAGGGTTTTACCTGAGGCAACACTCAAAGCTTCTTATAGGTGCAATAAAGACTTAAAACTCTAATTTAGCACGTAAGAATGGATTTCTCACCAAGTCTAAAATATTCATATTTGGTAAGGATATGAAAATTCTACCAGAGACCCACTAAGGATCTCAAAAATCCCATAAAATATTTTCTCCTGGATGACTTGACTGTATGAATTTGTGTGAAATCATCAAAAAAGCCTTGAAACATTCCAAAATGGCCAAAATCAACTATCACAAAACTAGGTCATGTTTACAATTGATACTAGGGTTTTGACACCTTTTAAATCTGATAGTGTTATCTATTTTATGATTTGAGACTCCATATAAATAGTTTACATATATTTTTATGAAATCCCACCAAAGCTATGAAAAACCAAAAAAAAGGAAACCCTATAAGATGCATTCAAGAAAGATCTCACCAAGGATTTTCAAAAATGGCAAAACAACCATCAAATTAGATCTAATACCATGTCATATTAATCCAATATCTCTAAACATCATAGATTGCACAAAAATCCTAGTATTAGGTGAGAATAAATGCAAAGCAAAAGAGAGCTTCATTAACAGATTATTTGATACATTAGCTAAAAATTACAAAGGAGGTACATTATATTAAGAGAAATTAGGTCACCAAAAAGGTAACTACTAAACTTACTATTATAAAATACATTAAGTGTATTTTTCCTAATGATGTTAACAACCCTAAGCAAGCTAACAACCGTGTAGGTAAAACCAAAAGCGGGAAAAAGCCTACACTAACAAGCACAATAATGGTTTTTGATCCTATCCCCTTCTAATTAGCTTTGATCCTAATTAGTTACTATAATAGTCATTATTGCATATGTAAGATCACATTTAGTTGATCATTTCCAACCATATTTCATCTGCATACAGTCATCACACATGTAGAAAACAACTAAGTTCTCTTATATTTTTCATAGTTAACTACCTTTCATTTAGTCGTACTTTGTCCATTTTATTACTCTACCTTAAATTTGCTAGTTACAAGTCATTTTATAACAATAGTTATAATTCTATTCATTTTATATTAATTAGAGTTAATCACCAAGTTAATTGTAAATTTTGATAAAACATACTGGTGAACCAAGAATAATTACATTAAGAACAAAAATAACTTGAGAAATTGAAAATAACATAAGCAAACATACAAATAGAACTTCAAAAACTATAATCAAAGCAAACAATATTGCATTTTATCAAATTTGGGAAAACCTAACAATATGTAGAATACCCCCCTATATGACAAATTACTATGCAAAATCAAGAATAATAGTATTGTAAATGTCGAGCATTCACTGATTTGAAACTTTATAAATATGGAAACTTACTAAATAAGGAAAGTGCAATAGGAAACTATAACTTATCTAGAAGACAGTGTTGTGGGATGAATGAGAAGGTGCAATTGATAGAGTGGGTAGGTCTTGTGGCTATGAAACTAGATCTATAATGAAATGAACCCTAGATAACAATGCCCTAAGATGTATAGCTGAGGGTGCACTCCTATCCTCTGTGAGGTAGGTTATGTCTAATAGACATTAAATATATGGGGTTTATACATTCTTTTTGCCTTTATTTGTATGCTTTATGTTCTGTGTGGGAGCTTCCTATCAATTGTAGAGACCATTATTTAACTATTTTTTAATAAAAAACCCTAACTCCTTAACATGTGAAGACCAATGCAAAATCAATGAGATAAAAAAGGGTAAGCAGTTAAATTTGGGCGTGACCTCAACACCCCATGTGTTGAGCATTACCTACATACCCATAATTTCAAAAAGGGATCAAACTTAATGTACTTCTACCATGTTATGGTGATGTGTGAATAATTGGTGTAAAGTGTTGGATGATGGTGCAATACTAGTGTGATTAAGTTACTTAACCATAACTTATGACCTTGGAGATATATTCATAATTTATCTCTAGGATACAAGGGTTGTATGTAATCAAAATCATGAGAAATAGGGAATTTTCTCTCAACACGTAATTAAAATTAAGGTATTTTTCAGTGTGAAAGCCTCATATGTGAAAAATGGTTTGAAATGTAATTATATAGTAAAATCTTTGAAATTAATTTTAACGGGGATTAGTAGGGACATACGCTAACCTTTCCATAGCTTTGAATTTTTCAAATTAACCATTATTTGGCATAAGGACAATAAAGGAGGAATGGACAATAGAACAGGGTGCTCCTATCTAATAGGGCATTGTATCCAATTGGGAAAAATAACAATGCTAAAGGTATAAAATGGCTTGGATGATAGGGCTAATAACATGATAAATAGGTGCATTTTTAGGATGTCAATCAACTTAGAAGAGTGGGTTATACATGTTCAAGGTGGTTGAAAGTGATCAAAAGGGCCTGTGATGGGTCCAAAGCTAAGTGTTTGAAGGATTGGTCACAAGTGCACTTTTTTAGATTAAATGTTAATTTACATGTCTACATGTCCTCCCTTTTATGCTAGTAATGTAACAAAGTGAAATTACTAGAGTAAAAATAAGGATGTGTGTCTAAACTTACCTGTGAAGTGTAGTTCTAGATGTAGGCCACAACTTTGCAAATCTGCAATGAAACATATGTAATATCAGTCTTTATTTAAGATGAATATCAAAAATAAAAAGACATGAAACTAAGAGTGACAAGGAGCAAATACACTTGATTGGGTAGGTGAACCATTATTTTTCTTGGTGCAATACTGGTGACTATAGAAGGTAAGACCTCTATAGATTTCATTTATGTTGAATAATTTGGATTAGACTGTGCATGCCCCAATCCTCATCAATAGGTGAGTGTGCTTAAAAACTCAAGGTGTGCTTGACTCCATCATCTCATACCGAGAGTAGTGAAGTACTTTAGAATTCATGTATGAATCCCAATAGAATTTTCTAATGTGAAATTGATGCAAATAGTGAACCAACCATTGTAGATGAAATGAGGTTCAATTCTAATGCAAAACTAGCATAAAATTGGTAAGATGGACAATGAGATAGATTTTCCATTTCATCTATGAAATTGGTGTAAAAACATACTAATGAAGAATCCATGTGTCACACACACCCCCAAACTAATATTTGGTGTATATAGATTCTAAAACTAAGCAACAGCAATTGTGATTTTGAGCAAACCCATGTGTTAACTTGGAACATGCTGCACATGATGCCCCCTAACTAAGCAAATATGAGACAAAACTGAGTAATTCTAGGAACTGAGATTGTGAAACTATTGCATAAAGTCATGGGTAAAATAAGAATCTAATTAATTATGTAAATGCTTATTTTTTAGGCATTTTGACAATAGTGGTAGGAAGGACATGAGAATGGTGCTTTCTTGTTCAATAGGGTGTTGTTGAAAATCAATTTTTGTGCATTTTTTGAGACTAAAATTATGTTAACTGTGTAATAACTACCAAATTTTATGTGTGTTGTTCTAAGAGGTCTAGTCTCTAAGACAAACATCTATGAATGTCGCCTCTTTTGACATGGGTTGTTGAGGTTGCATAATAACTTAACTTAAAAGAAAAAAAGTTATGCGATAGATTATTCTGACATAAATATGTAAATATGGGTAATAGTGATAACATGGAGAAGCATGGCATCATCGTATAAATAAACTGAGTATAGTAATAATGTGAGATGCATGTATGAAGAATCATTCATAACAAGAGTGTCTAGATAAATATTAGCATTTAGGAACAGATATAAGTGATCAAACTGAGTATGTAATGTTGAATAAAACTACGTAGGGAGGAATATATGATATTCATCATGGAATTTAAATCTAAGCAAACAAGTAAGTCAGGTGTCATGACCATGATGTGTACAATCAAAAAGTACACACAAAACACACACAAAATGCAATAAAAAGCCAAGGGGACACATACAAGGGACATGTTCAAATGTCACTCACTCAAAAAAAATCACACACAATGACATGTTGAAATGTCCTCATATACATATAAACAAGTAATGAAGGCTTAGTGCCATATAGAAGTACATGTTCAAATGCATGCATACACATAGAATACACACACAAGGACATATTCAAATGTCCTCACATGTATATGAATAGAGAATGAAGTCTCATAATCACACACAAAAGACACAATCAAATGTCCTCAAGGCATATAGAGACTACATATAAGACACAAATCTAGTAAAGTAACATGAGAAGTATGCATGAAAATGTGTGATTAATCAACAAGATCTAAGTTGTAACATGAGTAGATTTAGTAATTGATATAACCAGTAGTATATGAAGAAGTTAGTGAGTGAGAAATATTAAAACATGTAAAGCTATGTAAATAACTAAGTTGTAAGTGAGATTATAAGGTATCCAAATAAGGATAAACCCTGCATATAGGATGCCCCTAGTGAGCTAGTTGATCAATGTACATGTTGTAGAAAGCCCATGTGTGATCTATAACTAAGTAATGATAGTATGAGTTTAGTGTCATAATAATAGGGTATAGGAAACTAGAGCAGGGTGCTCTTATCAATTAGGGCATTGTTGTCTGATTACAGTTTCTAAATGTGTAATAGTCATATCACCTGTAATAGGGTTTAGAACTGCTATTTTATGTAATATATACTCAATCATGTACATTGGTTATGCATGTATGATATAAAATTAAATTAAATAAGTACTAAATGATTATGCACAAATGAACTAATGTACGATAAAGTACATATAAGCATTCAAAGGTCATGATTTTTGTTATTTTCTAGAATATTTCACTATTTTTATTTTTTTTGCATATATATTAACTAATAAATAGAGAGAAGGATAGTAACTGATATACTCCTTTAAGAGTCTTGTCATTAATAGATCTTGTATTAAATAAAAGAATGGTGATATCTGGTGAATGAATAATATCATGTAACCATGTAGGTTCTATATCATTGTTATCTTCATATTCTATATAATTAGTATCATTGGGATCATACTAATATGTATTGTTATAATCATCATCATATAGATTTAACTCTTAAAATGCCACTCTGGGCTCCTACTGTGTATGCATATGTAAAACTAATTGACCCATATTATGGTATTTACTTTCTTGATTTCTTTTTTGCAATATGAATTGTCATGTGCATTTATTGTTAGCCATTTAATTATTAGATGCAGATTGGATCAGATCTTGGGTGCTAGCTTGGGCGCCATCTTTAAGAAGAGACTTTGCAACAGAAATCAGGAAGTTTGAGCCAATTTTGTGTGAGTTATGAACATCTGAAGAAATTAATAGGTGGTTGGTTTTTCTTCTTTCTGAGGGCAAATTTCTCTTAATTTTGTAAGCTGACAGTAGTACTGGCAGCCCTTCTCTATTTGTTCAATTTTCCTTTAAAATATTGTAATAATTTACAGCTCCGCCTTATGGTAGCTACTTTCCCTATTGGGTTAGCAAGCACATTCTAGGTGTAGAGCATCCGCCCTATGGTAGCTACTTTCCCTTCTGGGTTAGCAAGCACATGCTGGGTGTGGAGTAGTTTCCTTTTCAGTATTTCCATTAAAGCATTGTTATTAAGCTCACTCCATCATATGGTAGCCCCTTATGGGTAGCACATACTTGACGTAGAGTTCCTTATTTGTAATTACTCCATCTTATGGTCGCCCCTACTCCGCCTTGGACTAGGTAGCACATACTGGATGTTGAGTTCCATTTCTTGCATTCTAGTGGCAAAGTTATTTCAGTTAATTTGAGATTAACTTTTAATCTTGATGGAACTTGTTTGTGATGTTGTAATCCAAAATCTAAAAAAGTTGAAAAAATTTGGCTCGAAATATTTCACTTATTATGGATGAATATTTTTTCAACTTCCAGCCTTGGTATGGAGTCTTGTTAGGCACAACATTATTAGATGAAGATGTTAATATATATCTAACACTAGTAAACTCTAGATTCTTTGCATATGTGACTTGATTTTACAATGATGTGATATTTATACTGAAACACTTATTTTTATTTTTCAACTCTTCTATTAACTTGATCATAGTGATTATTTGATCCTTGAGAGATTTACAAGCACAGACCCTACATCTTTTTGACTGAATATACATACACACACCATCAATAAGAGATGTGCGAGGTGGAGGGGGTTGAGGAAGGATAGGTTGGTTACCTTATTTTGACACTATAGGATTGGAAACCTTACCTCTTGTGATGGTGATAACATGGAACTAGTTAGATGGAAAGTATCTATCACAACCTTGAGGGTAAGGAGGAGGAAGATATTCTTTAGTTATGATGAATTTTATCTATGTCATTACATGATGCATCCATGGAATTATATGAAACTTAAAATTATGACATATTATAGGGAAATAACATATAAATGAAAGCAAAAAAATTGAATTAGGAAATGATAGATAAATTCAATCATTGGTGAATAGAAGAAATAAAAATATTTGAAATCAAAAACCCTAAGGGAAGTGAAAAGACGGAAGAAAATCCTAATGGAAGTGAAAAGATATAAGGAATCCCTAATGGTAAGTTAAGGTTTGTAATATTAGACAATAAAAGGGTTTACCAATATGTTTTATCAAATTTGGGTAAACCTAACAATATGTAGATTACCCTAAATGACAAACTACTATATAAAATCATGAATAATAATATAAGAAATATCAAACATTCATTGATTTAAAACTTTCTAAATATGGAAACTTATTAAATAAGGAAAGTACAATATAAAACTGTAACTTAGGTAAAAAACAATGTTGTAGGATGAATCAAAAGATGAAATTGACATAGTGGTTGGGTCTAGTGACTATGAAATTAGATCCACAACTGAAATGATCCCTGGATAAAAGCATCCTAAGTTAGATAGGAGAGGGGGTGTTCCTACCCTTTGTGAGGTTGGTCCTATCCAATAAATAGTAAATATCTATGGTTTATAGGTTCTATTTACCTTCATCTATATATTTTATGTTCTGTATAGGAGTGTTCAATCAACTGTGGGGACCATTGTATGACTATTTTTTATTCAAAACCCCAGCTCCTTGACATGTGAAGACCAATGCAAAACAAATGGGAGAAAAATTGGTCAATGGTTGAATTTTGGTGTGACATCAACTCCTCATGTTCTGAGTGTTTCCTACATACCAATACTCCTAAGAGGGTCAAACTTCATGTAGTTTTTCCATGTTACAGTGGTGTGTGAATAACTGGTGTAAAGTGATACATGTTGATGCAATACTAGTGTGATTAAGTGAATTAACTATGACTTGTGACCTTGGATATGTATTAAAAATTTAGCTCTAGGATACTAGGGTAGTATTTAATTAAAATTAGGAAAAATAGGGAATTTAATCTTAATGTGCAATTAAAATTTTGGTGTTTTTTAATGTGGAAGTCTCCTATGTGAAAAATGGTTTGAAATATATTTATATAGTCATAGCTTTGAAATTCCTTCAAATGGGGATTATTAGGGACATAGTTTGATCTTTCCATAACTTTAAATTTTGCAAATTAAGTCATTATTTGGTAGGATAACAAGAGAGGGGGATTGGACAACAAAGCAGGATGGTCATGTCCAATAGGGCATTATTGTCTAATGGGGACAAATAATGGTGTTAAGGGTAAAATTGCGTAAATGATGGTTACGGCTGATAACATGATACACATGTGAATTTTGGGGTCATCAATCATCTTAGAAGAGTGAGTCCTTAGAGTGAAAGGTGGTCTAAAGTGATCCAAAGGACCCTCGGATATGTCCAAAGCTAAGTGTGTAAAAGAGTGGTCACATGTGCACTATTTTAGCTATGTGTCTACAAATTGCATAAAGAATAACTACAAAAGAAACAAGTAGAAATTTAAAAGTTACAAATGGAACAACTTGAAAAGGACAAATTATGAAAGAAAAAAAAAAGGCTCTAGATGGAATACTAAAGGTTACATAAGGCACAAGTGGAACAAGAAAGTATATATAAAGAACACAAAGATAATTTGAATCAACAAATGTTTATTCTTAATCTTCCTCGTCTAGTCAATTTAGAGGTACAATATGCAATGGTTTGAGATTATTATGATAGTGATGATAAGGAATCCAACATGTTTAATATGAAAAATGATTAACTACACAACCTAAATTTCAACCCATTATATGAATATTTATCTAATAATTTACTCATGCCCATTGGTCCAATGGTATACAATGATGATTCAAAACTAATCACTAAAGATTAGTCATATTTAAAAGGCAATAATATTAACTTAAAAATACCAAAGTTTGATGGAAAAGATCACAAGTAAGGTTTGAAGGTTTTTTCAAGGTCTATAGATATCCTATTGAGGGAGATAGATGAGGAATCTGATAGTTTGGTTACCCACAAGATGAATCTATTAGGGGGGATATGATCCCTCCCCAAAAACAATCCTCTAGATAAATGGTTACTAGATCTACAACTTCAATCTCTAAGATAAATATTAATGCTCTGATGAGGGTGATCAGTAAAAAGAAGATAAAAAATTCAAGCATTGGAGCCACAAGAACATGCATACAAACTATAGATGAAAACTTGATTGCCATGTTAGATCCAATAGAAATTAGAAAGAATATATCGAGGTTGCATGACAAAATATTGATTTAAAAATTCAAGGTTGCTTAACTAAACCTGAAAAACTATGTGCATGGAGCATAAGAAATTGGAAGATGAATGGAGAGTATGAATTAAGACCCTAAGCTAAGGGAAATTTCATAGGACTATGAATTTTTGCCAATGAATCGGATAAATATAATGTGCTTAGAGGAGGTCCATACTTATATATATATATATATATATATATATATATATATATATATATTAACATAATGTTAACATAATCTATACATCCAAGGATCCAAACCACAAAAAACTACCAAACAGGCGACATGATACATCAAGAAAACTAGTCATATAAATATTATTACAATATAAAAAAGGCCACAAAAGAGTGGCACCAATAGAAATGTAAAACCAACAGAAACCAAAAGAACCATCCCATTAATGACAATGACCAACTAAATATTTAAGTTAAGACCATAATCATTCTATAAGCTCTCATCCCCAATAACATCCACACCATCAACCTCAGGTGCCATGTCTCTATCTAGAGAAACATGTCCCTTTTGAGAGTGTTATGCCCAAATGGGAAAATAATCAATGTTTCTGAACAACTTTTTCATATTTAAAAATTTGACATAATTCACAATATCTTGAATGTCTTTTAAGTTCCCATCCTCAATAACTTTTTCAAGTTTTGATGAAGTTTCACTTACAAAAGCCTCAATAATTTTGAGAATGTCTTGGCATCATTCCTTTCAAGTAACCAGAGTAGCACTATCACTAATAGATTCAACAAGACTCAAATCTACAACAACATTAGTAGGAAAAACCTCACAACCCACATCAATCCCACCAACCTTAGCCACCTCCACAATATCCCCACCAGAACTTGAATTCTCTTCATTCATGTTGACCAAATTTTGACCTCAAGTCAAAATGGATCAACCCATATAAATTGAAACTTTTCACAGGACAATGAAAACTTGCATGTGGTCTTGTTATGGTCCTAGATGGTCTTCATATGGTCACATTAGTCATTTCTTAGTTTGGTCTAAGTTTTGGTCTCATGCGTACTTGTCTAGTCCTAGAGGTCATTTATGAGGTCCTGATGTTGTCAAACATGGTCAAAGGCTTGTTATAGTTTAGAGTCATTATAAAAGGCTATTAATGTGTTTTTAAGGTCACAATATCATGTTTTAACCCTTCACAATGTTCTTATGGGCTAACTTGACATTTTGGCCACGTTTTGGGATCAATATGAGGGTTGTATGTATTTTTTCAAATAGAAACCATTACAAGAAGATTCCTAGCATGCATGATGTTAAGAGGAAGTCAGAGGAATGTAGACCTATAGGTCTTCTTCAAATTAAAGAACTCCAATTTGCACTGCTTCAAAGTCCAAATCAAAAGGAATGTAAACTTGAAGGTCTGCATTGTAATAAATTATGTTAAATTGTATAGAAAAATTCGAGATTGAAAACCTATGAAATGAGGTAATGATATGATTCATGTTTTGTTTCAATTAATTACTAAGGAAGAAGAGATATACCTTCAATTTTAATGCACAAGACTCACTGAATGGACACCTACAACCAATCCCAGATAGTCAAGCAACAGAGTATGCTTGTGAAGTTTAGAGTTTTTGGAAAGATGAAAGGGTCTCAAGCTATAAATTATATAAAAATAATTATTGATATGACCAATGACCTCAATACAAGTCTTAAATCCCACAAATGTAGGCACACTACCCTAGTAAGCCTAAAAGAGGAGGGAAAAGTTCATGAAAAGAGTTAGGGTTTAACCCAAGTGATGGTAAAAGTTAGTGAAACCATATTAAGAAAAATAATCATTATGAAATGGTAAATAAGACTAGTCATAAAAAAACCCTAAACCCTACCTACACGGTCCCTGCATACACAAGCCTGCTTACTTGGCAAGATAAACATGCTAGTTTAGGATGAAAGGAAGGGATATGAAATGGAAAGCAAGTAATTTGAATGGTCTATGATTATAACATACCTCATATTACTCCTATTAAATATTAGGAGTGAAGAGAAAAGGATGCTTTGTTTAGGCCTAATGGTCTAAATACAAATAACACATTCATGTCTAAGTTCACAAGAGGAAGTTGCTTGCTTGAAAGGTTCAAAGGCCTATGTGGGATCTGAGAGGAGGTATAACATTTTAGAAAGGTATAATGGTGATATTATAGCTTCAAAAAACTCTCAAGCTCATCTGAAGTAACAAAAATAGTGGAAACTCTACATACTCAGCCAATAGAAGATACAAGTTTGTCTGCTTTGAGAAGCATTTGTTTGTTTAAGAGGTTTAAAGGATTGTATGAAGATTAAAGGAAAGTAAAGTAGTTTAATATGATTTTATGGTGATAACATAGTTTCATTATATCCTTTAGACTCAATCAACAAGTGAACCTAATGATGTCAACTCCTATCTAGGCCTAACAAGCCTATAACTAAATGCACAAACCTATAAGGGCAGTTACGAGAAAGGTGGATAGTTGAAGTGAAGTTGAGAGTCTTGAGGACCCTAAGGAGAGAGAAATGAGTATGGATAGGAATCCATAGATCCCTGACAGTGGGAGAAAAGATAGAAAACAATCAACTGGGGTATTTTTTGTAAGTTGGCTTGAAAACCCTAGGTGTTAACTAGTGGAGTGTATAGAGAGTTTGAAGAAGAGATGTAACAAGAGAATCATGGGATAAATTAAAGGTGGATGTCATGGACCTATGTAGGTTATTATAAACCCAAAGTCAAACTAAGAGCATCACATATAGGCCACATCTCTTTCTAAACCTGATAAACACATCACCTACTAGCCAAGGGTCTCCTAAACTCGTTCATGTCTTTCCTGACAAGTTGCATGGTGGAAAAAGGAATTTGGAGGTGTTATATACTTTCATAAACTTCCATATTTGGGGATTACATCTTGATTTGGTGGATTTTACCATATGAAACATTGTTAGGACTCAAAGACACTTTCAAGCTACCAAAGAGACCTAGAATGACCTAATTGAGAAGATGGTGTTTCTAAACACCAAATATGGATTTAATGAACTTCCAATTGACCTAAAACATGTCCTCAATTCTCTTGAACATCACCCCATGCCACTGGTTTGTGCTTGGAGGTACATAACTATATGGAATAAGCTAAATAAGGTTTTTTAAGCTACTTGGGAGATCCGTAAAAGGTGTCAAAAACTCAAAATTGACAAAGCAAACCTTTAGGAGGTAATTTGACTAAATCAAATATTTATTTGAGGGTTAAAATGTGTAGGAATATTGTGGAACCAAATTTTAGTCTCTAAGCAAGGAGGCCTAATTGAGGCCTAAGTAGGAGAGAGAAACATAAGAAAAGGACACTTCCACTCACTCTCAAGACCTAAAAATTGGCATGGAGCTATAAATCCATATAAGGTCCTAGAATATTCTTTTATATTCTTAGTATAGTCCTTAAAAATATCTCCATAAGAATGTTTGCATGATTTTAGGGTTACAAGGAATGAGGCCTAATTGGATCTTTTGGTGTAAAACAAGTTCTTGGGGTTGGTTTCAGACTTCCAAATGAATTGTTTCAAGTCCAATATGAGTTGAATAGGCCATCCATGAATATAAGGCAAGTTAAAGATTATGAATTCAAGTTTTGACACTTGTATGCAAGATTGGCCCAAGGAGATGAAGAGTCTTATAGACACCTAGTAAGAGAATAAAGTGATGTGTCAAAGATAACCTAAAGAGATCAATTAAGAGGTGTCAATAATAGAGAAAAGGTGTAACTCAACTTGATTTGACCATCAAAAAGGCAACTTGTCATTCAAAAATCTAAATCAAAAGGCAGTTTTAGAGAGCTAGTCAAGGTGTTAAGCAAGCATTCTAACTCCTATGCTACTTGGAGCAAGGGAACATATTTAGATAAGCTACACATGACATTTAGGACCTATTGTGATAGTTTCATAACTCATCTATTATTTATAACTCATGAGACACTTGTCAACTTTCTCTCTCTTATGCCCTTATCTCATTTTCTCACTTTCTCTATATATTGACCCTGAATTGGCTTAGTTTGTATCCTCTACCTAGAAATGATGAAGCCTACCCATTCGTAGCCTTTGATAAATGAAAGATAACTTTATTTTATCATCTCTGTGGATTAGTTTCAATGTGCATTCTTGATTATTTGATCTTACTAAGTGATATGCTTATTTCCTTGGCATGTTTTTCCTTCTTTAGCATTCATGTTTAGATCGAAATCCTTTTTATAGGTTTCTTGAAGTGTTCAAATGAAGTGTGTAGGGTTTAGTGAGTTATCTTCTCATTAGTGTCATGTCTTGACCTCTTGAATAGTCCTCCTAGCTCAAGCATGCTTTCACAAATGTTAATGAGAAACATTGATGTAGAGAGCCAAATTTAGAATAGTGTAATGTGCAGGTTAGTCTCTTATTTCAAGTGTAATTGTAGTTGGTTGGTAGTGATCAGTATATATTTGGTACATAAACCCCTTTAGAGTAGGTTAATCTCCCTTTTCCTAGCAAGTGTTGGAGTAGTGTTTGAGCCTAATTGATTCATCAAGGGGAACTAGCCCTTTAACCTAAAGATTCACCTCTGTAATAGGGTACCCATAACCTTGAGGTGTTTATACATTACATCAAATTTAGAAGGCTTGAACTACCTTCTAAAGGGTGTAAATTTTATGCATAATGGTTTTGGCATGCTCGATGGGACTAAGGTCCAAAGTTGTGAAAGAATTATTTGTGTTGTTCATATACCTATCAACCTTTGGAGGCATTCAACAAACATCAATGACAACTTTATGCACAATCAACTAGTTCTAACAGTCCAAGTACTTATTTTGAAAAGAATTTGATAATATCTAATGTTTTCCTTTGATTCATGAAGTTGAGATGGTTAGGTATGAAGAGAAATTTTGTTTTATACCTTCCTATCAGCTTCAACAGAACTCTTACCAATCCTATGATCTATATCAACAATGATTTGATTCATATCAACCTTTTCATGAGTCATATCAGTCCTATGGTTGTCCTCCATTCTCCTCATATGATTTCAACTACATACCTTAGTAGCCTTAACAAGACTTGTCGTAGTCATAATCCTCCCTTCCTACTTCAATTCCATCTCAAAATTATGTTTCCCCTACCATATCCTTGTTGGCACTCAAGCTAAATCTGCTAAAATTTTAAGAGGTGATGAGAAAATGGGATAGAGAACTATATGTGATCCCTTTTCATCTCATAAATAAGATGAAGAAGTCAATTCAAATATTTATGGATAAGTGGATGTCAGTTGGAGAGGAAACCCAATATGTTATCAATGATGAGTTGTATGAAATGAAAACTTTTATCTAATAGTGGATAGACATATTAGAGATGTGGGAGAATCAAGAGATGCAATCCAAGTAACCTCCATCTTCTTTATCCCTATTCCACCACCTTTGATTCCAAGTCTTCCTCAAGCTACACTTATCCTTCCAGAAAACAAGATATCTTCATATTGGAGGCCGCCTTAGACTATGATTCTTGATTATACCATGCTAACTCTTGTGGAAGAATCTGAACCTATGCAAGTCTCACCTTTCCCTCCTCAAGAGTACTCTTCTATTCCATACAAGTTTTATTATGCTCTTTATCTCCATGAAAATTTTCACTATCCTCAAGAGGAGCCTCCAAGAGATTCGATCCAATCCTCAAAATAGCCTACTAGCTTCAAAGTTCTAACTTGGAACCAAGTAGTGAAGTCTTAGGGAAAGTAAGAGGAAGAGAGCCAAGACCAAAGAATTGATGTGAAAGAAGAAAACTTTGTGCCTACTCCAACCCCATTCACCTCTCCTCAAGAATCTCTAGTCTGTCTATCTTGGAAGTCTATCTAATAATGTATTCAAAATAAGAATGAGGCTCTAATTGAGAATATTGAAGATCAATTTGTAGTTGTTGAAGAGTCTCAAGAAGGCTATGATAAAAATGAAGTTCTTGTTGAAGAAGATGTTCCTTCCATTTCCCAACTCAACTTGATATCTCTCCAATATTTCCTTCAAGAACCCTCCATTCCCAAATCCATTCATGAGCCATCCACCATACTTCATACTCCCTCTCCAACTATTCAACTTACCCATCACCCTTCCACCACATCCCTTCTTGAAGAAGAAGTTGTCCTATGGGAGATAAGTGAAGAGTATCAAGCTATACTTGTATTTTATGAAGATGATTCAAGTGTATATGATGAATAATTCACTATTGGTACTCCCCTTGGTAAAGACAAATATAAATCAGTCTTCTTGAATGAAGAAAGAGATGCTCTAGATTAGTTTGTAGCTGCCCATGAAGATATTGCCAAGATTGCTACCTTGGCCAATGAAGAGGTTGATCAATACATGGAAGAGAAGGATTTTTAGAGTAACATCATATTGATTGAGTTTGTTGAGTCTCATAAGTAGGTTCAAAGATATGTGAAGAACATGATGCAGACCTATTTGTTGTAATAACCCCACTAGATTAAAAGTATAAATACATGATATATATATATATATATATATATATATATATATACCAAAAATAGATTACACCATGAGAATCTACTAAGACCATAATAAATACTCAAAGTATGATAATAACAACAAGCATAATACATCGCATATCACTGATCTCTAATATCATGAGAGCACATCATATCACTAGCATAGAAAGTAACTATATTAGCTTAACCATAGTTGATATAATTCTATAGCCACCACTGTCAATATACAATAATTAATTAT
Source organism: Torreya grandis (assembly GCA_037957365.1). Classification (NCBI taxonomy): domain Eukaryota; kingdom Viridiplantae; phylum Streptophyta; class Pinopsida; order Cupressales; family Taxaceae; genus Torreya; species Torreya grandis. The sequence continues at coordinate 2,787,713 of JARHVA010000897.1, forward strand.
AAATCTCATTATAATATTCAATAATAAGTACAATAAAATACAATGTACATATAAGATAAGTTCCCAAACTCAAGTATCTATGCCAATCTCAAGTGTCATCTCGATAAGTAGTACTATTATGGGGAGAGAGAGCATCATTCAAGCACTTTGTGACACCAACCATGGACCAACAATCCCCCACACTAATCCCATCAGGAAATGGCCCTCCCTTCATAAATGAGTAGATAGTGATGGTGAGGGAATCCAAAGAGACAATCAAATACTCGTGTGTTGTATGATTTATAAACTAAACATGTAGTGTATCATAGAATAATTTTCTACTGTAAGCTATCACACAAACATGTAAATCATACTCATGAAATGATAATGTCTCACTAAACATACTTTGGCCCAAAGTTTTACAAATAATAAATAATAACAATCCATGGATCAATCAAATTCATACACACCACTTGATCAAACTGCCTTCATTTGTCATTGTAATACTAGTAAGCTAGTGAAGTCCATCTCACTCCTTATTCCATATCAATAACATAGATTGGTCAAATATGATTCAACCACGAGATTTAAATAATTTACATCCTACTAGAAACACATCATATAACATGTTAAACATAGGAGTAACCAAAGCATACATTTATTCTGACAAACGTATAAATGAATATTACATTATTTTCTATCCCATACTAGAAATAATGACTATAGTTTATACCACTAGAATAAATACACATTTAACTATAGATTTTTACTACCACAGTAAGTTTTCAAACATACTACACATATGATAACCCATATTACCATAGTCTAGTATTCTATGACATGCTACTATTTTTTCAAATTCAATTATAATAAAGTAGTCATAACTACATGAAAACACAAGCTTCTATTCAAAAAACTAGACATATCCAAGCAAACCATATTTCTCACAGCACATAATAATATACAGTCACAACATTTGATAAGCTCTCAAGGTTGTATGCATGCATACACAAGTTCTACTAACTACAATAGAAAATACTTTTCATAAGAACAATCAACATGGTATGCTAATTTAATCAAATGTAGCTATGAGTCTAAACATATCAAATATAGTATGTATCTTCTAGGTTTAACATACAATTACTTTGTAGCACTCAATGATATCCCATTCTATCATAGTTCATGACTACATACATACACATAACTAAACTTACATTTTTCAGAATTCAAAGAACCCTCATACATAACATCAATTATGCAAGTACAGGATTATAGCACCTAGGTATACCCTAGATTTAAAACTATATACTATCATTAAAGCCATACAACTTATAAGCACGCATCATGATGCACCATAATATGATAAATATACCAAGCATTTATACATCTTAACAACTCATAACATGTGATGCACTCAAGTATTCAATGCAGAATACATATAACAAATAGTCAATCAATCATTTGTAGGGAAACTGAGAACTAAGCACCTCATTATGTTTTATAAAAGACTATTTTGATATGGTTATAGCTTCATCTCACAGATATTTGATGATTTAGATAAAATCCTACTTCAAGCTACAACTTAGGCTTATAACCAAACATGACCATTTTCATTATGTACTTATGTTGCATACCTCAATCCATGTGTAGAACAAGACTCAACATAGATGAAACATAAGATAATCCATCTAACATTGGCTATACGTTTTAGGGGTTTAGAATACATGCATTCATTAAATTAATATATGCAAATCTCTAACCTAGTTCATAATCCACCTATGGAAATTAAATCGGAAGGACACACCCCTATGCATATATAAACACCTATATTTCTTATTAAGTATTTCATTTATAAAAAGGTTTTCATATGCTACATATGATAAGAGGTCTCACGCATATGATCAAATTGGTCATAATATAATGAAATATTATGTTTTAGTCATATAAGTTTCCCATCTTGATATAAGCCATATTATGACATTGATATATTTATAGCTACCTATAAGCTGGTGCAATGGTATATAACACATACCGGATTGCTTTATAGTAAATATACCATCTACTATATTGTAACTCAGTGGTATATAAATACCAAATATATATTTTTATTGGTTATATGATAATTCTTTGTATAAAATTTATTTTTGCGAGCCTCAAAACAATAAAACACACTAACTAAGAATCAATTATTACATAATATCCCTCATGCTCTCATAATGAGCATACTCATATATGCATCCCATAACATGTAAGAGGGAAATAATTAAAGATAATTATTTACAAAATTATAACAAGAATTCCTTATGTTGGTTGTACAATTCCTCCTCAAATGGTATTTTAAAAATTAACCTATAAAAATATCTTTATTGATTATTGTGCCTAATCTACTATTGACAGAAGTAGTTTGACTAGTTGGAAATCTAGAAAAGGTCCACAGATTACATTAAATGAAAACAACGACAATCATTCATTATGGTGGTAACTAGAAAACACTCGATTGTACGTTAGTTAGATACTGGCACTACCTCCTCCTTGCATAACTAACATTAATATTCATAATTAGTTGTAAAGCATTGTATATGTTATTTTGTAGCTAGATGAAATTAATTAAAATATAATACAATATATTCCATACATATAATCAAGCGCTATAATATGTTATTTTTAATCTTTATCTCACAAACCACATAATAGATAAGGATTTACAGAGCTACATATTATCTAGCAAGTCGATGCTTGAAACACCTAAGGCTATAAATAAGACTGCTCACAATATCCACTTTCCTTTAAACTGGAGGTGTATTTTCCACCGACTCTCAAATATTGGGTTTGTTACTTCCGTCAAAAAAGAGAGAGCGTATGCTTAAAAACTTCATTCTAGCAAATATTTAGCTGAATAAGCATATATTTTAATCTTCGTTATAATTCATAATTAGATATTTTAACTAGAAAAATTTAATCGATATTTTAGCATATACAAATATAGTTTAATATAACCATATAAAATATTTTAAGCTTTATATAATGCCTGTGAAATGAGAGACAAAATTTGTATGGAGCAGGGTTTGAATTTAGATTCTTATTCATAAGTCTAGCAAATAATGTCTTAATAACGCATACATTCATCGATACACTCCCCCCCCAGACATAGCTTAACAACTAACATAACAAGAATGCATTCATCAACATTGAAGAAGGAACACATTTCCCATATGTTGAAGGAGGATACATGAACTCAATGCATTTGGAGTAGCGACACCTTAACAAAATAATTCCCTTTTTGTCTAAAAGGACTACATGAAACAAGGAGGTGGTGACATTGGGTCTACAACAACAATAATTCTAATATACCATTAAATTTTCCCAATATCTATTATCAATGTTTAGATCTTGTATTGTTTATTTTTAATATAGACATTACCAAGACAAGGAATGTAACAACTTATAGTCATTACAATTCCTCGCACTAATATAATCTTCACTAGTAAGTTATACTATTTTATTAATTATGGACTCTAATGTGGAACCAACAGACTCATTAGAATGTAGTATATTACAGTGTTAAACATTCAGCGGAATCAAGATGTATTATTAATACTATTCATATGATATATTAACTTGTATTAAGCTATTAAATAGAAAACTATAATTCCTTGACTAAAAAATATTTCACGTAATACTATGTTTAAACTATGGGAAAAAGTTGGGTAAATCAAGGTGTAAAGTTGGTAATTAACATTTCACGTTTGTCCCAACTAAAGGAAACCCAACATGACATCCCCGATTATGTGCTCTAGTATTCCTTCTGTCTCTTTATTTCCTTTTGTTACAGCTGTGACTCCCTTCCTTTTTCTAAACTTCTCTCTCCTTTTAAAAATAAGTGTAGCCCCTTTTTGTTTTAATTCTTTTATTTTTGTCAAATTTGATTAATTCAATATCTTTATTTATTTCTTTTTACTTTCTTTATTGTCTTTCTTTCTATATTATTCTTTATTTTTATTTTCTCTTTCTTTTTGTTTTATTTTATTTCTTTTTCTACTTTACACTTTTTTTTAACTTCATTTATCAGTTAATAACATTAATGTGATTTATTGATAAATTTATTAATCAATAAACACAACTATATTTTAATTATATAAATTACAAAATATTAATGGTTATAAATATGAATAGCACCCAACCACACAAAACAAGTCCTAATAACCATTAAGCTAGACTAACCATGAACAAGTAAAACTAAATGTAACAACATTAATCACACCACACTAACCATTTAGATTATGTATTTTAATGTGTGCTAATACTGTGATATGTGTGGAGTTTTTGCCAGCTCTCAGTCAACCTTCAATGTCTCCATCTACTTCACCCTCTCCAATAATGCTCTCCCTCTAGCACGCTCTGAGGGATGAGTTCTCCTATGTCCACCTCACAACATGTAGGTAGTTAGATCATTTCACATGATAAACATATAACATAAAATATAAATAAAATAATTGATAGGACCTAAGTTTCCCAAAGCACTGACACAACTTGTCAGAATTAAGAGCACACATGATTACCATTGTATAAGCAACTTAAGATTGTGGAAATAACCAGAAGAATAAATAACTATCAATGAGAAAACACACAGAATATGAGAGGCAACACACAATTGTATTCAACTCATTACAAAGGAAATTACAATAAAGAGATCACACTCTTCTTCCACCTTTGTGAGGCTTCCTCCTCAAGGGCTCCAAGTAATCTTCCCACCTGAGTAATCTTCTCTCATAGGTCACAACTAACAGCTAACACAAGCTGTTGTTCACCTCACTGTACTACTTGTACAATCGAGTATGAACCGGTACTCCAAGTAGATCTCACCATGATCCTACTCCTGATGTATTGCTGTCACCTTGGATCTTGCTCCCCCGCCGATCTCCTTTTGACCCTCGCATACACACATCCCTGCAAACCAACTTGATCTTACTTATCACATGTAGATCTCCACCATGACCCTGCAACTCCCTGCATATCAAACCTGATCTTACATACATGGGGAATCCTACTTGATTCCATCATGGGATGAACTCTCCAAGCTCCACACTTGGGTTTTACAAGTTCAACACTTAACAATACAGCCCATGAGTCTATTATATAGATCTCATGCATACACTTAATTTAGACAAGTGGCTCAAAGACTCGAACTGGTCTTTATCATGCAAAATCCACATTCACTTAACTGACTATTTGTCAACAGCAGTTCTGACTGCCACAGGTGACCGACATCGGTCCCTGCCTGACTGGAGGTGACCGACGTCGATCGATCTCCTGCCGATGTCGATTTTCCTTGCACTATCCCCTGACCAATGTCAGTTTTGGCCTGTCGACACCAGTGACTGTCAAGCTCTGAAAACCTCCCTATTTGCCTTAGGTGAAGCTTTTAGCTCCACACCCTAACAATCTCCCACTTGGAGATAAACAACTACACCTGTACCTAAACCAATACTCTGTCTAATCTGCATCCTGGGTTGTATTCCTCTTCAAGCTCCCACTTGAAGACAACCCACCACACTCCTTGTGGTGTTAATCTTGTGCCTGAATTTCTTCATCCTCAGCTTACCTTCTTCTGCCATTGCTATACTCCCACTCAATCAGAAACCCCTGTGAGTAACCTGTAATCAACAAACCACTAACCAGATCTGGGCCATTTGTTAGTCAAACTCACTCTGAGAACATCCAACCTCGCTCTGATACCATTTGATAGGACCTAAGTTCCCCAAAGCTCTGACACAACTTGTCAAAATTAAGAGCACACATGATTACCATTGTATAAGCAACTTAAGATTGCGTAAATAACCAGAAGAACAAATAACTATCAATGAGAAAACACACAGAATATGAGAGGCAACACACAATTGTATTCAACTCATTACAAAGGAAATTACAATAAAGAGATCACACTCTTCTTCCACCTTTGTGAGGCTTCCTCCTCAAGGGCTCCAAGTAATCTTCCCACCTGAGTAATCTTCTCTCATAGGTCACAACTAACAGCTAACACAAGCTGTTGTTCACCTCATTGTACTACCTGTATAACTGAGTACGAACCAGTACTCCAAGTAGATCTCACCATGATCCTGCTCCTGATGTATTGCTGTCACCTTAGATCCTGCTCCCTCGCCGATCTCCTTTTGAACCTCGCATACACACATCCCTGTAGACCAACCTGATCTTACTTATCACATGTAGATCTCCACCATGACCCTGCAACTCCCTGCATATCAAACCTGATCTTACATACATGGGGAATCCTACTTGATTCCACCATGGGAAGAACTCTCCAAGATCCACACTTGGGTTCTACAAGTTCAACACTTAACAATACAGCCCATGAGTCTATTATATAGATCTCATGCATACACTTAATTTAGACAAGCGGCTCAAAGACTCAAACTGGTCTTTATCATGCAAACTCCACGTTCACTTAACTGACTGTTCGTTAACAGCAGTTTTGACCACCACAAGCGACTGACATTGGTCCCTGCCTGACTGGAGGTGACTGACGCCAGCCGATCTCCTACCGATGCTAGTTTTCCTTGCACTGTCCCCTGACCGATGTCGGTTTTGGCCTGCCAACGTCGGCGACTGTCAAGCTTCAAAAACCTCCCTGTTTGCCTTAGGTGAAGCTTTTAGCTCCACACCCTAAATATAATACATTAATATGCTCAAATTTTGAATGCATAAATTAACCAAATCAAATTAAAGCAATCATGTACCATCATGCATCCAAGCAATATTCTACAATCTCGTGATAACATATATCTCAAGCTTAGTAAAAAAAATAGCCAAATCTGAATTTGTTAGTTATCGATATCTGTAGATAATCTAGCAAGTTTTCCTTGTAAGGAATTAAAATGTAACATTTGCACATGTTCAAGTAATATGAAAGTTTTGAGAAGATATCACCTATAGGAGAGCAAAATCAGATTATTGAGAAGAAATGTAAGGTTCCTAATGAGCAAACATGTCTTGAAGAATACCACTAAGAGTTTGAAGCCTCTGATGGAGCAATCTATGATCACTATGACACTCTTGAAGATGATTAAGATATTGATATTGGAAACCGAATAGAAGACAAGGTTGTTGCTTCCTTCATGGACCATTAGGCCTTATGGTAAAATTTCAAGGAGATTTACAATGAGTTTGAGGCTCTTCAAGAGCCTACACTGCCTATTGGGCAGTTTAAAAATGTTCTTGAAGATGCCTTGCTTTTTGAAAGACAATATGACAACCTCCAAGGTACCTTGATTGAGGCTACTCCTATAAGTCAAGAGATGGCCATATTTGAGATAAGCATAGGCATCAATAGAGGTCATGAGAAGGTTTTTGAAAAACAAGATGAATTCACCTTCATATATGATTCATCTACAACTGCCATTGCTTCATTTGAGATAATGCCAAGAGGAGTGGCATTGAAGAAGAAGAAGAAGAAGACAACCAAACCAGGTTTCAATAGGCAACGTGCCTCATGTCATTTGCCATATTACGGAGCAATATATAATATAAGTTTCCCCTTTGATCCAGGAGGAAGAAGTTGTTTTCAGATCAATTATATATAGTTAACTTGCTTTCTTATTTGTTATGCTCCCTAAGTGCTTGATAGCACATGTGTGCGTCTTGTTCTTTGCTTTGTGTCTTGTTTTCCTTGTTTGTGTGTATTTATAAGTAAAATTAGATTATCTTGTCATGGTCTTGGTATGGTTAGGTCTGAAACTGAATGTAAATGACTCCACTACCTAATGGAAGGATAAGGATATTGGTCCATTTAGCATTGCAAGCATACTATCCCAGTGAATCACCAATTTGTTTACCAAATTTTGACCTCAAGTTAAAATGGGTGAACCCCTCTAAATTGAAACCTTTCATGGGACTATTAAAACTTATATGTGGTCTTGTCATGGTCTTAAATGGTCCTAAATGGTTTTCATATGGTTACATTAGTCATTTCTTAGTTTGGTCAAAGTTTTGGTCTCATGCATAATTGTCTAGTCCTAGAGGTCATTTATGAGGTCATGATGTTGTCAAACATGGTCAAAGGCTTGATATAGTTTAGAGTAATTATAAAAGGTTATTAATGTGTCTTTAAGGTCATAATATCATGTTTTAACCTTTTACCATGTTCTTATGGGATAAAATGATATTTCGGCCACCTTTTGGTCTTAATATGAGGAGATGTACATACTTTTGCAAAGAAAAAACATTCCAAGAAGTGTCCTAACATGCATGATGTCAGAAGGAAGTTAGAGTATTAGATTCATGTCAAAAATAGTCAGTTACTTCAGTTTAGACACCAAAGAAGCAGTTCAAGACACATGTACGGCCTTGAAAAATCACTCTTCAAGTAAAAAATGGTTTTGAAGTGTTCTTTCATCTTCCACAGGTTGGAACCACGTTTTTGATGTAGGTAAAGGTTAAAAAATTGCAAAATTTTCTTTAAAACCTCCATCGCTCTCTTTACAAGTTAGTAAAGGTAGATTTTAATCACTCGATACGAATAGAGGAGAGAGAATTGGAACTTGAATTTTTTTCTACAAGAGGGGGTCCTAGTAAGCTTAAAATACATGGCATTTTTCTAGAGATTCATCCCCTCTCCTTTATGAATAATAGCTAAGACCAGGAGGTGGTCTAGAACAGCTAGTCAACACCACTTATTAAATCCTTCTCCTCAAAATGCTAGTTTGCAATAAGTTGAATGCATGAGAGAGATTATGGAGGATCTATAGGGTATGTGCATGCTTTTTTCATGTACCCCAAGTTCCATTTCACATGTGTGGGCTTAAATTGGCAAGAAAGCTCCATTTTGCATATATGTCAAAGAAGACTGTCATAGTTCATTCATTATTTCAGAGCTTTCAAAGAGATTTTAGTATATACAAGTGATTTTTTTATTTTTTATCATCTTTATACTTCATTCAATGTTTTCCAATCATCTAACTACTTTGTACCAGTCCTCTAGTGGCATTATGTTCCTAGCAAGCATACTTTGTTTTGAAACTTCTTACATAAGTGGGTTTGGAAGGTTTATCACACATTATCAAGGGTGTATAAGAGTCTTGGCCTCATGAATAATGAAATTAAACATCACTTAAGTGGCTTCAAACTCAATAACTCTAGTTTTCACCTCTTCAAAGTCCAAAGCATAAGGAATGTAGACCTATAAACATGTAGACCTGTAGGTCTCCAATGTAAGAAATTGTGTTGAATTGCACACTAAAACATGAGATTGAAAACCTATGAATAGAGGTAATGATATGATCCATGTTTTTTTACAATGAAGCATTGAGGAAAAAGAGATATACCTTCAAGTTTGATGCACAAGACCCATTCAATGGACACCTATATCTAGGCCTAGATTATCAGGGAAGAGAGTATGCTTGTGGAGTTTAGAGTTTTGAGCAAGATGAAAGGTCCTGACCTACTAATGATATAACAATAATTATTTATATTACCAATGACTTGAAGACAAGTCCTAAATCCCAAAAATGTAGGCAAACTACCCTAGTAAGCACCTATAGGTCTTTGAAGGTGAGCAAGCTAGTTTCAAGCCTAAAAGAGGAGGGCAAAGTTCATGAAAGGTTTTGGGGTTTAACCTAGGTGATGGTAAAATTTAGTGAAAGCATTTGAAGACAAATTATGATAAAAATAAAGCATGATGAAATGGTAAATAAGACCAGTCATAACAAAACCCTAAACGTTACTTACATAGTCCCTGCATACACATGTCTGATTACTTGGCAAGATAGAGTTGTTAGTTTATGATGAAAGGAAGAAATATGAATGGAGATTAAGTCATTTTAATGGTATATAATGATCACATACCTCATATTAAAACCAATAAATATCAAGAGTGAAAAGAAAATGATGTACTTTGTTCAGGCCTAATGGTCTAAATACAAACAACACAATCATGTCTATGTTCACAAGAGGAAGTTACTTGTTTGAATGGGTTAAAAGGCCTATGTGGGATCTAAGAGGAGGTAAACCATTTGATAAATTTATCATGGTGATATCAAAGCTTCATAAAACTCTTAGACTCACTTGAAGTAAGGAAAATAGTGGAAAACCTGCATACTCAACCAATGCAAGATACAGGTATGTCTACTTTGAGAAGCATTCACTTGTTTAAGAGGTTTAAAGGAATGTAGGAAGACTAAAGAAAAGAAAAGTAGTTGAATATTATTATATGGTGATAACATATTTCAATTAGGTCCTTCAGACTCAAGCAACAAGTGAACCTTATGATGTCGAGTCCAATCTAGGCCTAAAACAACTATCTATGAATGAATAGACCTTTAAGGGTAGTCACAAGAAAGGTGGAAAGTTGAAGTAAAGTTGAGAGTCTTAAGGACTTTGAGTAGAGATTAAAAAGTATGGATAGGCATCTTATGAAGCCCTAGATCCCTAATAGTGTGAGAAAAGAGAGAAAATAATCAACTAGGGTATTTTATCTAAGTTGGCTTAAGAACCCTATGTATCAACTAGTGGTGTGTACAAAGAGTGTTGTAGTTTAATTTGGGTTTCAATTCATTTAATCTTTCAGGTGCAGTTGTTCCAAGTTAATTCTCAAATTATTACAACTAGGCACAAACATAGAATAATCTTGCAATGCTTAGCATTTATCACTCAATTGTGCTCGCATCAATTCACATAAGGTACAAGCCTTATAAGCTTACCTGAAGTGTAGTAGAGAAGTAAACAAGGATGGCATTGGGATAGTTATGCCATGGCATAACTCATTTTTCATAGGACTTGTTCATTACAATAATGATGTTAGCAAGTTCATTGGCATAATCCATTGTAGGTGGAGTTTGATGGTCTGTAGGTGCAAAGCCTATTCGGGGAACTCATTTTGGTCATAGGGGAACAATCTTATATTTGGTGGGTTTTATAGTTTCATGGGCACAAGCCTTTGGTTCCCTTAGCTTGGCATCATCCAAGCACTTGGAGGGTTTGATGGAAGGCTTTAGATCAAGGGTTCATGCTTAGGCTAGCACTTTAGGCACATATATCATTATTTGGTGTGGGTTCTTTCCTACACTTAAGTATTCCTACAAAATATGTTTACATCATCATAAATTATAGAGATGCCATGATTGCAATGAATCAAAATCTTGCAAACAACATCCTTAACATTCATATTGAATTTATAATACTAAAATCATTGCATTCAATGCGTATTTCAATAATAAAACTAAAGACATTAAATGTAAGAAAACCATGAATTACTAAAACTATTCTTCTTCATTACTCAAAATTTAAATGCAGAATAGAGTCCATGTTACGTAAAATAGAGTAAATACTAGCTAAGCTACTACATGGCCCAAAGGATCACAAGAGAGCTTGGGCACTATAATGTGGAGCCTCAAAGGCATCTATTTTAATCCTTAGATTCAAAGGTGGTCAAATTACTGTTATCTAAAACCAATTCTGCAAAGCTTCGCTACTTCAATTTTTCCTCCCTGATAATTAGATTGAGCTTAGCTTTATAGCACTTAGGATCATTTTCATTGCTAGGGTGTGTTGTCCCCGAAAAATGCCACTCATTTTTGGGACAACCTACAGACCAAAATTTCTCTCTTCCCTTCTCAAAATTTGTTTTGAGCTTTCAAATTCCTCATTTTTAAGCTTTTTCCATAAAGGGGATTCACAGGTTCAACAGGTTAAAAAAGCTTGTGCAGACAAGTTCAGTCAAAAGAACAAGCATCTAACACTTAGTCATTTCTAGGATTGGTTTAGTGCCTCGGTTCAATCAAAAGGATTTCAATTGATAAATCATAAAGGACTTAGGCTTGAACCATTGAACTTTGAACCACTTTGGTTCAAAGGTTCAACGGGTTCAACGACCAAGTTGGTTCAACGCGCTTGGTGCAAAAGAACAAAGGACTTTGCCAAATAATGAAGAATGAACCATTGAACCAAAGTTGGTTCAATCAAAAAGTTTAAGGGGCTGCCCCAAAGTGAAAAAGGCAAGTGCCCTTGTGAAGGGTAGGCAGCATTGGTTCAAAAGCTCAAAGGCGACCTCAGTCAAAGGAAACACCCGATGGAAAAAAGACAGAGCAGAGCAGAAGTTGCCACATGTCATCTTCTGCAGGACCCCCAAAGGTTTCAAAAGTTTATATAAGTTAAGCAGAATATGTCATGTGTCTTGTTATGACTCAGCGTAATGTGACAAGTGTTTGCATCTGTGTTCCCCTTTTGGAGTTGCTCCGGCAAAACGTGTCATGGACCCCACTTTCTGTAAGTTTCTAATGAGTTTCATAACAACGGAACTTGCCACTTGTCAAAGACATAGAAAGGACCCCCCCAAAGACATAGGCAAGAAGGGCTATAAAGAGCAAAGAAGTGCTTTAGCAGTGAAGAGAGGAGCGAGACCAAAGCACCAAAAATATTTTCAAAGGAGTTACTCCAGTAGGTGATACAGTGTCTGTGAATTGATCATTAGGAGGTGCAAACGACAAATGGCACGGCCCACAATTTATCATATGATGTTTAAGCAGCATGCTCATCCCCATGATGGGAACGCGCATGGGTCATTTGTGAAAAGGGTGCCAAAAGGCCTCCTTTCTTCCCTTATTTATTATAATCTCTCATTTTTTGTAAGGGAGACTTTTCATTTTTACAAGAGCGAAACTCTGCCCATTTTGAAAGAAGAAGACTGAGACTTTGAGCTCAGGTTGTAATTTCACTTTCCTTGTTATTTAAATGAGAAAGTAGGTTTTTCCAGACTTTGTGCTGTTCTGACTTGTGTCATCTGAAGGTGTCTTTATTCATTTAATTTGGTATGCAATATTAGTGAAGGTAATAAGGAAGTGTCTTGAAACCAACTGTGGGAAGACTTTGTGCTTTCACAACTGATTTCAGTCTGTGTTTTCCTTTTCTTCTTGTGTTGAGGATTTTGGGGTGACTTTGTGCCCCCATTATCCTTTGTGATATACTCTTAGGGCAGTTGAGGTGGAGACTTTGAGCTCTGCTTCATCCTGTTGTTCCTACGTTTTTTTGATCACTTGTTATTTCACTATCTGAAATAAACTCTTGTTGTTTCCTATAGTGACACTTTTGAAAGAAGAGAAGTGCCTTCAACATTTATAGCCAAGATTTTCTCCTTTTTCTATGTGCATCATCTCTAAAAGAAGAGAGATGGATGGTTTGTCTCACCCCTGTGTCTTACTTTTTGTTTATTTATATTGTATATAGCTCCGCATATTTAATAGGGAACCTCCCCTTGATGAGAGGAGAGATTTGTCCCCTTGTGATGCAGTAAACCTACACATCTGGATGACCAATCTCCCTATGTTGTGGTGATAGGAACTATTTTGAATGTCAATTAGCTGGTTGACAAAATATTCACCCAACAGTTTTTGGCGACTCCGCTGGGGACATAGTAATTTTGTGCAATTTGGAGCCTCAAGCTTCAGATTGAAACATCACCTGTGTCTTACCCACTATCATTTAACCCTTATCCATTTTAGAGTCTGGCGACTCCATTCCATGTCTTACCCACTATCATTAGCCTTACCATCCTCCATCTCTGTTTCCATTATATTATCTGGTTTGCAAAACTAGAGCTACTGGGAAAGAAAGCGCAGTTTGAAGCCTCAAGCTTTAAGCTGAAGTAAGGCCAGTTTATTTTCCATTTTTGTCCTATAATCTAGCAACTCTGCTCAGATGCGTTATCCCTATTTTTCATAATCTGATCATTGCAGTTTGAGGCCCCTAGGGTAACTCATTTGGCCCACTTAATCTAATTCTACCCCTGCATGAGCTACCACTCAGTTCAAGGAAGAAGTTCCCCAAATTCTTTGGTGATGGAAGAGTCCACCCTGATGAACACATTGTAGCCTTCACCATAGCCTGTGGTGTGATAGGGGTGGAATTTGAAGATGTGGCAGTCAGGCTTTTCGTGGAGACATTACAAGGTGCTACTGCAGATTGGTTCTCCCATCTGCAGACTAGATCAGTGACTGGCTGGGACACTATCAAAGCTAAGTTTGAAGCAAGGTTCAAACCTGCAAATGATGCTCATGCTTTGCTAGCCCAAATTATACAGATGAAGAAGGAACCTCATGAGCCCATGAGGGATTCTATTGCAAAATTCGACAAGCTGAGAAACAAGATTCTTGTAGTTGCTCAGCCCACACCCGAGAACCTCAAATGCTTCTTCATAAACTCACAACTGTCTAAAGTGAGTTTTCTGCTAAGACATGCTGGCCACATAGATCTTGAAGTTACTCAAGACTTAGCCACTGAGTTAGAAGATGACCTTATCTTGGCTGGAAAGATAAGAAGGGATTCAAATAGAAGCACATCTTCCTCATCTTCTGATAACTCACCTACAGCCACCACTAATCCAATGGTGTAGAAGCTAGCAAATGAAGTGTTGGCCCTCAGAAGACAAATGGCATAAGGGATGTCATTTTCTCCTTCATACAGAGATGTACCAAGGAGGACATTCCCTAATCAGGCACATCAAGGGCAACCCAATTGTCTTCCTCCCCCACAGAGGAACCTTGCCATTGAAGCACCTCCAACCAACTCAGCAATTGGGTATTTGGAAACAGAGCATGATTTCTCTTTCCAACCTGAGTTCAATCAAGAAAATGATGTTGGTCTCTTCACGAAGGATCAAGAAGAGTCAGCTGGAGACTCCCACATCAGTTTCTTAGATTACCAAGATGAACCCAGACGTAAAGGTGAAGCATCTGAGGGATCATATGCTGTGGTCACCCAGTCCCAGAATCAGTTAGCTAAATAAGCTGATAAAGGAGAAATAAAGGAGAGACCCCAACCAGTAATTTCAATTGATGAGTAGAGAAACCCTCTTCCTTTCTAGTCAAAGGACCCAGTGATTGTCAAGAAGGTTAGTACATCAAACATCCTGCACCTTCTACTTCAACTTCATAGATCAGTCTTCCCCCTCACAAAAACCAAAAGGATGAACTCCCATCCTCTCTTCCAAGTCCATCTCAGTCATTTGACATGATTGATCATGTCAAGAAATCCAAAATTCAAAGGACTGAGTTTGAATCTCTGCAAGCCAATCTTGAGAAGTTAAACATTGGTGAAGAGCTAGGTGCGGACCTGTCCGAAGCAAAGATTGTGGTCACCCAAATGTCAGCCCCTACTGCTCAAATTTTGTTTGAGCCTTCAGGCAGGGGTAATTACTCCTTGACCATAGAGGATGCCCATGTCCCAACTAATGAAAGTCCTATAGCTAGCAATCCAAGATTTCATCCAAACAAGGCATCAAAAAAATTGGTAGGGCGCATTACAAATCAAGAAGGATCTTCCATCTCCCATGAAGATAAATTTGATAGAAGATCAGCTTTTGATGATGCTTGGATCCTAGAATCCAATGGCAGCAATTCTTTCACAGCTAGATCTGGATCTTTGTTGCTTGGATTGAAAACTGCTCAGGGTGAAGAGGTCAAACTCCTTCACGTCAAAGGAGATGCTGTGCTGATGGTTTGTCAGGAGTTTGATGCTGACAATCAAAGCATGTGCTGGACTAAACCAATAGAACAACAAGTTATGACGGTGGATCATACTATTGTATTCTGAAGTCAGCTAAAGGAACTCTTCGCAGAGAGAGCAAAGAGTTATAGTTTTCATTTTGAAGACCACATCCTGCCATGGGGCAAGAAGAAGAAAGAGCCAAGAGGAAGATGCAAAAAAATGGTTTCTTGGTGGAGAGCTCCATTCACCCATCACCATTTCTGGGGACAGAATGGTTTCCTATTGGTTTATCAGGATGGCATCCCCTTCTCTTTGCCTCACAAGGAGCAGCATCTGAAGTACTTCAATTCTTAAAGTATCGGATAAGTTCCCCCTATACATATGTGTATTTGTATAGTCGTTTGTTTCTTTTTTGTTCTTTTGTTTTCATTTTTTGGAACCTTCCTTCTTGGGTAGCGTGACTCCATAACCCAATGACACACTTCAAGGCACTGGAGATTCTGGTTTCTACTCCCCTCAGCTGTGTTTCAAGTTTCCAACTAAAGGTGGTTCCCCAACTGGAGCCAGCTATTGTCTCCAAAAAGTGGCACTCATTTTTGGGACAACCTACAGACCAAAATTTCTCTCTTCCCTTCTCAAAATTTGTTCTAAGCTTTCAAATTCCTCATTTTTAAGCTTTTTCCATAAAGGGGATTCATAGGTTCAACAGGTTAAAAAAGCTTGTGCAGGCAAGTTCAGTCAAAAGAACAAGCTTCTAACACTTAGTCGTTTCTAGGATTGGTTCAGCGCCTCGGTTCAGTCAAAAGGATTTCAATCAACAAATGATAAAGGACTTAGGCTTGAACCATTGAACTTTGAACCACTTTGGTTCAAAGGTTCAATGGGTTCAACGACCAAGTTGGTTCAACACGCTTAGTGCAAAAGAACAAAGGACTTTGCCAAATAACGAAGAATGAACCATTGAACCGTTGAACCAAAGTTGATTCAATCGATTGGTTCAATAGAAAAGTTCAAGGGGCTGCCCCAAAGCAAAAAAGGCAAGTGCCCTTGCAGAGGGTAGGCAGCATTGGTTCAACAGCTCAAAGGCGGCCTCAGTCAAAGGAAACGCCCGATGGAAAAAAGACAGAGCAGAGTAGAAGCCACCACGTGTCATCTTCTGCAGGACCCCGAAAGGTTTTTAAAGCTTCTATAAGTTAAGCAAAATATGTCACGTGTCTTATTATGACTCAGTGGAATGTGACAAGTGTTTGCATCTGTGTTCCCCTTTTGGAGTTGCTCAGGCAAAACTTGTTGTGGACCCCATTTTTTGTAAGTTTCTAATGAGTTTCATAACAGTGGAACTTGCCACTTGTCAAAGACACAGAAAAAACCCCCCAAAGACATAGGAAAGAAGGGTTATAAAGAGCAAAGAAGTGTTTTAGCAGTGAAGAGAGGAGCGAGACCAAAGGACCAGAAATATCTTCAAAAGAGTTACTCCAGTATGTGATACAGTGTCTGTGAATTGATCATTAAGAGGCACAAATGAAAAACAATGTGGCCCACTATTTCTCATATGATGTTTAAGCGGCATGTTCTTTCCCATGATGGGAACGCACATGGGTCATTTGTGAAAAGGGTGACAAAAGGCCTGCTTTGTTCCCCTATTTATTGTAATCTCTCATTTGTTGTAAGGGAGACTTCTCATTTTTACAAGAGCAAAACTTTGCCCATTTTGAAAGAAGAAGACTGAGACTTCGAGCTCAGGTTGTAATTTCATTTTCCTTGTTATTTGAATGAGAAAGCAGGTTTTTCTAAAATTTGTGTTGTTCTGACTTGTGTCATCTAAAGGTGTCCTTATTCATTTAATTTGGTACGCAGGATTAGTGAAGGTAATAGGGAAGTGTCCTGAAAGCAACTATGGGAAGACTTTGTGCTTTCACAATTGATTTCAGCCTATGTTTTCCTTTTCTTTTTGTGTTGAGGATTCTGGGGTGACTTTTTGCCCCCATTATCCTTTATGATACACTCTTAGGGCAATTGAGGTGGAGACTTTGAGCTCTATTTCATCTTGTTGTTCCTACGTTCTTTTGATCATTGGTTATTTCACTATCTGAAAGAAACTCCTATTATTTCCTGTAGCAACACTTCTGAAAGAAGAGAAGTGCCTTCAGCGTTTATATCCAGGATTTTCTCCTTTGTTTGTGTGCATCATCTCTGAAAGAAGAGAGATGGATGGTTTGTCTCACCCCTGTGTCTTACTTTTTGCTTATTTATATTGTATATAGCTCTGCATATTTAACAAGGAACCTCCCCTTGATGAGAGGAGAGATTTGTCCCCTTGTGATGCAGTAAACCTGCACATCTGGATGACCAATCTCCCTATGTTATGGTGATAGGAACTATTTTGAATGTCAGTTAGCTAGTTGACAAAATATTCACCCAACAGGGTGGAGGGTACATGTCAAGTGCCGAGTTGGAGCATTGGTTGATCATTCCACTAGCTCTATCACCTTGCATCTTTTACACTGCAGTCACCATGTGCAATTCACTCAAGAAGATGCCCTGAAAAATTGGGTGGTAGATAATTGCTTACTAGCTGGTGCTATGTCTACGATGATTCCTCCAACTAGCACAAAAAATGCCAAAATAACTATCATACCAAGTGATTACTTCAAGATAAGGTGTCTGCTGAGTTGGTGTGGATCCATACTTAGATGAATTAGGGTACTAACATTACCCCATACAAAATTGATAGTCTTCCCTCAGACTAGTCTATTAATGCTCTCAAAGTGCAAAACTTGGGCATGCTCTCCTTCAGCTCAGCACTGAAGTCCTAAAATCCCTTTATGGTGAGCTTGATTTCCTCAATGGTGTTATCTATCTTTGTGGAGCTAGCATTGAGAGTGAGCACATCTATCTTCTCTAATTCCTTACAAAAGGCCTCAAGGTTTACCTTAGATTTTGCCACTCCTCCATCTAGGATTTCTCCTTATTTTTAAGCCTTGGTATGCAAGGCATGAAAGAGTGCTTCCAAAATTTGTTCTTAGTTTTTTATCTAGGTGCATAAAGCATTGACCTTCCCCATTATTCAGCTACACTCTGATCTACTTGAAATGTATACCTCTATCATCAGCTCCTCCTTATCCCCCTTACCCTGCTTGAGGTGCACATCTATGACTAACTCTTGGTTGGAGAAGCTGTAGAAGATGGCATCAACTGCATATGCACCCTCTTAAAGTTGCACAAAGAGGTCTTCCACCTCTTTGAGCTTTGTAGATAGCTCCTATTTTAGCATGGTGCATGGGTCTTCCTCTTTTTCTGGTGTCGGCTCTACCTTCAACCTCAAGAGCATCTACTCGACCAGCATGCACACCTTGTCAACCTTTGAGAGGTTTGAAGTGTCAAAACCATCCAAGAAGGATGGCTTGTATGCTTTGATGCGCTTACATAGTTGTTATAGCTTAAAATTTATGGCCTTTATTTCCTCTTCTGCATCCAACATGATCTTCTTCCATGTTAAAGCCCTAACATCATTGATGATGTTCTTCCATGCTACTTCAAATGCCATATAAATGAGTGTATTTGTTGATATGACTAGGTTTATTGTGTGGGGGTTTATGAGAAAGGAATCATGCCCTTATTTCAATTTCTTTACACCTAGTATGGCCTTCTATGGTACCTCAAAATGAGGCTCATCCATATAACTATCAAAACAAATGACAAGTCTTGGTGCATCCTAGTTGTGACAGCTCTAGGGGGCATATACTCAAACATGTAGTAATCTTCATATGTCCACCCCTTATATGCCTTTTCTCTTAGGCTTGGCTTGGTGCCTTCTTATTTAGTGATGGCTAGCTTTATCTACTCTTACTCCTCTTCATCATTACTAGCACTCTCTTCTGCACTTTCCTCTGAGGTTTCTTCTTCTTGCTCTTGTAGGGGTTCTTCATCAAACTTATCCCTTTTGTCCTTTTCTTCCTCCTCGATGCCAACTTTGCCCTCCTATTTCTAATGGGTTTCTACAATGCTATCTATTTGCTTTTTTAAGGAACTAGAATCACCTCCCTTATCTTTAGATGCCCCTTTGCTACTTTGGTGCACATATAGTGCAGCTTGGTTTATTTTGCTAGTGGGGGCACTAGGCACCTTTGCTCATGCTTTTATAATTAGTTTCATGCTTTCGACAAGTTGTTTTTCTTCCTTATCTTTCTTGGCCTTTTCCTCTTTGGCCACCTTCTTCCTATTGGCCTTTCTCTTCTTTGCTAATGCTAAGGCCTCTTATTCCTCAACCTTTATGTACTCAGCATCAACCTTTTCAATCTCCAAGTGTGATAGTAGTGCCACCTCAGAGGGCTTCTTGAACTTATTTGGTGTTGGGCTCTTCTTTTGCTTGTTCTTATACAATGTAAACCTATGTTCTTACTTTTTCCTCCTCCATCTCTTCATACGCCTCTTGAGCCTACATTTCCTCATGTGCCTCTTATGCCTCCATGTCTACTAAGGTCATTGTGGGCATCGCTATAGGTCCCTTGGACTTCTTTATCCTTGTTGTTGGGAAAAGCAGTCCCTTACTTTAAAGTCATGCAGTTTTTATTTGGGGCTGATGGGGTAGCTTCATCTTTAAAGGCAATCTTCAATCTTATGTGCTCTTGAATTTTTTCAAGTGTTTCTCCTTATTTTTTCTAGGGAGATTTCTTCTATGTTATTGGCATTGGATTCCCTTTGTTGTCTATTCAGAGGGGGAGGTCATCATCCTTCTCGGTGCATGTATCCTTTCTTGGCTTCATCTCATAATACAACATGTGGATATGCCCGAGTATGACTTCCTTTTGGAGGGGATAGATGTCAGTACAATCTAAGTCATCCTCCTCATCTTTGGTAGCCTACTCTCTTGGGTACACATATTAACACTATAACCTACTTATTTTTAAATAAATGGCCTTCATCAAGATGTCTAGTTCTTGTGCATTTGGAATTTTCCTTATCACATCCCTGAAGTGCTTGGCAGAAAATGCATAAGAGAGCTTCAGCTAGCCTGATCAGTTACCATCTATGAATGCCAGGTGCAAAACATAGAAGTGTTACATAATGTCAAAGGTCATCATTCCAAACATGTTCTGAGGGAGCTCCTTAGGAATGTGTCATTCTATCCCAAATTCTTCTATGTACTACACACACCACCCCTATCATTTGGGTCTTATACTTTTGGGAAAATGTAGGGGGCCAGGTGAAGTTTTGGTACTTCTACATCAGGGAGTCTTTGTGCACCAAGAAAACCCAAAGGTTATACTCATCACCATTGGGCATGTCGATCTCTTTCATCATAATTAAAATCAACATCAACCCCCATCGAAATGTCTTTCATACCATGTGACATTCAAGCACATTTTTCACCATTTCTTCTACAATGAACTTTGTTATATTAAATTTGTCCCCTGAACCATGTGGTGGGATATGTACAAGTAGGCCTTAATGATGTCTATCCACTGTCTGCCAAGGTAGAGCTTTGAACTAATGAGGCACGTCATGGCCCTTATATCAGAGTCCTTGATATCCTTTATGGGGAATGTAAATCCTCCCTTGTAGTACCCAAGGAGTTTCATGACCCTTTCAATGTCAACATCATCTGCCATCATCTGGTGGATGTTTGTGTAATATTTTGGGATCTTGATGATTCTGGCAATAAGGTTTGCTAACAACCACATGTGCCTCCCTGTAAAGTGGAAGTGGTCTCCGTGGATACATGAGAGGAAGAATTGTATGAGTTCCTTCGACTTCCCAAAACATGGCAACTCATAGAGTTAAATTATGTTTGTGGTCACCAATTTATCTTGGATGGAGACATCAAACAATGTCATGCCTACTTCTATCTCAGCCCCTATATCAACCACCTAGTCTTGTGCTAGATCTTGTGTTTTGCTTGAGGTGTGGTGGTTGTATTCTTTGATTCAGTAGGTATGTATGAAAGAAGTCTAGATCTTTCCTACCAAAACCTTTATGGGAAAACGTATTTCTTGTTAGGACATCTTTACAAGTACCTCAGGCTCAACTATTGCGATGCTAACTACTTCTACTGACCATAATTTCTTATTTATAGCAGTCATCTCTTCAACTATCAGTGCCCACTTAGCATCTTTTTTCACCTGGTATAGATCAAAACTCATTAATTTATTCCCCATACTAAACTAGCTAGTGTTGAAGCATGGTTTGTTTCACTTGCCAAAGCCTATAATATTTATTGGCACACCTCACAGTCATAGGGTCTACGACTATGGCATTGGTGTTTGAGCTTTGACTGCCATTACTGGCAACCTTGGTGTCACCCCAATTTTCTACTATCTAGTTTTCACATAATTCATGCCCCACACTTCTCTACACCAATATCAAATAGAATGTACTTCCTTTCTCTATTCAATCATTCTCTTTTTACATCTGTGGGTGCTCAAGTTTTCAATGTGGTAGCATTTTCTTGATTTGGCTTTAGTTTTATGCTCTATATTCTTAGTTCAAATTAACTTGAGGTTTGTAACCTTTACCAATTAGACTTTCACTGCTTTACACCCCTAATTCAACTACCTTCTTAATTGTAGGTGATTAATGGCATGGTGGTGCCTAGATTTCTTAAAATTTGTAAAAACTAGGAAAATTGTGAAAATCCATTGTCACCTACGCATTCAATGTGGATATTTGTGCCTCCACCATCACCTCATTAAATTCTCCTAATGGTATTTTTAGTGAAGTGACACGTAGTTCAAATGGTCACTTCTCACCTATCTTTAGGTGGATGCTAGCTTGTCTTGATGATTTTCTCCTGTACTTTATTCACTTGGTGCAACCTTCACCTTCATTATGACAACCTAGGCACATCTCCTCACATGTGCATGATTCAACCTCCTTGGTTCCATCTTCTCTTCCTATGACACTTTCATTTCAAGCATGTTTTCTTATCTTGGTTTATTTCTTTGCACTTTTGTCTCTTACCTTGGCCTGTCCTACCCCATACAAATATGTTACATTAGTCCTCTAGCACTTCATGCTTTAGGTGTCTTACGCACTTAGCATCTTGTTCACCTTTCTTTCATCTTATGCATACTAACATCCTATGTGCCTCTCTTCATCACTTGGTACTCATATTTCCAAAGTTTGGTGAGTTCCATATGCCCAAAAACATAGATGTTTGGCCTTAAGTACTTAGAAATCATCCATGCTCGACTCACCGGATTAGAGTTATGCATGAAAGTATTATAATAGTTCTATTATGGTCCTAAAAGCATCACTTATTGATTTTACAAGAATAACAACATAAAATACAAGGAAATGTTTGGCTTGCACCAAACATCATTCAGGTTAGCACAAAACAACTGACTTATGATCATGAAGTCAGTGTCTAATGGTGCAAGCACCAACTTATTGCCTATAAGGCTTCAATCGGTTGCCATTGAAATGCCTAGGGAGCATTTCACCTAACAACATGTGCAAGTTTCCAATATGTTGTGGATGACATATGGACCCATCCACCTAATTTGTAGCTTTCTCGAGTGCTTAAGGTACTTAGAATCATAGAACAAGACCAATGATCCTTTATTTAGTACCTTACACTTAATATATTTGTCATGCCACAACTTTTGGTGCACCTTCTTTATTTGTTAGCTCCATCTTGCTTGGGCACACACCTTATCCAAGTGCTCTAAGTCCTACAACGTCATACTCAATGATTCTTAGTCATCTAAATGACTAATACACATAATGGGCAATGATGGCACCATGAATTCCTTTGGTAGAACTGCCTTAGTTCCAAACACCAATTGAAATGGTGTATCCTTATTTGGGTGCTTGTAGGTTGTGCAATATACCCATAGTACTAGAGACACTCGATCATCCCAATTTTTGCAACTAACATTCCATATCTTCATGAGCCACATCCCTAGGATCTTATTGAATGCCTAAGTGGTGAAATTAGCTTCTAGATGATAAGGGGTGGTCTTATGGTGCACCACCATGTATTATGTTATCAAGATCTACATAGTTTCATTGATGAAGTGTGTGTCTCTATTGCTAGTCAAACTAAGTGCGCACCCATAATGACTTATGATGTTCTCCCATATGAACCTTACAACTATCATGGCTATTTAGTTTGTGGTTGGTGCTACCTCAGCCTACTTGGTGAATAGTTAGTGGTTACTAGAATATATCTTACACCTATGCACCTTGCTACAGGAGTCATTGGCCCAATAAAATCAATGGTCAATTTCATAAATGGAACCTACACTAAAATGGGGATAAGAGGCATCTCATCTTGATGGTTGGGTTCCCTTATGCATTGGCATATGTCACATGCCTTGGTGTAATCCTTTACATCTTAGAATAGGCTTGGCCACCACAAGCCTAATTGTAATACCTTTCATGTCATTACATCCCTAATAAAATGGCCTCCTATTATTCCCTCATGTGCCTCATGTAAAATGGAGTCCCTTTTGTGTTATATGACACATCAGTGCAAGAATTCATCTCATCCTATTTTGTACAATTCCATGTTGATGAGTTAAAAAGGGGCAACATGAACTATGAGCTATTTATTTTCTTTAGTTGTCATAGTTTGGGGCGCAAATCCATTCATTAGAAAAGTGGCCATATCTTTCAAGTATTTAGGGATGCTCTAGACTCTATAAAGTTATGTATCTGGTATGTTATCCTCAATAGGCACTACTGCATCATTGGAGTCGATGCTGGACAAGTGGTATGGGCTCGAGTTCTATTTTCCAGGCTTGATGACAACTAAGAACTAGAATTCTTAAAACAAAAATATCCATCTACAAATGCACCCATGGATAATGCGCTTATTTATGAGGTACTTAAGAACCTTTTAGTCTATGAAGAAGATGAATTAGGTCACCAATAAGTATTTCTTGATTTTTTACAAGGCATAGACCATGGCCAATGCATCATGCTCAGTTTTTGTATAGTTATTCTTTGCTTGGGTCAATTTTCTACTTGTGACGGAGATGGGATGATCCATTTTACCTTCATTGGGTTGCACCAAAATGGTGCTAATTATAGAGCCAAATGCATCTACATGGATGTGGAATGGGTTCATCTAGTCAAGAAATTATAGAATAGGTATGCTATCCAACTTGAGTTTTAGAGTTTCAAAGGCATCCTCTTACACTGCAACCCAATAGAACATGCCATCTTTATGCAAGAGCTCCTTTAGCAACATAACAATATTTGCATATCTCCTTATGAACTTTTTATAATATCCACAATGGAAAAAAAAGGTGTGAACATCTCTATGTGTAGGAGTCTAGAGCTGATTGATTATTGTAATCTTTGCTAGATTGATGATTAAACCATCTTTGTAGATGATGTGCCCAAGTAAGGTACTAAATGGTGTCACATAGATGTACTTCTTGAGGTTCAAGGATGTTTTTAACTATTGTTACCTCTCAAAGATGATGCGTAGGTTGTCATAATGGTCTTTCATGAGCCCATACATAGTCCAATCATAAAGGAACACTTGGAGGAACTTATAAATTAAATCCTTAAATGCAGTGAGAACCACTTTGGAGAATATAACTGGCACATTCTTTACCCCAAAGGGCATCATATTATAGGCAAAAAAACCCCATTATGTCATAAAGGTTGTTTTAGGCATGTCTTCCTCTTCAATTTGGACTTGATGGTATCCTGAGAAACCATTAGTGAAAGTATAGATTTCACAACCTATGATGCCATCCAAGACTTCATCAGTGAATGGAGATGGGAAGGAGTCAGTTATGCAAGTGGCATTTAATAGTCGATAACCAAAGTAAATGTGGATGTGCCCATCCTTATTAATACTAATAACCATGGGGCTCACCCATTCTAACTCTTGCACTAGGTAGATAACTCCTATGGCTAGCATACTGTCAATCCATTTTGACCTTGGCATGAAGATTGGGGTTCATTTTGTAGGGGTATTTCTTGACAAGTCACGTGCCATCCACTAGATTTATTCTCATTTTTCCAAGGGATGGGTGGGTGCCCTTCATGTCTCAATAATTTCATGAGAACAAATTTTGAAACTCCTTCAAGTGATCCACAATTCATGCCAGCTCCATGTCAGACCAATATGTGCCCAGAGTAGCCACCTTTGGTTCCCCCTCTACATTAATGTCTACCTTGGAAGTATTAAGTGGTGTGTGGTAGGTTTCATTCCTTTCCTGATGGGAATCCTTAACTTGCCTACTCCCCTTAGTTGTTTTTATGCAGAGATGAGTTAGGTCTTCTTTACTAGGGGCACTATCATCCACTTGGCGCATGAGCTTCCTCTTTCCTATCAAGGACATCCAATTGTGTGATTTTTAGATATTAATATCTTCATCACTCAAGTTACTATTGAGTGCCAACTCCTGAAATAAAGTTGGGCATGCTCGTCCTTTCTCCTTGAACATATCTTGTAGGTGCTCCTCTAAGATTGCAGTGTCCTCAAACACTGCCCTTCAAATTACTTGCAATGGCTCGATCAATTCTAGGTTATGCAAGGAAAAGGAGAAGGTGTGCATAAACTTCTCCTTCAAGACATCATAATTAAATGTCTCATGATGAATTTCATTGATAACATACCAAGATCACACCCATGTCTTCAAGGTTATGTAGAAAGTGTGCACCCATAGGTTCCTTAGGGCATTTGTGCCACATTCAATCCATATTCTTTAGCATAGGCATATCTGCACTATTGGGTCTGAATCGCTAGAGTAAGGAGAAATGTCTAGGTCCTCATTATTTTTTTGGAATCTGGTGCAGATGGTTGCTTTTACATCTTGCGAAGTTGGC
Organism: Torreya grandis; assembly: GCA_037957365.1. Taxonomy (NCBI): domain Eukaryota; kingdom Viridiplantae; phylum Streptophyta; class Pinopsida; order Cupressales; family Taxaceae; genus Torreya; species Torreya grandis. The sequence goes on from JARHVA010000897.1 coordinate 2,813,975, forward strand.
AAGCTAGGCCTTTGCATTGCCCACCAATAAGTGACAGTACTTCTCAAAATATACACCAATGCTCCCATCTCATGTCCCTCATTTAGGATGCACAACTTAAGGTTACAGACATATTTTTCCATGGGATTACTCCCCTCATATCTTAGGAGTGTGGCAAGTTTACCTTTGCTCAAGCAAAATGCTCTATTCCCCTTCTATCTATTACAAGAGACCCATATTTTCAAAGTGCAATGAATCTAGACCCATTTAGTCCTCATAGGTTTTGGTGACTTTGTGCTCACTAAGACACACCTTTGACCAGTTGTCTTATAAGCTTCTTTGACCCATTAGTTGTAAGTAATGTCAATGGTGTTTGAGGTTGACTGTCCATTAGCCCTAGAAAGCTCTACTTGGTCATTGGGGTTGAGAGTCTTAGCACCTTACACTATGATGTTGTAGATATGGTTGATCTCATCCTCCAGATCAACACTTTCTACATAAGGGGGTCCTTGGTCACTTGAGAGGGGGATCACCACCCTATCCTTTCCATTTTTAAAGGTCATATAGCATTTTTTCAAGCACATATTGGCTTTATTTACATAACACCATGGCATTCTCAGGAATGCTAGATAATTATATTGTTTAGGCAACTCGATTGCCTTGAAGTCAGCATAGAACTCGGCAGCCATGATATCTACAATGGCATTTTTTAGAATCTTGATTGCTTTCATCCTGGATTTGTTGGCCATAAAAAGTACGTGAGGGGAAGGCCTCAAGGCTAGCCTACTCATCTTCTCCCATGCATTCTTTGTCAAGATATTGACATCGATGCCTATGTCCACAAGGACCTTATGTACAGACCATCCATAAATGGTGGCATTCATCAAGAGTTCTTGATCATACTCCACAGTTTGGGTATGGATGATTTCTCATGCCCTTTCCATGCATGGCATAGCAATTTCAACTAGATTTTGCCTTGCATGCTCTAAAATCAAACTCTTTGATAGGGGTAACATTCCTTATATTTGTAGGGGGTGTAAGATCTCTATTAGCTCTTATACCTCAGTCTCTTGACCATATTTCTTCTTATAAGAGGTGGTAACTTATGCCTCTAGGTCTCATGTGAGTTGGAGCTCTCCTTACAGGTTCTAAATCACACTCATAGCTTATTGTAATACATCTTTCTATCATGTAGGGTTTGGGTAAGGTACAACTTTGGGTTCAAGATGATTTATGCTCTTAGTGTGACTCTATTTCCCATATTCTAGGTGCAAATCTAGTTCTAGCACAACTGGTGCTTGAGTGGTGAATCCACTATGAGAAGTTACCTGCACTTTGATTAGCTTTATGTGGGTTAGTTATGCCTTTGGAGTCCACTTCTTCATGTTAGGCTTGTGCCTGATCATTATTGCACCCTTGTTTGCACTAAGCCTACCTTGGGTCAAAATTTTGTACAAGTCGGGGCATTTATTAACCTTATGTGTTCCTCAACAATACCCACACATTAGATGTGTAGGGAAATTGTGCTAATAGTGCTAGATCAAATCACACTTGTAACATGATCGTGATGGGAATCTTCCTCCACTACATTCTTCACCTCACCCTTAAAACATCTCTTTGCATTCCATATCCTTCATTCTATTGGCCATAACCATCATTACCTTGATTAGCTTGCCCCTAATTACTGTAGTGGCCTATCGTGCACCTCTCTCCATGTCCTCATAGATCTCATTAATCACTCGGTAGTCAGCTATGGTATAAGTGTAAACATCACATAATTGGCAATAGATAGTTGTGTTAAGTTGACTAGTGCATTGAAACAAAGGGTAGTTGTGAACATCATGCACCTCATGATAAACCTCATAGCTTAGAAGCAATGTGCACACATTCCTTTGAGGGTAGTTGTTCCTATTATGGCCTTTTATTTCATAATATATGTACCATAACCTGCTTTGATTATCTTACGATGAATTAACAATAAGTTTTTGGAGTTGGCTAGCCATGGATGCAATTTATGCCTTCATGAATGGGTTGATTCCAGTGTCAGTGCTTATGACTACCTCAACTTTGAGCATATATTCAAGTGCTTCATGAGGGTATATGAATGTCTTCATGGAAATCACTCTTCTAAATGGTATTAGCAATCCCCCAACAAACCATTGCAAATGCTTGGAGGGGTCAATATCAAAAATAATTTTAGAAAGATGAATTTTAAACCTATAATCATATAGGCACATGCTTTCTAAGAGCCCTTGGTTAATTTATTTGAGTACAGAGATGCTCTACTATTCAAACTCAATAAAATCAAATTCTTTCATAAATGCTTCCTTCTAAGTGTCGTAGTTAATCATAACCTAGTTACAATAAAATTTCCTATACCAGGTATGAGCATGATGAAGCAAAGTGGTTGATAACTAGGTTTCCTTATGCTCAGATTGGGTTATGCCCTAAGTGATCCATTATAGCTCATGTTTCAGGATGTGCTATATGACATTTTCCACACCATAATACTCTGACAAGTGCATGGCCATCTCATAGTAAATTTTCTATAGGGGGAACTAACATTTGAGGCACTTGCCCCTATGTACTTGTCTTAATGATGGTCCTTCAATGCCTCTAGCCACTAGGTTAGGCATTGGCCCTATTGTTATTACCGATGTTGAAGATGATGAAGGCGTTATACTACTAACTTGTGGCACCAGGCAACTTCCTGTGGGTTGTTTCCCAATCTGTGTAGCTAACATAAGTTGAACTGCAATGCTTATACTTATGTTTTGTGTTATCCATCTAGTGCCAAAACATTTATAGGTATCCTCACTTAACTATTCATAGGGAACAACTTGTTTATTCATAAAATTATAGTCCAAGTCTACAAAATGATCAAAGTTGATATGGACAACAAGGTCAATAATAACTCTTCTTTTGTCAAGTGGGGGATTCAACATACGAACTAACACTACATGTTTAAAGGGGGTAGGCATTTTCAGTGCATCTGTAATGTTCTAATTCTATAGGGACCCATTTCAATCTTCATCCATCAACTGTTGAGCTTGATCTATAGCCTCAATATTCCTCTCCTCATGCTACTACAATTCAAGAGATCCTTCCCCATGCCCTTATTTTTCATAACAAATTCTCTTGATACTTATAAGTTTTAGATCTTCCATCAGCGTATGCCTCCTCTTGTTATAATTTTATCTCCTGAGCTCTTAGGTGTCAATTTTCTCATCCCATTCCATGACACTTCACTTACACTTCCCCTTCTCCCATCCTATGTTACTCATCCATGTAAGGATTTTAGATTTCCATTCTCATGCTTTTCAAGCCATAATCCACCATCAGTTTCTTAAGCTCTGCATTGAACTCTTTCACAAACGTGCCTCTAGATTCATACAAAAACTAATACTCTACTTCTTTAGGGTAAAAGTATGTCGACACTGTGAGCTCAAGTATATAATTGTTCAGCGCTCCTTGCCACCATTTGCCTATTGCTCTAATCTAAGTGGCATCTAGATTCTCAATCCTCTCTAAGCACTCTTTGATCCACCTAAGGCATTGTCTATAGCTTTAAATTATATGGGTTGTAAGGGTACCTAACCATCAATACACATGTTCAAGTAGTTCATAAAAAAAGACCTCACACAGAGCATCATACAAGTTGTTCTTAACCCACTTCCTCAGCTTTTATCCTCTACAGGTTGGATGCTTTAGCACAAAGTTATCTTCCACCTATTGTAACAAGCACTTGATGTTCTCAAGGAAGAGTCAAAGCATTGTTTTATCTCACCATTGCATCACTAAAATTCAACACAGGTCTAAAAAATAAAACCAAAATGTTATAGTTTAATTAGGGTTTCAATTTGTTTATTCTATTAGGTGCGTCTCTAATTATTCCAAGTCAATTCTTGATGTGTTACAACTAGTCACAAACATAGAATAATCCTACAATGCTCAAAAAATTTCACTTTGTTGCACTAACATCAATTCACATTAGGTGTAAGCCTTACGCGCTCACTTGAAGCATAACAGAGAAATAATTGGGGTCTGTATTAGGCTAGTTGTGCCATGACATAACTCATTGTTCATAGGACTTGGTCATTGCAACAATGGTGTTGGCAGGTTCATTGGTGCAAGTCATTCTAGGTGGAGTATGATGGTCTATAGGCACAGAGCCTATTCGGGGAACTCATTCTGGTTATAGGGCACAAGCTTATATTTGGTGGGTTCTATAGTCTCATGGGTGAAAGCCTTTGGTTCCTTTAGTTTGGCATCATTTAGGTGCTTGGAGGGTTTAATGGAAGGATTTAGATCAAGGGTTCATCCTTAGGCTATCACTTTAGGCACATATATCATTACTTGGTGTGGGGTCTTTCTTACACTTAAGTATTTTTATAAAATATGCTTACATCATCATAAATTACAAAGACACCATGAACATCGTGAATCAAAAGCTTACAAGAAAGATTCTTAACATTCATATTAAATTTATAATACTAAAATCATCACATTCATTGTGCATTTCAATAACAAAACTAAAGACATTAAACCCAGGAACACCATGAATTATTGCAACTATTCTTCTTCATTACTCAAAGTTTAAATATAGAATAGAGTCCATGTTACATAAAATAGATGAAATGTTAGCTAAGCTAATACACGGCCCAAAGGCTCACAGGTGAACTTAGGCACTACAATATGAAGCCTTAAAGGTGTCCACGCTAATCCTTAGATTCAAAGGTGGTCGAATTACTGCTATCTAGAACCAATTCTGTAAAGCTTCACTACTTCAAAATTTTCATCCCTACTAACTAGATTGATCTCAACTTTATAACACTTAGGATCATCTTCATGCCAAGATCGAGGGTGCACATTCAGTGTTTATTTGGAGCCTTGGTTGATCATTATGCCAGCTCTATCACCTTGCACCCTTTGTGATATGATTGTCATGTGCAGTTTACCTAAGAAGATGCCCTAAAAAATTAGGCACCAAATAATTGTCTGACAGCTGGCACTAAGTCTATGATGATTCCTCTAGCTACCACAAAAGATGCCAAAATAGCAATCATACCAAGTGATTGCTTTATGCCGAAGTGTCTGCCAAATTGGCACACATCCACGCTTAGATGAATTAGGGGCCCAACAAAGAGTTTGAAGAAGAGGTGTAACAAGAGAATCATGGGAGAGAGTAAAGGTGGATTGTCATGGACCTATAGAGGTTAGTGGAAACCCAAAGTCAAACTCAAAGCATCACATACATGGCACATCTCTATCTAGACCTCATAAACACATAGCCTACTAGCCAAAGGACTCCTAAACTCATTCATATCTTTCCTGACAAGCTGCATGGTGGCACAAGGAGTTTGGAGGTGTTAGATAGGTTCATCAAATTTCATCTTTCAGAATTAGTTCTTGAGTTGGTGGATCATACTATATGGACCATTATTAAGACCCTAAGACACTTTCAGGCTATGGTATTTATAAAAACACAAGATGGATTGAATTAACTTCAAAATGACTGGAAATATGTCTAAAACTCTCTTGAGCATGACCCCATGCCACTAGTTTGTGCTTTTAGGTACGCAACTATATGAAATAGGCTAAATAAGGTTGTTTTAAGCTACTTGGGAGGTCCATACAAGGTGTTAAAATCTCAAAATTGACAAGGAGTACCCTCAAGAGGTAATCTAACTAAATCACACATTTATTCTAGGTAGGGAGGCCTAGGTAAGAGAGGGAAATAGATGAAAAGGATACTTTCACTCACTCTTAGGACCTAAAACTTGGCATGGAGTTGTAAATCCATACTAGGTCCTATAATATTCCTTCAATTTCTCATTACCATACATAAACTATCTACATAAGGATTTTTATACGATTTTAAGGCTACAAGGAATGAGGCCTACTTGGAGATTTTGTTGTAGAATGAGTTTTTGGGGTTATTTTCAAAACTTAAAATGAATTATTGTAGGTTTAATATGAGTTGAATAGGCCATTCATGAAGATAGTTCGAGCTGAATAATATGAGCTCAAGTTTTGACACTTGCATGGAAAATTGGATTGAGGAGATGAAGAGTCTTCTAGACACCTAGCAAGAGAATGAAGTGATGTGTTAAAGATAACCTAAATGGATTAGTTGAGGAGTGTCAAGAGAAGACCAAAGGTTTAACTAAACATGATTTCACTATCAAGAAGGCCACTTATCATTCAAAAATCAAAAACAAAGGGCAATTTTGGAGAGCTAGTCAAGGTACCAAATAAGCATTTTAATTCATATTCCACATGGAGCAAGGGTTCATCTTTAAAGAAGATACACATGGCATTCAAGACCTATTAAGACAATTTCATAACTCCTCTCTTGAATTTAACTCATGGGACACTTGTGGACTCTCTCTCTCCTATGCCCTTCTCTCTTTCTATCACTTTCTCTATATATTGTGCCTAAATTTGATAAGTTTGTATCCTCCACTTGGGTATGGTGAAGCCCTACCCATTTGTATCCTTTGATAAATTAATAATAATCTACTTTTACTTTATCCATGGACTAGTTTTAATGTGCATGCTTGATTAGTTGATCTTGGTAAGTGATATGCTTACTTCTTTAGCATGCTTGTCCTTGTTTAGCATTCATGTTCACTTTGTAATCCTTTTTATAGGTCTCTCGAGGTGTTAAAATGGAGTGTGTATGGGTTTAGTGAGTTATATTCTCATTAGTGTCATGTCATGACCTCTTGATTAGTCCTCCTAGCTCAAGCTTGCTTCACAAACCTTTATGAGAAACATTGATGTAGAGAGGCATATTTGGATTAGTGTTATTTATAGGTTTGTCTCATATTTGAAGTGCAATTGCAATTAGTTATAATTGATCAATTCAAATATGGTGCATCACCCCAATTAGACTAGGTTTGTGTCCCTTTTCCTATCATGTGTTATAGTAGTTTTTGATCCTCAGTGATTCATCAAAGGGAGCTAGCCTTTTAACCTAGAGATTCACCTCTCCAATAAGGTGCCCAAAACCTTGAGGTGTTTCCATGTTACAAAAAATTTGGAAGGCTTGAACTACCTTCCAAAGCGTGAAAATTTGATGCATAATAGTTCTAGCACACTCGATGGGACTAAGGTCTAAAGTTGTGGAATAATTCTTGGTGTTGTTCTTCTACCTATCAGCCTTTAGAGGCATTAAACAAACACCAATGGTGACTCCATGTATGATCAGTTGGTTTTAGCAGCCCAGGTACTTATTTTAAAATGTATTTGATAATATCTTATGTTTTCTTTTGACTCATGAAGTTGGGATGGTTGGGTATGAAGAGAAATCATGTTGTATACCTTTTTATTAGCCTCAACATAACTCATACTAGCCCTATGATCCATATCAACCTCACTTTAATTCCTATCAACCTTGTCATGAGTCATATTATTCCTATGGTTTTCCTACATTCTCCTCATATGATTTCAACTACATACCTCAGTAGCCTTAAAAAGACTTGAAATAGTCATGCTCCTTCCTTCCTACTTCGATTCCATCTCAAAATTATGTTTCCCCAAACATATCCTTGTTGGCACTCAAGCCAAATCTACTAAAATTAGAAGAGGTGATAGGAAAATGGGATAGAGAACTCGATGTGATCCATTTTCATCTCATAGAGAAGATGAGGAAGTCAATTCAAATGTTGATAGATAAGTGGATGTCAGTTAGAAAGGAAACCCAATATGTTATCAATGGTGAGTTGTATGAAATGAGAATTTATATCTAATGGTGGAGAGACATATTAGAGATGTGGGAGAATCAAGAGACCCAATCGAAGGAAACTCCATCATCATCTCTATCCCTAGTCCACCTCGTTCGATTCCAAGTCTTCCTCAAGAAAGTAATATCTCTTCATGTTGGAGGCCTTCTGGGACTATAATTCTTGATTATACCATGCCAACCCTTGTGGAATAATTTAAACCTATGCAAGTCACTTCCTCCCCTCCTCAAGAGTCCTCTTGTATTCCATATCAATTTTTTTATGCTCTTTATCCTCATGAAACTATTAATTACCCTCAAAATGAGCCTCCAAGTGAGTCAATCCAATCATCAAAAGAACCTACTAGCTTCAAAGTTTCAACTTAGAACCAAGTAGCAAAGTCTTGGGGAAATCAAGAGGAAGAGATCCAAGACCAAGGAATTGATGCGAAAGAAGAAAACCTTATGCCTACTCCATCCCAATTCCCTTCTCCAAAGAACCTCTAGATTGTCTATCTTAGAAGTTTACCCAAGAATTTATTCGAAACAAGAATGAGGCTCTAATTAACAAGGTTGAAGATAAGTTTGCAGCTGTTGAAGAGTCTCAAGAAGGGTATGAGAAAAATGAAGTTCTTGTTGAAGAAGATGTTCCTTCCATTACCCAACTCAACTTATTATTTCTCCTAGAGTTCTTTCAAGAACCCTCCATTGCCAAACCCATTCATGAGCCATACACCATACCTGATACTCCCTCTCCAGCTCACGAACTTACCCATCACCCTCCCACCACATCCCTTTTTGAAGAGGAATCTATCCTATGAGAGATAAGTGAAGAGGATCAAGCTATAATTGCAACTGATAAAGATGATTCAAGTGTCTATGATGAAGAATTCACTATCGATACTCCCCTTGGTGAATACAAACATAAATCAATCTTCTTGATTGAAGAAAGAGATGATCTAGATCAGTTTGCAGCTGCCCATGAAGACAATGCCAAGATTGCTACCTTGGCCAATGAAGAGGTTGGTCAAGACATGGAAGAGAAGAATTTTAAGAGGAACATCATATTAAGTACGTTTGTTGAGTCTCATGGGCAGGTTCAAAGAGATGTGAAGGTCATGTGGCAGACCTATTTGCATGTGTTCAAGGAATATGAATGTTTTGAGAAGATAGCACTTATAGGAGAGCAAAAATCAGATTGTTGAGAAGGAATGTAAGGTTCCTAATGAGAAAACATGTCTTGAATAATACCACCAAGAGTTTTAAGCCTATGATGGAGCAATCTATGATGACTATGACACTCTCAAAGATAATTAAGAGATTGAATTTGAAAAACTAATAGAAGATAAGGCTGTTGCTACCTTAATGGACCAAGAAGACTTATGGCAGAAGTTCATGGAGATTTGCAATGACTTTGAGGCTCTTCAAAAGCCTACACCCCCTGTTGGACAGTTTGAAGATGGTATTAAAAATTCCTTGCTTCTAAAAAGACAATATGATAACCTCCAAAGTAACTTGATTAAGGGTGCTCGTATAAGTCAAGAGATGCCCATCCTTGAGATAAGCACAAGCATCAAGAGAGGTCATGAGGAGGTTGTTGAAACAAAAGATGAATTCACCTTCATAGGTGATTGGTTTATAGTTTCCATTACTTCATTTGAGATCATGCTAAGAGGAGTGGCATTCAAGAAGAAGATTAAGATAACCAAACCAAGTATTAAGAGGTAGCTTGCCTCATGTCATTTGTCATCTTATGGAGGAATAGATAGTACAAGCTTCCCCTTTGATCTAGGAGGAAGAAGTTGTTTTCAAATTAGTTGTATACATTTAGATTGATTTCTTGTTTATTGTGTTTCCTTAGTGCTTGATAACACATGTATGGGTATTATTATTTGCCTTATGTCTAATTGTCCTTATTTGTGTGTTTGGAGGTCAAATTAGATTATTTTATCATGGTCAAGGTCTGGTTAGGACTTAAATTGAGGGAAAATGACTCCATCACCCTATGGAAGGACAAGGCTACTGATCTATTTAGCATTACAGGTATGCCACCCCTATAAATCACCAATTTGTTGACCAAATTTTGACCTCAAGTCGAAATGGGTCAACCCCTCTAAATTGAAAATTTTCATGTGACTAAAAAAACTTGTATGTTGTCTTGTCATGGTCTCAAATGGTCCTAGATGGTCTTCATATGGTCACATTAGTCATTTCTTAGCTTGGTCCAAGTTTTGGTCTCATGCGTACTTGTCTAGTCTTAGAGGTCATTTATGAGGTCTTGATGTTGTCAAACATAGTCAAAGGCTTGATATAGTTTAGATTAATTATAAAAGGTTATTATGTGTCTTTAAGGTCACAGTATAATGTGTTCACCTTTCACCATGTTCTTATGAGCTAAAATGACATTTTGGCCACCTTTTTGGCTTAATACGAGGAGTAATATGTAATTTTGCAAAGAACAAACATTCTGAGAAGTGTCCTAACATGAATGATGTTAGGTGGAAGTTAGAGTATTACTTGCATGTCAGAACTAGTCAGTCACCTCAGTTTAGACTCCAAAAGAGTAGTTCAAGACACTTGTATGACCTTGCAAGATCACTTTTCAAGTAAAAAATGGCTTATAAATGTATGTTTAGATCTTATATGTTGGAAACATGTTTTGGATGTAGGTACAAGTTAAAAAATTGCAAAAGTTTCTTCAAAACCTCCATCACTCTTCTTGTAAGCTAGTAAAGGTAGATTTCAAATGCTCAGTACAAATGAAGGAGAGAGAATTGGAACCTAAATTTTTTGCCAAATGAGGGGGTCATAATAAGCTTCAAATAATGGCCATTTTATACAAATTCATCCACTCTCCTTTATGAATAATCACTAAGACCAAGAGGTAGTCTATAACAGCTAGTCAACCCCACATGCTCAATCCTTCTCCTCAAAATGGCAGTTTGCAATGAGTTGAATGCATGAGAGAGATTACATAGGATCTATATGGTATATGTAGGCTTCTTACACATTACCCAAGTTCCATTTCACACGTGTGGGCTTGGATTGATAATAAAGATCCATTTTGCATATATGTCAATGAAGATTGTCATAGTTCCTTCATTATTTTAGAGCTTTCCATAAGGTTTCAGTACATACAAGGGATATTTTAATGTTTTATCATCTTTCTACTTCATTAAACATTCTCCAATCATCTAACTACTTTGTACCATGCCTCTAGTGGCATTTTGTTCCTAGCAAGTAGGCTGTGTTTTGAAGTTTCATGCATGAGTAGGTCTGAAAGGTTTGTATTGCACTATCAGGGGTGTATAAGAGTATTGGCCTCATGAATAAGGAAATTAAACATCAAGGAAGTGGCTTTGAATTCAATAACTCTAATTTGCACCTCTTCAAATTCTATAGCATAAGGAATGAAAACCTACAAGTCTGTAGACCTATAGCTCTACATTGTAAGAAATTATGTTAAATTGTACACCAAAGCTTGAGATTGAAAACCTATGAATGGAGTTAATGAGATGATCCATATTTGGTTTCAATGAATTACTAAGGAAGAAGAGATATTCCTTCAAGCTCAATGCACAAGATCCATTGAATAGGCACCTACAACCAGACCTAGATCGTCAAGGAAGAGAGTATGCTTGTGAAGATTAGAGTTTTGGGCAAGATGAAAGGGTATTGAGCTATTAATGATATAAAAAGAATCATTGAGATGATCAATGATTTGTAGACAAGTCTTAAAGCCCACAAATGTAGACAAACTACCCTAGTAAGCACTTATAGGTCTATTAAGGTGAGTAAGCTAGTTTCAAGCCTAAAAGAGGAGGCTAGAATGACCTAATTGAGGAGATGGTGTTTCTAAACACCCAAAATGGATTGAATGAACTTCCAAATGACCTAAAACATGTCCAAAACTCTCTTGAGTATCACCCCAAGCAACTAGTTTGTGCTTTTAGGGATGTGATTATATGGAATAAGCTAAATAATGTTGTTTTAAGCTACTTAGGTGGTCTATATAATGTGTCAAAATATAAAAATTGATGAAGAGGACCCTCAAGGGGTAATTTAATTGAATCACACATTTATTTGAGATTTTAGACTTTTGGGAAACCTATGGAACAAAATTTCAATCTCTAGGCAAGGATGCCTAATTGAGGCCTAGTTAGGAGAGATAAATAGATGAAAAGGACACTCCACTCACTCTCAAGACCTAAAAATTGGGATGGAGATGTAAATCAATACTGGGTCCTAAAATAAGCTTACAATTTCTTATTATCAGTTGTACAACTCTCTACACAATGAGGTTCGCATGATTTTAGGGCTACATAGAATGATGCCTAATTGGAGCTTTTGGTGTAGAATGAATTCCTGGGGCTAGTTTCATAATTTTAAATGAATTATTGAATGTATAATATTAGTTTAATATGCCATATATGAAGATAGGGTGAGATGATAAAGATGAATTCGAGTTTTAACACTTGTATGCAAGATTGGCCTAAGGAGATGAAGAGTCTTCTAAACACCTAGCAAGAGAATGAAATGATGTGTCAAAGAGAACCTAGAGAGATCAATTGAAAGATGTCAAAATCAAATAAAATGTGTAAATCAACATGATAAAAGCATCAAGAAATCCATTTGTCATTCAGCAAGTCAAAACAAAGGGCAGTTTTGGAGAGTTAGTCAATGTGTAAAGCAAGCATTCTAACTCCTATGCTACTTGGAGCAAGAGAGCATATTCATAAGAGATACACATGATATTTAGAACCTATTGAGATATTTTAATAACTTATATTTTGTTTTTAACTCATGAAACACTTTTCAACTCTCTCTCTCTCATATACCCTTCTCTCCTTCTTCTCTCACTTTCTTTATATATTGAGCTTGAACTGGCTAAGTTTGTATCCTCTACCTAGGTATGGTGAAGCCCTACCCATTTGAAACCTTTTATCAATGAATAATAACTTGGTTTTACCTTCTCCATGGACCAATTTTAATATACATGCTTTATTAGTTGATCTTGCTAAGTGATAGGCTTACTTCCTTAGCATGCTTGTCCTTATTTAGTATTCACGTTCAGTTTGGAATCCTTTTTACAGGTCTCTTTAAGTGTTCAAAAGGAATGTGTAGGGTTTATTGAGTTGTCTTCTCATTAGTTTCATGCCATGACCTCTTAACTAGTCCTCTTAGCTCAAGCTTACTCCAAAAACCTTCATGAGAAACATTATTGTAGGGAGGCAGATTTGGATTAGTGTTATGTGTAGGTTAGTCTCTTGTTTGAAGTGCAATTACAATAGGTTGGTAGTGATTGGTTCATATTTAGTATATCACCCTATTAGATTAGATTTATCTCCCTTTTCCTATCAAGTGTTAGAGTAGTGTTTGAGCTTAAGTGATTCATCAATGGGAGCTAACCCTTTAACCTAGAGATTCACCTCTCTAATAGGGTACCCGTAACCTTGAGGTGTTTCCACGTTACATCAAATTTAGAAGGATTGAACTACCTTCCAAAGGGTGAAATTTTGATGCATAATATTTTTGGCACCCTCAAAGGGACTAAAGTCCAAAGTTGTTGAAGAGTTATTGGTGTTGTTCTTCTACCTATCAGCGTTTGAAGGTATTAAACAAACATCAATGGTGACTTTGTGTATGATCAACTAGTTCTAGCAGCACAAGTACTTATTTTGAAAAGTATTTGATAATATATTGTGTTTTTCTTTAACTCATGAAGTTGGGATAGTTGGGTATGAAGAGAACTTATGTTTTATACCTTCTTATTAGCCTCAACATAATTCCTACTATCCCTATGATATACATCAACCTCACTTTGATTCATATCAGCCTTGTCATTAGTCATATCAGTCCTATGGTTGTCATACATTATCTTCATATGATTACAACTAAATACCTCGGTATCCTTACCAAGAATTTTAATAATCATACTCCTCCATTCCTACTTCAATTCCATCTCAAAATTATGTTTCCCCTACCATACCATTGTTGGCACTCAAGCCAAATCTAATAAAATCAAAAGAGGTGATAAGAATATGGGATAGAGAATGAGATGTGATCCCTTTTCATCTCATAGAGAAGATGAGAAAGTCAGTTAAAATGTTGATGGATAAGTGGATGTCAGTTGGAAAGGAAACCCAATATGTTATCAAAGATGAGTTGTATGAAATGAGAAATTTTATCCAACTGTGGATAGACATATTAGAGATGTGGGAGAATCAAGAGACCCAATAAAAGCAACCTTAATCATCATCTCTATCCCTAGTCCACCTCCTTTGATTCCAAGTCTTCCTTAATATACACTATCCTTCCTCAAGAAAGCAAGATCTCTTCATCTTGGAGGCCTTCTTAGACCATAATTCTTGATTATACCATGCCAACCCTTGTGGAATAATTTGAACCTATGCAAGTCACTCCCTCCCCTCCTCAAGAGTCCTCTTGTATTCTATATAAATTTTTTTATGCTCTTTATCCTCATGAAACTATTCATTATCCTCAAGAGGAGCCTCTAATTGAGTCAATCCAATCATCAAAAGATCCTACTAGTTTCAAAGTTCCAACTTAAAACCAAGTAGTGAAGTCTTGGGGAAAGCAAGAGGAAGAAATCCAAGACCAAGTAATTGATGTGAAAGAAGAAAACCATGTGCCTACTCCATCCCAATTACCATATCCCCAAGAACCTCTAGATTATCTATCTTACAAGTTTATCCAAGAATGTATTCAAAACAAAAATGAGGCTCTAATTAAGAAGGTTGAAGATTAGTTTGCAACTGTTGAAGATTTTCAAGAAGGGTATGAGAAAAGTGAAGTTCTTGTTGAAGAAGATGTTCTCTCCATTGCCCAACTCAACTTTATATCTTTCCAAGAGTTATTTCAAGAACCCTCCATTCCCAAACCCATTCATGAGCCATCCACCATACCTCAAACTCCCTCTCCAACTCATGAACTTACCCATCACCCACCCACCACATCTTTTTTTTAAGAGGAATCGATCCTATGGGAGATAAGTGAAGAGGATCAAGCTATAGTTGCAATTGATAAAGATTATTCAAGTATCTATGATGAAGAATTCACTATTTTTACTCCCCTTAGTAAATACAAACACAAATCAATCTTTTTGAATGAAGAAAGAGATGATCTAGATCAGTTTGTAGCTGCCCATGAAGAGAATACCAAGATTGCTACCTTGGCCAATGAAGACATTGATCAAGACATGAAAGAGAAGGCTTTTAAGAGGAACATCATATTGACTGAGTTTGTTGAGTCTCATGAACAAGTTTAAAGATATGTGAAGGTCATGTGGTAGACATATTTGCACATGTTCAAGGAATATGAAATTTTTGAGAAGATAACACCTATAGGAGAGCAAAATCAGATTATTGAGAAGGAATACAAGGTTCTTAATGAGCAAACATGTCTTTAAGAACACCTCCAAGAGTTTCAAGCCTCTGATGGAGTAATATATGATGCCTATGACACTCTTAAAGATGATCAAGAGATAAAATTTGAAAAACCAATAGAAAACAAGGATGTTACTTCTTTCATAGACCAAGAGGACTTATGACAAATGCTCAATGATATTTGCAATGAGTTTGAGGCTCTTTAAAAGCCTACACCCCCTATTGGACAATTTGAAGATGTTCTTAAAGATGCCTTCCTTCTTGAAGGACAATATGACAACCTCTAAGGTACATTGATTGAGGTTGCGCCTACAAGTCAAGAGATGGCCATGTTTGTGAGAAGCACAAGCATCAAGAGAGGTCATGAGAAGGTTATTGAAACATAAGATGAATTCACATTCACAGGTGATTGGTTTGTAGTTGCCATTTCTTCATTTGAGATCATGTCAAGAGGTGTGGCATTTAAGAAGAAGATAAAGACAAACAAACCAAGGTTTAGTAGGCAGCTTGCCTCATATCATTTGGCATGTTATGGAGCAATAGATTACACAATCTTCCCCTTGATCTAGGAGGAAGAAGTTGTTTTTAGGTCAGTTGTATATAGTTAGTTTACTTTCTTGTTTGTTATGTTACTTAAGTGCTTGATAGCACATGTATGTGTTTTGTTCTTTGCTTTGTGTCTTATTGTCCTTATTTGTGTGTGTTTGGAGGTCAAATCAGATTATTTTATCATGGTCAAGGTTTGGTTAGGTATGAAACTATGTGCAAATGACTGCATCACCCAATGGAAAGACAAGGCTACTGGTCTATTTAGCATTGCATGCATGCTACCCTATGAATTACCAATTTATTTACCAAATTTTGACCTCGAGTCAAAATGGGTCAACCCCTTTAATTTGAAACATTTATTGGGACTAAAAAAACTTGTATGTTGTCTTGTCATGGTCTTAAATGGTCCTAGATGGTCTTCATATGGTCACATTAGTTATTTCTTAGCTTGGTCCAAATTTTATTCTCATGTGTACTTGTCTAGTCCTAGAGGTCATTTATGAGGTGTTGATGTTTCCAAACATAATCAAAGGCTTGATATAGTTTAGATTCATTATAAAAGGCTATTAATGTGTCTTTAAGGTCACAATATCATGTCTCTACCTTTCACCATGTTCTTATGGGCTAAAATGACATGTTGGCCACATTTTGGGCTTAGTATGAGGATTTGTACATACTTTTGCAAAGAACAAACATTCTGACAAGTGTCCTAATGTGCATGATGTTAGGAGGAAGTCAGAGTATCAGTTGCATGGCATAGTATCAGTTGTATGTTAGAACTAGTCAGTTACCTTAGTTTAAACTCTAAAGAAGTAGTTTAAGACACTTGTATAACCTTGAAAGATCACTTTTTAGGTAAAAAATGGTTTAAAAGTAGGTGCATGTTAAGAAATTTCAAAAGTTTCTTCAAAACCTCCATCGATGTTCTTGCAAACTAGTAAAGGTAGATTTCAAGTGCTCAGTACAAACAAAGGAGAGAGAATTGGAACCTAAATTTTTTTCTAGAGGAGGGGGTCCTAGTAAGATTCAAATACATGGCATTTTTTTGTAGGTTCATCCCCTCTCCTTTATGAACAATTGCTAAGACTAGGAGGTCGTCTAAAACAGCTAGTCAACCCCACATGCTCAATCCTTCTCCTCAAAATGGTAGTTTACAACAAGTTGAATGCATGAGAGAGATTACATAGGATCTATAGGGTCTATTCAGGCTTCTTGCACATCTGACCAAGTTTTATTTTGCATGTGTGGGCTTAGATTGATAAGAAAGCTCCATTTGCATATATGTCAAAGAAGATTATCATAGTTCCTTCATTGTTTCAGAGTTTTTCATAAGGTTTCAGTACATACAAAGAATGTTTTAATATTTTATCATATTTATACTTCATTCATTGTTATCCAATCATTAGACTACTTTGTACCAATCCTCTAGTGGTATCTTGTTCCTAGCAAGCAGACTGTGTTTTGCAACTTCTTACATAAGTGGGTTTAGAAGGTTTGTCCTACACTGTCAGGGGTGTATAAGTGTCTTGGACTCGTGCATAAGGCAATGAAACATTAGGGAAGTTTCAATGAGATGCTCCATGTTTGGTTGCAATGAATTTTCGAGGAAGAAGAGATATACCTTAAAGTTTAGTGCACAAGGCCCACTTAATGAACACCTACTTCCAGACCTAGACAGTCAAGGAAGAGAGTATGATTTTGAAGTTTAGAGTTTTGGGAAAGAAGAAATGGTCCTAATAAATTAATGAAATAACAATATTATTGAGATGACAAATGACTTGAAAACAAGTCCTAAAGCCCACAAATGCAAACACACTACCCTAGTAAGTACGTATAAGACTATTAAGGTAAACTGGCTAGTTTGAAGCCTAAAATAGGAGGGCAGAGTTCATGGAAGGAGTTTTGGTTTAACCTGAGTGATGGTGAAAGTTATTGAAACCATTTGAAGAAAAATTAATATCAAAAGGAAGCATGATGAAATGGTAAATAAAACTAGTCATAACAAAACCCTAAATCCTACCTACACAATCCCTACATACACATGCCTACCTACTTGGCAAGATAGAATTGCTAGTTTAGGATGATAAAATGTAAATCAAGTCATTTTAATGGTTTATGATGATAACATACCTCATATTACTCCTAATAAATATCAAGAGTGAAGAAAAAATGATGACCTTTGTTCAAGCCTAATGGTCTAAATACAAACAACATAGTCCTATCTAATTTCGCAAGAGGAAGTTGCTTACTTGAAAGGGTTAAAGGCCTATGTGAGACCTGAGAGGAAGGTAGACCATTTTAGAAAGGTCTCATGGTGATATCATAGCTTCATAAAACTCTCAAACTCACCTGAAGTAAGGAAAACAGCGGAAACTCTGCAGACTCAACTAATACAAGATACATGTCTATCTACTTTGAGAAGCATTTGCTTGTTTAAGAGGTTTAAAGGACTGTAGGAAGACTAAAGGAAAGAAAATAATTTGAATATGATTGTATGCTAATAACATAATTCCATTAGAGCCTTCAGAATCAAACAACAAGTGCACTTAGTGATGTTACGTCCTATCTAGACCTAACAAGCCTATAACTGAATGCACAAACTTATAAGGGTAGTCACAAGAAAGGTGGATAGTTGAAGTGAATTTGAGAGTCTTGAGGAACCTAAGGAGAGATTAATTAAAGTGGATAGGCATCCTATGAATTCCTAGATCCCTGATAGTGGGAGAAAAGAGAGAAAATAGTCAGCTAGGGTATTTTGTGTAAGTTTGCTTGAGAACCCTAGGTATCAACTAGTGGGGTATACAAAGAGTTTAAAGAATATATATAACAAGATAATCATGGGAGAGATTAAAGGTGGATCTCATAGGACCTATAAAGGTAATTGGAAACCCAAAGTCAAACTTAGAGCATCACATACAATCCACATCTCTCTCTAGACCTCATAAACACACAACCTACTAGCCAAGGGTCTCTTGTACTCATTCATATCTTACCTAACAAGATGAATGGTGGAAAAAGGAGTTTGTAAGTGTTATATAGGTTCATCAACTTCCATATTTATTCATTATTTCTTGAGTTGGTAGAACGCATTATGTGAACCATTGTTAAGACCCTAAGACACTTTCAAGTTGCTTAGGAGAGTCAAAATGACCCGATTGAAGAGATGGTGTTTATAAACACAAAAAATGGATTAAATGAACTTATAAATGACTTTAAATATGTCCAAAACTCTCTTGAGCATCACCTCATTCCACTGGTTTATGTTTGTAGGTACGTAACTATATGGAATAGGCTAAAGAAGGTTGTTTTAAGCTACTTGGGAGGTCTGTACCAGGTGTCAAAATCTCAAAATTGACAATGAGGATCCTCAAGAGGTAATTTAATTGAATAAAATGTTTATTTAAGGTTTTAAATGTGTGTTAATCTTGTGGAACCAAATTTTAGTCTCTAAGTAGGGATGCCTAATTGAGGCCTAGTTAGGAGAGAGAAATAAATGAAAATGACACTTTCACTAACTCTTAAGACCTGAAACTTGGCATGGAGATATAAATCCATAATAGGTCCTAAAATATGCCTTCATTTTCTCATTACCATTTGTATAACTCTCTACACAAACACGTTTGCATGATTTTAGGGCTACAAGGAATGAGGCCTAATTGGAGCTTTTGGTGTAGAACGAGTTCTTAGGGTTGGTTTTAGACCTCCAAATGAATTATTAAATGTATAATATGATTTTAATAGGACATAAATGAAGATAGGGAGACTAAATAAGATTAAATTAAGTTTTGACACTTGTATGCAAGATTAGCCTAAGGAGATGAAGAGTCTTCTAGACACCTAGCAAGAGAATGAAGTGATGTGTCAAATAGAACCTGAAGAGATCAATTCAGAGGTTTCAAGAGTAGAGAAAATGTGTAAATCAACATTATCTAACCATTAATAAGGCCACTTGTCATTCAACAAGCCAAAATAAAGGGCATTTTTAGAGAGCTAGTCAATGTGTCAAGCAAGTATTCTAACTCCTACGCTACTTAGAGCAAGGGAATATCTTCGAATGAGTTAAAAATGGAATTTATGACCTATTGAAGTAGTTTCATAACTCCTCTCTTGTCTTTAACTCATGAGACACTTGTCAACTCTCTCTCTCTCTCATATGGCCTTCTCTCCTTATTCTCTCATTTTCTCTATATATTGAGCCTGAATTGGCTAAGTTTGTATCTTCTAATTGGGTATGGAGAATCCCTTCCCATTTTTAGCCTTTTATCAATTAATAATAACCTGAGTTCACCTTATCCATGGACTAGTTCAATGTGCAAGTTTGATTAATTGATCTTGTTAAGTGATATGCTCACTTCTCTGACATACTCGTCCTTGTTTAGCATTCATGTTTAGTTTGGATCCTTTCTTTAGGTCAATTAAAGTTTTAGAATGGAGTGTGTATGGGTGTAGTAAGTTATCTTCTCATTAGTGTCATGTCATGACCTCTTGACTAGTCCTCCTAACTCAATCTTGCTTCACAAACCTTCATGGGAAACATTGATGAAGGGAGAAAGATTTGTAGTGTTATGTGCAGGTTAGTCTCGTGTTTGAAGTGCAATTGTAGTTGGTTGGTAGTGATTAATTCATATTGGTAAATTACCCCAATTGGAGCAGGTTTCTCTCCCTTTTCTTAATAAGTGTTTGAGCCAAAGTGATTCATCAAGGGGAGCTAGCCCTTTAACCTAGAGATTCACCTCGCCAATAGGGTACCCACAACGTTGAGGTTTTCCCATGTTACATCAAATTTGAAAGGCTTGAAATACCTTCTAGAGTGTGCAAATTTTGTGCATAACATTTCCCATACTCCCAAAGGGCATGGAGAACATCTCTATTAGCCTCTACCCATATGATGGTGCCATTATTAACATAATTTGAAGAGCCTACCCAACCTACAACCAAATCAACAACTTGCTCAAATTAGACATCCTTAATAATCTCCCAGTCATATTTTGAAACTCGATCTTCAACAACATTGTTATGGAAAATCCTCTAATCAAGAGGCTAAGTCATTTTTAGGTAACCCCCATTGTCTATCAGGTAATTAGAATATATTTTTAGCATCCTAGTTCTCAAGAATTTTTCCAACTCGCCTTGAGGAATCTTCAACTTTAAGAAAATTTGACAAGAAACACAACTAGCGGTAACTCTTAAGATTTAATTTAGTAAGCAACCTTGTTTTGAATTGAAAAACTTCCAAATTCCTTTACTTCCAAATGAACCATAGAATCTCAGTAGAATATATAAGCCAAAATTTATGGAAAAACTTATGAACTTTCTTCTTGGAACAAACATAACCAAAAGCAACATTAAGCCATGAAATCTCACAACCACACATAAAGCTCCAACTTTTAAGACCACTTATCCAAATTTTGGTAGCAAAAGGACAATTGAAAGAAGGTGCTCAATAGTTTATAACTCACCACACAACAAACAATGGGGAAGGCCAAAACCAAATTTCAAAATAACTAACCCAACATCAAGTTTATCATACAAAAGGAACCACCTAAAACATGCATTTTTAGGTTCAAGGCAAGAAGCCCAAATAACTTGAAATCTAAACAACCAATTGTTAGAAGGGTTACAAAGATGCCACAAATGGTTAAGTCTAAGGTAGTGGCTTTTAAAAAAGTGAGTTTATCATATAACATTTTGGTGGTGTATTCAAAAATAGGTGGACCATTAATCCATTTAATATTATCCCAAACACACCATCCTCATCAAAGACAAAAATCCCTTTGAACAATTGAAGAGCTTTGATTAACAGGGTGAAGGTCCTTCTCTGAGTTGAAGGCCCCTGAAATCTCTCTTTAATTTTTGCCCATGAATCCCAACCACTAAAGAAGGAACGAACCCTCAATCACTTTAAACCCTTGGAGAACCAATCAACGGCTAAACACCTTCTAGTGAGGGCAAGGGGGCTTTTGTTCACAATAAGGTTCCACCACAAAGACTTATACCCCTGACACCTTTATCCTAGACCACTAAACACATGAGGCACAATGATAAGGTGTTTCACAAGTTCCCAAGCCCTCTAAATAGACCAAAAATTTGGTGATCCTACAACTTAAACTGAGAACAATCCCACCAAAAGATTAGAAATGTGCAACCCTTTCTATCTTAATTTACCTTTCAGGAATCCCCTCAGAATATTACTTCTAATTAGGACCTTCTAAGGATCATCACCTTTCAGAGCTCTAATGATCCATTTGACTACCAAGGTAATACCTTGGAGACTAAGGTCTTTCAACCCAATCCCCCTAATTTTTTTGGGCACACAACAAACATTTCATGCCACAACATGCTTTTTTTATTACCCTTGACATACAACCAAAGAAAGACCCTGATAATTATGTGCAAAAGATTAATATGGGTCTTATTGAAAAGCTAACAAGATGCATAATGAATGTTGTATGAGGATAACACATTTTGATAGACTTGAATCCTGCCTGAGAGAGAGAGAGAAGGTGGCCCTGCCACTTACCAATTTTACTATTAATTTTGATATACATCCAGTCCCACATCTGTTTGAAAGAAGGTGACAAGGCAAAAGGAATACCTAAATATCTAACCACCTGATTAGGGCCCTTCCATACCCACCCAAACTCACATAGCCAATTTGGTGGACCCTCATCCCATTCCATCATACATGATTTGTATAGTGTCGCTTTAGACCTAGAGGCATAATAATAAATATCAATCCATTTAGCCACCTTTTAGAGATTATCCTTTTCAAGTTTAGAAAACAATGTAGTATCATGTGTAAATAGAACATCTAATTTCATAACCATTAGGTAAAGAGATACCTTTGACTGATGGACCAAGAGAAGAACTTCTCGATAAATAGTGCAAGGCTTTAGCCATAATAAAAAACAAGAAGGGGGAAAGAGGGCAACCTTGCTTAATGGACCTCTGAAGTTCAATCGAATTAGTTAGCTCCCCATTCACTTTAATGACAATAGAGGCATCCTTGAATAGGAAAATTACCATTCTGAAAAACTTACGCTTTCAACATTAAGGCATAGGCTTTTTCAAAGTCATAAGGTTTTTCAAAGTCAAGTAAGATACTACCAATGTCTTGACTAGAATCATGAGCTGAATTCATTCCTTCCCAACTATAAATAAGATTATCAAGGATATACCTACCCTCAATAAACCCAATCTATGTTACTAAGGCCACTGAGGGTAGAAAGGAAGAAAGTCTCCTAGCTAGTAGTTTAGCCAGGATTTTATAGGAGACATTAAAAAGGATAATTGGTCTCCAATTCTTAATCAGGGTAGGCTCACCATCTTTCAGGATGAGCTTGACAGCTACTCTATTAAAATCAGGCCCCAAAGTACCCACCTCAATAGCTTCCCTAAAGACCCCCAAACATTCAAGTGCAATATAATCCTTATTTAACTTGTAGAATTCTGTAGGAAAACCATCAAAACCTAGGGTGACAAACATCTGGTGTTGTCTGATCTCATGCTTTAGAACAATTAGCTCATCAAGCAAGAGAGCATTACCTGGATCATTCTACAACTTAGATTCAGATAGAATCAACTACTCCTAGGTAATACAAGTTTTTTTCCTTCTCATTTTGGATTGATGCTAACCATATGCTCATGTGAAATTTTTGCACGAGTTCATCCTAATATTCCACTTGTCTATATTGGAGGGGGAGTCCACTATGAGCTTACCAATACTCCAAGAAGAATAGATACCTCCTTTATAGTCAAGATTATATAGGAGGGAAGCATTAGGTTTATACAAACCTTTCCATTCTAGATCACTCATCTCTAGATTAATGTTTAAGAAAATATAAATTTCAATGGGGTGGTGATCAGAGATGGCGAACAGGAGCACCTTAACATAGTTACAATCCTTCTCCTACTGAATTTTGAATCTAATCTTATTGAAATAGAATCCAACAAGCCTAGAGTAAACTCTTTTATGATTGTCATGATTGTTGCACCACATAAACCATAAACTTTTGTTACATTTTTACCTTGGTCAAGAGAATTAGATATCTTACGAACTTGTTTGAATTTTAAAAAAATAAAAATTCATTTCCTTTCCATAGATGCAGCTAACCACCCTAATTATCCTCTTTCTCCTCAACCATGTTAAAATCCACCCCCAAAATCCAAGGAATGTCTTACAAGTTAGTGGCTAGTCAATTCCACAAAACAACCCTTTCCCTATAATCATTATAAGCACAAACATTGTAAATCCCAAAAACCTAATTCTCCTTTGGAATGATGATCCCCACAACTCTATGAAATGGGGATGAAATAAAATACACGATAGACTCTCTCTACTTGGGATTAAAAAAATGGAGGCACTTCCTTTCCCTTTAGAATGATAAGTGGAAAAACAGGGAGTATCTAGCCAAATGAAATTCAATACCTAGTCGAGCTTGAAGCCAATAGCCTTCATTTCCTAAAGAAGAAAAAAATTGATGTTCTCCCTTGATCACCTAAATCTCCTTACAATTGGTTTATGATTAGGGGATTTTAGGCCCCTTACATTCCAACTGACAATCTTCATCATAAGGGGAGGGGGGAACCTACCTTTACAGGCTAGAGGCCTTGGTGCCTTCTTTGTTTTGATACAACCTTGTAAAACATCGAGGAACCTTATTTTCCTTGATTTTATTTTTATTCTCCTCAGCACCACCTACATTCCCTTTAGGATGATTTCCATCCTCCTTCTGGGGTGACCCCAAGAAGGGATAAGAATTAGCTTTAGTTTTCAATCTTTTAACACTGCTCTTTGGCATTACTAGAGAGTAAATTTGAGTCGAAAAATTTAATAGGCAAAGATTTATCCAAAGCACCATCAACATGAATCGCATTAATTGGGGTAGGATAAACCATCACAAGAACCCTCTCATCACTATCCAAATTAGAATCTAAGATCAAAGCGCTAGGGGTAGGGGTCTCAGAACCTATAAGATTATCCAAAATAACAATGTATTAATTTGAGAGTCTATCTTTGGAGGAATGAGTCTCTTCTATCATATTGGCTCTCTTATCAACAAATTCTAAAGGGGACAAAGGATAAGAACATTCATGCTCGAGAGGTAGAAGATTTATAACCTTACACTCCATAGAAGGCCCAGGGTAAGCGTCAACACAATTTGTTACTAGAAAGGGTTATTCTTTTGTTTGGGCAAAAGTGTAAATACCTTTTAAACCCCTAGGACACTGAAGGTTGCCCATAGGCTCACTAGAAGGTGCAAAACCATTAACGGGCTATAAATAAAAGTAGGGGTCTTTCCTTAAACTACGTCTTCCTTAGTGTTAGAGGTAATCTTATCAAAAATATTATTATTATCAGGGAAAAACTTACTTTGCACAACTTTACTCACCCTTGCAAATTCACCCAATAAAGGGTAGTCTTTTTAAGGTGTCCATCCTTTTTAAAAATTAAACAAACATTGAGACCTCCCAAACCTTTGATGGGGCTGGAAAAGGACTCTCCCTTGATATTGAAAATAAGAGTTTCAGGGAAGACATTTAATGGGTCCAAAGAAATAAGAATCATGACATGCATATGCATAAGAGATCTTCTCGAATCCTTAATCCTAAGAACTTAACCTAAGGTTTTAAGAGCTTTAGGTAGGAAGTCCTAGAGTTGAATATGAACATTTTCAATGTTAACCCATCTCGAAGTAGCCTTGAAGGCAATGTCATTGTAATCCAATTTGGGGTTCCAAGGCACTACCTTGAAAATCGATTGCCCAACATTCTAGAAGGGTTTACTCATAAAATGTCTTGCATATTGGAATTTTTGAACAAAATCACGAGCACACCCCTCTAAAACATTCTAAAAAAGGAAATATAAATACCCATCTTTTATCCCCAAACCAAATTCAACTAGTTATCAAAACAAATTATTAAGGCAAATAATTTCTATTGAAAAAAAAAACCAAATATTCATGAAATGAGATTATTCCAATTTTAAATATCTTTCCATTGATTCATTCAAAAATAGAGATGAGGTTTTTCCCAGAACAAAGGGCTTATCATCTTTGAGCGAGACACAGCTACTGGTTCTATCACCACTTGTTCCTGAAGTTTTAAAGACAAATTCTACACCTTGAAAATGCTTCATGATGTCTTCCTACCGTAGGACTTTTGAAAAAAGCATCTTTCCTACTCCTTTCTTCTCTTCTCCATCGGCCAAATTCTAGACATAGCTTTGACCAAGGCCATTTTCAAGACCCCCCAAAAACCTGGGTGAAAAATTGTAATGACCCCTTCTAGAATCTGATCTCATAATGACCGTTGGCCTATTCTCAGAAATCCTTAGGCTACTCGGAAGGTGTAATTAAGGGTTTCCTATTTTTTAGGATGTCTTTGCTCAAAGTTTTGATGGCAAATTCCTTCTGGGTTTTTCAAGAGCTTCGCGGAGGTATGTTCGTTTCAGTTTTCTGAGCATTTTCAGGAATTTACTATTTTTAGTAAATTCTATTTTTGGCAGCTAGCAGGTTTGTCGCAAGAAGTTAACCTTCCCTTTTGAGTTGATTCATTCAGTTTTGGGCTTCAGATTTCAGTCTTGGCGGAATAAGTGAATTTCACTTATTATAAAATAAAATAATAATAACGTTATATTTTAACGTTGACCTTGGCCTAGACTTGATAACTTAAAGTTATTTTTAAAAGGGGGACTTGAAGGGGGGGGCGCCACATTGCATGGAAAGGGGGCGCCACTCTTGAGGATAAGGTTCTAGAAGAAGCCAATTGAAGCCTATAAAAGAAGGCATTGGGCTACCATTTGGGTATCTTGGTTTTAGTGCATTGTTATGCTGCAGCTTTGGCTCTAGAACTGCTTCGGGGAATGAAGGCCTCCTAGCAAAGGCATCTCTTCATGCTTGAAAGACAGCATCTAGTGGTGAAGTAATATCTGATATTTGTATTTGCTTAAGTAGTACTTTCAGTTATTGCATTATTAGTTCCTTTGATATTATCAAAATTTCCAGATATTGTATTAAATAGATCTAGGTTTTTAGTCACAATTCAAAAAATACAAAAAAACAGGTTGTGGGTATCATCTTATTGTGTTGGGTAGGCCTAGGCGCCCCTTTGCTTAAATTTGTAGAATTTCTGGATCAAGCATTGATTTTCTAGGGGAAATCGCCCTTCTTCCCTTGGGACGCCCCTGTGGGGTTTGGCATTGGTTTTTGTGTAACTTTCTGGATGCAGATTTGATCAGTTTCATGATACTAACTTGGGCGCCATCCTCCAGAAGAGATTTTGCAATAGAAATCAGGAAGTTTGATTAAGTTTTGCATGAGTTATGAATATTTGAAGAATTTAATAAGTGGCTGGTTTTTCCTCTTTCTAAAAGCAAATTCTGTTATTTTTGTAAGCTGACAGTAGTACTGGCAGCCCTTCTCTATTTGTTTAATTTGCCTTTAAAATATTGTAATAATTTACAGCTCCTCCTTATGGTAGCTACTTTCCCTATTGGGTTAGCAAGCACATTCTAGGTGTAGAGCATCCACCCTATGGTAGCTACTTTCCCTTCTGGGTTAGCAAGCACATGCTGGGTGTGGAGTAGTTTACTTTTCAGTATTTCTATCAAAGCACTGTTATTAAGCTCACTCCGTCATATGGTAGCCCCTCATGGGTAGCACATACTTGACGTAGAGTTCTTTATTTGTAATTACTCCGTCTTATGGTCGCCCCTACTCCGCCTTGGACTGGGTAGCACATACTGGACGTTGAGTTCTATTTCTTGCATTCTAGTGGCAAAGTTATTTCAGTTTATTTGAGATTAACATTTAATCTTGACGGAACTTGCTTATGTTATAATCCAAAATCTAAAAGTTGAAAAAATTTGGCTCGGAATATTCCAGTGGTATCAGAGCCACGTATCCTGCCATCCTGTGGACAAACCATCTATGAGTGACCGCGAAAAGAGATATATTGCGAGAGAGGATAAGAAAATTGCAAAACAGTTCCAGTGGTATCAGGTTCCCGAAGGTCAAACTGCTTCAGAGATCTTGAGGGCTCATTGGGAGTCTTCTCAAGAAACAAATATGGCAGAAGGTGAGAGATCAGTAGGGGGTAACGAGAGGTTTACCAATCCTAGAAATGATAGTGGGAAGGGTAGAGAAAGATCCCTAAGTCCGGAAAAGAGATTTGAAAGGAAAATGGATGCCTTAATGGATATGATATCCCTCATGTTGGGAAAAGTGGGTCAGAACCCAAATCTCCAAACCAATTCCGGCTATAGAGGAGAACCTAGTGCCTCAAATCAATTTGATGCAAGTGTTGCTCAACCTATTTCAAACAACACTTACATTTCGTCAAGGCCCTTCAAACCCACCTTTTTAGCTCCAGCAAATACCCAACCTGATCCTGAAGAAAATTCTTCATTTGTGGAACAATTGAGACGTGGTCATGCGGAGTATGACTCTCTCCCTGAAGAAATCAAAATGGACATGTCCTATAATGAATTCATTGATCATAAGAGAAAGAGTAAGGGACAAGGGAGAAATTATGATCACAGAAGAACTCCAGCACAAGGAGACTTGCATCAAGCTATCAACAAGCTAATGCTTTCCCACTTTGATGGAAGTGACAATAGTTCTGCTTGAGCC
This sequence comes from Torreya grandis, assembly GCA_037957365.1. Lineage (NCBI taxonomy): Eukaryota > Viridiplantae > Streptophyta > Pinopsida > Cupressales > Taxaceae > Torreya > Torreya grandis. The sequence goes on from JARHVA010000897.1 coordinate 2,842,267, forward strand.
TGGATTCAGAAATTAGACAACTATTTGGCCCTTAGGCCAATGGCTGAAGAAGATGCGATTAAATTCGCCATGCTACACCTGGATGGGGTAGCGCATGAGTGGTGGTACCATGGTCTAGTCACCTTGGGACATGGATCGATCACTAGCTACGATGAATTCTCCAATAGACTCATTGAGAGGTTCGAGAAGAAGGACCCAGAAGTGCATTTTAGGGAGTTGGCCCAGTTGAAGCAATATGGCACTGTTGATGCCTACATAGCTGAGTTTCAAAGACTTTCAGTTATGGTCACTGGAATCACTGAGAGAAGATTAGTGATCTTATTCAGCGAAGGGTTGATGGAACCACTCAAGGGATGGATCAAAGCTTTTGATCCACCGTCCTTACAAGAAGCAATGAAAAAAGCTAGAAACATGGAGTGGGCAGCTCCTAAAACTAAGTTCCATCCTAAACCATCCTTCCACAAGAAGGATCGAGGGAGAAGGTTTCAACAAAAGCCTTACCAAAAAGAGTTTAACCAGCAGAAACCTCTTGGCAAAAGATTGGATCCAGAAACTATCAATGAACTCTGAAGAAAGGGGTTATGTTTCAGATGTAAAGATAAATGGTCTCCAGACCATGTTTGCCCAAAAGGAGTCAAATTCCACCAGATTGAGTATTACTCCGTTGGTGAGAGTAATTCTGATTTTTCGGACCAGCAATCTGATTTCGAAGATAGTGAAGTTGAAAGAGTCCCTGAAGAGCCCGAAAGCAAAAAAGAAAGTAGTGGCATGTTGGCTCAACTTTCAAGCTTTCAAAAGAATGAGTCCTTCAAAATACGTGGGATGATCAAAGGGCAGCGTATCGTTGCTCTAATTGATACTGGAGCAACCCATAACTTCATTGATGAAGCTGTGGTGGCAAAGAAGGAGTTGCAAACAGAAGATTTTGAAGGGTTCAAAGTTATGGTGGCGGATGGATTCCACATTTCTTGTACCAAAAGGGTTCCCAACTTGTCAATGCAATTGGGCAATTATGAAGTCAAAGATGACTTCTATGTGGTGAATATTGGAGATACGGATGTTGTCCTTGGCATTCAATGGCTGCATTCTCTTGGAGACATCTCTTTAAATCTGCAAACAATGGAACTCAGGTTTCAATCCGATGGAAAGAAGGTGGTGTTGAGAGGGATGTCAAATGGTGGCCCTCGAATTGTATCATTCAAAAGGATGGCAAGATTGATACGACATGATCAAGTAGATTGGGCCGCAGAATTCATGGTTCTTCCGACTAGTCCTGTTGAAACAAAAATAGAGCATCCTCCAGATATTCAATCTTTACTCACCAAGAAGAGTAAAGTGTTTGCTGATTTACCTCCCAGACCACCTCCTGATAGAGGATCAGAACACATCATTGAGCTCAAAGAGGGAGCAAAATCGGTGATCATAACTCCATACCGGTATCCGAAGCGGCAAAAGGAGGAGATCGAGAAGAATATTCAAGAACTCTTGAAGATGGGTTTCATTCGTCCAAGCAAGAGCCCCTTTGCTTCTGCGGTGGTTCTTGTGAAGAAGAAGGATGGTACCATGCACATGTGCGTGGATTATCGTGCTTTGAATCAAAGCACCATCAAAAACAGATATCCCATTCCCAGGATAGATGAGCTCATTGATGAGCTACATGGTGCCAAGTTCTTCTCAAAAATTGATCTAAGATCGGGTTACCATCAGATTCGAATGAGGGGATCAGATGTTGAGAAGACAGCCTTTCGATGCCACTATGGCCATTTCGAATTCTTAGTCATGCCATTTGGATTGACTAACGCCCCGGCTACCTTTCAGTCTTGCATGAATCGAATCTTTCAGAATCATTTAAGGAGGTTTGTGTTAGTATTTTTTGATGACATTCTGATTTACAAGACTTGGGGAGATCATCTTAAGCATTTGGAGGAAGTGCTTAGTATTATGGAATCTGAGAGTTTGTTTGCAAAAGCTTCCAAATGTGAATTTGGGATGACTGAGTTACTATACCTTGGCCACATAATCAGTGCTGAGGGAGTGAAGGTGGACCCCGAAAAGATCAAGGCGGTAGTTGATTGGCCACCTCCTGAGAGCTTAACTCAGTTGAAAGGTTTTTTGGGTCTATATGGGTTCTATCGGAGATTCGTAAAGGGGTATTCACAGAATGCTGCTCCCCTTACCGATCTTACCAAAAAGGTAGCCTTTGTTTGGTCAGAAAAGGCTCAAAGTGTTTTTGACAAATTCAAGAAGATCATGAGTTCATGCCCGGTTTTGGCAATACCGTATTTCTCCAAGCCCATCGAGCTGCAATGTGATGCATCAGGTGATGGTGTGGGGGCTGTCCTGATGCAAGACAAACACCCTATCATGTTTGAGAGCAGAAAATTACGAGGAGTTGAAAGAACATATTCAATCTATGAAAAAGAAATGTTTGTTATTATGCATGCATTAGCCAAGTTCAGACAATACTTGGTGGGGAATAAGTTCGTGGTTAAGACTGAACACAATAGCCTCAAGCATTTCATGCACCAAAAGGATCTAAATGAGAGGCAACAGAAATGGGTGAGTAAGCTTCAAGCTTACGACTTTGATATTGAATATGTCAAAGGAAAAAATAACATAGTGGCCGATGCTCTCTCCAGGAGACCTCATCTTAGCTCATTGAGTGAGCTTACTTCAGATTGGAGAAACATGTTGCTTGCTGATTATGCTAAAAATTAGTTTGCAACCAGCATTCTTGAGGGTACTTTTCATTATGAAACGTACAAGGTGGTTGAAGGATTGATACACTATAAGGGAAGGATCTTTCTGGTGAATGATTCTAAGTTGAAGAAGAAAATTCTTTTGAATTTTCATGATATTCCGGTTGCTGGCCACCAAGGTTTCTTCAAAACATATCGACAGATCCGAGAAAGGTTTTCTTGGAAGGGATTGAAAGGAGAGATTCAACGCTACATTCAGGAGTGTCCTGTTTGTCAAGCGAATAAAAATGAACATACTTTACCAGCTGGTTTGCTACAACCACTCCCTATTCCCAATCAAAAATGGGAAAGTATTTCAATGGACTTCATCACAGGGTTGCCCAAAGCCCAAGGGAAAGATTGCATCTATGTAGTGGTGGATCGGTTAACTAAATTTGCTCACTTCTTCGCCATCACCAGCACCTTTTCTGCAGCCCAAGTTACAGATCTCTTTTTTTGAGAAGTGTTCAAGCTGCATGGATTGCCAAAGAACATCGTGAGTGATAGGGACAGCAAGTTCTTAAGTAAGTTTTGGCAAGAAGTCTTCAGAATGAGTGGCACTGTGCTTACCCCAAGCACTAGCTACCATCCGCAAACTGATGGACAAACTGAAGTGGTGAACAAGTGGTTGGAGGGCTACTTGAGAAATTATGTGTCAGAACAGCAGAAAACCTGGGTCAAGTGGCTGCATATTGGTGAGTATTGCTACAATTCTACTTTCCATATGTCTATTAAGATGTCTCCTTTCTTGGCACTTTATGGGTATGAGGCACCTAGTTTTGCAGATTTAGTGTTTGGTGACAGCAAGGCACCACTAGCTAAGGATTTGTTACAGAATAGCCAGGATATAATGAAGTCCTTGAAGGATAATTTGCAGATTGCACAGAATCAGCAAAAGTTGTATGCGGCTCAGAAACGTGTTGAGCGTTCTTTCGAGGTTGGAGATATGGTATATTTGAGATTACAACCATATAGACAATCTACTCTCAAGAAGAGTGGAGCTGAGAAGCTCAAACCTCGCTTCTATGGGCCCTTTAGGGTCATCAGAAAAGTTGGAGCTGTAGCTTATGAATTAGAGCTACCTTTTGATAGCAAAGTGCACAATGTCTTCCATGTGTCTCGCCTCAAGAAGGCACTTGGACATAATGTGATTGCATCATCACAGCTACCACCTTTGGACGAAGAGGGACAGTTGGCACTAATTCCAGAAGAGATACTTGATGTTCGAGAACGTTCTTTGAGAAAAAGAACCATCAAAGAGTACTTGGTAAAGTGGAAGGACCTTCCGATGGAGGATGCAACTTGGGAAAATGATGAGATTTTGCATCATCCTAGTTTACAATTGCTTGAGGACAAGCAATTTTGGGAAGGGCGGACTGTAATGGCCCCTTCTAGAATCTGATCTCATAATGACCGTTGGCCTATTCTCGAAAATCCTTAGGCTACTCGGAAGGTGTAATTAAGGGTTTCCTATTTTTTAGGATGTCTTTGCTCAAAGTTTTGATGGCAAATTCCTTCTGGGTTTTTCAAGAGCTTCGCGAAGGTATGTTCGTTTCAGTTTTCTGAGCATTTTCAGGAATTTACTATTTTTAGTAAATTCTATTTTTGGCAGCTAGCAGGTTTGTCGCAAGAAGTTAACCTTCCCTTTTGAGTTGATTCATTCAGTTTTGGGCTTCAGATTTCAGTCTTGGCAGAATAAGTGAATTTCACTTATTATAAAATAAAATAATAATAACGTTATATTTTAACGTTGACCTTGGCCTAGACTTGATAACTTAAAGTTATTTTTAAAAGGGGGACTTGAAGGGGGGGCGCCACATTGCATGGAAAGGGGGCGCCACTCTTGAGGATAAGGTTCTAGAAGAAGCCAATTGAAGCCTATAAAAGAAGGCATTGGGATACCATTTGGGTATCTTGGTTTTAGTGCATTGTTATGCTGCAGCTTTGGCTCTGGAACTGCTTCGGGGAATGAAGGCCTCCTAGCAAAGGCATCTCTTCATTCTTGAAAGACAGCATCTAGTGGTGAAGTAATATCTGATATTTGTATTTGCTTAAGTAGTACTTTCAGTTATTACATTATTAGTTCCTTTGATATTATCAGAATTTCCAGATATTGTATTAAATAGATCTAGGTTTTCAGTCACAATTCAGAAAATACAAAAAAATAGGTTGTGGGTATCATCTTATTGTGTTGGGTAGGCCTAGGCGCCCCTTTGCTTAAATTTGTAGAATTTCTGGATCAAGCATTGATTTTCTAGGGGAAATCGCCCTTCTTCCCTTGGGACGCCCCTGTGGGGTTTGGCATTGGTTTTTGTGAAACTTTCTGGATGCAGATTTGATCAGTTTCATGATGCTAACTTGGGCGCCATCCTCCAGAAGAGATTTTGCAACAGAAATCAGGAAGTTTGATTAAGTTTTGCATGAGTTATGAATATTTGAAGAATTTAATAAGTGGCTGGTTTTTCCTCTTTCTAAAAGCAAATTCTGTTATTTTTGTAAGCTGACAGTAGTACTGGCAGCCCTTCTCTATTTGTTTAATTTGCCTTTAAAATATTGTAATAATTTACAGCTCCTCCTTATGGTAGCTACTTTCCCTATTGGGTTAGCAAGCACATTCTAGGTGTAGAGCATCCACCCTATGGTAGCTACTTTCCCTTCTAGGTTAGCAAGCACATGCTGGGTGTGGAGTAGTTTACTTTTCAGTATTTCCATCAAAGCACTGTTATTAAGCTCACTCCGTCATATGGTAGCCCCTCATGGGTAGCACATACTTGACGTAGAGTTCTTTATTTGTAATTACTCCATCTTATGGTCGCCCCTACTCCGCCTTGGACTGGGTAGCACATACTGGACGTTGAGTTCTATTTCTTGCATTCTAGTGGCAAAGTTATTTCAGTTTATTTGAGATTAACATTTAATCTTGACGGAACTTGCTTATGTTATAATCCAAAATCTAAAAGTTGAAAAAATTTGGCTCGGAATATTCCAAAAATTAATACCGCCATCATTCAATAGCTCCGCACGTGTAAAGGCATCACTTCCATCCCTTTCCATAAACACTTACCACATAAATGCATACAACCCCCACTTTCACCAAAAGCCCATTTGACACACAAGTCAAGGGTAAAAATAGGCAAGGACATGACACATATGAAAAATAAAATATAAGAAAAACAAGTAAAATTAAAGGAGAGTAAAAGAACAACCAATGACCTATAACACCAAGCAACATCAAAGCACCATACATCAACCAAGGCAAGAGGCTGGATGACTAATGGGGCAAGGGGACCAAGGAAACAAAGAGTAATCGAAGAGAGCTTGAATCTTCAACAATGGAGGATGACTTTTCATCTTCCCATTTACTGAGATCCAAGCCTCTTCCAGGACCATACATCTTTAGAAATGCAAGTCTCTTTAGGAAGCACTAACACATAACTTTCAAGCCGTCAGAGGAACTCCTAACCATTGCACCGGTCTAGATCCGAATGTATGCCCTATTATACTAATTATAGTCCATATATGTTTTTTAAACCACAACTAATATTATTGGTAAACCTTTAGACAAATCTAAGCCATACCATGGGAAAGGATTACCTAGTTATGCTAGAATCTGTGTTGACTTGGACCTCATAAAACCAATTCCCAAGAATCTCACTTTGAAAGTAGGAGATATGGAATGGGTCGAAGACCTTGATTATGAAAGTATCCTATTCCATTGTATAAGTTATCATAAATATGGACATCTTATCAGAGAGTGTCCTACATTATAGAAAAACAATGTTCTGGAGAAAGTTTTAGAAGCCACTGAAAAAGATTTAGAAGGTTTTATTAAAAATTGAAAAAAAAAACAATAAAAAGTAAGAACATAATTAAAAAATATGTTCCAAAAAACATCAAAAAAAGCATGGAAGAAAAGTCCATCTCAATGGATGAAATAAAATGCATCCTAAAAACTCAACCTCAAAAAAATAAAATAGATAATATTATAACAAAGTGTAATTTCAAAAAGAACTTGAAAATTTTTACTCAAAGACATTAATACAAAATACGAAGGAAAATGAAAAAGAAACAGTGAACAATAAAAAGGGACCAAAAAAGGCATAAGAGAAAATCATAAGAGAAACTAAACAAACATAGACTTAAATGATGAGATAAGCTTAGAGACATAGGAAGAAAACATAGAAGTTATGCAAACCTCTCAACTACAAAAGAAACTTCATAAAGAGGAGAGAGACCTAGCAAGAAGAAGAAAAGCGACAAGAGTCATACAACAAGCAAATAGGATAGGAAGATGGATAGGAGGAGGCAAAAACAGACATGTGAGAGTCACCTTGAAAAACATATAGGACAAAAATAGGATACTAAGGAATAAAAGATTCCTTAAAGGCACACAAATTTACATTGATGAGGATGTTACTATAATACAACAAGAAGAAAGGAGGAAAGAGTGGGATAAAGTAAAGGCGACAAGGGATGCAGGAAGATGGGCTTGGATACAAAACAACAAAGCTCAAATAAGTGACAGAGCGTCACATAAGAAATAGGAATTTGGGGCCCCCTAGGAGTATCTAACAGTGGTAAGCTGGAACTGCAGAGGATATCCATGGAGAAGAGGACCTGGATTGGGGCCCATAGCAGAGGGAAAGGATGTCATCATCCTTATTGAGACCCATGAACATGATGGGTGTAGGATTCCAAATTTTGAAGGGTATAAAAAGACGTCAGTGTGGAATGAAATAACTGATAGTGGCAAGGGACATGGTGGAGTGGCAATCTTAATTAAAGAGGAATGGGACAGTTTCGTAAAAGTGGAGAAAGAAGATCCAAACAAGAAGTTCATATGGCTTAAAATTACAAAAAACCAAGTCACAACAAGGATGGCAGCATGTTACTTTGCTCCAAAGGGATCAAAATTTTATAAGAAAAGGAATCTAGATCGTGAAGATCCATTTGCATCTCTAAAAAAAGACATTTCTATTTTTAGTAACATGGGATACATAGTAATAATTGGAGACTTTAATGCAAGAACTGCAAACAATCAAGCTCTCAATCTAAAAAACAACAACATAGAGAAAGATAACCCCCTATGGTTAGAGGAAGAGAACAACCAACTTTGGGACAGGGTCTCACAAGATAGCAAACGTGCAGTCTCACACTTCGGGGCTGAACTCTTAGGGCTTTGTAGCTCTTACAACATGGTCATCTATAACGGTATGAGAGCATGGCCCGAATCAAGAAAAATCACATGCAAAATGTACAATGGCCAAAGTGTAGTAGATTATGTCATTTGTTCATAGAGCTACACATCGAAGTTGATGGAGGTTATGATTGGGGACAATGTATTAGCGCTAAAATCAGACCATAATCCAATGCATATTAAAGTTCACATTCTCATAAGGAAATAATAGGAAGAACAACTCCACTTTGGCCAAAAGAAGGATACTCCCCAAGGTAAAATCCTTCTAAATCATGAGAATCAGGAAATCTTTAGAGCCACAATCAAACAATTGCTCAAAGATCATGAAGAAAAAACAACATAAAGAACCAGTTTCTCAGAGAGAACATGTTGATTCCCCTAATACACAAGACCTTAAATGGTTGTAAGAGAGCTAGACCCAAGAGAGGAACAAGAAATACTTTCCCGACAAACCCATGGTTTGACAAAGAATGCAAGATAGCAAAAAGAAATCTGCAAAACAGAGGTATGGACAAAGAGCATAAGGAGTACGTAAAGATGCTACGGAATAAGAAAGAGAAGTATGTAAACAACATAAGAATAGAGCTGATTGCCCTCAAAAAAAATAGCCCTAAAAGCTTTTGGAAAGAGGTACGTCAAAAGAAAAAACAAACAGAAAATAATATCATCGAAAACCAATGGCTTGAGTATGCGAAGTTACTATATGAGAGGGACCAAGATAAATATAGACCCCCAATAATCTATGGAATACAAATTTTTTCAACATCGAAGACATCATTCAAGGCATAAAACAATTAGCAAGTGGGAAATCTCAGGGTATTGATGGGCTGCAAGCAGAGTACTTAAAGTGGGGTGCTGAAGTACTGACACCTCATATCAAACACATCTTCAATAGGGTCATCCAAGAGGGCTTCTCGAAAGAGTGGACAGCTAGTGTGGTTATCTCTATCTTCAAAAGCGGGGATACCAATAACCCGTCAAATTATCGTACTATCATGGTTAATCCCCTTCTTGGTAAACTCTTCGAAAGCATGATAGAGCCCAGAACCAGCAGGTGGGCAGAGATAGAAGGAAAAAGAGCTAAGGGCCAAGTTGAATTTAGATCGAAGCACTCTACTATTGATCATGGAGCTACACTTAGGTTCTTGATTGAAAAAAATATGGAACACTTAGGGAGACGAGGCCTTTTGCTGCTTTGGCGACTTCAAAAAAGCCTTTGACACGGTCCCCCATGACAAATGTTGGAATAGGATGAAGGAGCTAGGGGTTTTGGATGAGCTTAGAGCTGTTGTCCATAGATTATATGAGCAAGTAAAGGCTAAAATTAGAACTAGTGATGGAATGTCAGAGTGTTTTGACAGCGATATAGGTGTTAGGGAGGGCTGCCCACTTTCACCAACTTTATTTGGACTGTACATTGATAAATTAGAAGAATGGTTAAATAAGGATAGTGGGGAGGGGATTCAACTAGCGAAGTATGTTATAAAACTGCTTCTTTATGCAGATGACCTCATTTTAATTGCCAGAACAACCAACAGCTTTAGGGAACATTTGAGAGCACTTGAAACTTTTTGCTAAGAGGTTGGAATGCAGGTGAACACAAGCAAAACCAAAGTAATGATCTTCTCTCTGAAAAGAAAAAAGAAACAATATACCTTTACCTTTGAAGGCAACCCATTAGAGATAGTCGAGGAGTACAAGTACCTCGGGCTTGATTTTCACCACAAGCTCAGTTGGGAAACGTGTAGAGAAAAAAGAATCCAAGGAGGATGGAAAGCATTGTACTCTCTTCAAAATAGGTGCATGATTGTGGAGTTATGAGATTGGAAGACCAGGAGAACACTCTTCGATTTGTTGGTTATCTTGGCGATTCTTTACGGGTGTGAAATTTGGGGCAGCAGTATGTTAGATCAGAAATGGAAATAGATAGAGACAATCCAGAAACACCTCATCATAAGTAGTCTCAAAGTCAAGAATTTAGTGTCGTATGAGATCCTACTTGCTGAAATGGGGTCCTTCTCCCTAGAGGCATCGGCGATGATACGGTTACTAAGCTACCTCAAGAAGATTCAAAACACGAAGAAGCAAAGGTGGCCTAGACTAATTATGGAGGAAGAGCTAACTAGAAGAAAGAACACTTGGAGGAAGAAAAATGACAAATGGGTAAAGAGGTGGGATATTAGCATGGAGGAGTGCCCAAATACTAATGAAGAAATAAAAAAATATGTCAGAAGAAAATTCAAGTGCATAATGTGGACAAAACAAATGGGCCGTAAAAAGGAATACTACCTCAAAGAATTCAACCCCATAGGGGATTTTGAAGAAAAAACCTATATACGTGCAGACTGTAGACACTGAAATCGTGTCTAACCCTTGGTCGTCCTCCCCTTCTCTCCCCTTTGCCATTACCCTATGACCCATTTATGACCCCCATTTTACTCTCCCATACCTATTTAGCCCCTCTCAACCATTTTCCCATGAGCCTTGACCCTGATAGCATGTAAGAATGAGCAGAAGGCTAAAATTAGCCTCTATCCCCATTCTGCATCTGTCGGCATCGATCACTACCTGGCCGACGTCGCCGACGTCGGTCACTACTCGGCCGACGTCGACAGTTCTACTGGCGTCGGTTATCCTTAACACTGCGTTCTCGACCTGAATGCAGGATCCGTTATCCGTTATCCATTATCTGTTATTCATTATTCAGTTCTCAATCAATTTCTCGATCGGTTATCGGACCTTCTTTCAAAACATTCTTTCATTGGACCTTCGAGGATCAGCCAACTTTTCATTCAATCAATATGCAATCAAATCTCTCTGACTCTCTCTCTCATGTACAAGTATTCTGCTTCAGTCATCTCGTTGGAGGTCTGCTACATCAAACTTCTGCAATACACCGACAATAGCAATCATGTCTCCTACTCTATCTTCAGCAGGTAACATGTAAGCATTTGTTCTGTATTTTTTATTTTGTTTTCTGGCTATTATTTTTAATTGATATCACCACCCAGATTTAGATTCAGACCACAGACCCAACTTGACTTCCTCCCATATCACCTCTATCCACCCTTTCCAGAATATACACTCTGTAACTCTGCCCAAATCCCTGCACAGACCCCCAAACAATCCCTCTGACTCACAAACAAGCTCCCTAACCCTCAGATGAAACTTCAGACCATTCCACAGTCCTGAACCCTGTCCAGACCCGACCAGACCCCGTCTAAGAACTACTACCCTGACCGACGCCGGTCATTACCCCTATCGACGTCGGCATCTTAACCGACGTCGGTGACCTTCCTTGACCGATGCCGGCACAGAGACCGACGTCGGTGATTGTGCAAAGCAGTTTGCTGCATATCAAGTACGCATTTTGCTTTTTGTCTTTTATTTCTTTCATTTTGTCTTTCATTATTTTTTGTTTCTGTCAAATATTCTGTTTTTAATCAGTGGGTTGATATCCCTCAAGGAAGTCTTCATACTTTCGGGATCAAGCTTTTGCTTGGCAGCCCACCATCTCCTCATCTAACGTTTTTCATGTTTTAGTCTCTTTTTCTTTCAAGTGTCATCCTCCAAAACCAAAGAGGAGTTCCTGCTATCGTCTGGTTTTGGTGCGCACGACTTCATCCAGGTACATACAAGCCTTAGACCATTCTTCTTAGTTTCTTATTTCTCTCTTTAAATCTAGAAAGCGAATATCGTATAGAAATATTCTGGCACGCCGGGTGGGACCTTAGGGTCTTCCTTGGGTTCTTTTCTTTTTGTTCATATAGGTGCATTAGGTTTCTCCCTTTTCACCTCTTTCATCTCTTCTAAACGACATCATAAGCGGGATTAAAAAGAACCTTTCTTTCTTTTCTTGCATTTCAAACTAGTCAAAAGTCATATTCTTCAACCCTTTCTCAACTTGTTTTCATTCGAACTCACATTTTGACTTGGGCTTAAAACACATTGCATATCATTTCTTCTTGTTTGCATTTCTTAGTCCACACCTAGTAATTAATAACCGCATATTGAATTAATTATAGTCCACTTTATGTTACACAACCGAACCACTTGCACAAATCAAACATCAAAACTCACCTGAGACAAGGCTCGACTGGGATTTCATCTCCCAGCGGATACCTTACTCGTCCCGGCAATCCTACTTAGATTTCATCACCAAGGGGAAAGCCCACTCTGTTCTCTGGCAGAGGATAATCTCTAGGGGAAGTATATTTTGGCTAAGTGGGCCTAGCTTATCACTGGACTCGTGAAGTGAGGGGAGCTTGCTCCTTAGCACCAGGCCAAGTACGGAACCTAACCCAGACTTTTGAGCGCCTAAACAAACCTGAAACCAGATCTAGACTACTTCTAGGATCCGTCTCAAAAGCCAATCTTCCTCATAGATTCTAAGGCATAAGCCACCAAGATCCTAATAATTTATTCCTAGGGATTTAACGTTTAGGGTCTGCTTGTGTTCTTCATCTTTTCTATTCTTATCTGCTTGTTTGAGCCTGTGAGGATGTTCTTTCTTGCCTTGAATGGTTCTGACTCGCAGTCAAACCAAGGCTCTTGTCGACCACGCGAGGCGTCAACCTCTTCCGTCTTCCCCATCCATAACCAGTCCTATAATGGAGTTCCACTCGGAGACTGAAAGAACTCCTACTCGACCGACCCCAACCCAGTCTCCCATTGTCCCTGAAGGGGACCAAGATTTCACATGATTCTTGGACCTCAACGTCAAAGCCTTGCAGCACTATCTCGTGCATAGCCGAACGCGAGACTCCTTAGGCAACCCAATCTATGGGATGTCGACTTCCTTAATCGAGACAATGATCACATCAACAACATCTACAATTTAACCTATAGACAATCAAGCCAACACCTCAACTAATAACCCAACCGTGTCCTACCTTCAAAATTTAGCCTCTCCTTCTAGACCTACCTCCATGGGGGTTCCGGTACCCCCTCAACCTCAAACTACTCAACCAAATCCTACACCTTTCCAAAACCTAGTGGTCTCTATCCCCCTACTCTTGCACCTATCAACACAAGGGTAACTGCTTACCCTTCAACAAGTGTGGCCACTCCTCAACCATCCTTGATGGCCCCTATCCAATTTGTGCCTACCAACCCCATAACACAGGGGCCCTTGGCTTCAACTTCCGCCCCGATAACTAGCTACCCATATGTTGCGTCTACACAAGCGCAACCAACCACGTCATATGCCCCTCTCAATACCTTCCAAGCGCCTTATAATTTAGGGGGCGCTCCACCCGCCAATCCGTCAGCAGACATCATCAAAATGCTGATGGATAAAATGTCCAGTCTCGAGACCTCTATTTTTTGTTCACGCAATGCCCTCTCATACGAGCAAATTTGCAATGAGCCCATTCATCCTTCCGTCCCGATCCGACCATACCCCAACCAGTGGGAACTTCTTAAATTCTCTCATTTCCAGAGCAAGGAAGACCCACAACAACACCTACGGGCATTCAGACATGCATGTTATCTCATTGCCCACGACAATGCGTTGCTTTTACGCACGTTTCCTATGTCCCTCTCTGGCACTGCTCTTGACTGGTACAGCTTCCTTGCCAGGCATTCTCTCTTCACATTCACTCAGCTGGCCCAACTCTTCCTCGACCATTTCTCTATCAACATCACCAAAAAGGTCTCAATCACAGACCTCTATTCTATCCGGCAGTTCAAAGACGAATCCATAGCTGATTTCGTTGCGCGCTGGAGAAGCCTTATCAATCAGCTCTCATTTTCCTTACCCCAACCTGAACTTATTGAAATTTTCTCCCAAGCCTGCGCCAAGCATATTTCTTCTACCTTGCGGGTTCAGACATTCCGCACCTTTGACAAAGCCTTCACGATGGCTCGCAAACTTGAATTACGTGTCATCGAGGAGAACAAAGTCAAGTTGCGGAGTAAGAATCCCAACTCCAAGACCAATGACTCCTCTTCTTCTAAGCCTTCTTCATCTAACCCCAGGTCTAAAGCTTCATCAAACACTGTGGTCGTTAGACCTTCATCCTCTTCGCCTTCAACCAACTAGCCTGAGCCATCCACGTCACAAAGCATCACCTGCCAATTCCAGCAGAGATACGTACAACGACAGTATACTCCACTCGGAGAATCATACACATCTGTGTTGGAAAAACTTGTCAAACAAGGGGTTCTCAATCTCCTCTAAATCCGACCACCTCCACAATTTGATCCCTCACGCACCATCCTTGCGTGGTATAGGGAAAACGACTTCTGTAACTATCACCGTGTTAAAGGCCATGACACGGGCAACTGTAAGACCCTTAAAAACATCATCCAAGACATACTGGAAAATGGTGACCTTGTCCTCGACAATCCCAATGCGCCATCCAATCAGGGCATCGACATCTTCAAACAACCATTCCCCAATCATCCGCCAACCCAAAACAATGTCCAGACCATGACGGACAACATTCAAAAACATAATGTACGAATAGTCAATACGGTCTCGCCCTTCATCCCTGACCAGACTCTTTCACAAACTCAAGAAGTTAGTCCACCCCTCAGTCCATCACATGTGGACGAACCTCCCTCTTCGGTTAGTTCTCCGTCAACTTCTCTTATATTGGAGGACGCCTCGACCATACCAGCTCCACCGGTCTCACCATCTTCCTTCTTGCTACTTATGGAGGACCCGACCCTTCCTACTCCTCAACCGTAAGTGGAGGGCACAATCATTCTTGCCTTTTACCCTCTTGAGGAGCCTCATTCTCTGGTTTCTTCTCCACCCAGGGAAGAACCTGTCTCTCCTCTGTCTCCAATCAAAGACGAACCTGTCACGACTTTATCATGCCTTGAGTTTGAGACCGCTATGCCAGTCTCATCTTCAACCCCACAACCATCCACATCCTCTCAAGGACCCAAGCCTCATCCAACATCTTCTCAGCCATTTTCCTGATTAGTGGAGAAACTCGAACTTCTCCCTTCAAGGAAAGTGGAGCATCAGGTATTGTGGAAGCGTCTCACAGCTCTTCAACATGCCCGTGCCCTCTCATCTCATGCTGCTAATCCTCCCATGGCAGAATCTTCCAAGACTCTCAACAAAAATCAGACTTCCACTTCTAGACCGTCTACACCTCAACCAACCGCATCAGGACCGAAACCCTCATCTACCCCGTCTAAACCAATTAAGTCACTCAGTGTTCGCCCTGTCTCCAACCTCACTCATCCGCAAGTGAAGGTGGACTTAGACCAAACCTCGACCAATAGTAGTCTTCAAATCAAATCCAAGGAGACTGCCAAACCACAGAGGCGAACTCCTCCTCCCCCATCACTATTGCCCTCTATTTTGGGCCCTCATCCTTCGACCTTGATCAAAATCCTCCCCACTCCAACCTCTAATCAAAACCAGTTGCCTCCTTTGCTTCTTTTGCCTACCACCAGACTATCCTCTCCAAAATTTTTGGCACCTCTCACGAAGAAGGTGTCATCTTCATCTGTCGCCGCACCATCAACCCAAAAGGTGGTACGGAAGTCTCCTCCAACACCGCTCAAGCAAAAGTCACCAGCATCGCACACATCAATGAGCACGGACCCTTTGGTGGGCTCATACTCTTTGATATTGCACCAATTTTTGCAGACTTCCAACATAACCCTTCCACCCATCAAGCCCTTCCAACCTCTCGGGTCTAATCCCTCTTGGTTCGACGATACAAAGATTTGCCTATATCATCGTACGCCAGGACATGATACCGAGACTTGATGTGCCCTCAAGGCCATCATTCGTCGCTACATGGAGAAGGACATTCTTCTTCTTGAGGACACCGTCAACCGACCCCCGACACTTTCCCACATTCCTCCAACCTCTTCAACCACATCAACATCTCATCAGCAGGCGATGATCCCTTCATCTCCTTCACCCCCTATCTTCGAAATCAATGCCATTCACATAACCACTAGGTCACAAAATGACAAGGCGAAAGAAAAAGCCGCCATTCCTTGGACCTATTCTTTCGTCCAGCCACCTCAACCGCCCAAGCCTAAGATTTCTATCCTTGGTGCGCCTCAACCCTCTTCTTCTTCCTCTTCAGGGGCGATTCATGACTCCATGTTAAAACAGCTTCACCAGACGTCCGTGAAGATGTCCCTTTATGACCTCATCCAAACCTCACCCCAGCATCGTTAGGCCCTCATCCGAGCCTTGCAGGCAGCGGAAGTCCAACCCAAAGACCCCCAACCACTCGCTACCCTGGTCCACTCTTTATCCCCTGTCGCCTCCATCACTTTCAGCTATTCTGAGATTCCTACATCTAACACGAAAGATCAGGACGCCGCCCTCTTCATCACTGCCTATGTTGATCAGAGACGTATTAAGCGCATTATGATTGATGGAGGCACCAACATCAATATTATCTCCACCCATGCCTTTGATCAATTGGCCCTCCCCAAGAATTGCGTATCTAAAACTGACGCAATCTTGCGATCTTTTAATGACACCACTACCACAACCATTGGCACAGTCGTCCTTCACATTTGCGTTGGTCCACGCACAGTCCCGAAGCTCTTCTATATCATCGAAGGAGAGTTTCAATATAACATCTTGCTAGGCCAACCCTGGATCCGCGCCATGGCTTGTGTTCCCTCTACCCTGCACCGTTGTGTGAAGTTTGAGCACGACGGGCAAGTCCACACTATTCCCGCTGACCCATCACCTTTCAAAACTTGTAACACAACCTATCGGCCAAACGATGTCCTCATTCCTATCAAGCCATGAACCCCGGTGCCGCCTCCATCCGTGAAAGCTTTGACCAGTTCACAACCGATGGTCGACCTCACCCCTCCTCTTCAAGCGGTAATCAAAGACCCCATGGAAGACATCTTCCACCGACTTTCACTTGGGGAATATCGCTTGCTAGCCTTAGACATGTTCCAAACTCTGCAAGAGTATGGACGCCTTCACCACAACCCCAGTTATGATCACCGGATCGGAATGGTCGTGCCTTATGGTCCTCCTCACCTCCGAACCAATCTTGTATATGGGGGACTCAATCAAGCTCCTATTGATGCCAATCCTCTCTCTTCACCACAACCATTCACATCAGACTTTTCGTTTCTTGGCAACCTTGCCTTTGCACACACTTACCTTTACAGGTGTGCATGGAAGGGTTTTGGCTTCGGACGCTATGAGCAAGGCTCCCATCAGCCCATCAAACCGCTCAACGATGACGATGCCAAGAAACGGTATGGCCTGGGATACCATGACCCCCCTCAGGCCCCTGCAGACCTTTGCCCCGAACCCACCATTGATCAATCTCTTCATAGCTCGCCCATTCTTCCCTCTTCACCTATGGAGTCGATAGTTTCCATCCCTCCTAGTTTTTTTTTTGCATAAACACCATCCGCCTGGAACCCCTGACCTATCAGCTAAATTGGGTGTCCAGGTCTCTCCCTCTCATTTATCCCAGCATGATAGAGGATGAGTTGGCGACCATTCACACTGTCCACTGCATTGACGACGAAGACATTCTTTCCTACATGGGCGTCGATGACTCTTTCATCCAGCGCTCTCTCCCTTCTGAGACCCAGGTTATGTTAAATGAATCAACCTCCCTTCTTTTGATGTTCCTCACGTCTTAAAGATTGGTCAATCTTTAGACGCTCAGGAGCAACTAGACTACACCCAGTTTCTCTCAAACCATAGCAAGGCCTTTGCCTGGACCTACAGTGACATGCCTGACATCGACCCCACCATCACTACCCATAACATAGTCACCAAACCAGAGGCTAAGCCTGTTAGGCAAAAGCTTCGAAAGATGCATCCTCGCGTGGCGCTCCTTGTCAAAGAGGAGCTTCAGCGCCTCCTTTCTGTCTCTTTCATCCAGCCCATCGATTACCCGTAGTGGGTCTCTAACATCGTCCCTGTCACCAAAGCGACTGGAGGGATCCAGATCTGCACAGACTATCGCGACCTTAACCTAGCCTGTCCCAAAGACGACTTTCCTTTTCCCAACATTGACTAGCTTGTTGATCTTACGGTCGGCCATGAAATGTTATCTCTCATGGACGGGTTTTCAGGATACAATCAGATCCTGATCGCACCCGAAGATCAGCACAAGACTACCTTTATCTCCCCATGGGGAACTTTCTACTATCGGGTCATGCCTTTTGGCTTGAAGAACACAGGCACCACATATCAGTGTGCCATGACTTACATTTTCCACGATCTCCTCCACAAAATCATGGAGGACTATGTGGATGACCTACTCGACAAGTCCAAGCTTCGCCGTGACCATTTGACCATTCTCAAAATCATCTTCTCTCGCCTTCTTCAATACAATGTTCGCCTTAACCCCAAGAAATGTGTCTTTGGGGTCCTCTTCGATAAGCTCTTAGGCTTTATCGTTTCTTTTCGTGGCATCGAGATAGATCCCGCCAAGATCCGTGCTATCCTCGAGATGCCGCCTCCGACCAATCTCAAGCAGCTTCGCAGTCTACAAGGGAAGCTCCAGTCCATTCGCCGTTTCATCTCACAGCTTTCTGACCGCTGCCAACCTTTTCATCATCTCCTTAAGAAGGACGTCTCCTTTAAATAGGATAAGGACTGTCAAGAGGCTTTTGAAGCCCTCAAACGCTATCTGGTCTCTCCACCAGTCCTCATTCCACCTAAAGACGACCAACCCTTCTACCTTTACATCTCTGTCACCAACCATTCGTTAGGTGCCATGATCGCGCACCAAGACGAGCATCACCGTGAGCAAGCGGTCTACTATCTCAACCGAACACTGGTCGACTATGAAACTTGGTATACTCATACTGAGAAACTCTGTTTAGCATTAGTCTTTGCCGCTACCAAGCTCTGCCACTATCTTCTCAATCACAAAACCTTTGTCGTCACTCACATCGACTCTCTTAAGTTTATGCACTCCAAGCCATATCAACATCAACGTATGGCTCGGTGGCTCATGCTGCTTGCTGAGTTCGACCTCGAATTCATCCAGTAGAAATCCATTAAGGGGCAAACCATCGCTGATCAACTGGCAGATGCCCCTCTTCCCAACAATCAACCTTCACAGTGTGAGTTCCCTAACGAGTCTATCGCCGCGCTTTCCATCGATGACACTGTCTACCAAATGACCATGTTCTTCGACGGCTCCAAATGTCAACTTGGTGGGGGTGCGGGAGTTATTCTCATCCCACTCGACGGTGAGCCCATGCCTCTGTCTTTCAAGCTCGACTTTAATTGTACCAATAATATGGCTGAATACGAGGCCTTAATTTTGGGACT
Source organism: Torreya grandis (assembly GCA_037957365.1). Classification (NCBI taxonomy): domain Eukaryota; kingdom Viridiplantae; phylum Streptophyta; class Pinopsida; order Cupressales; family Taxaceae; genus Torreya; species Torreya grandis. The sequence continues at coordinate 2,861,459 of JARHVA010000897.1, forward strand.
TCAGACCGCCCTCTCTCTCAGCATCAAGTCCATCAACATCTTCGATGACTCGCAGCTTGTCGTCAATCAGGTCAACGGTTCATACCTCTGTAAAAATGAAATTTTGCAAAGGTACAAAAACCGTGCTGGAGTTCTTTTGGCCTCTTTCGACCATTACCTCTTGTAGACTATTCCTCGATCCACGAATAAGTTTGCTGACACCATGGCTTCTCTCGCCTCACATATTCCGTCTTCATCATCGTCATCTAGAATTTTCGTCGCGGTGCATCGTCTGTCGTTGCCTTCATACCTTTCTTCTAACAATGTCAACACCATAGACTCTAATCCACGGGATGTTTGGTATAAACAACTTGTGGACTACTTATCTCATTCTATCATCCCTCCCGATCTCTCTAGCAATGCACGGTGGGCTTTCATCAAACGCACAGCTCGCTATACCATGCTAGGGGGTCTTCTCTATAAGCGAGGCTTCGATGACCTCCTTCTTCGCTGTCTAACCTCCACTGAAGCCTCTCATGCCATTAAACAAGTCCACAACGGGATTTGTGGCGGACACTTCAATGGGAACTCGGTTGCCAAGCGCATCCTTCGTCTGGGCTATTATTGGCCCACCCTTCATCAAGACTGTAGCAACTATGTTCGGCGTTGCATCAAGTGTCAGCAGCACTCTAACTTGCTTCATCTTCCTAGTCACGCCTTACAAGTCGCTTAGAATTTATGGCCTTTTTCTCAATGGGGCTTAGATCTCATCGGTGAGATTAACCCTCATTCGTCTCTTCGTCATCAATCCATTATCACCGCCACCGAATATTTCACCAAGTGGGTGGAAGCCATTCCTCTCGTCTCCACAAAAGCCGACAAGATTGTCGACTTCATCAACACCCACATCATCTGTCGTTTCGGTGTCCCTCACAAAATCATCACTAACAATGGCAAGTCCTTCAAAAACAAGACCGTCCAAAAACTCTGTGACTCATTTGGCATCAAACTCAGTTTCTCTTCGCCTTACTACCCACAAGCAAATGGGCAGGCTGAGGCTTCCAACAAAATCTTGACTAAAATTCTCATGAAGGTGGTCAACGACACTAGAAGGGATTGGCATATTCACATTCCCTTTGCTTTGTGAGCCTACCGCACTAGCATTCAAACCGCCACGGGTGCTACCCCTTTCTCTCTAGTGTACGGAACAGAGGCTATCCTACCTCTCGAAGTACAGATCCCGTCTCTCCGCATCTCTCTGCATGACATTCTCTCTAACGATGACTTTCGTCAAGATCGCTTAGCTCAACTTGAGTTACTTGACGAGCGCCGTCTTGCTGCCCTCAACCATCTCCATGTCTATCAACATCGCATCAAGAGAGCCTATGACAAAAATCTGCGAGAATGAGATTTCAACATCGGAGATCTCGTCTTCAAAGAGAATCAGCACGTGACCAATATAGAGCGAAGTAAACGAGGCAAGTTTGCCCCTAATTGGCTTGGACCTTTCATCATCACGCACAAGTATGGATCATGGACGTATCGTTTGTCTTCTCTCTACGGACGGCCAGAACCTGAGCCTCTTAATGCGTTACATCTGTGACCATTTTACTGTTAGTCGAGTACTCGTCCACTTGACATTTACCTTGAGCTCGTCCCTTGAGCAATCCTCGTCCTCTTAGTCCTCATTCCTTTCAACCCTACTCCCCTTAACAAATCCTATATAACCCTTTTATACAGTATGGATGTTTTATCCTAATAAAAGGGAGCCCTTGACCTTCTATAGTCTTGTCCATGACTCACATTTTTGTCAAAACAAATCAAGATGTCAAAATATCCAAGGTCACCAACTCAACTCAAAAAGCAGACTGCTCCCTCGAAGGACAGCTGTACTATCATTACTGTAGCTAATAGACTGCTCCCTCGAAGGATAGCTATTCAAAGCCCTTATTTATAAAGCAAAAATATAGACCACTCCCTCGAAGGATGGCTATGACTAAATCTTGCTACACATAGCATTTTTTCTTAGAAGCTTCCCGCATCAATCAGCTTCACAAATGACCACCAAGCAAATGACATCTCTATGTGGACTTCTCGCATTGATCAGTCCGCTCTTTCAAAAAAAAAAAAAGGGGTCATGGACTTGGCTTGTAGTTGTCTCAGGGTCTCCTATAAAATGGGGCAAAGTTATCTCTGCTGTAAAACGGGTTACCCTATCCTCCTCCTATCACCTACTCAAGGGACTTCAGCTCACTTTAATGTCAAAGTGATTCGATTACCTCTCTAACACAACCTATGGTCAACAACGTCATGCATGAATGGGGCTCTTGGTTCTAATAACCCCTATCTATGCTGTCCTTCTGGTCTTTGTCAATGAACGGGCAAATATGCCTTTCACTTCTTTTGCACTTTGGTCACATTCAACCAAATTATTTTCTCAAACCAAACCAACCTCAACATTTTCAGACCACCAACATCATAGTCCATTTCACATAGTTTCTATGGACACCAATACACATGGAAACTATCGACCAGCCTCAATTTATGTTAAGCATAAACCAATACTTGTTGAAGCATAAATGGACCCAATTCATTTTTAGCATACATCCATCATGCCTATGAAAAATTGCTAGGGATGAAAGACCCCTCGACTAATGTTACAACATACACCATTTGGAAAAGGCTGTAACATCTTTTTCTCCTCATCATTTCGACACATGACGACACCCATCATTGACCATTTTGTCTCTTAGCCTGAACTACATTGGTCTGAGGCCCCTTCCAATCTGGGCTATGTAGGCAGCACTCAGATGACACGACGTCTTTTGGGGTTAGCTCGACCACCCTCGTTTGTTCGTCTCTCTGATGGACAAACCTTCTTTCTTCTTTTTGACCATGACTTGCCCTCGACCAAGACCAATCCATTACCTTTGACCCTTCCTCCCTTTTAGGGAGAACTACATTGGCTTGAGGCCCTGCACCAGAGGCTATGTAGGCAGCACTCAATGTTCTGAGGTTAGCTCGGCCACATTCTTTCGTCCGCCCATTCATTCGACCAATCATCTATCTCAGCCTCATCTCGACCAACCACTTTGGAGATCATGCCTATCTCCTCCGACCTTGACCACTTTCAAGACGACTTCGCCTTGGTTGTTTTTGCATGTATGCTACCCATGTATGGTTAGCAAAATTGTGCGCAGCCCATATTTTTGACCCTCACAAGTATAAGATCGCAAGTCGGTTGATCCCTACTACTTGTGACTTTTCGTGTTTTTAGGAGCACTTCCTGAGCCCGGGATACCTGAAACACGATGACCCTTTGGAGTTACAGCTTTGATTGAATAACCTAATCAGCTACGACCACATGCTGGGGCCCGGTTACTTCAATTTTGGCACTCCTCGACCCTCGACCTGCGACAATTTGACTTGACCATCTCGTGAAGTGGTATGCACGCAATTACAACTATTGGAGCGTTCACACTCACCCCCATCTTCATCCACTCTCTGTCAAATCAACACCCGATTCTCGGTTCCCTTCCCTTGACTCCTGCTTTGAGGGGGAATACCTCATCTCATCCGGTGCAATCAACCTCCTGTTTTTGTCTTGCAGTTTATTTGAACAACCAACAGGACAAAATCGACCTTACCCCACACCTGGGGCAACCAACTCCTATTTTTGTCTTGTAGTTCATCCAAAACAACCAACAAGACAAAAAGGGGCAAATGTAGACACCGAAATCGTGTCTAACCCTTGGTCGTCCTCCCCTTCTCTCTCCTTTGCCATTACCCTATGACCCATTTATGACCCCCATTTTATTCTCCCACGCCTATTTAGCCCCTCTCGACCGTTTTTCCACGAGCCTTGACCCTAACAGCATGTAAGAATGAGCAGAAGGCTAAAATTAGCCTTTGTCCCCATTCTGCATCTGCCGACGTCGATCACTACCTGGCCGACGTCGCCGACGTCGGTCACTACTCGACTAACGTCGGTGGTTTTGCTGACGTCGGTTATCCTTAACACTGCGTTCTCGACCCGAACGCAGGATCCGTTATCCGTTATCTGTTATTCGTTATTCAGTTCTCAATCAGTTTCTTGATCGGTTATCGGACCTTCTTTCAAAACATTCTTTCATTGGACCTTAAAGGATCAGCCAACTTTTTATTCAATCAATCTGCAATCAAATCTCTCTGACTCTCTCTCTCAGGTACAAGTATTCTGCTTCAGTCATCTCGCTGGAGGTCTACTACATCAAACTTCTGCAACACATCGACAACAACAATCATGTCTTCTACTCTATCTTCAGCAGGTAACATGTAAGCGTTTGTTCTGTGTTTTTTATTTTGTTTTCTGGCTATTATTTTTAATTGATATCACCACCCAGATTTAGATTCAGACCACAGACCCAACTTGACTTCCTCCCGTATCACCTCTATCCACCTTTTCCAGAATATACACTCTGTAACTCTGCCCAGATCCCTACACAGACCCCCAAACAATCCCTTTGACTCACAAACAGGGTCCCTAACCCTCAGACGAAACTTCAGACCATTCCACAGTCCTGAACCCTGTCCAGACCCGACCAGACCCCGTCCAAGAACTACTGCCCCGACCGACGCCGATCATTACCCCTACCGACGTCGGCATCTTAACCGACGTCGACGACCTTCCTTGACCGACGCTAGCACAGAGACCGACGCCGGTGACTGTGCAAAGCAGTTTGCTGCATATCAGGTACGCATTTTGCTTTTTGTCTTTTATTTCTTTCATTCTGTCTTTCAATCTTTTCTGTTTCTGTCAAATATTCTGTTTTTATTTTTAATCAGTGGGTTGATATCCCTCAAGGACGTCTTCATACTTCTGGGATCAAGCTTTTGCTTGGCAGCCCACCATCTCCTCATCTAACGTTTTTCGTGTTTTAGTCTCTTTTTCTTTCATGTGATATCTTCCACAACCAAAGAGGAGTTCCTGCTATTGTCTGGGTTTGGTGCGCACGACTTCATCCAGGTACATACAAGCCTTAGACCATTCTTCTTAGTTTCTTATTTCTCTCTTTGAATGTAGAAAGCGAATATCGTATAGAAACACAGATATTAAGTGGAAAGTGAAAACGCTGATTGCCCAACTTAGGATGAGCTCTCATCATCTTAGGTGTGAAACGGGTAGATAACTAACTCCTAAAGAGGATTGGGAGGAGAGAATATGCCTCTTTTGCATCAAAGGCGTGGTGGAGACGGAATGACACTTCCTTTTGGAGTGCGAGGTATACAAAGACATCCGATACAGTTATGGTGAAACTTTTAAAATTTCCAACCCAGACACCTTGTTTGAAGCGACAACGCTGGGTAATACGGCGAACCTTGTGATCAAACTTCACAACAGAAGGGAAGATCTCAAGAAGGAAGTTCAGCGAACTTAGGGAATGTTTTGTGGTTGAAGACCTGTTTTAAAGGGGATGTGTGCGACTGATGGGTCCCATAAACTGCTGCAGTCTCGTGGACGTTATTAAAATCCTTCATTCATTCATTCAATCCCAAAAAAAAAAATAAAAATAAAAATAAAATTAAATATATATATATTGCATTAGTCATACTCGTAATCATTACCGGTAACGATAATGCAAAACTTACAAATTAAACAGGTTAGTTTAGCATAACTATGAATACCAACGACGTGAAAACTTTTTCAATATAAAGCAATGGAGCTCCTCATCAAATTCAAAGTTGGATAAGGTGGGAGTAGCAATGGCCACAATGCAGACAGCAGGAGCCTCCACTCTTGCAAATGCAAATTATTACAATGCAATTCACAAACCATCGATCGTGGGTTCGAGTCCCAACTCAAACTTTACACTTTTCAGAAGAAAGAATGAAAGTAGAAAGCCCAATTTCCTTGCCAGGGCCTCCATGGAAAAAAAACAACAGCAGATACAAATAGGGAGGAGGCAATGGTTAGTTGAAACTGCAGCAGGTGTCTCCTTTTCATTGGCTGCTCTCTCCCAAGGAATTGGAATTGCAAGGGCAGAGGATTTGGGTCTTTCAGAGTGGGAGACAGTGCCCCTTCCCATTGACCCAGGTGTTGTTCTTCTTGACATTGCTTTTGTTCCAGACGACCCCAACCATGGTTAGTTACTGTCTTATGAATTTTGTAGCGAATAATGTTCAAGAAAAATATCCAATATTTTTGGAAATAGGCTGAATTATGTTCAGAGAAATATGCAATCTTGCGGGCAATAAGCTCAATAATTTTTTAAGTAAATAGAATTTGCAGTATGTAAAAGGTAGGGTAGTTTTTAAAGTCATTGAACCTCACACCAATTTAGTGTATGAGACCTCTGTTGGAAACCGTTATCTCACAATGGGATTGTTTTTCATTTAGTTATATATTATTTAAATTTTGTACTAAATAGAATTTGCAGTATTTAAAAGGTAAGGTAATTTTTAAGGGCACTGAACTTCACACCAATTTAGTGTATGAGGCCTTTTGTTGGAAACCATTATCCCGCAATGGGATTGTTTTTTATTTAGTTTATATATTATTTAAATTTTGTACTCTAGAGTTTGACCTCAAGACCAAGCCCAGTACTAAACTTGAACTTGCCAATCCATCTACACCCGGAGCACAATTCACCTACACTGCAGAGTACACCCGCAAAGAAAATTTTTGATAATGTATTTCTCACGAGTAATCCGGAGACCCACAAAGCACACAAGAGACCAACAAAATGCACAAGTTCCTTTAAGCAAGGTTAGTACCTAGTGAAGGAGGATGCTAACATGTCACCTTGAGGACTTTCACTATAAAATCTACTTTGAGGTTAGCAAATCTTTTGGTACATTTAATGTATCAGAAGCATACCTTGTCTCACAATTACTATCAATGTGGGATAATCACGCACTAAACACTTAGAATAATATTTAAGGAAATGTGTAGTTATATATGTGCAATGAATTGTAAAAGAAATTTGGTGCAATGATTGTGTATTACCAGCCTAATGTTGGAATCCTTAAGCTTACGATTCACAGCTGAATATTATCTGCTTCATTTCCAGAGTCCACTTACAGTGAATAAGAGGCTTCAAACAGTAATCTAGTATTTAGTATCCTCATAATTTAAATCAGAATGAAGCCAATTGTTTTGTCTTCTAGTGAAGCAGATTAGAATCCTCTTTCTTAGTAGAAAGCATGGTGCAAAATGCCTTATTCATGTCCTATTCAAGACACTGTGGCCCATCACTAAGTCATGTTGGGGGTTACTGTAGGCCAGGACAATGTGGGCCATTCAAATTCAATTGACCTCGAACATCATAGAGGGCAGAACAAAACTAAAAGTCTCTTCCTCTGCCCATAATTGTTATGCCACAGCCTTAGCGGCATCTCTGCTAGACTTATGGGCCGACATATTACAATGAGGGCGATTTGAACCTGTGTAATGTCCTTAGCGTCTCCCTCACATCCATTACACGGGAAATCCCAATGGCTCTTTCTATAGTCATTTTGAGATAAACGAGGTTCAAGTTAAGGTGTCTACACCCAGACAGCAGCTGAGTGCATGAAGGATTTAACAATACTGTTCCTGTCAAAATTGGGACTGTGATAGGAAAATCATTTAACAATTGGACCTCAAATAAACTGAGAAAACAGCTATAACCATACACAAACTGATAAAAAGAGTTAGTGATTTGAACTGAGATGCATATATAATAAAAACACTGCTATTGTACGATGGCTGGAAACAGATTTAATGTTGGCCTGTCTGCCAATGGTTGCCGCCAAACTGAATCTTGGAAGAGGAATGTTTTTAGAATCCTCCAACAGTAGTTGGAGAACCAGGAGGTGTCAAAGAGAAGCCAAAAGTATGAGAAACGGGCTTCTGATTTTTCTCCATAATTTGACCCTTGCTGACAATATATTCCAAAGGAAGATTGCTGGATTTGTTCTGAGAGTAGGATCATCGCGGAAATTATGAATGTCTCATTCAGAGTAAAATATTTACCCACCTCAAAGGCAAGACATTTGATAGCATTGTCATTCTCCCTTGTCTGCACATTGTGCATTATCCTAGTATCTCCAAAATCAAGGAGCACAAATTCCGCGAGTGACTTTATGGAGTCATTTCCTGCTATGCCATTGAGCAGATTCCATAAGCCCACTGAATCAAATACCCAGTCATGAATGATGGTCCTTAACAAAAGTTTTCCTTGAGAATAGCAACTGTGTGATTGGTTCCTATGGGTGCACGAGCAGAGGAAATGACAGGGACAATAATCTCTTTGCTAGTCATACCGAATGAGAGTTGCAGACATTGAATAACTTTCTGTTTAATTCATCAGATATACTTTTTTTATTTCTCACTGCAGAGGCAATGCGAGGTACTGCGAGGAAGAGTAATCAGTTAATAATGGACGATGTTTTGTCATTTTTTTCCATAGGGTCCTTTCCGGAAGAGACAGCAATTAGCAGATGCTTAGGACGTCCCATATCAATGGGCTGGATATACAGAGCAGGAGGGAGTGGAAACTCTGTTGAATAAGACAGATGAATTTGTAAAACAGAAAAAATCATGAATAGCAAGGAGGAAAGAAATAAATAAATTATATTAATATGCGCAAATGACCATAATTAGGTCAATGGGATTTGAAGAGTACATTCAATTACCGTAGAAAAGTACCAGGGTAAACAAGACCCTACGTTATGAAAAGTAAATAAACATGAAGCACTAAAAAAAAGTGTAAATAAACAATGGAGGTAACCCTATTAACACTGGACCATAAGAACCAAGTACAAGTACAAATAGCGTCGTGAGTGGTATGAGTAGAATTGCAAGTAAGCAAGAGCACAAAGGATATAGCTGCAACTGTATATATGATTTACACCCTATTGTATTATGTATTTATAGATTACAAGGAAGCTTCTAGACAAAATGAAGCTTCTAAAACTACGTTACCGGATACGCCCCGGCAGACCCTTGGGTGTGGTATGATATGGGAGTTACTATGGATACGGAGGGGATATGGTAGGGATATGGCTAGGGTACGTCCCTGGGCCTGTGGATACGTCCAGATAGCCACAGGCCCAGGGATGTACCCTAGCCGTATCTGCAGTGTATCCCAACCAGAAAACATTTTTTTTGTTTTTTTTTTCAATTTCGCCCAATGAAAACAGACATGGACTTCACAATACAATTAAAAACAAACTAAAGTGGATTCTCAACCCTAAAAGCAGCTTTCACACTCATTTAATGAAAAGTAAACAACAACAACAACACATTTACCTTTCATTGCATTTTTAACTCTCATTGCACATTTGTTCTCTCCATCTTCATTTTTTCAATTGCATAGGATTGAAACTTCTTCCCTTTGCTAATCCTACACTACTACCTCTACCCATTTGGCGCCAAGGAGTTTAAGGAGCTTGCAAGGAAGAGGATTTGCTGATTTAAGATCTATGTGCATTCCAACTTGCATCTTCTCTCACACAAACAACCTGAGTACAAGGCAGGGGCAACAAAGTGTTGGAATGGGGACCCAGAGACTACTGACTTGGATGCCTCCATTGCTTTCCTTTCATTGCTTGACACAAACCTAGACGGTGCTTCGCATGCCCTGCATGGTGGAGCTAATGGGAGTGGCACTGCTGCTGCTTGTGGTTCTAATGAACCATATGATGATGAAGACATTGCAGCCGAAGCTGAAAATGAATACAGTGAATCATGAATATACTAATTTGTCTTTATTTTTGTCCATACATTACAACATTTGCACTATATACCTGTTATAAAACTAATCGAAGTTCGACCATTGACTATTATGATATTTGGCATTGGATTATGAGTATGTTTTGTGGTTATTTAACTTATTTTGTTTCCTCTATGTGGTTAATTTTGCTTATAATCCGATTCTCGTACCTGTATCTGTATCAACAGCGTAGTTCTAAAATAAGAAAGAAAGAAAGCTTGTAGAGAAAATGGAAGCTTATAGGAGAAGAAAAGTGTACAAGGAAGCTTCTAGAGGGAGATAAGTACATAAAATATGATCAGCATAGGAATATACAATAAAATACAATAGCTCAGACAACTAATAAAAATAGCCCCACTGCCTCATCATTTCCTCCGTGCTTAGAGGAAATTGTATCCAATATTAATGTGCAATCAAAACTGCTTTGTAGCTTCCAAGAATAGTCATGAGAAAATCGAATTTGGCAGAGTTGGAGAGTATGCAGACCACAAATAGTGAAGATGGAGTCCGCAAACAGATAGAATCCAAATGTTGAATGAAAGGAGGGTAATGAAATATCTTGGAGGATGAAATGCTTTGTCAATGCCAAAAGGATCCTTGTATAAAGATTCAAGCTCCAAAAATCGATAACTTGGATGGAAGAAGATCTCGATATTGTGAAGATAGTGTTTAGTTGTATGAGGATTTGTTCCATATTGTAAAACTCAGTCACATAAGTCACTAAATGAGAAGTCGACAGTTGTCCTCCTTGCTTAAGAATTGAACCTATGGTAGGCATTGATGTAAGAGGAGAAGATGCCAATATTGAAGTTGTGAAAGATCCACCTTGAAGTTGTGAGGAAGCTTGCTTACGATTAAGACTTGTTGTCCACTGAGGAAGGGAACGAGAAATATAGAGTTCATCATCTATTTTCAGAATTTGTTATTGAGTTGAGGATGAAGAGCCAATTGTAGTTAGAGAGATAGACTTGTTAACAAGAGGATTTAATTTGTATGACAGTTGTAGTCTCCGAAACAATATCTTCACCATGGGTCGTGTGGCTAACCATTTGAGGAGTGAATGATGCCTAGTGGTTAGGATGGAGAGGAACCTATAGAGATGGTAGCAAAGAAGAATCATCTATAACCTTGAAAAGTGTTGGAAGTGAAGACAAAAAGCTTGGTTGTGTAGGTGGAGCCAAGTTGTATGGTTGTTCTTGCGGTTGATTTTTTAGAAGCATAATTTGGAATTCCCTCGTCATTTGTCACATTAGCTTGGTTTGGTTCTTGGCTAGATAGCATTTCTAGCCAAAATCTATTGAAGAGCATTAGTACGACTTATAAGGATATGCTCAAGAGTACTAATTCTCATTGATTCTTGTGAGGATTCCCTTGTAGTGTATGGAACCATTTGGAATCAGATATGGAATTAAGAAAAAGGATCCACCAAGGTTGAGCAGCCAATAATTTGCAAAATAAACATATAGATAACTAGTTATGAAAATGTCCTTCTCAATGGAAAACAAGGCACTTGATTTGCTTACTCAAATTGTAAGATTGAAAATTTTCGTCTTTTTCTATCCAAGTCATGATTGGAAAAACAAATAGTGCAACTATTCCATAAGGCCAACTTCTCAAGTTCATCGATATCTAAATATTGCTCGGAATTTTCAATATGGCCACTTGTCGGAAAAGCTTTTGTAGAGTACTTTTTGATGGTGCAAGAATCATACTGACCGAATGATTATACTAGGGAAAAATCTACACCTCGAGATTAGATGTTTTTATTGTAAAATACTTGTAAAATGAGTTGAACACAAATGCTGAAGTAACTGCCCAATTTGAAGGTCGAGATAATAGATCTAGTGGAGGGTAAGAGGTAGGAATCCTCAAGGATACTAGATTTGATGCTTTGATTAGGAGATACCTAAGGGTGTTTGTAATGTCCTTGTTACAGACTGGATTTGCACCCTTGTGAGAGAGTTCTTCAGGCTCTCTCACTTCCAGCTATAAGCATGGAAACAACTTCAAGATGTGGGTGTCCTATGGTGAGGTTGAACCTCTAGACTTTTTATGAGGCTAGTTCCTTAGGTGCTTCACTTCAACTCCTTGATTTCTACACTAAACTACACTAATGGCCAAGGAAAAGGGGTAGGAGGATTACTTGAAAATAAACCTAAGCTAATGGGAGGTGACGCACCAAAAGAGAGTGATCCACTTGGTCTGGAAAAGAGCAAACTACTGATGAAGCTAAACAGGACGCAAGCTTATTCTGGTTCTATCTTAGGGCTGTAGGCAGGGAGCTTTTGTGTGGAGGTCGAAGGAGAGCTTTACGCTTTGAAGAATAACAAAATAGGTCTACGGGAAACACTGAGTTAGTAGACTTCAAAGGGAACTAGACACATACACTTCACGCAATCCTGCATAAAATCGAAAGAGTCAAAAGCAAGGTGCTTAGAGAAAACGTAGGTGATGAACAACAATCATACATTCTGCAAATAAAACCAAAAATGCACACTTCTCTTTGACTAGAAACAGAAAAGTTTTTCTTATATTGCTTCAAAAGAGTCTTTTACAAAGCAATTTCTGCAGAGTGATTTTATCACCAGTCCGAGGATACATTTCTAGGCTCCAAGGCCTCTATTTAAAGAGAAAGGGAGGAAAGAAGTCGCAGATCGCTGGAACCTCATGTTGTCCTTCCTTGATGTTCATAAATGCACCGTTCCAGATTGCCACCCAATACTCTCAAGCCCCTCCTGTCTTTAAGACTTTCTTTGACGCGTTAGAAAAGTCAAGCTGTGAGCAGTTGGAATGTTTCTTCTTGGCGTGACGCATTTAAGCGTCGAACAACGATTATGGGCAACAAACCATAGCGGATGGGAGCTTTCACAACTTCCAGCTACTAGTCGCTCGGACTCTCCCATGTTTATTGAACATCCTTGTGCCACTTATCCTTTACTGATTGGCCCTTTCTACTCCAGTTGCGCCATGTGGCAGCCTTCCATTCGTAGCATCATGATTCTAGCATTGCCAGATCAAGCTTAAGTCGAGCCCTTGGAGAATCTCGATTTACTCTATGCAGAGTAATTCGGGTTCTTTGGCCTCTCCAACTTCGGACTTTCTCAGATCCTTTGCTTATAAAGCCTTTTAAGTATAGTACTTTGAGAAACCCGATTTACTCTATGCAGAGTAATTCGGGTTCTCTAAGCCTACTTACTTCGGGCTTGTCCATCTTGAAGTCTTCTCACTTTGCTGCTTCCCAAGCCTTAAGACTTCGGGCTTTTCAAACCCGGTTACTTCCAATGGCTAGTCGCTTATCTTGATTTTGACGTCCATTGGCCTGTCATTTCCTTCGGACACTTGGTCTCAGGCTTCTCTCTTAGCTTATTTCTTTCGGGCAAATCTCTTGAAGGAATTTTTTCTGACAGTTTGTCCTTTATCCGCCCCTGTCTTTGGAAACTACCCTTCGGGCTTTTCATAATGGACTTTCCCAAAAGGTAAGAGACCCTTTGGGTTTTCTGTATGTGATCCTCCTGAAGGGAAAGATACCCTTTGGGAATTTTGAAATGTTCCTCCCGAAGGGTAACATACCCTTCGGAAAAATTGCAACTATCCACTTGGAGAAGTAAAAGCCCTTCGAAACAGTTGAAGTGTACCTTCGGGAAAGTTGACTGTTCCCTTTTTGCCCTAAAAGACCCTTCGGCATTTTGAAAATGCCCTTCGGATTTTTGAAAAAGACTCGTCTCTTGAAGAACTTGAGAAGCACCATTTTTCAAGATCAAATCGGGTTTGTCAAGCCCCTTTACTTAGTTCGGGTTTCTGACTACTCACAACTTATGAAGTAACCAAGTAGTGCTCCTTGGAGACCCTGAAATACACTATGAGTAATTCGGGTTTGTAAACCCGAATTACTTTTACTTATGAAACATTTAGAAGCTAAGCACTACTGGAAACCCGAGTTGCACTATGCCTTCAAAAAACCCCGAAGTTGTCACTGCTGGAAAACCCGAAGTCCTCCCAAAGACCTACCATTTTCTTGCCTGAAAGCTCCCTTTTCCATACTTAGGTAAACTTTGATATGTGGGCCAAAAAATGGTCAATATTTTTGGCGATTCGCAGGGAAGCATGTCTGCTATGCTTGAGAACCCAACTCATTTGCTTTGTTTGATCCATTGGGTGTGGAGTCACTGCTTTTGCACGAAGTTGGCTCTTTCTGTAAAACTTCCTTGAAGCAACAAGGACCATCGAAACAAAACAAACTATGTCCATGGCACTTAGGGAAGGGAAAACACACAACTGAAAAATATGTGCACCAGGCATTTAGAGGAAAACATAAAAGAAAACTAAAAAAAGCGTATAAAAATTTATACAACGGTTGCAAACTCTCAATAGCAAGGTTTCAGATGAATCCCATTGACTGGGATTGGTAATACCTCTTCGTCTAATTGAGCAAGCTGGAAGGCGTTATGCTGTTTGCATTTGTGGATCGAATAAGGGCCACTCCACAAGCTGTCAAACTTGGTATGGTTGCCCAGTTTGGCCTCTTGTGAGTCCCATTTGAGAACCAGGTCTCCTTGAAAAGTCCTTGCTGTAGCTCTCTTGTCAAAGGCCTTCTTGACCTGAGCTTAATGTGCCTCCAATGCTTTCATTGCAAGGTCCCTTGTCTTCTCAAGCTCTGTGAGTTCTGCCAATCTCACATTCATAAGTTCATCTTCCAGCAGCTCCAGCTGATGGGCTAGCTCTAATGCAGGCAACTCAAGGGAAATGGGTAACCTGGCCTCCCTTCCATATACTAGAACATATGGAGAATTGCCAACAACAGTGTTAGGAGTTACCCGGTTAGCCCACAATGCTGTCTTTAACTTGGTGTGGCACGTCCTCTGGTTCTCCTCCATAGTCCTTCTGATGATCCTCAACAAATTCTTATTTGTGGACTCAACCAACCCATTGCCTTGAGGATAAAGTTTGAGGAAGTGTTGAGGTAGATGCCTACCTTGAGAGCCCATTCACTTGTTTTCAAACCAAGGAAAGCCAAAGCATTATCATATATGATAGTGGTTGGAACACCAAACCTGGTCACAATGCTGTCGTAGAAATCTAAAACTGCACTTTCATTGGCTTCCTTCAATGCAATGGCTTCCACCCACCTAGTGAAGTAATCAGTTGTAGTAAGCACCCACTTATGCCTTGCACTTGATGGAGGCTTAATTACTCCAATGAAATCCAAACCCCACTGCATGAATGGTTGCTCCACTTGAATCGGGTTGAGAGGAAGAGCTGCTAACCTTTGTTTTCCCGTGAAGAGAGCACATTCCTGACACTTCTTCACCCATACATAAGTGTTCTTGAAGAGGCTGGGCCAGTAGTAACCAGCCCTCATGATCTTTGCTGCAGTAGTCTTTGGGGCAAAATGACCTCCTGCAGGCCCATCATGGAAATGCTTCAAAAGCTTGGCAACTTGATCATTATCTACGCACCTCAGGAACACTCCATTGAGGTCTCTTCTAAACAAAACCCCGTCAACTAAAACATAAGGTATGGATTGAAGTTTGAAATACCTTATTTTTGCTTTGTCCATACCTCGAGGGCACTCCCTTGTTAGCAGAAAGTAAGTCATCATGGAATCAGCTAGTGTGAGGTGGAGGTGCATATGCTTGTAGGTTATCTTGCGTCACCAAAATGATCTCTTTCTCTTCATGAAGATCCTCAGCCATATGCTCACTTAAGCCTTTACCTCTTACTAACTTAGTGACCTTGATCTCCACGTCATACTCCATGACTTTAGTAATCCAACCAGCGCTTTTTTAGCTCAAATCCTTGTTAAGAAGGAAGTCTCTTACTCTAGGATGAGACACCATAAGGTGGATTCTGTTGTTGGATAGCATTGGCCTGAACTTTTTGAGGCTCCTTACTGTTGCAAGGACTTGTTTTTCTACAAAAGTGTATCTCACCTCATACCCTTCAAGCCCCTGACTGAAAAAAGCTAATGGCTGCTCGAGTCCTTCACTGTTTCTTTGCATTAGCATAGCTGATATATTATCAATATTGGCAAAAGCATACAAAATGAAATCCCTTGACAAATTAGGATTCATAAGTGTGGGTGCTTGAGCAATAGCTTGCTTGATAGCTTCGAATGCTGACTTGCCTTCATTTGACCAAGTGAACACTTGGTTCTTCTTCAACATAACAGTGATGGGCTTGACTAAACTTGCAAAACCAGGGATAAATTTTCTCACGAAGTTTATCTTTCCAAGGAAACTTTGGAGTCCCTTCTTATGCTTGGACAAGGATAAGGCCAAGATGGCACTTATTCTCTTAGGATCAATGGATAGCCCTTCCTTTGAGACGATGTGGCCCAACAGCTTGCCTTCATGCACGACAAACACACACTTCTTGGGATTCAATGAAATCCCATACTCTTTGCACTTTTCGAAAATCAGCCTTAGGTGGTTCATATGTTCACTGGCATTTTTGGAGAAAATCGTGGTGTCATCTAAGTATACCAGCACCATTTGGTTTAGCAACCCTTGGAAAGCCATGTCCATGGCTGTTTGGAAGGTAGCGCTAGTGTTTGACAGACCAAAAAGTATCTTTTGGTACGCATACGTGTCCCATTTGGTGGTGAAGGCCGTCTTGTACCGATCCTCATCCTTCACCCAGACTTGGTTGTCGCTAGAAAAACCATCCAACAAGGAAAAACATTCTGAACCGGCAACTACTTGGAAGGAACTGCTCCATGGATGGCAGGGGATAGTGATCTTTCAAGGAGACTTTGTTTGAATCTCTGAAATCCACACAAAGCCCAATCTCCCAACTCTTTTTTCTTACAAGTACCAAGTTGGCTACCCATGATGAGTGCTTGATGGGAAAGATGATCTTGGACTCGATCAACTTGGTTAGTTCCTTCCTCATCAGCTCCTCAATCTTGGGGTTAATCGGCCTTTGCTTTTGCCTTACATGCTTGGCATTGGCCTCCAACTCTATGGTGTGCTGGGCTAGTTTAGGATCAAAACCTTTTAGGTCGCTGTACTCCCAAGCAAAAATATCTGCATACTCTTGGCAAAGTGCTATGACAACATGCCGCTCAGCCTTGCTGCTTACCTTCCCCAGCTTGAGAAGTTTGTCCTTGTAGATGAGGACTCTCTCATAGTTTTCCTCATTAGTAGACATTACTGCCTTCTCTTTCCTCATATGGTCTCCTTCATGAAAAAGGCCCTCAAGTGAAAACAGCGCCTTAGGAAGTTTGTTTGACTTTAGCTGAACAACTTGATCCTCATACTGATGTTGCAATTTAGCTTGGTTGGAGGAAGAAAATTTGACTTCCTACTGCAAGAAATAAACAATTTGCTTGTCACTCTCAAAAACTTGCCAATGGACTTCATAAATTGGCACTGACGGTCTCACCACCACCTTGACATGTGGTTGAACTTTGGTTTCTTTCAGCTCACTTGGAATGTCAAATTGAGCTCCTACGGCTGCCAACCTGTCAGCATGCTGGTTTTGATCTCTTGGAACAGCTTGAATGTTAAAGGCTTCGAAATCTTCAATCAGGTCCCACACTCTATTTTTGTAGGACCTCATCAAAGCATTCTTTGTGACGTTCAAGCCTCTGACTTGGTTAACTATGAGCTCGTTGTCTCCATAAGATTGCAGCAGTTTGATTCCTCTCTTGGTGGCCCATTGAAGGCCACAGATCAAGCCTTCATATTTTGCTGCATTTGAAGAGCAGCTGAAATGAAACCCGTAAGAAGAGAAAAGCTTGTTACCTGAGGGTGAAACCAACATTGCCCTAACACCTATGCCATTCTTGCTCCTTGAGCCATCAAAGAACAACTTCCATAAACCATTGGGATCTTCTTTAGGTCTAATGAGTGACGACATGGGTTGATTCTCTTCATGCAGCAGGTAGACACCCATGTCTTTCTCCTCAACACCTTCCAAAGGGTTGAAAAATTGGTTATCTCCCCATAACTCATCCAAGAACAAGTCCGGAACTTCTTCAGGATGAGTGTTCAGCGCTTGGCCAATTGTAAACTCATCCTCATCAAGGATGGTACAATTGAGGCTTATATTATCTAGTTGATGGGGTTCAGTATGGAATTGTGCCATGGGTTCAACCTTGATTGAGACCTAATCCCATACCTTGTTCTGAATGCCATGTAGGACCAATCTGCTGCAAGGTAGCCCCCAATCTTGGTTGTGAACTCTCTAAAAAGACACAAGGCAAAGCGAGGAGAGATATCTAGAATTAGCACGTCTTGCACTATGGACACGCTAGGGCAAGCATGCAAGGTTAAGCTCAAATTCCTGATGATGCTTGATGGCTTCGTGGAATAACCATCAAGTTGCAGGACTCCTTTATTGTGAAGCTCATACTTGAGTTTCAGCTGGTCAACAATAGACTTGGGCATGACTGAGGTGCTGGCCCCACTATCCACCAAGCAATTGTGCATCAAGGAATTGCCAATGATCAAAGAGACGTAGAAAGGGGGGCTTGGTCGCATTACTTGACCCTTCTCCTGCATGACTCTTGATTGCGTTAGTGAGGACTTCAGCTACCCTGCTTCGCTGCTTACTTGTAGCTGTAGTAACACTCATTTTAGACAATCCTTCTTGCAAAATGTCTACTTGGCCAGGCAGGAAAAGCATGTCCCACATCGGCACACTCTTGCTGGATTTCTTCATTTGCTCCACAATGTTGATTGGCGTACCACCAACTTTTACCTGAACTTTGGGAGCTATTGCTGTTGGCTTTGTCAATGAAGGAGAGATGACAATATGCTCTTTGAAAGCTTCCTGATTGTCACCCATATTCCTTCTCTTGAACCTTGTATTTACTGAGACGAGGATGTGAGCTAGTGAAAGATCCTTGATGGATCCCTTCTGTAGATCTGCTGTAATTTTGTAATCTGAAATGGTGTTTTCCTATTTCTGAATGTTTTCTTTCCGTAATAGACGGAAAGTTGCAGAAGGGTTTGTTTGTTTTTCTTTTGTTTTTGTGTTTTGAGGAATTTTGCAATAAATAAATAATTGAAATGCAATAACATAAATAACTTATGAAATTAAAACCCAAGTACAGCCAGATCCAATTTCAAAAGGGCAGAATTTAAGACATTGAATCAAATAAGGAACCAATGATGAATTCTCAATAATTCTGATAAATTACAATGACAAACAGCCAACCTGAATTGCTGAAGGTAAGCTAATCCAGAAGAAGAATGGCGACCAGCTGAAAGAATCCTTTGTTGATGCGCTGCTGTGATAAGAAATGACTGTCAAGTACAGCCGTACTGTTTACACAAGCTGCCAGGGTCAGCCGTACAAAAGAAACCCTCACAATCTGAAATCGCTCCCTAATATTTGTTGAATTCTGTCAGACTTCCAGCTCCTCTCAAAGAAACACTGATTAATCTCCCAACGAATCTGAATGAGTAAAGTCCACTGTATGGGGGCTACGTCCCAAACAGGCAGCAATTGGGGTTTGGCGTCCCAATGCAGAAAGCTCCTCCTGAGCCCAAGCGCACTTCTCCAAAATATAATATGTCAAATGATAATCCAACAATGAAGCTTCCATCTCCTTATAACCCTTCTCAAATGCAAAGCGAACCCTAAGTGTCTCCAAGTGGCGTTGGGAAGTGAAGGTGTTATAATTTCTTATTTTAAAGTGGTCATGTTACTAGAAAATGACCTTTTTCCTCATAGACAGAAATCCGTTCACTGAATTGCCCTGAGACCAAAGAAAAAGATTTAGAGAATTTCGAGACCTTTCCAACGAGCTATCATACCATAGGGTGCGCATCCAGATGAGGCCAAAAACCCCTTATTACTCCAAAATGGCTAACCACTTGGCCTTATTTAATAAAAAGATGGAAACTTAGGAAATATTAAAAATATAACCCAAGTAGCCACAAAATGTCCAACTGACATCACGAACCAACAAATCATCCTGTCACCTGTCTGTGACTGAAGTTGGAAATCAAGGATCCACTGGCAATCTCATCCCTAAAATCTAGGGATGCTCCTAAAATCTAGGAAACAAGCCCTATCCCTCTGAAACTGAACCGAAAGAGTAATCTCATGGAGTCCCAACCCTGGGCATGATCATACCTCCTACAAAGTAGGAATCACCCCCATAAATGTAGGAACTGCCTCCTAAAAACAAGGAAAGTCTCCCAACTAATCAATAACTACCAGAACACCAAGTCCCCAACACTAAATAACCAAAATTGAGTCCCAATGACTCTCCCCTACTGTGTGCACCTCTGAGAGAACTATCACCGAACTGGTAGTTCCTCCTAAAAAAAAAGAAT
Source organism: Torreya grandis (assembly GCA_037957365.1). NCBI lineage: Eukaryota > Viridiplantae > Streptophyta > Pinopsida > Cupressales > Taxaceae > Torreya > Torreya grandis. The sequence goes on from JARHVA010000897.1 coordinate 2,881,461, forward strand.
GCCTCCTAAAAAATAGGAGATGCACTCTAAGTCTCCAAAACGTTCGCCGAGGTCTCCAAATGCCTCCTAGACCACTCCTAGTCAATCCCTACAAATTAGGAATCCCTCCTAAATTGTAGGAAACTGTTGTCTACTGCTCCAAACTACCTGGGAGGCTCATGCATGACTCTCAAAGCCCCTGGGTTGGTTCCCTCTATGCTTTGTTGGCCTATGGGAACCAGATAATAGACCAACCCTGCTAGAAATGTTGTCACTAAGGACGGGCAGAAATTGGGGACATGACAGTCCTCCCTTCCCAAAGATTGCTTGTCCTCAAGCAATGTCAATCCAACTCCACAAACATCAGGCAAGTCCATACCATAACCAAGAATGATCTCAGGGTCCCAAGCCATCCTGGAAGGTTTGTAGTACCATCTTCTAGAAACACTGTCCTGCACTGCACCCAAACAAGTAACCTCCTGAAAACCTCCTGAAGGAAGAGCAATCAAATACTGTATCAACTCTGTCAACTCCTCAATGAACTGCTCTCCGAAAGAACCAAACTGGAACACTAAAGGCGAAAACTCTAGTAAGCCAACATTGGCTTCCACATTCTCAACTATTGAACTGCAAATCCAAGTGATTCCAGGATTCCAAATCAGCCTCAAAAGGGAACCACCATGCAGATACTGTATCCCTCTAAATAGACATGCAAACCCATACTGCCAATGCCTCTCAGCAAGATCCATAATTGCAATCCTAGAACTTGTTGCCATCTGGTGTGACTGAACAAATATCGTGCTCAACCATCGCATGTATGCCTCAACATCTCCCCACCAAACAACTAACTGTTCCATTATGACAAATATGCCCAAACACTCCAAACCATGAAGCCACTCACTAGGATCCTGAAGCACCAATGTATCAGTGAGACCAAGGCCCGGATCCCAAACCAAAATACCAGATGTGCTGAATGAGATGAAGACGTATCTCAATCGCACTCCATGAAACATACATACAATGAAGCAGACCAGCAAGAAGGCGTGAAAGTGAACTCCCATAAACCAGTATTCCAACCCACATGACCACCTAGCAATGCTGCTATAATTCTGACCAGCAACTCGAATGATATCATAGATGTCATCATACCAATGCCAAACAAAAAATGTCCAAAAGAAACACTCCTCAATGCCCTCATACTGAATCATGGATGTAGTCAATGCCAAGTCAAGTAGTAAATGATTCCAGCTTGGACAGCCACTAGTCCATAAGGAATCAAAGACTATGGAGTCACCAATCAACAAGGATACCACTGCCATATCAATGGATGTAGATGACAAACTCGAAGATGAAGTATGTATGCCATCACGAGAAAAACCAAAGCATGTGTCATTTGTACCCAAAATTGTAGGATTATCAATTTCTGAATCCCATATCGTTCTGAGAAATGTTGCTCCACCCAACCACTGCGCTACTCTGATATAAACATATGTATACCAAAAGTGAAGCAACTCAACATGAATCCACTGAAGAAATGCCCAACACATGTTGATACCAAGATCCCAAATCTTTGCACTGACACATCCCTCCAGTGTGTTGATACTCATTATGTTGCTGTTGTGAACCTGTACCTCATCTAACCAACTAAGAACTTCACTCCAAATGAAGCCACAATTACTACCAACAACCAATGCTGTGAGGAATTCACAAATGAGCCAATCATCGGCAAGGAAAGTTTGTTGAATACTTTTCCAAGTCCCCCAAACAACTGCTGCAACTTTACCTATATTTCCACAAATTAGTGTGCCTTCATTAAAGGTTGTTAAGTAAATGTTTTGGTTAACCATGCAACCAACGAAGTTCCTTATATTCTGATCTTGAAAGCCCAATGTAATATCTAAAAAGTCTGAATCTTCAATCAAAAGGTACATCGCTGCCCTATCATATGGAAGAGGTGATAAATCCATTGATGAATGTCTCAACAAAGACAGGCTCTTTGTGGCTGGTCCACTAGATATGCAACTTAATATATCATCAACTCTTGGAAGGGAAGGATCAACTTCACACTTGAACACCCCAACTTGAATGTAACCAACCCAAGGTTCAAAGTTTGACTCATGAGATGAAAGAGAATTTCTGTTCAAAGTCAGAAAATCAGAAGTATGTTCGTACCTTTCCACAATGTTTTTGCGGTCTTCTCTTGCCTCTCCTTCCAAGGTAGGTGACTCCTCTAAAGGTGCTGGTCCATGGGGTGTGTTCAAACGAATATAACATGTCCCATTAACTGCCTTAGCTGCCAAAAATCTGATCCATACCTCTATCTCCATAACTGATATGTTTTCCATTACTAACAAACTCCACGGTGTAGTATGCCAAACAAACCAAACATTATCAAAATGCAATATCTTCTTAGTAAGCAGCCTCTTAGTCTCCCTAATCATCTCTTTAAGACAAGATGCTTCATATGATCTTAACAATTGTCCTTCCATTGTAGATGATGCATGACTAACCAAATCAGAATCAATAATGTTCCATTCCACACAAATAAAAATAACACTTGTGGCTGGTCCATCAAGTGTGAAACTAATATCATCATTGTTTGGAGCCTTTAAGGGGCTCTTTAAAAGAGGAACGTCATAAACTTCATGATGCAAACTAGACCAAACTGAATTTTCTAAATCATAACTCTTTTCCTCTTCACACATCTCAACAGGCTCTTCTTGTGGACTTTCCTCAAGAAGCTCTTCCCTTGTATGCTCAACATCCTCACTTTCTTCCCTTGGAAGAAATAAGGATCTAATGTATGACTCTCTTTGTCTTCTTGCATTATCAAGCTGATTGCATCTTTCCTTGACCTCTTGTAAGTGTTGTCTTGATTGGGCAGCAAGCATCTTGGCCTTCTTAGCTCTATGTGACCATCCATTGCATGTCTCTTGAGCCTTTTTTACATCTTCCAAGGTGGGGTAAACAAAATCAGAACCTTTGTGGTTTGAATCTACAATATAAATCTCATGTGCAACACACTTAACCTGAGTACCATCATAGGAAGATTCAACAGCCTCATCACCTTCATGTGAAATGGATGATACCACATGACTAGAACTGCTGTTGCGAAAATTAGAATACGTACCAGACCTTGGAGACATGCTTTCAACATCCCTAATGGGCTGATCGATGATTGTAATCTCTTCCATTTTGTGATCAACTTGATGAATCAATGGTATGCTATGTGTCTCTTTCTGTTCTAGAGTTATTTCTTCTTTAGGATTCCCACATGATGACTGATTTTTGTTTTTCCTAGGCTGCAACTCAAATGATAACACATCTTCATGCCTTTCTTCAGCATACCCTGCAAGTGACTGATCCATTATGGTGTTTTTATCATGAACATGGATAGGTTGACACAAATCTTCTTTCTCACATGAAAACATATCATCAACTATGGCATGGTATTCCTTTTTTGCAAGCTCAACCTTATGACAAATTTTTGGATGCATGTCAAGGTAATCTTTGAAAGGAAAGTTCTCCCTAACATATTGAAGAAGAGTATTATACTCCTCAAGTATGCTAATTACTTCCGTTTTCCTGTCTAGTGGCAATGGATCCTTTCTAGAAGAAGATGATGTTCCACTAGCATGTCCAAATTTCCTTGACATAGAATCATTGAACTACTGCAATTGAAGCTTGAATTTTTGTGGTGACTGTTCACATTCTTTCCACAGGGTTATATCTCTTAACCATTTTGCCATAATGAACTACCACGCTAACCAATTGAAACTAATATGAAAGAGCAAAAATCGACCCTGTACTAACATGCAACGCGAAATCCCAATAGGCTGGCAGAATCAAGGCCCTGATATCACTGAAAGATCCCTGATGGATCCCTTTTGTAGATCTGCTGTAATTTTGTAATCTGAAATGGTGTTTTCCTGTTTCTGAATGTTTTCTTTCCGTAATAGACGGAAAGTTGCAGAAGGGTTTGTTTGTTTTTCTTTTGTTTTTGTGTTTTGAGGAATTTTGCAATAAATAAATAATTGAAATGCAATAACATAAATAACTTATGAAATTAAAAACCCAAGTACAACCAGATCCAATTTCAAAAGGGCAGAATTTAAGACATTGTATCAAATAAGGAACCAATGATGAATTCTCAATAATTCTGGTAAATTACAATGACAAACAGCCAACCTGAATTGCTGAAGGTAATCTAATCCAGAAGAAGAATGGCGGCCAGCTGAAAGAATTCTTTGTTGATGCGCTGCTGTGATAAGAAATGACTGTCAAGTACAGCCGTACTATTTACACAAGCTGCCAGGTTCAGCCGTACAAAAGAAACCCTCACAATCTGAAATTGCTCCCTAATATCTGCTGAATTCTGTCAGACTTCCAGCTCCTCTCAAAGAAACACTGATTAATCTCCCAACGAATCTGAATGAGTAAAGTCCACTGTATGGGGGCTACGTCCCAAATAGGCCAGCAATTGGGGTTTGGCGTCCCAATGCAGAAAGCTCCTCCTGAGCCCGAGCACACTTCTCCAAAATATAATATGTTAAATGAGAATCCAACAATGAAGCTTCCATCTCCTTATAAACCTTCTCAAATGCAAAGCGAACCCTAAGTGTCTCCAAGTGGCGTTGGGAAGTGAAGGTGTTATAATTTCTTATTTTAAAGTGGTCATGTTACTAGAAAATGACCTTTTTCCTCATAGACAGAAATCCGTTCACTGAATTGCCCTGAGACCAAAGAGAAAGATTTAGAGAATTTCGAGACCTTTCCAACGAGCTATCATACCATAGGGTGCGCATCCAGATGAGGCCAAAAACCCCTTATTACTCCAAAATGGCTAACCACTTAGCCTTATTTAATAAAAAGACGGAAACTTAGGAAATATTAAAAATATAACCCAAGGAGCCACAAAATGTCCAACTGACATCACGAACCAACAAATCATCCTGTCACCTGTCTGTGACTGAAGTCGAAAATCAAGGATCCACTGGCAATCTCATCCCTAAAATCTAGGGATGCTCCTAAAATCTAGGAAACAAGCCCTATCCCTCTGAAACTGAACCGAAAGAGTAATCTCATGGAGTCCCAACCCTGGGCATGATCATACCTCCTAAAAAGTAGGAATAACCCCCATAAATGTAGGAACTGCCTTCTAAAAACAAGGAAAGTCTCCCAACTAATCAATAACTGCCAGAACACCAAGTCCCCAACACTAAATAACCAAAATTGAGTCCCAATGACTCTCCCCTACTGTGTGCACCTCTGAGAGAACTATCACCGAACTGGTAGTTCCTCCTAAAAAAAAGGAATGCCTCTTAAAAAATAGGAGATGCACTCTAAGTCTCCAAAACGTTCGCCGAGGTCTCCAAATGCCTCCTAGACCACTCCTAGTCAATCCCTACAAATTAGGAATCCCTCCTAAATTGTAGGAAACTGTTGTCTACTGCTCCAAACTACCTAGGAGGCTCATGCATGACTCTCAAAGCCCCTGGGTTGGTTCCCTCTACGCTTTGCTGGCCTATGGGAACCAGAGAATAGACCAACCTTGCTAGAAATGTTGTCACTAAGGACGGGCAGAAATTGGGGACATGACAGCTAGATTGAGAATGGCCTGCTGATTGGATGCATAGCACTCCTCTTGCTCACTAATGACCATTGAGGCCTCTGGCTGGTTTAATCCTTGATCCGAGCCTTGCTCCTGTGGAGGTTGCTCGTCTTGTCATTGTGGGTACCTCCATGTTTTGAGCCATAAGAGCCTGGCTGTATCCATAAGCAATAGCCTGCTACCATTGATCATTAAACGCCTGATTGGAGCCATTACTTGAGACAATGGATTGCCCAAAAGAATGATTCCATGGCGTTGTCCCCTCAGCTTCTTGAGCCACATTATTCTGAACTGGGACCAAGGAGTTGGAAGGGCTTGCAGCGTTTGGATTGTAATTACGCTGTCTAGCATAGTTAGGCTGCCCCTGTCCTTGGAAACCTCCTTTGTAGGGTGGCCTATTTGCTTGATAGGGTTGTTGCTGAGGCTGATATGGAGTTTGATAAGGCTTGCTGTAAGCTTGCCTCTTAACATTGACCACATCATTTTCCAAGGATTGGATTATGCTCTTCAACTCCAAGTGATTCTTCTGCTCTTGGGAGTCGTTGGATCCGCTAGTAGAGGCCTTCTCTTGCTTAGGTGAAGGTACAACAACAATTGTTGGCGTTGGAAGTATAACATCGAGTGGAGGAATGGTTGCAGGAGGTGGTCTGATCTTTGGAAAAAGAGGCATTGGAAGTCTGAGAGTAAGCTTACCAACCTGAACCAGGGAATTCTCCACCTTGATGGCCACCTCGCATGCATTCGACAGTATGTCTCCTCTCATAGACTGGATCATTATAGCTGTCACTGTTGAGAGCCTTCAAGTAATACAAGAAAACAAAGTTTGGAGATGGTCTAACAGCGATTGGGATTTTATCCTATGCCTTCTGAAATCTTGTATTGAAGTCTTGCATAACTTCATGAGGAGCTCTCTTGATGGTGGTCAGCTGCTCTGCAAGTGACAGGTGGTCACTCTTATCTGCAAATCTTTTACACAGAGCTGCTCCCAGCTCATCCCATGAGTAGATAGAATTAGGAGCAAGGCCCCTATACCAATCTAACACCTTTCCTTTGAAAGACAACCAATATCCTAATAACCAGGTTCTCCACCGTGATATTGTGAATGTTGCAGATGTTGGCTATGCCCGTTATGTGCTTGATAGGAGTTACAACTTGGTCTCCTAAGTAATAAGGGACACTTTTGAGAGCTGCTACTAGCATAGGATCATACTATGGTAATTTCAAAGGGCTTTGGCCGCTGAAGCCCACAAAAGGTCTTTGGGGAATCATAGCAGCAAGAGGCGCTGATAAAGATCTTGCGTAGGTATACCTTATGACTGGTTTAAAATGATAGCTTCTTACGTAAGGGTGAGTATGGGCGAACCTTAACCTTCTCGCTGAGTTTAAAGGTAATTCAACAAACTCAAAAGGAATACCTGCAGAAGTTGATCTTGTAGTCACCTTTGGCAAGAAAGACAGTTACTGCTTTGCCACCAGATAATTGGATATTTTTTGGAGTCGCCAGATGCTGAAGGATGAAAGCTACCACTGCTGCAAACTGATCAAAACAGCATCAAATTTGACCAATCTTCCATAAAAATGAAAGTGAAATGGTAGTTGTCCCACTGGGCGTGCCAAAACTGTTATAGACTGGATTTGCATCCTTGTGAGAGAGTTCTTCAGGGTCTCTCACTTCTAGCTATAAGCATGGGAACAACCTCAGGATGTGGGTGTCCTATGGTGAGGTTGAACCTCTAGACGTTTTATGATGCTAGTTCCTCAGGTGCTTCACTTCAACTCCTTGATTTCTACACTAAACTACACTAATGGCCAAGAAAAAGGGGTAGGAGGATTACTTGAAAAAAACCCTAAGCTAATGGGAGGTGATGCACCGAAAAAGAGTGATCCACTTGGTCTGGAAAAGAGTAAACTACTGATGAAGCTAAACAGGATGTAGGGTTATTCCTGTTCTATCTTAGGGCCGTAAGCAGGAAGCTTTTGTTTGGAGGTTGAAGGAGAGCTTTACACTTTGAAGAATAACAAAAGAGGTCTACGAGAAACACTGAGTTAGTAGACTTCAAAGGGAACTAGACACAAACACTTCACGCAATCCTGCATTAAATCGAAAGAGTTAAAAGCAATGTGCTTAGAGAAAACGCAGGTGATGAACAACAATCATACATTTTGCAAATAAAACCAAAAATTCACACTTCTCTTTGACCAGAAACAAAAAAGTTTTTCTTATATTGCTTCAAAAGAGTTTTTTACAAAGCAATTTTTGTAGAGTGATTTTATCACCAGTTCGGGGACATTTCTAGGCTCCAAGGCCTCTATTTAAAGAGAAAAGGGGGAAGAGAGAAAGGGAGGAAAGATGTAATGGGCACCTCTGTTATGCCCAAAACTAACCCAGCTGAAACCCCTTATGACTCCGGAACGGTTTGCTTGTATTGTTTTTTTTGTGTTTTGCAAGGTCTTATGCATGTAACATAAATATAGAATTGAAAGCGTGGACACACACAGCTGAAATAACCAACACACTGTATTTATATTGATTGCAAAATGAGTAAACAAGTACAATGTCGGCCACGTGATAACTCACTAAATACTCCAGTAATGGAATGAACATTGTTTCAAGCGAATATCCCCAGCGAATACCGAAGGTGCGATCATTTTGTTCTCCGTCCAGCAGAACTACGGACTCTGCAGGGTTGTTTCTACGGACTCCGCAGGCTTGTTTCTATGGACTTTGCAGGCACGCTTCTACGGACTTTGCAAGCTGATTTCTATGGACTCTGCAGGCTGGTTTCTACGGACTCCGTAGGCTAGTTCTACGGACTCTGCAGGCTGGTTTCTATGGACTCTGCAGGCTGGTTCTACAAACTCTGCAGGCTAGTTCTACAAACTCTGCAGGCTGGTTCTACGGACTCTGCAGGCTAGGTTCTACGGACTCTGCACGCTGGTTTTTACGGACTCTGCAGGTTGGTTCTACGAACTTTGCAAGTTGGTTCTACGGACTCAGCACGCTGGTTTCCACAAACTCTGCGCGCTGGTTCTATGGACTCTGCAGGCTGGTTCTATGGACTCCGCAGGCTTGATTCTCCCGACTCTTATTGCAGATAGCGGTTGCTACGAGATGCTACAGTGATGTGGATGTGGCCGCTACAGTGACGGGCTGCTACAGTGACACAACTGCTACAGTGATGTGGCTGCTACAGTGGCGCGACTGCTACAATGGCGCAGCTGCTACAGTGGTGCGGTTGCTACAGTGCGCGCGACTGCATGAGGCTGAAAGCACAGACTCCAAAGACCAATCCCAAGGATTGATGTCTAGAGTGCTACAGATGAGAAGGACGTTCCCAAATGCCCAAAATAACCTGCAAACTGCAAGTGCATCAATTTTTTCTTCTTATCCAACATGCCTAATGAAGCCACAAACACTTCATTTTATTCTTTCTCCAAGGGGCGACTCAACTCTCATGAGCAATGTGGGATAAAAGATGTGCAACATTTTATATATTAAAATATTACTTATGTCTCCCTTGGGTACCATCCCCACAAAGTAAATATTTAAAGTAACACTTTAATATCTTGCAATTAAGTTAAATGTTATTTTTATAACACTTCAGGCATTAAAATATAATAGCAATTGGACTCCGAATAGCGCAAGTGATAGTTCGTCGGAAAGCTCTCGTCGAGGAGTATCAAATCCAATCATCAAAACTGGCCTCTGCTGTGTCCTGCTAACTTACTACAAATAGTAAGTATGCTTGAAACTGAGTAAGTCAACTCCGTTTTGGCCCAAACTGGAAATTAGGCCAAAACACTCTAGGATCCCTTTAAACTCTTCGTTAGCCCTTGGGACCATGTCGAACTAGGCTAACGCACACACACATTTGGTCAATTACTAAAGTGGGGACATTACAGTCCGCCCCCCTTGAAATTGCTTGTCCTCAAGCAATCTCAGCCCACCCTGCTGCTCCATCCTGATAAAAACACCATACTCCACAAGCTGTGAAGCAACATCATGGAATCCATAAGAGCCAATGCACCAATCGTGTCAATACCTGGATCCCAAACCAACATGTAGAACCCACTGTAAGAGATGAAAAAGAAGTTTGTCAGCCAAGTACCCTTACGTAACCATCCGTGCATGTAAGACATCCAGTCAATGTGAAGATGAACCCCCATATGCCTATAAACCAGCACAAATGGACACCAAACCTTGCTGTCATAACTCTGATTAGAAGCATAGATGATATCAAATATGTCATCAAACCAATCACTATCACCATCATGGGAATGATCAACTATCTCAACTGGAGACCTGGGTTAGGCAATTCGTGCCTCTCATCATTAAAAGAATGGCGAATATCATGAATATGTTGAAAGGGAAGATTGACTTGTTGAACCATAGTCTTAGCTTGTTTAGCTCTTTCCACCCATTTTTCATTCAAAACTTGGGCATATTCTATATCAGCTGTATCAAAATGTATAAACTCAGTTCTATGACAAGAGACACCATTAAAATTACCATGTACCATACTTGGCTCTTGTAGTCCATCAGCAGGTGAAACTGTGCCCTTACTTTCTTCATGATTGTTAGTGGCAACATTAGGAGAAAGGTGAAATATATCACTACTGTTCTCAAACTGAAATTTAGGACTGGTTTTAACCTTTGTGTCCTTGCCTATGTGATCTTCCCGGGAATGATGAGGAATTTCCATACCACGGTGGCTTGAATCCACCCTATATTCCCCGAAGTTATCACACACAATTTGGTTGCCATCATAGGTAGATTCCATAACGCTATCCTCCCCATGCAACCAAGTCATTACCTCCTGTTGAAAAATAGAAACATAATTGCTGTCATTCAAATTAGAATTATTGTTATGTGCTTGAGCCATGTTTTTTACCCCTTTTACCGTATCATCATTGAAAATTTCTTGGCCAACACTTGCAACATTGTCTTCACCAGTATTCTTAAGTGTAAGTGCCACAATAATCAAGAGGAGGATGTAGGCTAATGATGCCCCAAATCAGACTTTTGGGATCTTCTTCTTTGCTTCCGTTGGAACCATTGAACATCACCAATTCTAAACTTGTCTCACGTCCTTCCCATGTGGTTAGAGGTGGTAGTGTGTCAAGTAATTCTTCTTCAATTGATGTCACAAGGCTGCAAGGTATGTCCTTGTGAAGCTCTTCCATTCTTCCATAAACTTGTTCAACTTCTGTGCCCCTTGCTTTGTCATTCTGTATCATGGAAGGGACTGCTATAGAGGACTGATTTGCCGAATTATGAATGGAATGATGAAACATACTCAACTGAAGACAAAGATCCATGATCTCCCTATCTTTATCTTCCCATATCATTTTTTTTTTCTTGATTTCTCTTCATGTGTAGGAATTGTGTCATCACAGGAATCAACTATCTCACTAAAAGATGCATTGTGATCATTCCAAGAATCCACACCATCATTATCCATGTCAACCTCGTGCTCTACATCAAGGGAAGCTATGTTTACAATATCTCTAAAGGGCTGATCCAGGTTTGCATTATCTTCCACTTTGTGATCAACCAAACGAACACCATTAGAAACCATACCTTCATATGGATTGTCAATCATAATCTCTACGTCACCCACCAAGAGACTCATGCACCCTTTTGTAGACGCCTCAAAATCTCTGTAGGAATGATCTAGATGCAGGGCTAATGCTGCTGCCATGTCCTCATTTCCACGCAACTCTTTATCATATGAAGATTCTGACAATTCATTAGGGACATCCTGAGACTCAAGCATACTCCCTCCTTGGGTTAAGCCATCCTTTTCAAACTTTGTAACCTCATTTGTTGGTATGTTTTCAACACTGCTTGGCTGCAACGGTTCTTTTTCCTTGTTAACTCCACATATGTGATCAAATGACCAGTGTTCCTGACAAGTGAAACAAATCTGCTCTTTCCTCATTTGGTTCTTGCTCATTTTGGGTGATCTTGGGACCCGTATACCCAAAGAAATTAGCTCTACAGCGGTCACATGCTCCTTGAACCACTCAATTTTCTATTCAAGCAAACCTTTTAAGAAAGCATAAGCCATGGGGGAAACACATTGCTTCTTCCTCCAAATGGCCAACAAGTCTAATTGCAACCGCTTGCAGATATCATCCTCATCTAAGATTAAGGACATAATAGTTTGCATACAAGCCCTCACATTGTTTGGATGATGCTTCCTAATTTCAGTTAAGAAGCATTGAAACATTCAAAGAATCAATTTATCACATCTGAGATCCAACAAAATGATAAATGATCTGGTTCTTGCCATGTTTTCTAAAATCTTAGCCTTCTTACCAAAAGTAGGGGCTTTGACATAATGTAACCCATGTAGGCTCTCCACAATCAGCTGTAGAACCCTTTTTAGGGTGCTACAGGTGCTGTTATCCTTATGATCTCACTGTGACAAGAAGCAACTGCAAGTCTCACCTCTTCATAAGGATGTTCCACAAACCTGTGCTGAGCCAAAGTGAGCATTGAGGGCTGCAAGGCTCAGTTCAGAAGCCTCCAATCTGACTGGTCTACTTTGGACAAATATGTGTCTAATTCCTCCAACTTAGAGAGAACATCATCAGGGCATTCCATGGACTTCAATTGTAATCCAATTACATAAAGCTGATTCCCTACTTCCTTTTCTTTCTGTAAATCCCTTAACTGATCACCATTAAAAGTATCATTGAATTCTTTTGAGAAAAGGACACTTTTCAAATTTGCCATTGTCTTCATTTTATTTACTGTAATATCTCGAACTAATCTGCCTTTGATATCTGATTTTTTTTTTTGTTTGTCAAATTCTTGGCATGCTGCTGTAAGTCTTCTTCTGAGGAATTGGTGCAATAACTTCTGAATTTGCTGATGTAAAATCAAACTCCCTGTAATTGATATTATACAATACCTGTCCTTAAGATGAAGCTAACACTGTTTGTAATTGATGTAGTCTGATGATATTGCTATACCTATACCGATACTGAAATATGCTTATATCTTCCTTAAATGGTGACACACTCAGCGTCCAATCACTAAATGTTGAAACAAGTAATACCTTGTTGTTATAACTGTTGAGCAGAATTATCTTTGAATGCCCATGATAATAACAATGCAATCTTCCCCAATCACTCACGCCACTTCTTCAATGCTGCGTCACTCTGATGGTGGTCTTCATGAATGGGTGACTTGAATTTCATGATTCACTTCTAGATATGCTGCGCTAAAAAATAAGACTTCTACGATTCCTGGGTGATTTCTTCTTATGCGATCATATAATTTTTATATTTGTCTTCAAACCACACGGGACCCACACTTTTCCCTCTCACTGTCAGGGTTTGTCTCCTAGGTAGAGACCAACTTCAAATTCTAATTCTTTAATCAACTCTGATATCAAACCAAAGAATTTATGAGATTCATCGAACCCTAGCATCATCTAAAAATCTTCTTTTGCAAACCAACACAGGATGGCAAGATCATGGCTCTGATACCACTGTAATGGGCACCTCTGTTACACCCAAAACTAACCCAGCTGAAACCCCTTATGACTCCGGAACGGTTTGCTTGTATTGTTTTTTTTTGTGTTTTGCAAGGTCTTATGCATGTAACATAAATATAAAATTGAAAGTGTGGACACAGCTAAAATAACCAACACACTGTATTTATATTAGTTGCAAAATGAGTAAACAAGTACAATGTCAGTCGCGCGATAACTCACTAAATACTTTAGTAATGGAATGAACATTGTTTCAAGCAAATATCCCCAGTGAATATCAAAGGTGCGATCATTTTGTTCTCCGTCCAGCAGAACTACGAACTCTGCATGCTGGTTTCTACGGACTCTGCAGGCTTGTTTCTACGGACTCTGTAGGCACGCTTCTACGGACTCTGCAGGCTGATTTCTATGGACTCTGCAGGCTGATTTTTACGGACTCTACAGGCTGGTTTCTATGGACTTTGCAGTTTGGTTTCTATGGACTCTTCAGGTTGGTTTCTACGAACTCTTCAGGCTGGTTTCTACGGACCCTGCAGGCTGGTTTCTCGGACTCTGCAGGCTGGTTTCTACGAACTCTGCAGGCTGGTTCTACGGACTCTGCAGGTTGGTTCTATGGACTCCACAAGCTTGATTCTCCCGACTCTTATTGCAGATAGTGGCTGCTACGAGATGCAACAGTGACGTGGCCGCTACAGTGACGGGCTGCGACAGTGACGCGACTGTTACAGTGATGTGGCTGCTACAGTGGCGCGGCTGCTATAGTGGTGCAGCTGCATGAAGCTGAAAGCACAGACTCCAAAGACCAATCTCAAGGATTGATGTCTAGAATGCTACAGATGAGGACATTCCCAAATGCCCAAAATAACCTGCAAACTGCAAATACATCAATTTTTTCTTCTTATCCAACATGCCTAATGAAGCCACAAACACTTCCTTTTATTCTTTCTCCAAGGGGCGACTCAACTCTCATGAGCAATGTGGGATAAAAGATGTGCAACATTTTATATATTAAAATATTACTTATGTCTCCCTTGGGTACCATCCCCATAAAGTAAATATTTAAAATAACACTTTAATATCTTGCAATTAAGTTAAATGTTACTTTTATAAGACTTCAGGCATTAAAATATAATAGCAATCGGACTCCGAATAGTGCAAGTGATAGTTCGCCGAAAAGCTCTCGTCGAGGAGTATCAAATTCAATCATCAAAACTAGCCTCCGATGTGTTCTGCTAACTTACTACAAATAGGAAGTATGCCTGAAACTGAGTAAGTCAACTCCGTTTTGGCCCAAATTGCAAATGACTAGGCCAAAACACTAAGGGATCCCTTTAAACTCTTCGTTAGCCCTCGGGACCATGTAGAACTAGGCTAATGCACACACACATTTGGTCAACTGCTAAAGTGGAGACATTACAAAAGAAGTCATAGATGGTCGGAACCTCCTATTGCCTTTCCCTAATGTTCATAAATGTGTCATTCCAGATCGCCGCCCAATACTCTCGAGCCTCTCTTGTCTTTAAGACTTTCTTTGGCGCGTCAAAAAAATCATGTTGTGAGCAGCTAGAATGTTTCTCCTTGGCGTGACGCATTTAAGTGTCGAACTACGATTGCGAGCAACAAACCATGGCGGATGGGAGCCTAAATAACTTCCAGCTACCAACCGCTTGGACTCTCCCATGTTTATTGAACATCCTTCTGCCACTTATCTTTTATTGATTGGCCCTTTCTACTCTAGTTGTGCCACATGGCAGCCTTCCATTCGTTGCATCATGATTCTAGCGTTGCCAAACCAAGCTTAAGTCGAGTCCTTGGAGAATCTTAATTTACTCTATGCAGAGTAATTCGGGTTCTTTGGCCTCTCTAACTTCAGAGTTTCTCAAAACCTTCGCTTATAAAGTCTTTTAAGTAGAGTACTTTGAAAAACCCGATTTACTCTATGTAGAGTAATTCGGGTTCTCTAAGCCTACTTACTTCGGGTTTGTCTATCTTGAAGTCTTCTCACTTTGCTGCTTCTCAAGTCTTAAGACTTTGGGCTTTTCAATCCCGGTTACTTCCAATAGCTAGTCACTTATCCTGATTTTGACATCCATTGACCTGTCATTTCCTTCGGACACCTGGTCTCGGGCTTCTCTCTATGCTTATTTCTTTCGGGCAAATCTTTCGAAGGAATTTCTTCGGACTTTTTGTCCGTGTCTGTCTTTGGAAACTATCCTTTGGGATTTTCATAATGGACTTTCCCGAAAGGTAAGAGACCCTTCGGGTTTTCTGCATGTGATCCTCCCAAAGGGAAAGATACCCTTTAAAAAAATTGCAGTTGTCCACTTCGAGAAGAAAAAGCCCTTCGAAAAAGTTGAAGTGTACCTTCGATAAAGTTGACTAGTCCCTTTTTGCCCTAAAAGACCCTTCGACATTTTGAAAATGCCCTTCGGATTTTTGAAAAAGACTCGTCTCTTGAAGAACCCGAGAAGCACCATTTTTCAAGACCAAATCGGGTTTGTCAATCCCCTTTACTTATTTTGGGTTTCTGACTGCTCACAACTTATGAAGTAACCATGTAGTGCTCCTTGAAGAACCTGAAATACACTGTCTGTGAGTAATTCGGGTTTGTAAACCTGAATTATTTCTACTTATAAAACATTTAGAAGCTAAGCACTG
Organism: Torreya grandis; assembly: GCA_037957365.1. Classification (NCBI taxonomy): domain Eukaryota; kingdom Viridiplantae; phylum Streptophyta; class Pinopsida; order Cupressales; family Taxaceae; genus Torreya; species Torreya grandis. The sequence goes on from JARHVA010000897.1 coordinate 2,897,214, forward strand.
TTGGAAACCTGATTTGTATTGTGCCTTCAAAAAACCCCGAAGTTGTCACTGCTGGAAAACCCGAAGTCCTCCCAAAGACCTACCATTTTTTTCCCTGAAAGCTCCCTTTTTCATACTTAGATAAACTTTGATATATGGGTCAAAAAATGGCCAATAGTCCCCATTTTCACATCATTTATGAGCAGGTATTGAAGACTTTTAGTCTACTCCCCTATAAACTAAAGGATTCTTTTTGGCAATTTTTATTTTATTAATTTTAATCATTTGCTCATATAAAACAATTATTAGTTGATTACTAGAATATTTTATAAAAGTGGTTTTTACAACTGAGGTATTTAATTGAAATAATTATTGAATTATTGCCTAAAAGTAATTTTAATTATTATTTATTATTTAGGCAATTATTTAATATTATTTTTGGCAAAAAAGTAATGTCAGCTTGTAAGTGATCAAAGGCAAATAGGAGATATATTAAAAGTCAGCAAAGAGAGTTAAAAAAGAGTATTTGGCTTTTCCAAGGTGGTTCGCCCTCCTTTGAAGGGTACAAGTATATGGTGGAGTTCTCCTTTGAAGGATATGTTGAAAATTGATATTGATTTTTCATGCTTGAAGAAAATATTGGGATGTATGCCTAATAAGTGTTTGCTGATTTTTGGAGTTGATTATTCGACAAAACGGTGCCTTTTGATGCCACCTTCGCAAAGGTGGAATTTGACTATTGCCCTAGAGTGGGGCGACTTGCTTGGTGACTCGTTTGTGTCAGTTTCAAAGCTAATTTGAGGTCAAATTGACTTAGTTTCATTGCTGGAATTTATTGATAATTATTGCTGAAGTGTGGCGTGGACTTTCTATGTGATTGGGGAAGGTTTGCAAGGTCTTTTCAAGTGGATAAATAAACAATAAATAATAAATTTTGATTTATTTATTTATATTTTTGGGCAGATTTCATGAGGCTTTTGACTTCATAAATTGTGGATTTATGGCTAATATTTATTGAATTTTTTTCTTAAGTGTGGCGACTTGAATTGAAGTGAGGGTTTGTTGTTTGAAGGGTTTAAAACCCTAGTTGAAGGGCAAATAATATTTTTGATTTTTATATGCAGAGTTTGACCTAGGGTGACTAGGTTGGAAGAGGGTTTTGATCACTTGAAGGCTCAAAAAGGGCGTTGGATTTGCATGGCTATTTTTGGTAAATTATTCATGATTTTTGGCAAGGGTTTGACAAATATTTAGCTGCTGTTTTATATGTAAAATTAGATATTTTATAGCAAGGTTAAATATGATTTTCATTCACATACAAGGGTAAAAAGGTATATAATCTCTATTTTCAGTTTGTAGCTTATTTTGGATAATTTTGAGGTGTTTTTTGTTCAAGGTAATTGCTGAAAATTACTTATATATTATTTGCACATTGGCGCCTAGGGTTTGGAATTATATTGCATGTTTTTGAGGTATATCTTTGAGCTAGGGTTTGCTAATTTGCTTAATTTCAGAATTCAGAATTTTGTGGATTTCAGGGAAAACCGTTTTTTGTTTGAGTTGTCCTATTTGGGGACATTACAATGTTAGATCTTGTAAGGGTAAAAAATGGAAACTCTTGAGAGGGCTAGATCTAAAGGCTACAATCAACACACATTGATGCCAAATGATTTTTTTTTAGTTGAGGGTAAGACATAGAAACTCTCAAGGAGACTAGCTGGAAAGTCTTGATCAAGATAGGCCTAAGGGTGTTAGATATAGTAAGGATAAAGGATAAAACCCGTAAGGTGACTAGATCTAAGGCCACAATCGCTAGGCTCTAATACCAATTTGTGTGAGCACAATTGCAAGCAAGCATGAGCACAAAGGATAAGCCACAACTGTATAGATGTTCTACATTCTATTGTATTATGTATTTATAGATTACAAGGAAGCTTCTAGAAAAAATGAAGTTACTAAAAGAAGAAAGAGAAAGGGAGCTTCTAGACAAAGTGGAAGATTATAGGTAAAGAAAGTGTATAAGGAAACTTCTAGGAAAGAGGAAGCTTCTAGAGGGATATAAGTACATAAAATACTAGTACAAATACCTTAAATACATCTATATGAAAAACACCTAGATGTATCAATATTGAGGTGTCTATCTTGGATTTGTCACATAGTTTTACCCACTGAAGGGTTTCACATTGATTAATGACTATTACTTTCTCTGAAAAATCCTTGTTGACTAGTGATAGATGGAATCAATCTAGTTGCACCATTGCATTGGTCGTGAAAACTCTTTTTGGGGAAAAAAGGGCTCCAACTCCATCGTATTCCCAAGATATCATGATTTTTTCAATCACCTTCAAAAAGAAGAAAAAATGCCCAATGACGGTTCAATGGACATCAAATTTAAGGTCGGCCATTTTTATTCACATCTCACACTATTACACTCCCCAACCACCACCCCTGTGATGTAGGAGTGTCAAAGGGTTCGTGCAATTTGCTTCAACCAAAAACAGAGTGCTCATGTGTTCATGTGATTTCTTTCGTTTGTTTGTTGTTTAGTTGTGGTTTTAGGCATGGAGAAGTTGTTCTTGGGAAGCATTAGTGTTTAGACACTTCACTGGTATCAAGGACATTGGAGGAGGTTCAATTTAGCTTTTTACAATCTGAAGTCACCTGCAACAATTGTATGCATTTTTGGGTTAAAACAAACTAGTTTGGAAAAAGTGACAAAAGTGGCATGAATCACCTCTCAAAACTTGAATTTTCTTTTATATTTGGATTCTAATCGAAAAGTTATACACTTTTAAAAAAAGGCATCTCGTTTCGAGAATGCGAAAGTTATGGCTCCTAGAAGTAACCCATAGCCACTGTTGTTCCAACCTGTAGCATCTATTATGTGAACCCATAACAACTATTGAAGCGAATTGTAGCAATTGCTATAGGTGCAAGTTTTTGTTGCAATTACTATTTTGGCCACATTGGCAGTAATTTGAGGGGTCAAATGAGTGATGTGGAAGAGAAGTTGAATAGTCACAAATGTGTAACTGTCTCATTTCAAGAAACCATTCATCTTCCTTACGCTGCACACCCATAGAAGAAATTAAAAAAAAATGCAACATTGTCAGAGGGGATCTGTGTCAGAGAAGAATAGAGCTAGGTAGAGGAGCAGAGAAAAGGCGCAGAGGAATGAGGTCATAACTCAAGAAAGCTCCAAGATGTGGGAGGTTGGCTCCAAGAGAGAGTTTGAAGAGCTGGAACTCTCCAAGAACAAAGTAGGGAACAAAAAGGTAAAATCTGTCTAGGAGGGACTGTATTTGATGTTTTTCTTCATGTTTATGCATGGGATAAGCCTTGTAGAGGCAAGTGAGAGTGTGTGTGAGTGTGCATCAATCCTTGTAATAGTGTGATGTTGAAATCAATATAGATGTGTTGAGTGTCTCATTTTTTGAATAGCGTGTTCATGTGTGTGTTCATGGTAGAGTGTAAACCCAAGCAACACAGAGATAAAGACAAACCTTGATTGGATTCCCTCTCTAGTGCTTGCACCATTTAGTCACAAGTGTGTAACTATCTCATTTCAAGAAACCCTTCAACTTCCTTATGTTGCACACCCATAGCAGCAATACGAAGAAAAACTGCAGCATTGTTAGAGGGGATTTGCGTCAGAGAAGAACAGAGCTAGCCAAAGGATCAGAGAAAAGGCATAGATGAATGAGTTCATAACTCAATAAAGCTCCAAGTTGAGGGAGGTTGGCTCCAAGAGAGAGTTAGAAGAGTTGAAACTCTCCAAGAACAAAGAGTAGGAGCAAAAAGGTAAAGTCCGTCTAGGAGGGATTGCATTTGATGTTTTTCTTCATGTTTATGCATGGAATATGTTGTGTCCCCCTTTTGGAAATGAAGCTTTTGAAGACCCGTAGCCTAATTGTTCTTTGTTTCTAAAGGCTAAGGGAAGTTAAAAAAGAAAAAACACGATTTAATTTAATTGTAAAATTCAAAAAGTTGCTTTATTGTCTAACTTTCACTTAAGTTGTGGTCTTTTGAGGGTCATGGGTACCCAAGACCTTAAGTGAGGGTATAATTTAATTAATCTTTCTTTAAAAGTTGGGTTTCCCTCCAAAAGTGCAATGCGCCTCTTGGAGGGAAGATTATAAAAAGGGATGGAGAATTCATTTGAAAGGTTGGACTATGTTATGATATTGAATTTTCAAGTTGGAGCATGAAAAACTTTGTTTGTACACTTTGAAGACGAAAACCTTCAAGGTTCTGGAATTGAGGACGAAAACCCTCATTATTCTTGAGGCAACTTCACCTAGGAGCTGCCATTGAGCTGAAATATTCTTCCAAAGGTGTTTTAAACACCATTTTGTCATTTTCAGGAGTGGTGAATTGGTTTGAGGGTTGAGTGTAGTTTGGAGGCCCAAACAAAGGTGATGACTTGCTTGGGGAAGTTGGCGACTTGTTTTGGAGGGGTTTGGCTAGTGTTTGAGGGCCATTTCTTGCCTTAGTATTATTTTGTGATTTATATATAATATTTCTAGCCTCGGGCGATTTGGAAAAAGGACTTAATTGAGGGTTTTATGGTCAAAAAGTGATTCCAAAATATTCTAGAATTTTCCCATATTTTATAAATATTTGATATCATAAATTCAACTTGTTTGTGAAGGAAAAATATCATAAAAAGGTATTTGCTTGCAGCTGTATTTTTCTATTATTTTTGAAGACCTATTGAAGGTGAAATACCATATAAATTGTTATCAAAAGGGCTGCCATAAATCAGACTAAATTTTTGAACCTAGACGCCTAGGGTTTGAAGGGCTAATTTAGATTTCAGAAGGATTAATCTTTGCTAAAAGGGTTCATATTTGATTTGAAGGGTTTAGCATATTTTTATGCTAATTTTGGAGTATATTTGCAACTAGGGTTTGTTGTAAAAATCAAAATTTCTTCTTTTGCTAGGGTTTCACATAAAAATCAGATTTGAGAAAATATCCCTAATTTGGGGACATTACAGAATAAGCCCTGTAGAGGCATGTGAGAGTGTATGTGCATTAATCCTTGTAATAGTGTGATGTTGAAATCAATAAAGATGTGTTGAGTGTTTCATTTTTTGAATGGTGTGCTCATGTGTGTGTCCATGGTAGAGTGTAAACCCAAGCAACACAGAGATAAAGGCAAAGCTTAATTGGTTTCTCTTTCTAGTGCTTGCACCATTTGGTATTGGAGCGTGGTGTTTTTTTTGAGTGTTGCGTGTGTAAGTCTCTTGTATAAGTGAGTTGCAGGTTGTGAAAAAAAGTTATGCTAAGTGGGTTGGAAGTTTTGAAAAAGAAGCTTGCATGGTAGTGAGGATGAGTTAGCTGTAGGTGTGAGAAAAGTCCCGCAAGTTTTGTGGAACTGAGTGAGAGGCTCTTGTTTGAGTCTATTGCAGGTTGTGAAAGAGAACCTTGCTTGTTGAGGAGAGATGACACACAAAGGAGGAAGAGCACAAAGAATAAAAGACTTGACAAAAATGGTGAAAGCATTTTAGGCAAGATTGGATACGATGGAGATGACTGCCCAAAATGGAGATGTTGCTGTGAGTGAAGAGGATGGAGAAGAGATGATGATGGGGTTGTCCCTACAAGAAAAGTTGGACGCTTTGGAGAGAGTCCAAACAAGCAAAGTAAAAGGTACGAGCAAAAAAAAGAGATCAACGGAGGCCATGGTAAATGAAAGAGGTAAGCCCATTAGTAATTTTATTTTGTTATGTGGTAAAGAGAGCCTAAAAAAATTCATGAAGTGGATAGTGGAGCTAGAAGTTCATTTCGAAGACCCCATGAGGGCAAATATTGCATGCAAGAAGTTGTGTGGAGTTGCAGCTGTGTATTGGAGAGATCTCCAAGAGAGGAGACAAGGGAAAGGTAAGAAGAAGGTGAGTGGCTAGGAACATATGGTTTCCAAGTTGCTTGGTCATTTTGTGCACCCAAAATTGTAGAAAGAATGGATAAAGAAGCTTCATGTGTTGAGGTTTGAAAGAGAAGAAAAGAAGAAAAAAATTGCCATGGAAGGCAATATGAAAGGAAAATGGCCGTGTGAACAGCTCAAGTGTACTTTGAGAAGTAGCAAGAAGAAGGAAAGGAGTGAGGAGGAGAAGGTTGTTTTGAAAGACAACAAGAGAGTGAGGCTTCCAGGTGAGAAGCCCAAGTCCATTTTCAAAAAACAACAGGTGGAGGAAGGTTGTGAGCAGCCTATAAAGAAAGGAATCCTCATGCTAGAGGGTATGGATGTGATAGTTGTTGAACCAGAAGGAGGAGACCCATTATTTGATGATGGGAAGGAGTTTGTGATAACCCATAAGTGGGAAGATTTAGAATTTTTCTTGATGAATGAAGGCAATGCATTGTCTTTTCTCTTTTGGAGGTAGAAGGGTCGAGGACAACCAAGGAAAGCTACAGGTTTCCATAAAATAAATAGAGGTGAAAGAAGAGAGCAACCATGAGGACTTGCAAGTTTCCATGAAGGAAACAATAGATAGGGTTGATGTGCAAATTAATGCACATAAGGAGAGTATGGTTTCAGACCATCCATTTGGAGGAGACGAAAGTAGAAAGAAGAATGAGGAGAGAACAACCATAGAGGTTGTTGAAAATGGGCCTTTGGGAGTCAATGAGAGAGAAAGCTGTGAGGAGAATGTAAGTAGCAAAGAAGATTTGAACATGTCCTTGAGGTGTGATGGAGAGCTGAAAGAAGTGATTGTGGGAACTCTTGATTCCCTTACTATGTTTGATGTATGTGCAGGGCCAACAAAGAAGATGGAGATGAAGATGGTCGACATGTTTTTACCAAGATTGAATGATGAAAGTGCTGTTGCATATGTGGAAGCAACCCACATAGATATTGGAGAAGAAACTCTTATGAGTCGAGATATGAATTGTTCTCATATGGACAAGGAGAGTGCAAGGTTCTTTGCATGACATGGAAGTGGAGAAAGGAGGAGAATGCAATCAGCTTGGATCTAATGCAAAAAAGATGAGTAATGAAGAGGAAGAGGAGTTGTTACAAGAACAACTAAGTACTGTTTTGAAGAGAAAGCATAGTGATAGAGGCTTTGAGAAGCCCCTGCTTGATAAAAATCAATATAATAGTGTGAAGATGGAGGAAACACCTATGGGGACTATTGAGTTTCATGTTTATAAACTAATTTGTGATTGTAGCCCAGTGTGCTCGTGCAAAAATGGAGAGAAAGGAGGTATTAAATGAGTCCTTCCAAGGTTAAGAGGTGTAATCAGAAGTGCAAAATTATGTACTCAAGAAAGTGAGGAGGAACAACTGATTAGCCGGAGCATGTGAAGAATGAAGAAAGAAGAAGAGTCCTTTAATACTCTTATAAATGAAGAAACCTCAAGCAAGATTGCGGTGAAAAGCGAAGAGATGGCAGCCATGAGAGAAAAAGAGCTGCAAGTAACGAAGGGTGATAAAAGGAAGAATCCAACAAGTTAGATAGTGAGTAAATAAAGCCAAGAATGATCTAGGAGGAGGTGGTTAGTCAACGGTGGGTTTGAGCCCACAAGGGAGAGTAAGATGAAAGAACAAGCATTTTGGTGGAGGTGGTCGGACAAAGGTGGGTTTTAGCCCACAAAGGGACGGAGAGGAAAAAGGATAAGCCTTTGGCAAAGGAAGATAGACAATTGTGAGTCTAACCCTGCAAAAGGAGTAAATAGAGATAAGAAGGGGATAGATTTGAAGCCAACAAGAGGAAGTTGGAAAGGGAAGAGAAAGGGGGACACACAACTGAAGTACTTGTTTTGTTGGAACACCATGGCCATTATGCTTCATGGTCAAAATAGTGGTTTTACCATTTATTCCATCCATGTGAGTAGATCACATTTTAAAACCTCAAGTGTCTAATGCAGGAGCATCCAATGGTTCATGCAATCTTGCATCAACCAAAAACAGAGTGCTTGTGTGATTTTTTCGTTTATTTGTTGTTCGGTTTTGGTTTGAGGCATGGAAAGGTTGTTCTTGGGAAGCATTAGTGTTTAGACACTTCATTGGTATCAAGGACATTGTAGGAGGTTCAGTTTAGCTCGGTACAGTCTAGAAGTCACCTGCAACAATTGTATGCATTTGTAGGTTAAAACAGACCAATTTGGGAAAAGAAACAAAAGTGGCATGAAACACATCCCAAATCCTGATATTTTTTCATGTTTGGATTCTAATCGAAAAGTTATGCACTTTAAAAAAAACATCGTGTTTTGAGTCTGTATGCGAAAGTTATGTCTCCTGGAAGTAATTCGTAGCAACTGTTGTTCCAACCCATAGCATCTATGGTGTCAATCCGTAGCAACTGCTGAAGTGAACTTGTAGCAACTATTGTAGGTGCAGATTTTTGTTGTGACTATTGTTTTGACTTTTTGGTGTTTTGGCCACATTGGCACTCATTTGAGGGGTCAAATGAGTGTCATGGAAGAGGAGTTGAATGGTCACAAATGTGTCACTATCTCATTTCAAGAAACCCTTCAACTTCTTTATGTTGCACACCCATAGAAGCAATAAAAAGAAAAACAACATTGTTAGAGGGGATTTGCGTTAGAGAAGAACATAACTATGCAAAAGAGCAGAGAAAAGGCATAGAATGAGTTCATAACTCAAGAAAGCTCTAAGTTGAGAGAGGTTGGCTCCAAGAGAGAGTTTGAAGCGCTGAAACTCTCCAAGAATAGAGAGTAGGGAGCAGAAAGGTAAAACTCATCCATGAGGGACTGTTTAATGTTTTTCTTCATGTTTATGCATGGAATAAGCCCTGTAGAGGCATCTGAGAGTGAGAGAGAGTGTGAGTGTGAGTGTGAGTGTGCATCAATCCTTGTAATAGTGTGATGTTGAAATCAATAAAGAAGATGTGTTTAGTGTCTCATTTTTTGAATAGTGTGCTCATGTGTGTGTTTATGGTAGACTGTAAACCCAAGCAATACATAGATAAAGGCAGACTTTAATTGGTTTCCCTCTCTAGTGCTTGTACCAGCCCGACTGCCATTGTAGGTTACGCTTATCAACATAATGATAAGCATTGGAATTTACAATAAAATATGATAGCTCATACAACCTATGTGACTATGTCTTATCAGTGAGAGGATCCCTCAATGAAGCATTGCTGAAGAAGATGAAATTGGTAGACCAGTGATGTCACATGTCTATATTAAGTTTCAAACCTGAAGAAACATCTTTTATCATCGTGAAAGGACCAATGAAATGTCCTACTTAGGACTGAATTTAACAATTCTGAAAATCACTACAAACCCTTGAAATAAAATGCAATTTTTTTTTTTTTTAATCAAACTCTAACAACATAAAATTTTAGAATTATGGAAACAATTATTTTAGATCAAAATTCAATATTATATTGCCACAAACCCTTGCAAAAATTAAGAGAAGTACAGCCATACAAGAGACCTCAAAATCTGGAATTTTAAACCAAATATATAGCTGAAAAATATTATAAAAATACCAACTGATGGTGTGTATGATCAAACGCGAAAATCATCCTCAAGTTGCCCCAAAAACTGCAATTTCAAACCCTCAAAGGGGGTCGCTGTCCTAGGAGAGGGCTCCCAACTGGCTTGCTACCCTTGCAAGGGCTGATTACCGCTGCATACCACCTCCACAAGTTGCCCAACTATTGCGCTCCACTTGACAAGGTGCCTTAGACTTAAAATATGCCAATTCTATTCAAATATGACCTCTGAATGAAGTCATCCGCTGAACATTGAAGGTTCTCATCCTCAATATCCGAATACCAAAGAGGGTTTCCATCCTCTAGGGCTGAAAGCATAAGCAAGTTGCTCAAACTTTGAATATTTAGTTGATCAAATGACATGAACCTCAAAATGAACCTTCTTTTTTCCTTTTATATCCTTTCCCTCCAAAAGACCTTCCCAAAAGGAGAGCGCTCCACTTGAAGAGGAAATTTAAATATTCAAAAAGCAATTTCTTTATAATTTCACTTAAGGGCTAACTTGCCCATGACTAAAAGATCCCTTTCTTAAGTCAAAATTAAGAAAAGGTTGCCAATAAAACACTTTTGACAATTTGAATAGAGAATCAATGAATCCCTTGATTTTTCCTTCCCTTAGCCTATGGGAAACAACAAGAAAATAGGCTAAGGGTCTTCAACCTCTCTAATCTTGAGAAGTGGATATTAGAGTCCTCTCTTCTTGAAATTGCTTGTCCTCAAGCAATTGCAAGTTCGGATGTTGCAGAGTAGCTTCCCCTTCCCAAGTAGCATCCTCAAGGGGCAAGTCTTTCCATCGAACCAAATATTCCATGATGCTTTAGTTCCTTAGCTTCCTTTCCCAAACCTCTATGATAGAATCCAGGACCAAAATCAACTTGCCCTCATCATCTAGTGACAATAAATCAACTGGAGTGATGTGCTGCCCTAGTGACTTTTTGAGACATGAAACATGAAACACATTGTGGGTTTGACTATGTTCGGGTAACTGTAGCTCATATTCAACTTCTCCAACCCTTCTTAAAACTTTGTAGGGACCATAGAAGCGGGGTTTAAGCTTTTCCACGCACTATGCTTGATGGAAGATTGTCTATAGCGCTGCAACCTCAAAAATACCATGTCACCCACTTCAAATGCCCCTTCTATCCGATGCTGGTCCACATACAATTTTTGTTGGTTTTGAGCATGGTGAAGGTTCTTTTTGAGCACCTCCAACGTTTCAAGACTCTGCTATACCAAATCCATAGCTATTGGCACTTTACTATCTGTTAAAATTAAGTTCACAAAGGAAAATGCATCATATCCATACAAGGCATGGAAATGTGACATACCTATAGACATGATATGATGTATTCTAGTAGTACTCAGCCATGTATAGCCACTTAATCCACGCTGTTTGCTCCTCTGCAACATAGTTTCGTAGGTATCCTTCCACCCATTGATTCACTATTTCAGTTTGCCCATTGGTTTGTGGGTGGTAGCTAGTGCTAGGAGACAACTCCATGCCCATCAAACGGAAAAATTATTGCCAAAATAAACTCATAAACCTGCTGTCCTGGTCACTTATAATGTTCTTAGGCAGCCCATGAAGTTTAAACACTTATTTGAAAAATATATCAACCACCATGGGTGCAGTATACTTGGCTGGAATTGCAAAAAAATGTGCATACTTAGTGATTCTATCCACCACCACAAACATACAATTCTTACCTTGTATCATGGGAAGCCTCGTGATGAAGTCCATGGATACGCCTTCTCATTTTTGAGTGGGAATAGGTAGGGGCTGCAATAGACCAGCTGGAAAAGTGTGTTCACCCTTATTTTGTTGGCAATCTCAGATGTATTAAAGAACCTCTCCTTTAAGGCCCTTCCAAAAGAACCTCTCCCTCGCTTGTACATTTTGAAGTACCCCGGATGATCAGCCATTGGGATATCATGTACGGCTTTCAATATTTGATATTTCATCTTAGATTTAGGGGTTAAAAGGACCCTATTCTTGTAGATAAGCAGTCCATCCACCACCTTGTAACTTTCATCATCAACCTTGCCTTCTAGGACAACTATAGTAAATCCATCTTTGGCATACTTAGGTGTGATTACAGCCTTCCAATTCACTGTAATTTGAGTCGTTGCACAAAAAATGGGCTTTCTAGACAATGCATTAGCAACTACATTGTTGTTCCTTTTGATATATTCAATATCAAAGTCATAAGATTCTAGTTTACTTACCCATTTTTGCTGGCTATCACTCAAATCAGTTTGGTTGAGAAAATATTTCAAGCTATTGTGGTCTGTTTCCACCACAAATCGGCTACAAATCAAATACTGCTTGAACTTGGCCACAACATGTATGATGGCCAACATTTTTTTGTCATAGATGGAGAACCTATGCTCCAATTCTTTTGAGTTTTTTACTTTTAAAAGTGATAGGGTGTCCTTTTTGCATTAAGACAACCCCTATACCTTCCTTCGAAGCATCACATTCCAAAACAAATGGAATGGTGAAATCTAGAACGAGTACCGAGCAAGTTCTCATCACTTCCTTGAGCTTTTCAAAGGCTTCCCTGGCTGTTTTTGACTAGTTGAAAGCTCTATTTTTTTTTCAAGTTTGTTAATGGGGCAACACGTTGAGAAAACCCCTTCACAAACCATCTATGGTAGCTACATAAACCAAAAAATCCCCTCAAATGTGTCATAGTAGTGGGAGGCGGTCAATCCATGATGACATATCTTTTGTTGGTCCGCATGGACCCCTTGGGCTTTGATTACATGCTCCAAGTACAAAATTTCAAAAACTCTAAACTCACATTTGGATCTTTTGGCGAAGAGTGTTTGCTACTCCAACACTCCCAGCACTATGTCCAAGTGTTGTATATGCTCTTTCCATGTTTTGCTATAAACAAGAATGTCATCAAAGAAAACCAATACAAATTTCCTCAAGTGTAGCCTAAAAACATTATTCATGCATGATTGAAAAGTGGCAGGAGCATTGTTTAATCCAAAGGGCATGACCAAAAATTTATAGTGCCCATAGTGACATCTAAAAGTGTTTTTTTGAACATCTTCTCTTCCCGAATTTGGTGGTACTCAGTCTTCAAATCAATCTTGGAGAAAGTAGATTGTCCCATGAAGTTGATCAATCAACTCATCAATTCTAGGTATGGGATACCTATTTTTGATGGTCTTCTTGTTCAATAGGTGATAATCTATGCACATCCTCATTGTCCCATCCTTCTTCAGAAAAACAACCGAAGAAGCAAAAGGGCTAGAACTAGGCCTTATATGACCCATCTCCAAAAGCTCTTGGATGACTTTTTCAATTTCGTCTTTGTAGACCCTAGGATGGCGGTAAGGTATAGTGATTACCGCTTTAGTTCCTGGTTTCAACTCAATGATGTGCTCAAAACCCTATCCGGGGGTGGTCCATGAGGAATACTACCAAAAACTTTGGCATATCTATCAAGGATGGTTTGAATATCCTTGTGATGATGCTGCTGTTCGAAATCAAAATTTGTAGTGCTTACAAAGCACTCGGCTTCCCAAACAATCTTCCCTCTATGAAAAGTCGTTTCGATCCTCTTTGAAGTCACAACCATGGATGCTCCATTGCTCAACCCATGTAACACTATTTCCTTGAGTTTTCCCTGTTGTAGCCACCAACTCTAGGCCTGAAAATATGTGAAATGAGCACAAATTCCTCCTTTCAAGATTGGGCAGCCTCTATTTATTCATTGACATGCTCCCAAACCTAGGTGCCTAGCCTTAATGTCAAATAATAAATATTATTTTTATATGATATGACACTAATATAATTAATAATCAAGTACCACATAACATGGTGGTAGTGTAATAACATTAAAATGCCCAAGTAGTCAATTTATCTTGACCTCTTATTAATAAATCAATCGTAGCTTGAGAACTACTTGCTAGAAAGACTTGAGATAAAGCATTATGAACAACTAACTCACAACTGTATCCAATGATAGGTTGCATGACACGGTCCTATTCATGTAGCCCTCCAAAAGCCTCTAAGAAACAGGGACAAGTTTTCCCTAGGACACTTATAATGGACATGTACACTCAAAAATATCCAAAGGCATGAAAAATGTCAATGGTAAAAAGGCCCCCTTAGGGTAAATCCCCCATGAGGAGACTAATGGTGAGGGTCCTGCCTACAACCGACCTCTTAAAATTTATGAAATGCCCCTAAAATATAGGAAATGGTAAAAACATCCAAAGACATGAAAAATGTCAATGGTAAAAAGGTCCACTTAGGGTAAATCCCCTATGAAGAGACTAATGGTGAAGGTTGTAATGTCCCCAAATGGGACAAATAAGAAAAACAGGGGTTCTCCAACAAACCCTACCAAATCCAAAACCCCTTTCCTTCAAAGAATTTGAAAATGCAAATTCAGCTAATAACACACTTCTAAAAATGAAGCAATATTCAACAATTTTCTCTACCAAACCCTTAGGCAATTAAGGCAAAAATCATATTTGATACTTCTAACCCTCCAAAAAATATGAAATATGCTTTATATTGCAACCACTAATTTTAGAAGTCAAAATATTCACTCAAAAGTCAAAACTCATAATTCTAGAATTTATTATTGCAAAATTACAGCGGAACTTCATAAATTCACAATTTCCACAATACCTGGAATTTCAATGCAATTGATAGCTCGAAATGATACTAAAAATGACAGGTATCAATCAAAACTAAATTCAGAATTTTTCCATCACGAGAAGCCCACCAAAAGCTGTCCCAAAATTCTCAAAACCCTAGTCCACTGCCGAAATAATATAACAAATTCAAAATATTATCTAGGGTACAAAATCACATTAAATCATGTGCAAATCAACCCTCAAACAATTCGTCAAGCTGGAATACACTGCTAAAAATACCTCTAAACCCTAGAAGAGGTTTTGAAGCCAAATAACCCTCTAGAGAGGAGTTGTCAATCCTCCAACCAATTAGCCATGCCAGGGTTGGCTTCCAAAACCAACCAACAACTCTCCAAGCAATTCACTCACCTCTTTTACTTGCAAAAATACAATCACCACGCTTCCAAAGGTGCTTGCCAATCTTCTGTACAAGGTGGTGTTCCAAAACACCTTTGTAAGACCAATTGCATGCAACCATGCAAATCTGAAGCACAATTACAGCCCTTGAATAGAGTTGTTCTAAATGAAAGAATGGAAGTTTTTGTCCCCAAGCCCTTGGCACACTTGAAGGCTTTCGTCCTCAAGTTATGGTGAACAAGCTTGACATACTTGATCAACAATTCAATATTCCAAACATGCATAAACCTTTCCAAATGAACCTCTCCTTGCCTTTTATATCCAACTTTTAAGTGTAGCACCCAAAATGAGGAGGGAGAGTTTACCTTTTTCTTTTCAAAAAAAGAAATATATAAAAGCTTCCTTATAAAATTCACTTTATATTTGATACTTCTAACCCTCCAAAAAATATGAAATATGCTTTATATTGCAAGGACTAATTTTAGAAGTCAAAATATTCACTCAAAAGTCGAAACTCATAATTCTGGAATTTATTATTGCAAAATTACAGCGGAACTTCATAAATTCACAATTTCCACAATACTTGGAATTTCAATGCAATTGATAGCTAGAAATGATACTAAAAATGACAGGTATCAATCAAAATTAAATTCAGAATTTTTCCATCATGGGAAGCCTACCAAAAGCTGTCCCAAAATTCTCAAAACCCTAGTCCACTGTCGAAATAATATAATAAATTCAGAATATTATCTAGGGCACAAAATTACCCTAAATCATGTGCAAATCAACCCTCAAACAATTCGTCAAGCTGGAATAAATTGCTAAAAATACCTCTAAACCCTAGAAGAGGTTTTGAAGCCAAATAACCCTCTAGAGAGGGGTTGTCAATCCTCCAACCAATTCGCCATGCCAGGGTTGGCTTCCAAAACCAACCAACAACTTTCCAAGCAATTCACTCACCTCTTTTACTTGCAAAAATACAATCACCATGCTTCCAAAGGTGCTTGCCAATCTTCCGTACAAGGTGGTGTTCCAAAACACCTTTGTAAGACCAATTACATGCAACCATGCAAATCTGAAGCACAATTATAGCCCTTGAATAGAGTTGTCATAAATGAAAGAATGGAGGTTTTCGTCTCCAAACCCTTGACACATTTGAAGGCTTTCATCCTCAAGTTGTGGTGAACAAGCTTAACATACTTGATCAACAATTCAATATTCCAAACATGCATAACCTTTCCAAATGAACCTCTCCTTGCCTTTTATACCCAACCTCCAAGTGTAGCACCCAAAATAAAGAGGGAGAGTTTACCTTTTTCTTTTTATAAAAAAGAAATATATAAAAGCTTTCTTATAAAATTCACATTGGGCCTTAAGTGTCCATGATCCTCAAAAAGGTCCCAAAATTAGATCAAAAAGTGCTTTTCCATAAAATGCTCTTAAGGCTTTTAAAATGTTCCCCGTTTCCATTATTTTTTTCCTTAGCCCTTAAAAACAACTTAAGGCTAAGGGCCCATGCACACTTATGCCAAAATGGGGGACATTACAAAGGTCTTGCCTGCAACCGACCTCTTAAAATTTAGGAAATGCCCCTAAAATGTAAGAAATGGTCCAAAACTCATAAAAATACCAGTGACAAATGAACGGAACCAATCCTCACAAGTTTATACTTCTCTAGCAATCACTCCCCATCCATTGAGAAGTATAAAAATGGGCTCATGTGTCCCACACGTGTTGGCTCAGTACAAAGTGGACATTACAACCATGTTCTTAACTAGGGAGGCCACCTAATGCATACTGATCGAAAACATTTTTTGTGGCAAAACAGAACTACAACACATATGATTTTCTATGCATTGGTTCAAAGACTCAAGCAATAGAGAAACTACATCCTTAGTAAGGAAACAATCCTTGTGTAGATATTTAGCCCCTTATGTTTTTGTATTCAATATCCAAGGTTCAACGACATAGGTGTCTAAAATAGGCTTCTTATATCCAACAATTTCATCTTATTATGAAGTACAAAAAGGGTATAGCACATAACTAGGATTTGAGATTCTCACCATTGAACATTGGGACCTAGTACAAATTGAGGCACTACAAATTATTCATGTTGGAGACAACAGGGACTCCATTATGAATATTGGTACAAAATAGGTACAAGAGATTATTGATGTTGGTTATGTCATAAACCTTGTTGGGGGTTCGTGAACCTATTGCTTGTGGCTTCCTTATTTTGAAGATTTTGTTAGAAACACTTGGCGATCCTTCTTATTCTTCAAATCAAATGGACAATCCTTGATGGAATGCTCAATAGCTCTTCATATCTCTCAAAATTGTGGCTTGGACAATTTGCGCTTGTGTAGCCTTCATTGCAACACGTGGTACACCAAAATTTGTTTTTTCCATTTATAGGTTCTCCCTTCAAATATTTGAACATCCATATCATGTCTTTTCTTAGAGTGGATATGTATGCGAGTTCCATCGGGTCATCTCTATTGTCTTTGGAGTCATTCATTGCTTTTTCCGAAGCGTTAGCCTTGTCCTCACTCTTGGGGTTCACGGCTTGATCATATGCATCATCGTAGGTGGTTGGTAGCACTATCTTCAACTTTGTGTGGTACTTCAGCCTTAGTCCCTCAATGAATCACCTTTTCTTTTGTCCATCTATTGATGGAAGGATTTCTAATATTGTTATCATAGTAGGCAACACCCGCTTCCTTCCACTTCTTCTAGGGAGCTTCTCATTCAGAGTTCTATCTTTTCGGCCTTGAGTGCTAGGAGTGTTAGGTCCATCCCGTGATGTTCCCCTCCTCTTTCTTCTTCTGGTCGGCATTCACTGGTTGTACTGGTTCTATTCTCTCTTCTGGTGTTCGCCTTTCTTTTCTTTACTTTTTGTTCTTCTCAGAAGTGTTTTGGCTTCTGCACTTTGTACCTGCCTTTTGCGGGCTTTGCAGTCCCATTGACCTACTTTTGTGGTCATTTGTTGGACATCAATATATTTATCTTTATCTTATCTTATCTTATCCTCAACTATCTGTTATATGTGTAGATGGAATCATTATTGTGTTCTTATATGTAAATTTTAGTGACAATTTCATTGTCTTCCCCAATAGTTTGATTTTTTTTTACAAATACCTACAGCTTCATTTTTGTCTTGTCTTGCTTAACATACCAGTCATTGGCAACACCTCTCAAGGTCATTAAAAATGACCTAACCATACAATGTCAAACAAGTTCTTGATTACTCTCCCTAATAACTTTTGACAATTTTTGTTTGTATGTTGTTGGGCTGATTGTGACTTAAGGTTATCTCAGTGGTTTTGATAGTCTTAGTGGTAACCCCCTTCGATTCATTGGTCTTGCCTTGCTTTCCTTTGTCTTTCGGCCTTCCCACTTTGTCTTATCCAGTAGAATTGGATGGTCTGTAAACCTACTAGTTCTTCATCAACACTTAAGGTCCCATCTCCACTTTGTAATCTCCCAAGAAAAAATGTGTATTTTAAAACTTAAAGTTGCTACTTGGTGCATTGTTTCCTTTAGTCTTGGTTCTCTCCCTCACTTGAACACGATTGATCCAATCTTGGCCATCAAAAATCCACCCATGGTTGGGCCAACCCTCTTTGGTCTTGATCAGGTTGCTCACCACAAATGACGATGGTCTATTCTTCTTCAAACATTTACTCATTGATGATCCCCTCCTCTTCAACAATTTTTTGCTCATCAATTGACCTCTCCACATTGATGGTCCTCTTCTTGTTGGACCTTTCCTAACTAACGGGACTCTCTTTTGCTCCTCTTTTGTTTTCAATAGTCGTTGTCCTAGGGTTCACAAACTTTTCTCAGCACCTTTCTAGTTTGAACACTGTCATGCATGAGTTCCTTTGTCGTCTCCATTTTAAAAGCATTTCTCTCCTTTTTTCCCTCTTCGCTGTCCTTACAGACCTCCTTTAGAGAATGATCTTCTTGAAATGTTTTCAAACAATTGGTATCATGCAATTCTTATGAGTTTTGATCACAAAAATCATAAATATCGCTAACGGTGTAGCTCTGTTTCTCTTTCCTCCTTGTTCTCTTTCTTTAGATGGAATTCATATTGTTGAAGAGTGCACTATTACACAATTTCTTGTTGGTTCTCTTCTTTTTGCTTCTTCAACTGTAAGTGGCACGAGTCAAGTATGTTGGCAAGTGGGTTAGGATACATTCAATGTACTAATTCCACTCAAGGTTTTCTGATACTTCTGCCACAGGGGTTTCTTTGGCCATGGATGTTAGGAGGGCTTCTAGGGGAAGTGCTTTCCTTCGTCCTTGGATTACCCAACCTGACCCCCTCAGCCCTATACACTACCCGATGAGCATTATTAGATCTTGTATTGATCCTTTAACAATGATTGACAATGACACAAATGATTCCTCTGTTCTAGGGACAGTCAAAGATGTTTGATGGGACTGCCATCTAGTCTTTCCAACTTTCATTAGCCCATGCTCTTCAGGGTTCTTGTCCCCCCTCATGGCTAATAGTATTGGTACCCTAATCACGTGTTGCGGGATTTATTGCATTGGGTTCACCCCTCATTTATCTTTAGTGCTTTTGCTCATCTTCTATTATTTAGTTTGTCCTTGATTCTATGGTCGATTTACCCTAGCACTTTCTATTGTAATTTGATGTATTCTCGAGTCCCATTGACCTACTTTTGTTAGAAAAATAGACAATGCAAAAATATAAAACAATGAGCAGCAAACAAGAAATAAACAACATAGAATAGCACACTCAAGTTTAATGTGGAAAACTTGGCAATCTACTAGAAAAAACCACAGGGCAAAGGTCTCTCTTAGTATTTGATTAATCATGAATAACTCATTGTTATAGCAATGGCTGAACACTCTCTAGCTCCAACTACAAAACTGCATATGCTTTCCTCTTGCACTTTATGTAATGCTTATTCTCTTTTTAAGATTTCTAACTCATGAGTTCCTTATAAAGAAGAAACTCGTAGTACAAAGGCAAGTAGTGCAAAGTTGTTCATGTAGTACAACTGTGCACATAGTACAACTGTTCAGTACAACAGTGTTGCACAGTAGAACTGCACTATTAATGATAGAAATAGAAAACTGACTTCACATACCAACAATCTCCCACTAGAAGTCTGATTTCAACCTGCGAATAACTTCTCTTACTAAATGACCAATGTCCATGCTGCCTATCATCAAGTAATGTGCACGCCTAGAGAAGTTATGCACCAAATGAACTTATCTCTACCAATGGGCTTTGTCAACATATCTGTTGGGTTAATATTTGTGTGAATCTTGGCCAAAGAGATCTGCCCTTCTTCCACCACATCCCGACAATGATATTGTACATCAATTAGCATGATATGCTAGGTTCCGTGCTAAGTGGAAAGCACTCTGGCTGTCACAAAGTAACACCATGTTATCCTACTTCACCTGCAATTCACCCAGAATTCTATGATGCCAAATCTCCTCTTTACAAGTCTGTTTCGCTGCCATATATTTGCTTTAGTAACAGACAAGGCCACTACTGACTGCAACTTTGAGATGCAACTAACTGCATGTAATGTCCTCATTTCTAGATCACTAATGAACAGGTACTGAAGACTTTTAGTCTACATAGACTAAGGGATCACTTTTGAGGTTTTATTTTATTAATTAATTATGATTGCCCGAATAGTGATTTTTATCATTTATCCATATAAGACAATTCTAGTTGATTAATAAAATATTTTCAAAAGTGGTTTTTACCCTTATAATAATTAAAGGATAAATAAATATTGGATTATTGCCTAAAAGTAATTTTAATTACTATTTGTTATTAAGGCAATTAATTTAATATCATATTTGGAAAAAGAGGAATGTCGGCTTGGGAGATGGTGAAGGGACACAGAAGGAGGAGATTGATAGTTTTCTCATCATGGTCACACATGCTGCACCTAGAAGGGCCGATCCAATCCATAGTCCTTAAACGATAGAGTGATAATTTTTTGTTGCGTTGCTAACCACGCAAAAGCACCTACCTTTGGGATACCTTTATTGGTCCGGCATAAAAGGTTAGTTCGAGGACAACTATCATTCTCGAAATCAACAAGCTTATAACCTAGGTTAACTTTGTAATCTCCAGAGCTTGACCTAGTCCAACAAATATAGTCTTCCTTGTTCAAGAAAACCTTACGCAAGCTTAAAATAGATGAGAGAAGAGCTTTTTGAAAGTCTGGAATGGGAGCATTGCCAAGGTCTTTGCATATACCAAAAGACCCCAAACCAATATGCTTCAAATCAATATAATTGTAGACCTTCGGACCCCAAGTAACATTTAAAACCACCCTTGTCGCATCCAAATCTCTAAAATCCATGAGTGGCTTGTGGCCATTCCACGAATCAACCTAGAAATCTACCACTTTGCCATTGCTAATAACCCATGACACGTGATTGGTTATAAGAGGTCTACAATGTAGGAGAAAATTCCAAATATGTGATCCATAGAGAGGATGATCAGAGGAGAGAACTGCCCTAGGATCATTAGAGCCCAAATATTTAGAGAGGAGAATTTTGTTGCTAAGTGCTTCAGGATTAGAATAGACCCCCCAAACAAGCTTGGCACCCAAACCCTGATTCTGAATTTCAGACCTCCTTATGCGAACCCCACCTGCTTTTTTGGAGAAACACACTTTATCCCATCTAACCAGGGGAACTTTCCTTTTCTCCTCATTGCCATGCCACAAAAAGGACCTACAAATACAATCAATGCTATTCATGATTTTAGGCGAGGGCCTTAGAAACGATAAGAGATAAATGGGAATAGCAGACAAAACAAATTAGATGAGCGTTAATCGACTAGCTTAAGAAAGGAATTTGCCTTTCCAAGGGTTCAAGCGGTCTTTTAGAGAGCAAAAAAGATTATCCCAAAGAGTTGACTTGCCAGGCCCAACAAAAAGTGGAACCCCTAAATACTTAGCTGGCAGCATACCAATTTTGAAATTTAACTGCTGAGCAAGGCGAGGTTGTTGTCGACTAGCCACATTCACAAAGTAGGTTTCCGACTTGTGATCATTTACCTCTTGCCTAGAAGCCACATCATAGTTATCCAACAGGGCCCTGTATGAAGAAGCTTCCCTGATGGATGCACTGCCAAAGAGGAAAGTGTCATCTGCAAACTGCTGATGGTAGATTTTTAATTCCATCCGTAACACAGAGGCCCTTGATCGTACCATTCTCTTTCGCTGCCTAGATGGACCTGCTCAAGGCTTTAGCCATAAGAACGAACAAAAAAGGGGAGATCGATCTCCTTGTCTGATTTCTCTAGTAGTCTCAAAGAAGCCCACATGACCCCCATTTAGAAGAATGGAAAATTTTGGGGTTGAAATGCAACTAAAAATCCAGTTGCACCAATTCTTATCAAACCCAAGAATCTCCAATTGACTTTGTCATAAGCCTTGCTTATGTCTAATTTAATAAGAATACCTTTCTCCTTGTTGTGATTCAAAGAATGGAGCAATTCATGCACAAAGATTATTCCGTCCTGAATGCGGCGCCCCGAAACGAAGCCACCTTGCTTTGGAGAGATAAGCCCGGAGATGAAGGATTTCAGCCTGAAAGATATTGCCTTGGAAATAATTTTGTAAATAGTATTGCATAACGCAATAGGCCAATAGTCCTTGAAAGTGGACTGAGAAATTTTTTTTAGGAATCAAAGAAATGAAGGTGCAATTGATGTCTGCACCAACCTTCATGGCCCGCCTGGAAAACTCCACTATAGCAGTGACCTCTTCACCAATGATGGGCCAGAAAAATTGATAAAAGGCAGCAGGAAACCCATATGGACTGGGTGCTTTATCTTTTTTCATAGCAAAAATTACCTTCCTTACTTCCTCCAATGAAAACGGGGCCATCAAAATGTCATTTTGCTGTCTGGTGACCAGATTTAGAATAAAATGCAGCAAGTTCTCTTGGTAATGCAAATTAGAGGCCTCATCACTTGCAAGAAGATCAGAAAAGAAGCTGACCAACTCCCCTTTAATTTCAGAAAAAAGTTCAAGCTCATTGCCCTCTCTTTCTTGGATCTTAGAAATCATATTACTATTTCTTCTAGCCCGAGTTGAGTTGTGAAAGAATTTTGGATTATGATCGCTGTCCTTTAGCCAACATTCTTTGGACTTTTGCTTCCAGTAAATTCTTCACGAATTTGCAATTCTTCAAGCTTAGACAAAAGAGAGCGCTCACTAAGAAACAAATCCGCACTCATGCCAACACTAAGGACCAACTCATTCAAAGCAATAAGGTTTGCTTTAACCTTCTTGGATTCTTCAAATATGTTTTTTAAATGTGAAAGGTTCCAATTTTGGAAAGAATTCTTAATATAAATCAGCTTTTTGGCAAAGGTATGGATACAATTACCCTTCAAATTGGGAAGGGCATTCCACCAAATTTTCACAAATTCAAAAATAGAGTGGACTCTCAACCACATTAATTCAAATTTGAAAGGGGACAAGCGAGATACCCGATCCTCAACATTGACCCGATCCTCAACATTGTCCCAATCCATCGGAGTGTGGTCAGAACCAGACAAAAGAATAATGCAGCTTTCATGGACCCAATTTGAACTTAACCAAATTTGATCGATCAAAAAATTGTTCAACCTTTCAACAATATTACTAAAGCCCTTCCTTTGATTGGTCCATTTAAATGAGCCTTTTTTTGGAATCACGTCCACTAGGTCAGCCGAAGTAGCAAAGGAAGCAAAATCATGCTAGGATTGTAACAGCCTCCCCGAACCACTTCGTTTGTCATCTGGGCCGAGGATCGCGTTGAAGTCACCTCTAAGAGCGAATTTTTCAGTTGGGTTAGTGAATTTTTAAAGTGTTTTTTACCACTATGGTAATTAAAGGATACATAATTATTGGATTATTGCCTAAAAGTAATTTTAATTATTATTTGTTATTAAGGTAATTAATTTAATATTATATTTGAAAAATGAGGAATGCCTGCTTAGGAGATGAACAAAGAAAAGAAAAAATATCTTAAAAAGTTGGCAAGGAGGTGTTTTGAGGTATATTACCCCCCAAGGTGGTTTGCTTCCCTTTGGAGGGTACAAATACAAGGTGGAGATCTTATTCTTCATATGCTGAATTTTATATTGTGAATCTTCATGCTTGAAGAATGATTGAGATGTATGCCCAATAATTGCTCGTGATTTTGCGCTGATTTATCAATAAAAAAGTGTTTTGTGACACCACCTTACAAAAGGAATATTTTGTGCTTTCCCTAGGAGTGGGGCAATTTGCCTTGATGATCTTTGGAGAGGGTTTTGAGGCAAATTGGGTGTCCAATTGTTCAAAACGAGTTGCTAGAATTTATTGTTAATTTACTGAAGTGTGGCGTTGGGTTTTGTTGGATGATTGACAAGGTTTTCAAGGATTAATTGATTAGAAAAATAAATGATAATTTTTTGAATTATTATTTATTTATTTGACAGAATTTTATAGGGAATTTGATTTCACGAAATAATAATTTGAGCCTAATAAATAATTTATGATTTTTTCTAAACTGTGGCGATTTGGTTAGGCAAGCTTGAAATGCACTTGTGGGTGCCCTAGACCCTAGTTTGTGAAGAATATTTAATTCTAAATTTATGAGTCTTTTAACTTGGGACGACTTCACTTGGGAGGTTGTTTGGTCACTTTGGGTGTGCCCTAGAAGAGTGTTGGAATTATTCAAAAAAATTTGGCATTTTTTCTATGGTGATTGCAAGGGTTTGAGGAAGATTTTGGAGAGAGAACAACTGTTGTTTTTTTGAGAAAAATTAGATATTTTCTAACAAGCATATTTTAGAAATTTATTTTCATTCAAGTAGAAAAAGGTACACTTTCCTTAATTTTCAGTTGTTGCTCATATTTGCATGTTTTAGGGTGAATTAAGGTTGAATCAATTATTGGAAATTGTCTATTATCTCTTGTACTTTGGCGCCAAGGGTTTGGTGAGATTGGGTGTGTGTTGAAGCTTCATTTTTTAGCTAGGGTTGGATGATTTTTCAAATTTCAAAATTTAGTTGCATAATATAAGAATTTTAAGGAAAACCCTTATTTGGTTTTTTAGCCCAAAAAGGGGACATTACACTGCACTCCCTGCTAAGGAGAAAACATAACATGTAATGGACTTCCTCCTATCTTTGTCTCCACCAAAATCTGCATCGACATATCATTGACCTGAAGACTGCTCCCACTGTAACAAATAGCAGCATTTAAGTGCCCCTCAAATCCCTGAGAATCCACTTCACAACTTTTTAATGCTCACAACCTAGATTCACCATGTAACGATTGATTACTCCCACTGCATGTTGAATGTCTGGTTTGGTGCACACCATGGTGAACATAAGACTACCAATTGCTGATGAGTATGGTACACAAGACATTTGCGTCCTCTTCATTTCGGTGTAAGGGCATTGCTCCAAAGACAATTTAATATGAATAGGAAATGGGGTACTAATTGGTTGTGCATTCTGCATATTGAAGTGCTATAGAACATTTTCCACATAAGTCTTTTGTGACAACCATAGCTTCATGTTCTTTCTATCTTTGTGTATCCGCATCCCAAGAATCTGATTTGCACCTCCTAAGTCTTTCACTTCAAACTCCCTAGCAAACTGAGCTTTTAATTTGATGATCTTTTGCATCTTGGGACCTGCTACCAACATATCATCAATGTACAAAAGCAAAATAATGAAATTGCCATCTCCATACCTCTAAAAATAAGCACAATGATCAACTTCACATCTGCTAAATCCAAGCTCATCATGAAGGAATCAAATTGTACCAACACCTTGGCACCTGTTTCAAACCATACAACGATTTGTTCAACTTGCAAACATGATTCTTCTTGTTTCTCTTCAAAACCTTCTGGTTACGACATATAAATCTCCTCAAAAATATCATCGTGCAAGAAGGTTGTTTTAACATCTAATCGTTCTAGCTTCAAATCTAGACTAGAAACAAGAGATAAAACAATTATAATTGTACTTAATCGTACAACAGGTGAAAAGATTTCATCAAAATCAATACTAGATCTTTGTGCATACCCCTTGCCCACCAACTAAGCTTTATACCGCTCCACATTATCATTAATGCCTTTTTTTAGTTTGAAGACCCACTTGTTCCCTATAGCTTTCTGCCCCTTAGGCAATGGCATAAGCTCCCACGTCTTATTTTTATGTAGAACTACCATCTCTGTAATGTCCCCCTTTTTGGCATAGTTTGCTTTTGGAGTCTTTAGCTTGGTTGTTCCCACAAAGCTAAGGGAAGGAAGAAAAAGGAACGTAGAGGGGGGCTAATCTATGAACAAAAAAGTAAAAAAGTACTTAAGTATTCTAATTTTCAGTCGAGTTTGTAAAAAAATACTTTTTATCTTATGTTCACTTAAGTTGGGGTCATGGGAGCCTAAACCCTCAAAAAGATAAAGTGCTTATGTTTTGAAAAGATACAACCTCCAGCTTGGGTGCCACCCTTGGAGGTTTGGTTATAAAAGTAAAGAAGGAATCTTGTGAATGTTATAATAAATATTGATTTGATAATTTTGATCAAGTATGTCAAGCTTGATTACCACATCTTGAAGATGAAAACTTTGAAGAAGTGTCAAGGGTTTGGGGACAAAAACCTCCATTCTTTCTACTTGGGCAACTCTATTTAAGAGTTGTAAGTGAGCTTCAAAATAGCATGTGTACATGCAAGTGGATCTACAAAGGTGTTTTTGGACACCATCTTTATTGAAAAAATATTGCAAACCCTATCAGAAATTGGTTTTTGATAATTTTACAAGTTTTGGAGAGGTGAATTATCTTGAGAGCTTGTTCGTGGTATGGAAGATCATTCCAAGGTGTGGTGACTTGCCTAGGGAGTTGGGCGAGCCACTTGGAGGGGTCGTTGGAGCCAAGGAGGGTTGCATAACATTCTATTTAATTTTTCAGCAATGGCAACTTGATTGGAGGGCAGATCTTGAGGATTTTGAGGCTGATTTGGAGTGTTTGCGGAGTATAAAATATTGAAAATATTTTATACTATTTTCCCAGCTTGGGTGACTTGCCCTAAGAGTCCTTGGAGGCCATTTTAAAGATTTTTGGTGAGTAAAATAATCTGATTTATTTCTTTTATTTTTTTGAGTTAGGGCAAATCATTTGGGGAAGAAACTGAGCATTTTTGGAGGGTTTTTCGACTCCGTTTGACAAGGTACAAATTGTTATATTATTTCTGATTTTTTTGGCAAGTAATCATAAGGGTTTGAAGGAATTTGAAAGGGAAAGGCTAGGGTTTCATTTTGAAAATTCTGCCCTTATTTTTTGAGTGGGGAAATTCACTTGTGGAGGGTGTGCAAGAGTTTAGGGTGCCTTGTTTGGCCCTAAACGAGAGGCCATCAATTATTCTTAATATTTGTGAATTTTTTAATATTTTTTCAGTGGGTTTTGGCATGAATACAAGTTTGAATTTTGGAGTTATTACATGATATTTATTCCTATATGTGGCTACTTGGTTGTGAGAAAAATTGATCATGTTTTAGGCTCTAACATTGGCGAATTTTGACGTAATATGCATGCTGGAATTTGTCTACAATTTATCTTTAGTTGTAGAGAGTTTGTTGGAGTGGATTTGGTGACAGGGAGTGGATATTAAAATCAGCTTTGGGGCATTGGTAGTTTGGAGGGATAAACACATCAATTCAGTTCCCTTTCCTCTTTTAGTGCAAGCCATTGTGGGCTAAATCTCATAAGGTATTTTTATAATTGTTTTTCAAGATTTGGAAGTTTGAGTTTTTAGTTTGGTGATGAATATTCATCGTTAGGGTTGGCTGATTTTAAATTTTCAGAATTCAGTTTGTTTGGATTTGTTGGAAAACACTCTTTTTTCATCATTGTCCCAATTTGTGGACATTACAATCTCTTTCTCCATGGTAGCTCTCATTTGCTTGCATCTTCAGCTTCGCATGCCTCCTGAAATGAGCTAGGCTCACCAACATTAATAACTAATGCATAAGTTGAATTACAATTAGGAGAATACCTTTCTGGTGGTCTGGTCACTTTAGTGGATGTAATGTTCCCAAATGGGACAATTAAGATAAGTTGGGGTTTTCCAACAAACCCTTGCAAAACTGAAAATAATCTGAATTCTCTCCTAAATACCAGCAAACTCTTGCAAAACTAAAAATAATCTGAATTCTCTCCTAAATACCAGCAAACCCTAGTAGCAATATATATCCAAATTACAAGCAATAACACCTCACAATAACCCCAATAATTACTGAATATGTAATTTACAATAAAGTACCTATTTTTGTAGCAAGATGGAATGGCGATGTGGGTGGAATTTTTTTGCAATAATTCTGATTTTTAAGAAGCTGGTACAACTACGTTTTTTCTTTCAATCAAGCTGGTAAAACTGAAAATAATCTGAATTCTCTCCTAAATACCAGCAAACCCTAGTAGCAATAGATATCCAAATTACAAGCAATAACACCTCACAATAACCCCAATAATTACTGAATATGTAATTTACAATAAAGTACCTATTTTTGTAGCAAGATGGAATGGCGATGTGGGTGGAAATTTTTTGCAATAATTCTGATTTTTAAGAAGCTGGTACAACTACGTTTTTTCTTTCAATCAACGTTGAAATCCTTGCACAAACTCACAATAAATATGCCAAAAATTTTTGCAATTTATTAGGGCTTCCAAAGAACAAATTAGGGCTGCCAATAGTAAATTTAGCCCATCCAAACAAGTCGTCACACTGAAAAAATAAGAGAAACAAATATGAAATTCAAACCCTTGTTTTATCCTTTCAACAAAGTCTCTAAGATCCCCAAATCAATTCGCCCCACCAAGAAAATTATTAAAATAATTTTTAGAATATAAAATAAATTATTCCCTTCAATATTAGAGCCCAAAAAACACTATAACTTGCCCAAGTGAATCGTTCCACTAGAAAAATTCTGCAAACAATTTTCTGAATTAATTACCTTATATTTAGATCTCAATCCACTCAAAATCAGCTTGTAAAAGATCAGAAAAATATAATAATAATATTAAATTAATTTTGCTTTAAACCTGATTTAGGTCACCAGAAGCAAGTCCAATGATGCCCTAAGGAAGTCGCCTAGCCTTGGTAGTTTCCTTGCTGCTCTAGAGTGGTTCCCTCCTCTTTGACTTGCAATTTGCAATTTTTCAACTCTCTATAGGGTTTGATTCAATCTTTAATGAGGATGGTGTCCAAAAACACTCTTGTAGGTCAAATTGCATGTAACCATACAAATCTGAAGCACAAATTACAGCATTTGAATAGAGTTGCCCTGAATGTAGGAATGGATGTTTTCATCCCCAAACCCTTAACATACTTGAAAGTTTTCATCCTAAAGTTGTGATGAACAAACTTGACATACTTGATCAATGATTCAATATAACAAATTAGCATAACCTTCCAAATAAATCCTCAATTGCTTTTTATAATCATCCCCAAGGGTGGCGCCCAAGTTGGAAGGATGTGTCTTTTGAATCATAAGCAACTTTACCTTTTTAATTTTTTTTAATGAGGCGTTAGGCTCTCATGACCCTTAAATGTCCCCTGCTTAAGTGATAATTAAACCAAAAGCACTTTTTGCATAACTCGACTGAAAATTAGAACACTTAAGTACTTTTCACCTTTTTGCTCTTTGAAAAGCCCCCTTATAGTTCCATTTTCTTTCTCTCCCTTAGCCTTGCGGGAACAAAGCCAAGCTAAGGGTCTATAAGCAAGTTATGCCAAAAAGGGGGACATTACAGTGGATCTCTTCACAAAGTGTGATGTGTCAACCCGTGGCTAATCTAATTGCTATTCACCCTGATTTTGATTGTTATCTTGCTAATTTTCATGGACAGGTGGTTGATTTTCATCGCGCACCTCCATATCAACATCATACTTTTCCATCTCTACTGGAACAATTGTATTTTGATGTTCTTTACTGCTTTGCATTGATTTTTCATTAAGATGAACATCTCGACTAATAACCATCTAGCAGGCAGTAGCATCCCAAAACCTATACCCCTTAGTATCATCTACATAGCCAAGCAAAATACATTTTGTAGACTTTACATCATAGTTACTAGGTTCGGAAATCCAAATGCATTCGGGAGGCCAAAAAAATGTGCAATACAAAATTCTTGAAAAAGTTCAAAAAAATCTGGTAAAATCCGGTTCGGAAAAAAAAAGAAAAAAAGAAAAATAAATAAATAAAAGATAACAAAATATCCATAGTTTAGAGCCTAAACTCAACATTTATATAAAACTTTAAAGTTTCAAACATTTGCAACATTAAACCCTACTTCAAAATCTAAACTAGCACTAGCACCATCCACAAATTCTCTATCAAGCTCATCAGTAGTATCAATATTTTCCTCAACTCTTTCAAAACACTGTTCTCCAAGATGAAGATTGTCAGCTTCTTTTGTAAGATTGTGCTCTTAAATTGTTGTGGACAAACACAAGATCCGAGAGCTTTTTGGCTCTTAGTTGGTTTCTCTTTTTAGTATGGATCAAATTATGCGTACTCCAATTTCTTTCGCATGCAGAAGCATTGGCACACTGACTGTAGACACGCACGGCAAGATTTTGCAACTCTGGAGTAGAACCATACGTCTGCCACTATAAATGGGGATCCATACTGACAATGTCTTCTTGTGCTTCCTTGTGGGAAATCATGCCTTCTTGGTTCTTGAATGTAGTCATTTGCCTTTTCACCTAAGCCTTTTCATTTTCATCTTGAACCACCTTGTCTATTGTTGCCAATACACCACTTTTTACCTCCTCATCTGCATCATGATCCACCTGTATCAACTTAGGATTCAAATAGCAACCTGTTGCATGTATAGGTCTATGTAACATGTTCCATTGGATGTCCACAATGTCTTAAATGCACTAAACTTCATCACCTTCCCTTGTCAATACTTTTTTAATTTGTTCTTTTGCTTGCTCCATGCCCTTATACACAAAACTAATACAAGGTTTCATGCCATCAACGAATCTCAACAATTAGACAAGTGGCTCAAACACCTTAAGAGTTTTCTTGGCGCCCTCCCAAAATGAACTACCCAAGATAATTCTCTCAATGTCCTTTGCAATGTTTTTCTTAGAAAGCTTGGATCGTGTCCATTCTTCATTAACCACAACTCTTCTCAATGTTGTTCTCTCCTCTACCTTCCTTGTAGAGTTATAAAATTAAATGCAAATCTTGTTTCAGTCAGAGAGAGAAGTTCATGCTTTGCAAATGAGCGATACAAGCTCAAGATCAAGTATAAACTTGAAAATTTGTTTCCCTTCTCTGACAACACTATTTACCCACTCCAAGTTTGCAAGATCTTCAAGCGAAAGATCTAAAACATGAGTTGCACATGAAGTCCAAAACAAATGAAGAAACCTGCTCATAAAAAGTTCCCCTGCTGCTTTACAATTCTCTGCATTATCTGTGATAACTTGGACAACATATTCTTTTCCAATCTTCAGAATAACGGATTCAATGCATTTGAAAATGCAATCAACAGTCTTCACATCATTGCTTGTATCAATTGATTTGATGAACATAGAACCTTTAGGGCATTGAGTCAATATATTGAGGAGGGGCCTTCGCTTTGTGTCGGACCACCCGTCACTTATTTTAGTGCAACCTGATTTTTTCTAGTGTTTTTTCATTTTATCTAGCTCACTAGATATGAATGTCACATCTTCCAGCAAAACAATTCTTAGGCTTTCAAAAGATGGCATTGTGTACCCTTTTTTGAAATTGGCGATCCCATCTACCATTGCTTTCTCATGTGGATTTTGAACATTGAAGGGGATGGCATTTGCATAAAAAAACTGGGCCACCAATCTGTCTATCTCATGTTTTTCTTGCGGCTTCCACATAGCTTTCAAAGAATGCTGAGAGTGGGACATTTGATGTGCACTTTCATTGGCTTGGGTAGATGCTGGAGAATGCATTGAGCTAAGAAATGAGCCAAATTGTGTCTAATTGCATTGAATTTTAGCCCTCTTTGAAGATTCAAACGCTGATGCAATTGTCTTTATTTCATATTTGCTTTGGATTTGACTTACAAATGGTGCATATACGGAGTTTTCCATTGCTACTGGGCAAATCTTCACATCTGGGCCTTCAATATAATGGCACCAAACCCTTGTTATAGTCCTTGTGATCTTTGAGCCACAAAGAGTGCATTGCATGTTTTTAGGATTGACATCTCGCTGAATAATGTAGTTCTTCTCGAGCGATTCACTTGCCATGATGATAGGTCCCCTGCAAAAGTTTTATAAATATTTTTTAATACACATTTAAAAAATTGTAAAAATAATTTTTTTAATTTAACTAAATGACATATATAATAAAATTATAAAACTATACAAAATAATAAAAACATATCAATATTATTAATTTTAATTTTATATGACCTGTATTTTTTATTATAAAACTTTAAAACATAATAAAAATATACCGTAATATTATTAATTTATTAATATTAATATTCAACGACCTATATAAAATAGAATTATAATACTATACAAAATAATAAAAATATATCATGATATTACTAATTTTAATTTTATCATTTATTATGTAAATAATTTATTTGTAATATAAAATAAAATTAAAATTTTAAAAAAATATTAAAATAAAAAATATTATAAATTATAATATAAATGCAAATGCAATTATATTTATACTTATATAATCCTATTACGAATACTTAACCCTAATTTAAATCTTTTATTTATATTTAAATATTTTATAATATAAATATTAAATACACAAACTTAAATGTTAATATAATTACTTTTAAATATTTTATATATAAAAAACACGTAAACTCAAAATAATACTTAATTTATATTTTATAATTTTCGAGTTTCATATATTTTTATTTATATTTTATAATATTTAACTAAACCTAAACCTAAACCTATATTTAATAATTAACACAAATCTAAACGT
This sequence comes from Torreya grandis, assembly GCA_037957365.1. Lineage (NCBI taxonomy): Eukaryota > Viridiplantae > Streptophyta > Pinopsida > Cupressales > Taxaceae > Torreya > Torreya grandis. The sequence goes on from JARHVA010000897.1 coordinate 2,929,693, forward strand.
ACCTAATGAAAATGCGGGTAATTTCAAATAAGAAAAAACCAAAAGAACAAATCAACTTACCTCTACCTGTGCGTGTAGTGTGCCGTCACTGCTATGTGCGTGGACTGAGCTCGGGATGGCGACCAAGTTTGTTGATGTCTTAGTTTGTAACTCTGCCCTCGCCGTCGCCATTTGGAAGACTGTTGTCGTTGTTTGCCACTATCGTCGTTGCTATCTCTTCCATAGGCCGTTTTCCTCTACCGTCGATGCTATCTCTTCCACCGGCACAAACTAAACCAAGTTATCAATCTATCTCTTCCACATTGGTTTATATAACGCGTTTTAGAGTTTTCAAATGCTCTTTTTATGGGTTTGTTGACGCTTACAACTTTTTTTAGGTTTTTAGGTTTTTATTTTTTTGTGATAAACTGCTCGAACCAGATTGAATAAATCTGAACGCTGAAAAAAATTCTGATCTTTCCAGATTTGGTTGAGATGCCGCTGGATTTGGTAACTATTCTCTATGTCCAACTTATTCCTTTTCTCTTTAGGAATATGAACATAAGCATCAAAACCAAAAACATGAAGAAAAGAATAATCAACAGGTTTACCAGTCCATACTTCAGGGATTTTAAGATCTAGAGCTATAGTGGGTGATCTATTAATCAAGAAATACGCTGTAGAAACAATGTCACCCCAAAATTTTTCTCCAAACATACATATAGCACGCTCTATGCTTGTATGGTTCATGCGCTTAGCCACACCATTTTGTTGTGGTGTTTTAGCAACCATCAACTGCCTTGTTATGCCATGCTCACTGCAACATTGATTAAATTCATTTGAATAAAATTCCACTTTGTTGTCTGTTCTAAGACATTTTATTGTCTTACCCTTCTGGTTCTCTACCAGAGCTTTAAACTTCTTAAAACAAGAAAATACATTAGATTTCTTCTTGAGAAGATATATCCACACCTTATGAGAGTAATCATCTATAAATGTAACAAAATATGATGAACCCCCTAAGATGCAATAGGTGCTTGCCAAACATCTGAATGAATTAACTGTAAGATTTCCTTGCTTTTGGTTGTGCATCGAGAAAAATGCAGTCTATTATGATTTTCATATAGAGAATGCTCACAAAAATTCAAATCTAGTGATTTTATACCTAGGAGAAGGTTTCTATCTAGTAGTACCTTGAGACCACGCTTGCTCATGTGGCCTAGTCATTGATGCCAAGTTGACAATGACTCCATTGCCTCATTCGACACCACTGCAGCCTTTCTAGTACAAGTTTCTCCAACTAGCCTATAGAGATTGCCAACCTTTTCTCCCTTGAACACCACCAATGTTCTCTTTGCTACCTTGAGAGAGCTCTTTTCCCCACTAAATTGGTAACCATGCTCATTGAACATTCCAAGTGACATCAGATTTTATTCAACCCTAGTACATGTTTGACATGCTAAATAGTCCTCACTACCACATCAAACATCTTGATTATGACTTCTCCTTCACCAATAGCTGTACATGGGTTGTCATTTACCATCTAAACCACACCACCATCACATGACTGGTAAAAAAAAACCAGTCCCTGTGAGGAGTCATGTGAAAAGATGCTCTAGAATCAATAAGCCAAACATGATGCAATGAACCTCTTAGATCAGCAGACAACACTTCTCCATTTTCCAATGGTGCTCCATCTTCTGCTGTATTTGCCTCAGATGGTTGCAAGCTAGGATTTTCCTTTTTCACCTTCAACACTCTGCAATCCTTTTTGACATGCCTTGATTTTCCATAGTTCCAGCATTTGACTCTTTTTTGCCCCTTGGATTTTGATCTAGTCTGTCCATGCTCAGTCTTCCCTCTTTCCACAATTATGCCCCTTACAACAAGAGCTTCATTGGAAGAACCTTGAGATGCCTCCCGCCTTGATTCTTTAGAAATTGCTGCGGCCACTACATCTTCAAAGGCTAGTTTCCCTTGCGGTGTTGAGTTACTAAGCGCCATAACTAGCTGATCTCAAGATTCAGACAAAGAGCACAATAAAATAGCTGCCTGGTCCTCTTCGATTTTCAACTCTACTAAAGCCAACTTGCTAATCAGTGTGTTGAAATTGTTGAGATGATTTGTGACTGATGAACTATCACACATCTTCAAGTTATACAGCGTTTGACGTAACAAAATCTTGTTTGCTAATGACTTGGTTTCATACAACTTTTCGAGCTTATTCCACAAGTCGTGTCATTTTCTCCTCTACAACATTGAACAAAACCGAATCAGCTAGAGATAACTGGATTGTAGCCCTAAGCATGGCATCTTTCTCGTCCCAATCCCTTTGATTCATGGCTGTAGTTTTTGACGCAATCCCTTTGAGAGTGAGGTCATTTGTCCTTCACCAATAGTGCTTGAACCTTCAGCTTCCATAGAGCAAAATTGGAACCATCAAATTTTGTGACCTCAAATCTGGTAACAGTGCTTCCTGACATTCTTCACTTCTCACAAAAAATTTCTGCACTAAACCAAGCTAACCAAGCTAACCAAGCTCTGATACCAACTGTTAGAAAAATAGATAGTGCAGAAATATAAAATAGTGAGCAACAAACAAGAAATAAACAACATACAATAGCACACTCAGATTTAACATGAAAACCCTGGCAATGTACCAAGAAAAACCACAGGGCAAAGGTCTCTCTTAGTATTTGATTAATCAGAAATAACTCGCTGTTACAGTAATGGCTGAACACTCTCTAGCTCCAACTACAAAACTGCATATGCTTTCCTCTTGCACTTCATGCAATGCTTATTCTCTTTTTAAGACTCCTAACTCATGAGTTCCTTATAAAGAAGAAACTTATAGTACAAAGGCAAGTAGTACAAAGCTGTTCATGTAGTATAACGGTGCATGTAGTACAACTGTTCATGTAGTACAACTATTCAGTACAACAGTGTTGTGCAGTACAGCTGCACTATTAATGCTAGACACAAAAAACTGACCTCACATACCAACTTCTTTTGGTCATTTGTGGACATTAAGCAATGGGAGAATGGGTGTCTTGAGACTTCTTGAGGACAAAGTCGTCCACGGCCAGGTTCCTTTAGAATGAGGCATACTTCCAACTTGTCCTCTTCCTTAAAGTAAACTTCTTGCATGTTCGCTTCATAGGCCATCAATCTTTATTCATTTTCTCCATTTTGTTTCATTTTTTTTCCTGCTCCACAAAACAACACTTTGATGTTAATGGCTACAGTGCACGAAAAACGACAATGTAGTGAAGGTTTGGATGGACAAGTGGTCACATAATTAGATAGGGTAGATTCATAACTGCGATGATGCCAGAAATGTAAACTATAAACTATAGAATTTAACAATATGAAATGTAGTTTAGCAGAATGATCAAAATTAACTATGAACACACATTGATGAAATATTGTCCAGAAAGAAACATCACATAATTAATACACATCATAATAACATCACATAATTAATACACATCATAATAGCAGCAACAAGGCCAGAAATGTAAACTATAAACTAGAGAATTTAACAATATGAAATATAGTTTAGCGGAATGATCAAATTGAACAATGAACACACATTGATGAAATATTGTCCGGAAAGAAACATCACATTCATTAATGCACATCAGAATAGCAGAAAACCTCCATATTGAAAATATAAATCACATATATATTTTTTTTGGATGTATGTGCTGAAATGGATGTATGTGCTGAAACCTTCTTTTTTTGGGAGATAGTGGGTCAACATTGACCCACTCTCTCTTTGATCTTAGTACAACCTAAATCAAAAATTCTATATGAAGTTCTACATGCTTTGCAGTATTTACTTGGAAAGGATTTTTTGTGTTGATTTTTTCGCAAATCTGTTTTCCTCTAATGTTTTTCACGTTTTTTGAACCTCTACTTTATTATTTAATGACCATGGCTACCATGATACACATTAACACAATATGGTAAATAATAAATTCATTATTGGACATTAATATATTTATCTTATCTTATCTATATAACTCATGATGTGTGTTCAACAATACCTGTCAGACCTGAACTCTCACACTATAACATCCCCTATGGATATTTGCCCCAATTTTTCCAAATGTTCCACAGAAAATTTAAACAAACCGTTTGCATGAACTAATTTCTATTCATCCAATAACTTGCAAGCAAATTTCAATGTAAAACATATTATAACAGTTTTAGAACAAGGCTCTTCAGTTACAGAGGAATATTGCTTTCAAATCTTCAGTAGAATAACAGCAGAATTATTCAATCGTAGCCACAGAACTTACACTCGGATTGGATAACTAGAAGTATGAATTTGAAGCACAAAGTGAGACCCCTGAATAATATCTCCAACAGACAATGGGTTTCCATCCACTGCCTCCAAGTTTGAGGGTTTCCGTCCTCAAACCTGCTGAAAGCCAAAGCTTCCCAGAATTCTCTAAGAGAAAATAATAACCAAGCATAAACCAAACATCCCTAAAAGTGAGCCCTTGCAACACTTTTATAAACTTCTCATAAGAGCTCACTCACATTTTTAACCAATGTGGGATAAAACATAACTTCCCCTTTGCCTTTTTTGATGTCTCATGTATTTTAAAACAAGGGGCCCCTTTTACTATTCATTTCCCACTTAACTTGACTCACAGTAATAAAGTTAAATAATTGAATTTAACTTTATAATTTAAACTTTATTAATGCGGAGATGAATTAAACCAATGGAGTTGAAATCATTTGACGATAATAACCAATTTTCCATTGAGAAAGAACTGACATTGGAGATCACGGCCCACCAAATGAATTACTATTAATAGCATTAATGACTTACTAAAAATAGTAAGTACACCAAACTGCCTCCAAATGCCCCCAATTGACCTGCAATGAAAATTACCTAGGCCAAAAATCCTCAAGATTCCATAAAAGCCCTGATTAACCAATGGAACCAAGGAGAAATAGGCTAACAACAACACCATACAATGTGAGCTAGAAAAGGGGACATTACACACACAATGATCTATTGATGGACACTGGTGGAGTTCTTGGAAACATCGTGCACACATCACATGAATACCCATCAAGGGAGTATGTATGATGGTTGGCCCATCGATCTACCTCAAGGACTACAAACTACATCTTGACCAAAAAAAAATTTATATAGCATTTCTCATATGCTGTAGCATTGAATAATAACTATTTATTAACCTCAAATTCACTTATTTATTCATTTATTATGACTAAATACAGTGACCACAACATCGGTCTACAAACCTAGGTTTAGAAGGCATTTTTCATTCAACAAGTGATTAAACTGTTTTGTGGTTCATGTTAGTTTGTGATTTCACCATTTATGTTGTTGGATTCCAATCAATAGACTGCACTTCAATGTTCAACTTGCTAGCATTTGGAAAGTAGTGTAGGATTATTTATGACAGTGAGCTGGAAAGGCTTTTTTCCGTCTTCAGTCTTGTTTGAAATAGTGGCTAGTTGAACAGTTTTTTGGTTGATCTTAGCTGGGGACTTCAGCCTATTTGTTGATAGATGACGGCCAATAATTCAATTTACTAGCATATCTTGGAAATAATTGTAGGACTAGTATAATTTTTTTTATTGTTCCTAATGACTTCGACATTATTTTGTTTAGTCAATAGAGAGGGTGATATCTTTTTCACATTGTTCTTCCAATTGATTACTGTCTTATATTGTTTGCTAGGTTTTCTTCTTGGTACAAGGCAAACTCTGTTGGAAACAAAGGATGGTGGGTACTCTTGGTTTCCACGATCAATCCCTTCAGCAGAAGATGAGGACTTCAATTACAGATTTAACTCCATAAGTTTTAAGGGAAAGGAAGGTTGGATTGTTGGAAAGCCAGCCATTTTACTTCATACTACAGATGCTGGAGAAAGCTGGGATCGTGTACCTTTAAGTTCTCAGCTTCCTGGGGACCTGGTAAGGTGTTTCTAGTTGAGATCAAGTTTTATCATGTTGAAGGGTTTTGTGCCTGCATTAATCTTTAATTGTATATCCCTGTAGGTATATATTCAAGCGACTGGTGAAAAAAGTGCAGAGATGGTTACCAATGAAGGGGCTATTTATGTAACTTCAAATAAAGGCTACAATTGGAAGGCTGCTGTGCAAGAAACTGTTTCAGCTACCTTGAACCGGTAGATTGCTACAACTTAATGAACTTTTACATGGTAAATTTCATGGACAGAGTATGGTTCTTTAGAGAGAATGGATGCCATATTTTTGTTGCGAATGAATGGATATAGGTAGGACTTGCACCCGGTATTGTTTCTATCTGTGTAGACATGTTTATATATATGTACACACATGTTTATATATATACATACATACATATGCGTGTGATTTTTTGTGCAAATTGGACCTTCCTGCCCCATCACACCTGTTCTATTTATTGTTCTATATAAGATGTTGTGCAAAGAAGCTAAAGGGGCCATGCCATAAATACTTAGACATGTTTCCTTGACCGCACTTAGTGCTGAATCAGATGCTACTTTTATCCTCGTGTCTCCATTTCTTTCCATCACATATATTCATATTAATATCCCAAGAAGTGGAAGCTGAGTTGATGACGAGTCTTTGTGGGAAATTACTGTAGATTCAAAGCAAACTTTGTTTGTAGACCCTTCTGAAATTGATACAACAAAGTATGGAACTGTTGGACAATTTTTTTATCATCTATTTGAATATAAAAAATGTTGAATTGTTTGGCTGAAAGGACTGCTTTCATGGCTTTCCTTCAAATGCTAGGGTTATAATATTTTTTATAAAAAGTGATTTATCTTAAAAGTATGGACAAGATACGAGAGAAGGGTTGACCATGTGTTGAGTCAAGGGATATAATTTTTCATGACAGATTTAATGAAGCCACAAGCTAAGCATGTTTCTCTCTAAGGGAAGCTTGGCAATGAGATAGTTGTGGGGTGAGAATGAAGCTAATTACAGGTTGAACAAGTTGTGGAATTAAGGCTATCACTGATGTGGGAGCATCCTTGACAAATCGAGATATTATGGTGATTGATGCACACATTGAACCTGTTTTTGTACAGCATATGTTAGATTGAACAAGCACAGTAGTGTCACTTGGTTTCTTATTTGTTTCAGGAGAGAAGGCATATGAAAGATTATCATGCGTGATGGAAATGAAAGGCTCTCAGTTGCAGGTGCAGATTCTTGTTCAAGCTATTGCAAAACAAATATTATTCTCCATGTGCTTGACAATGGATGATTTTGCAAAGTCCAACGAGACTTTGGCTAATCTACTAGCTAAGGTAGCTTATAAACAAACATTCATGCAGGAGTAGGCCATGCCAAAATAAGTTTTGGAAAACGAATAGTCCCAAACAATGAAATAGTGGAGGGAAGAGAGTGGAAAGTTCAATCGGGTGTTTAAGATGGTCATTTTCTCTATTTCTTTATGGTAATCTAGACTATGCATCCCCTTTATCAATGATGCACCAAGATCTTGCCATGTGTTTCGGGAGCATGGAGAAACTATGAATCGACGGAGAAGTTGAGGTTTTGCTAGCTTCTTATTCTCAACTATTGCCGTGTGTCCTGTCAGATGGGGGAACGACACTAAGACAAAATAAGTTAAACACAAGGAGTGGAACAAACATGCTTTCATTATGCTGCTGCTCTTCAATGTCATCATGTGCCTTGGTGAGAGGTGGAAGGTCAAGCATATGTTAAGCGAAACATGTTTTTTTTTTTAAGTCGCTAAAAAGTACTTATATTGGCAACCGTTTTTTAATTTTGACTTGAGGAGACCTTTTTGTCATGAGCAAGTTAGACCTTAAGTGAAAATTATAAGGAGTGACTTCTTGACTATTCAAACCCCTTTCCCAAGTGGAGCACCCCTTTTTGGGATTGATTTTGGAGGGAAAAGATATAAAAGAAGAAAATGAGGTTCATTTTTGGTCTCATGTCATTTTGATCAAGTAAAATTCCAAGTTTGAGCAGCGTGCTTATGCTTTCATCCCTAGAAGACGAAAACCCTCTTTGGTATTCGGATATTGAGGACAAAAAGCTTCAATGTTTAGCAGGTGACTTTATTCAGAGGTCATATTTGAGTGGGAATTGGCAGATTTCAGGTCTAAGGCATCTTTCAAAGTGGAGCGCAGCAATTGGGCAGCTTGTTGAGGTGGTGCGCAGCTGTAATCAGCCCTTGCAAGGGCAACGACTCAGTTGAGAGCTCTCTCTTAGGGCAGCGACCCGCTTTGAGGGTTTGAGATTGTAGTTTTTGGGGCAATTTGAGGTTGATTTTGGTGTTTTATCATACACTCCTTCAGCTGGTATTTTTATAATATTTTCCACCTATATATTTGATTCAAAAATTCAGATCTTGAGGTATTTTGTATGGCTGTACTTCTCTTAGTTTTTGCAAGGGTTTGCAGCAGTTAAATATTGAATTTTGATCTAAAATAAGTGTTTCCAAAATTATGAAATTTTTTGTGGTTAGGGTTTGATAAAAAAATCAGAATTTGTATTTTCATTTTAAGGGTTTATCTCAAATTCCAGAATTGTATAAATCTGTCCTAAAAGGGACATTACAGTGGTATTAGAGCCATCTTTTGGCCACTTGTGGCATTTGAGTTGTCTACAATGGATTGGCAACCTAAGTTCTTACCAAAGGAAGGATACCTATATCTTATCTAAGAGGTGTGGATGCGAATACAGAAAAAGCAACAAAGAGCTAAGGATTGTCTTGAGGAAATCAATAGAAAAACAAGACAAGAAGTACAGACGAAAAGCCAAGATATTAAGAATCAACTTATGAAGCAATTTTCTATCAGCTATAAAGCCCTAGATTCGTTTAGAAGAATTAATAAGAGGCATGGTTGGAAGCGCAGTGTGATAGAGATGAGGTCAAACTTTTTGCTTTTGATGAATATGATAAGAACGCTGATATATGCACGTTTTATAATACCTTTGAAGAATTCTTGAAGGTATATACGAAAAATAGAAATAGAAGTTTGAAGAAGAATGATGGAAAGCCAAAACTTCAAAAGGATCCCAAGGTAGAAATCAGAAAGCAAGAGAATTCTGATTTGAAAGAAGTTAGTGAGCAGCCCATAAAGGAATCCACCATGCAAGTGGAAAGTGAAGGATCTTCAATAGAAACAACCCTAGAAGTTCCTATCAATCTTCCAAGCATTGCAAGGATGATTGTGTCAAGGCAAACCACTCAAAGGCTCCTATTGATAAATCAGAAAAAAGGAACAAAAGAATGAGGAAGCCAAGGAAGAGATCGTGAAAGGGAAAGCACCATTCACTGATTGTCCAAAGAGTTCAACAGAAAAGAAGGGCATAAATCACATATATGGGGCAGATTTTAATGATCCACTGTCAACAACCAAGTGGATCCTAGTGTTGAAATGAAATCAGCTACATTGCAGGCAAGTGCAGAGGATGTGATAAAGACCTAGGAAAGGTGTAATGAATGGCTAAGAAGAGCTAAGGAAGCTAAGTTGATAGCTAGTCAAGCAAAACGAGACCTAAAGAAATTTAAAGAGAAAGATAAGCTCTTGAATCATCATTATGTCAGTTCTGAATATAAATAAAATCAGATTTGCATGAGGTTTATGAGGGGGAATTCCAGGGAGACCTTGTTGTGAGCCCTGCACATGAGGAAAGTGTCTCGCCGGCTTCTTATGTTGGTCTTAAGCTTGCTGGAATCTTCAGACCAGCGATTAAGAGTAAACAATTTGATTACAGCCTAGGGTATGAAAAGGAAAATCATGTTTTAGATTTCTTGTTTCTTACTATGCCATTTCAGATTTCTCGTCATCATGGACAACATGCTAAGGAGAGTAAAAGAATAAAGGTAAAGCCTTTGCCTCAAAATGCATTTTGCATAATGGTATGGAATCTAGGTGATATTTTGAGATCCATAAAGGATATTTTTTTTGATTTCAATAGTATTTTTGTTGATAATTTCACTAACTCGCACAAATAGATGAAAAAAATTAGAATTGACCTCAGAGGAGCATAAGAAAAATATTATGAAAAATAATAGGATTTAGTGGTTGAAGTACAAGGGTCAAATATCACAGCTACAAGCCACACGTTAGCAGCTGCAACAACAAAACATTCAATATCAACAAGGTATGGTTCATGCAGGGGAACCACATACAGGTATGCCGGAACAATCATTTGTTGTTTTGCAATTTGGGTCAATTGGCCCTCTTCTCCATCCTTAGTTCAAAGGACTAGATAAAATTGTGTTAGTAAGACTAACTGAAAATCAGATTTCTAATTGGTTCACAAATACTTGTGTGTGCCTTTTGGAGGAACCAAAGTGTTGATGAGGGTTTTATTCACACCACAGTTTTAAACGAGGTAACCTTTAACGTTTTAGGATCTCAATGGAGGTGAACTCCACTCCAGGGCACGAGTTGCAGAGATGCAGTTTATTTCTACCTGTTAATGGAATAGGGGTAGAACATGCATGTTGTTGACAAGTTTTTTGGACGGAGGTGTGGAGTCTAACAAAAGTGGATTTCTATATGAGTTGGATGGGTGACTGGTTTCTAATCTAAGGTGGGTAGATCATTAAAAAAAAACACACAAAAAGAGGGTAAGGTAAGGCAGGAAAGAAAACTCTGTGGTTCTTAAGAAATTACTTCCGTGGCTGGTTTCTAGATAGCCCTGTGTTTTCTTAAACCAATGCTTGTGCAAGCAACAATTTACACACATGCAAGCAAACATTGCTACGGAATATAAGGAAAGAGATGTAGGTAAGTTTAATAGCCTCAGACAAAGGTTGCTCCTATCGGGACAGCTGTTGCACACCCTTCAATCAGGAGATTATGGCTCGGGCTAATTAGTTATCTAAGGCAGCTGCAACACGCACTCATAAAACTACACCAAAAAAACACTAATACACATTCCAAAAATAACGATTCAATCTAACTTGACTATTCTGATCAATATATTTACCAATCTTCAACAGCTATTGCACATCTAGGATTAGCGTATTAATCAAAGCAATCAAGAATCTGTTCGCAGCTTTTGCACACTAAAGATATTTGAAACAAACAACCATAGAACCAATAACTAATAACACAAATAGGGAAAGAAAATACTCAGAACATTATGCGTGATGACCAAAAATGGCTTGCTTCTTTGTATTCCAAAATCTTCTGACCCAAAAAATAAAGTTGGGGGGGACAATTGTATTTATAGAACTTGGGGACAGGGTCGCCTCAACGTCCAAGTCTATGCATGGCTACATGATGATAGTTAAAACTCACAGTTCTAACTGCGGTCTAAAAAAAGGCATAAAAGTCTACTTTCAGTTTGCTAATTTAAATTAGTTTTTTCCAACGCTATGCAAGATTTGCATGTAAATGTAGATAATGGTGAATTTCTATAATTATAGCTCGGACTGCATGCAGAAAATATATGCGTCACTTTCCAGAATTATGCATGCTTCTTTTCTTAAGTTGTGATTACTTCCGTAATTAACTGTTGAATTGTGCGTTGCATGCTTGTTCGTGTCTCTTATAGCTTGAATCTTCACTTTTACGTTTGCTGCATGTTCATAGTGTAACTGTGAAATCTGATATCCATTTGATAAATAGAGCTTTTAGTCGAAAGATTTATCTATCTTGCTTTGAGCTTCCTACTTTGTGTGGATTGTTGCATGCTTTAGGATTTAAATTTTGACCTCTTTCACTCCTGTGAGTATGTCAATTGTTCAACTCCTTGTTTAATCTGTCCTTGCGAATACAAAACACAAGACTTAGCATAAATTCAAAAGACTTATACTTCTTCGACACTTTGATTCGAGCGAATTGCTTAAGGAATTGTTTTGGAGCATTGGTGTTGGGAGAATTGCTTCGGACAAAATGTCCGTTCCGAAGGGCAAAATGCATGGAAAAGAGACCATACAGACCTTCCGAAGGGTAAGTGACCACTTGGGAGAGGGTACTGTAGGCTCCCAAAGGGTACTTACATTAAGCCCGAAGGGTATGTTTTGAAAAGGCCGAAGGGTATGATGGAAACGCTGAAGGGTAATTGATGTCCTCGGGGAAAACGTCGAGGGCAATTCCTTCGGAGGATTTGTTTTAGACAAAATGTCCGAAAGAATTCCTTCCGTGCAAAAATGCCTAAAAGACTTCTTCCGAAGGGCAACTTTTATGGCTAAGGGTCTTTCTAAGGTCCCGAAGGGTAGGTGACCACTTCGGAAAGGGCACTCTAGGCTCCCGAAGGGTACTTTACAAGAAACCCGAAGGGTAAGTCGGTATGATTGGCCCAAAACAAAAAAGCCGAAGGGTAATCGGATAATGAAATATCTACTTCGGAGGACACTTTGTCAATGACAAAGTTTTCAAAGGGTCTATGTCAATAATTCCAAAGGGTAGGTGATTGAGATGATAAATCCCGAAGGGCAGATCAAAGGGAAAAGGTTCAAAATGGAAAGGCCGAAGTGCACTACCTGTAGGGCAATCGAGCAATGAAAGATCTACTTCGGAAAGGGCAATTATTTCGGGGAAATCTCAAAGCAAAACATCCGAAGGAATGTTTTCAAAGGAAATGCCCAAATGAATTCCTTCCGAAGGGGGCAGTTATAGTATACACGGGCCCTTGCTTAAGAAGTCGGCTTCAAAAGGAACTCGGAGATAAGACTTCGGACTTGTGATGGTGGAAAACTTTGGAGTTACGACTATGGAAGACTTAAAATGAAACACCGAAGTAAGTCATGCAGGAAAAACCGATCCGTAATGTGGATATGGATACCCGATCAAGCCTTGGGTAAATAATTTGGAAAGGTCTGAAATAAGCCAAAGGGAAATTTAGAAAGTGAATTCTTCTTGAACACAAAGTCTGAATCCAAAATGCTGAAGACCTGAACAAGTCTAAAATAATGAGTTTGAAATAATTTGATTAGCACATGCTGAAAGCCCTGAAAGTATAAGCCCAATAGTTAGTCCATGAATACAATATGAATGCCATCATGCCAAAGAGTGAAAGACCAAATCATGATCATTTTTCCGAATTTGCATAAATATAAAAAATGAGGCTCAAAGCATATTCTGAAAAAGTGGGTCCCCATTTCTTACAAAGAAAAAGGGGGTGTTGGGTAAAACACAAAGGAAGCATTCAAGTTATGTACTTGTAAAGAGGGAGTATCATGGATTATAGGATATGCTCAGAATAATTATACTAGAGACCCTAAGACTCATAAGTCAAATGAGAGGTTCAAATGCATGTCACCTCACATCTGAATGCATGTCAAGTGACAATGGAGTAGCTCAATTACAAGGTAAGCGAATTCAAACCAATACCATCTTTGTTGGATTCAGATTTGATGTTTGGATAGAGAGTGCACTCCCCCGATCCATAATCATATTTGTAAATGAATGCATCATAATAGTGAACATGGTGATTAGTGATAGGTTGGCAAATCTCTGTTCCCTATACAAGGTCCATGGTATGCTAGATAGGGCAGCAACAACTTTCTCTTCTTATATGGATTTTGATTTAGTTGCTAATATACCATTCAACATTGGCATGATATCCTCCATATCTAATGAGCTGTATTTGTGTAACGGATTGTGTTTGCATCATCAAGATCCGACAGATGTAGTCAAAGGTCAAGAAGGTAAGTCACAAAGCTACCCATGTATCCTAAGATGAAGTCCCAGAGATATTTCTAGACATGAACAAGCTAAACATCATGTTGATATTCAGATTTTTTAGAATAAAGGTAAGGTGATGTTTAGACATTATGTTGGGATATGGGACTCGGGCAAAATTCTGAGTGACGAAGTGAATGAAAGCTTTGAATCTAATTTGGCATTCTTCATCTTTGACAATTGGTTAGAAAGGGAGTTCATGAGGAGTCATATAGGATACATAGTGTATTCTAACAAAGTTGTGAAGGATCAAACCATAGATTGTTCCTTGGAGCTGAGTTCCACATTTAGGGCAACAAAGGAAAATAAAATAATAATTTCACATTTCCTTTAATTTCCTCACATTTTTTTTTTTTTTTTTAATTGCTCACTTTATGTCTCCCTTGCCTAGCGTCCAATTTAATGCGAGCATCAAATAATATTTTCTCTCACCTTTCCAATGAGCTATTACACTTATCTTTTTAATATTCCCAACTTCAGATAACTTAAGTGAATAATTAATTAAATGACTTAAATAATTCACCCAATTTATGGAAAGTCCCAAAATGATGCAAATTGCAAATTTGACCATACCAACATGATCTTGAAGGTTTGGGATGATGATTGATGCCGACTGGGTGACTTACTATAAATAGATGTGCTCTCCAAAAAGTTTGGAGAACACCCCAGGAGTTCGAAAACACATTTCAAACTGTCATAGCGATCCTTGACGCCAATTGAGCTCAATGCCACAAATAGAAACCCAAAATATTGAACCTGCATCCTCCAAAAAGTTTGGAGTTCTCCTCAACACACTTAGAAGCTTACGGGAAAACTAAAAAACTGGCCAAAATCTCACTGAACAATATTGCATAAAAATGGGGACATTACACCAACCATGTAGAACATGCTCTTGATAGACCCGCCAACTCTCTTTGCTTTCAATGCGTGATGGCCCAAAATTCTCTAAATTCACTAAGGCACTTGAGATGTTGCGCAACAAAGTCCATGCCTACTATACTTTAGAATTGAATTCTTGGGGTGATGTGTCGATTGAATTAGTCTTGGGATTGTCAAACCCCATGCCTTCCATAGACGAATGCATTCAATATATAGACTGATTTAATACACAGGCCATTCCTAGCTTGACTTTAAAGCTTTTGGATTAATTTGCTATGTGAATTGTCTTGAATTCTGTCACTTCTGGGTCTTCTAGTAGGTGAGAATACATCCTTAAATTTGACATACAGTCCTTTTGCAGGTTTTGACGGCCTTTTGATGGCTAGACGAGCTATCAATTTTAAGATTGTCGCTCTATTGACATCATCGCTGACACACACCACTCCCTCTGCCTCCTGTTTCTGCTTTTGCTATCCCCGCCGTTGATCTTGTGCCATGTGGTCTTCGCCACCTTCTGGCTGTTTATCCATGGCCATGCGTCCTTCATCTAGGCCTTTGGGGGCTATATAGACCTTCAACTGTCTCCGGGATCCTTTGCTTGTCCGGGCTTCTGAATGGTCACCACGTGGCTTCCATCTGGGGCTCGGGGTTACGAGGACCATGTTGATGTCTTGTTGACATCCGTGCTTCAAGGCTCTCGAATGGTTGCTACATGGTGATCATTCGAAGCTCAAGGCCATGGAGGCTTCTTGCTCTGCCAATTGTCGATCCATCCTCGAACTTTTGGGCCTATGATCATCCAGAGCTCGAAGCCCCGAGTTTTTTTTGATATCCCACCGATGATCTGCCGAATCCCAAATCATCAAGATCGTGCTACGTGGTCCGATCTCGAGGACCAGGGGTTTATGCCATGCTACATTCTGCTGAAAGCCAAGATCAAATGTGGGGATGCCACGTGGATGCTCGAGATTGAATCTAGGGCCTAGTAACCTTTTATAAGCTTGTGAAAAGGACAAAAATGAATAAGCTAATAGACTAGTCAATCGAATAATGCAAATCGACTAAGGCAATTTTTAAAAGGACTCGAATTACTCCATTACACAAAGCTCGAGGACTTAAGAGGATAGTCCACAACAAATAACAAATATCATGATAAAATAAAGGAGCTCAAAAACAAGATCTTCATAAAACAATCATAAGATTATACAATAGGCTATTTTCAAGACCCTAACATTAATACTTATAAAGCCCAATGCAACATTAGAATAATAATAATTTAAGCCTTAAACCCGAAAATTTGACCAAGTCTTTATAATGGATTTATAAAGACCTTGGTTGTTTCACATTGAACCATAACACTTTGAAGGCCCAACCAACTTTGACACTTAGGTCATGGATAATGCTTAAGTTCGAGCATTTCAATGGCCCAGACCCAATGATTTAGGCAAACCTGCAAGTTAGATTTTGATGCTCATAGATGAAAGCTTAGATTGAATTGAGCAAAATGCAAAGGCATTAGAAACAAGCATGAACAGTCATCTGCAACTTAGCATCTATCAAATTTCCATAACTCTCCAAAACAAGATCAAACCCAAGAGAGAAAGGATCCATGATTTCATAAGATGGAATTAGGGTGTGTTGGTGAAGGCAACAACATAACCCATCTTTCATGAGCATGAACGATCCAGTTGGCATTCCTTGCATCTACGTGATGCTCATAGGGTTGAAGCATTGGGACTTCCTTGGTGCTTACCCATCCCAATACTACTCCAGCTCAAGTGTGCTTGACCATGGAGTGTCCCCCACAATCAAGCCTTTTTAACTTGCAACCCCATTTGCAAAACTTTCAGCAAGTATTGTGCCTTATGTACCGTTCATTACAGAACTCCCTAGCTCTTTCATTTTGATACAAGTGGTGCTTCCTTGGGGCTTTATCATGTAATATATTTTGTGGGATTTATTTGTGTAGTTTTGGGCTAATCTACATTGACCCATATTTTATTAGTAGTGGTTCACAAGAACCCATCTCTCATGAGCATGAATGGTTCATATGGCACTCCAAACATCTTTCATTTTGGTTATTGTTTGTTTGTATTCAAAAATCTTTATGAAGGGTATTTGGTTGTGCATACTTCATGATCCATGTTGAGCCTAAAAGTGGCATAGAGGACAACTTATAGATCAACTAGCAGCAGGAGCTAACTAACTAATTTGCAAGTTATAACTGAGCTTGCAATGAAAATTTAAAACAAATGCGGAAGGACGATTGCATATTCAATTTTACAAGAAATAGAAGACAATTGACCTTCCATTTATCGTGAACAGGGTAAAATACATTTGTATAATGCTGGACAGATAAATAATGCCTTGTATACCCATGAGCCTAGTTCAGAGCAAAATTATTTTGCGTATGTAATTACAAGATTAAAGTCTGCTTAATGTCCAACCTGATGAGAATCGAGCGGATTACAGTTATAGAATCTCAAATCAGTTACAAGATGGTTCAGTTCCAAGAACCATTTATGTGTCAACTGGTTTTTGTCTTGTAGTGTGCATGGGACTCAAGATGATGACGAGGAGTTTGCAGGGGACTGCGAGGTTGTGGTGTCATTGGCAGTGGACAAACAGAGTCACCCCAACCGCAAGGTGTCAAAAGTGCACTGCAAATCACGTGGAGTTCACAGTGGATTTTGTAGTCAGAAGCTCATTCATCATAGACAACCACGGTTGCCCTGGCTGTGAGGTAATGATAATGCAGTGCGAATCATCAATGGAGTTTGCACTAGACTGCAAATCCATCCCAGATGTGCTTGGATCACTTTATGGATAATGCAATTTTTAAAATATACAGTGGATTATTATTCCATTACTTTTTATAGTTGAATTATGAAATTCTTAATCCTAAAAGTTGACACTAGTGGGTGAAATTGTTATGTTGCTTTGATAGTAACCGTTGAAGCAGGTTAAGCCAATTTTGTCCGCATCATCAACTAGCCTGGCTAGTATTTAGTTTCATGATGTATTTGATTAGTCTATGTGGCTTTGTGTGCCAGTTCTGCTAGTGCATGCTCATGGATATATGGAGCTAGTGGTATGTTTTTTTTGCAAGACTGTTTGACATTGTAAGTGTTAATAATTGAGAGGAACTGTAAACAGTAGAAAAAATTGTTTATATAATTTGGATGCAATTTTTGGTTTTCATCAATATAAAAATGCTGGAAATAAAAATGGAAAACCAACCTATTATCCTTTTGTTATTTCATTTATGTTAAATTTGATATTATTATGATACACCAAAGCCAATTCCCAAAGTGCAAAGTGCAGGCTGATGCTGCCTCTAACTTTTTTCTAATGTCTACTTGTGCAGCACAGTCTCAAGTGGCATTAGTGGTGCAAGCTATTACACTGGAACATTCAACACGGTTAATCGCTCTCCTAATGGTGATTATGTGGCTGTTTCTAGCCGTGGGAATTTTTATTTAACCTGGGAGCCTGGTCAGGTGAAATTTGTAGCGTCTAACTGTCCCTTGCGCATGCACATACACAATTATATGATTTATCTCTCTTTAGTTCCAGCTTGTTGAATTAACTGAAGATTGATCTAAGTTCTAACTAATGTGTACCCGCATGGAAAAACATATCCCATGTTTATCTCTCTCTAATTCTTGTTGGAATTTATTGACAATCTATGCAGCTGATCCAAAATATAGTTGATGCAGATATCACATGTTTTCAAAGTATATAACCTGGGAAATCTATAATGTTTTTTTAAGGCAAAAAAAACTGAGGACTTTTGTATTTGTAAATCTACAACTATATAGTTGATACTTGATAATATTGAAATATTGGCATCTTAGCAGTGGGATGCCCTGAGCATTCCTAGCTCTTATACTTGTATGTGCACAGAACATGAATTGATATAAACATGTTTATTTCCTTTCACACTAAGTCACAAGGTTTGAGTTCGATGAGGATAAAATTTGGTTTGAGTTCCCAATGGATACAATTCAAAAAAAAAATCACCCTTAAATTCGAATTGTAGAAAAACATAAAAAAAAGTCAAATCAACCAATGGATAAAATTCGAAAAAAAAATCACCCTTAAATTCGAACTATAGAAAAACATAAAAAAAAAGTCAAATCAAAATATTAAAGATATTTTTTGAAAAACTAAGTGTCTCAAAATCTAAAACATGTAATACTAACTTCTTAAGCTTCATACGAACTATATATCAAAAAGTTCTTGGCTTTTGATGATGTAGAACTTTCTGATATATAGTTCACCAACAACAACAGGGGCACGTGTACGTCAGTCCACCAAAACCCTAATCGCTGTAGCAAAATTCCTAGAAACCCTAGTCACCACACCAAAACCCTAATTGTTGCAGCAAGGTTGATAAAGCCCTAGTAACCATAGTCCAATAGGGAAATCACTAGAAGCCCTAGCTGAAAATGACTCAGAATGGTACAATAGGGTTTTTGCAGGTATGACAACCCTTCAAAAGTCAACGATCTGTCCTAAAAAGTCAATGCACAACCCTAGACAGTCAACACCAATAGTTTGGGGGTCTGAAACAGTCAATAACAATGCCCTAGGTTTGACACCTAACCTTGGGTAGTTAAAAAAGCCCTGTTCCATTGCACCAAAACTCTAGACGGCAAATTTGGAACTTAATACCAACTTTTTGACAACCCAAATGTGGAAATAGCCCGATTATTTGCTCAATTGTAACCCCTGTATGGAATTACCACTGTAGATTGGACAATTGTGACGCTTGGATGGAGTCGCCTTTGAAGATTGGAGGGGTTTTATCCTCTAATTTCACTGCAATGGAGGGTTTTCATCCTCAAGCAAAAGTTGAAAGAATTCTGGATTTTGTCGTGAATAGTAAGAGTGAATAATCAATCATGATGAATAATGATTGCCCCTTTGTCCTTTTATGAAACTCGCTTTTCCAATTTCACCCAAACCCTAAAGTAATTAGAATTACTTTTTAATTACGTATTCACCTTTTTCTTCTCATAATAATAATTACTTTTTGGCCATGTAATTAATATTACTTTTGGCCCCACTTAATAATAATAATGAATAAGTGTCATTTTTTCATGTTATTAAATAAAGTGACATTGAGGACAACTTAAAACATTATTATTAAATTATTTCCCTTTCATTAATGCCCCTTAGCCTACAGAAAAATAAGAATAGGCTTTGGGTTCTTTGTCGTGCTTAATTCAAAAAAGGAACATTACACAGGGATGTCTCTTCTATTCCAAATATAAAATTGATTAGTGTTTACCCATAAAACACAGTAGACAGAATGCTGATATTCCAATAAGATTTTGAGATGAGATAACAAGGATTGAGTCAAAATGTGAATGCCTTTGGATTTTCTATCGATACTTGTTCCATTTATAGATTGTATCAATGCTACAATTGCGCAAATGTAGATATAGATGCTTTACAGTCACAGGTGTTGAGACCTTGTATAAACTCCAATAGCTCGAGAGAAAAATAGATGGTTTTTACATATACAAATAAGAAACTCATAGTATCAAATATATAAAAATATTTAATAATGAAGAACTCAAGCCCTTGTACGATAAAATTGCATTTTTAATAGAAAAGATCTCAACGCCATGTCAGAATATTCCTTATGTAGCAGAACAGTTCTCCAATCAAACGGTTTGCATTGTTCTTACCTTTTTTTATAAGACTGTTAACGTCATAAATGTCTCCCAAGAGGAAATGCCACCAATTTGGTTGGCAAGAAATCAGATTTTTTAAAAAATATAATCTTAAGATTACCCTATAATCTTAGGATTACCCTATAATCTTAAGATTACCCTAGAACCTTAAGATTACTCTATAATTTTGTCCATTAGTCAGAGTCAAGGGAAAATATGATCTTAAACTTGTAGCAGTAGTTTATAAATTATGATGGACGACATGAGATAAATCTAGGAATTTGAAAATATTATGTCTAGGTCCATTCATATTATAAGAGGTACTTGCTGCTGGAGCAGTATACAAGTTGAGGAACCCTGTTGAAGACTCAAGATTCAAGACTTAAGTATGTTCTAGCCTCTGATTCACCAACTCAAGGTTTCACAATGAATTAGTGTGTAGTTGTAACTTGTAATAGATGACATTAGAGAGAAGCTTGTCATTTGGAAACAAAGTGTAAGCCTCTAGACACCTCAGTTAATAAAAATAGAAACCATTTTATGAAGGGGAAACACAAAAAGGGTGTCAAGGAGGTCCTAAAAAGGGTAAAACATGACATTAAGGAATAGAAAAGGGTTTCAAAAAGGTCTCAAAAGGGTTAAAATTGTCAATTGAGGGACAAAAAGAAAATCTAAAAATAAATTACATTTGCAATTTAGGGTTTGGAGTTATGATTGTAATGAGTTTTTCAAAACAACATTCCATTGGGAATTTCATTGTTGTGGAGGATACAAATCCTATTTGTGAGAGAGAAAGTAACTTGCAAAACCCTGAATGCAATTCTATCCATGGCCAAATAATTGCAAATTGCAACTTTTCAAGCAAGATTTTCTGAAAACCAGACAAGGAAAATCAGACAATTAATTGGAAAAAATTAGTAGTTTTGACTTTGGTTGTAAAAACCATGTAGCAGGTACCTCCCAGTTTCCTGAACCTTGTCCTAGACCATCTAAGAGCATTCCTAGACCATCTAAGAGCATACAGTCCAAGGCTAGGCTGTCTGAACTTCCCTTTTGTTTGTATGAGAACTGTTTTAATTCATCTTAGGTAGGACACATGAATTGTTCAGGATTTGAGCTACCAAGGGACTTTTTGGGTTATCTACAGTCAAAATGTTTGATTATTTATGCGCTGGACTGTCAGAACCTACAATTCAGTGCCTTCAACATGTCTTGACGTCAACAGGATGTCGTTGCACACCAAACAGCCGCTTGGGCCCCAATAAAGGTTGTCATAGTGGGCGGGTGACATCATTCAACTGTCAGAGCCAACAGTTCAGACATTTGAGGGGTGTAATGATGTCAGGTCGACATCCTTATCAAGGTATGGTATCTATAGGTTGTCAAAATATAGATAAAAAATATGAAAATACAGGACCAAAATTATGCCTAAGAAACCTAAGAAGAAAGTTTTAGAGGAGGACATGGCATGGAATATTCCTAATGGTGCTACTATAAGATATTGGTGGCAGATCAACAAGGTGCATTTCTTGAAAGAGCCCTTTGCAAAGAACAAGTTAACCATGCGGTTCTGATGCCTGTCTTTAATAAGCATCCAAGCAAACAATATTCAATTGCTTTGTTCAAGAATTCCAACCCCAAAATCAGGAAGTCTACAGTTATGTTGGATGGCAAAGCAATGGTGGTGATGTATGAGCCTAAAGACTTCAACTATGTTATGGGTCTTCCAGTTTCATGCCAAAACTTGAAAGAAGCTAAGCTTGATATTGAGAAAAAGTTGAGGTACATGGAAGAATTTGTATTCCTATTATGTGTAAGGAGCAAAAAGAGCTTTTGGTCATGTTGACGCTGTGGATTTGCAACCTTGACAGAAGGCTGAGCTTCTGTCTTCCATGCGACACAATGGAGACTCCCCTTTTGCTGTGGGTCTGGCAAAACTGAGGGGAGAATCTCTAGATAAGGGCTAGCTCCATTTGATGCATCTCTGAAGTCCTGGATTTTCTACTACTAACAATGGTGGAGGAGGGAAAGAGAGAAGGCTTACTTAAAACAGAACCTAAACTAAATGGTGATGCACCAAAAATGGTTGATCTACTCAGCGTTGACATACACTTTCCACCAAGAACAAAGTGACATACACTGCATTTGATACGAGAAATTCTTTTGCATCAGTGAGCTAGGGGTCCGTGGAGATACAGGGAGGAAGAATTACCAGAGGCGTTCTAAGACACACTATGGCAGCTTATTCACATGCGCCTATACTCTGCTAGGGACACTTCTAGCTAACCTGCAAAAGAAGAACTCACAATACACTAGACATGCTGAAATCGTTCTATGAAAGCATAAAAGAAAATGACTTAACACATGACAAAGCCATAGACATATACGGAAGTGCAAGCTCAAAATGGAGGTAAAAATGCTTCTTTTTGATTCAAGGTAAATTTCCTGCAGGGCTATGCCATACAAGCTGAGATATATTCCTCCTCAAATGAGAAGTTACCATTATATATCCAGAGGGAAGAAGCAAATGGGGCCCTTTGGAAAAGACTTTGGCGCCCTTTTACAAGTAGCCCATGTGCGTTGAGAGCATTGGGAAGAGGAAGCCGCTTGAAAGAGAATGCTGTGTCGGCTCCAGTTTTGACTTTAGGCGTTTAAAATTATTGTGAAAGCATGGGCTGCGCCTCTTTGTCTGCAAACAAGACCGTTCCTTCAAGACATTCACGCGGTTTGTCTGCTCATCGATGCAAAGTGTGGAAGAAATCGACGCGTCTTCACTGTTCGCGCTCCTTGATGACCGCTTGGAGGAGACTGTTTCAACTGCTGTAATAACTCTCCTGCCGGCGCCTCCCTTTTGCCACTTGGGCTGTTTTGTCCATATCTCGTTTGGCTCCTTCTGGCTTTGTCCTTTGCCATCCTGTGGCTCCTTCTGGCAATCTGAGCCCTTTGGCCTGAAGGCCTCTGAATTCCTTCGGGTTCGCGCTTAAGCATTTGAAGATCAATGGCTATTTCATTGCTGTAAAGTTGACGTTCGCGTGCCCGTCGCCATTTGGTCAATTCTTTCAGCATTTTCTTTGTTCGGGTCTTTGTCGTTGAACCTTCTGGTTGAACTTGAACCGTTTTTTGGAGTTCAATGGCTCAACGGTTCAATGGTTCAACACTTTGTGTTCTACAAGGAGTCGCGTTCGTTCAATTCCCTTGTGAATTAGATGTATCGTTGAAATGACCGCTTGAACCAACCCGTTGAACCAACTCGTTGAACCATACACTTTGAACCTTATGATTGAACCCTCCTATTGGACCATCTGATTGAACCAACCGATTGAACCAACAATGGTTCAAAGTTCAAGGTTAAAAGTTCAAAGCTCTAAGCTCTTTGGAAAGATCATGTCATTGAACCCTGACGTCGAATCACCTTTTTCAACCTTAAGGAAAAGTGTCTTGAACATTTTCGGTCTCTTTCCTTATGAATTTCTTTCGCCAAAAGTCTGAAGAAGCTTTGTAAAAAGCCTTGCATTCTTCGAACTGGTTCATCTTTTGCCGGAAGACTTGTTCGAACCAAATTTGAACTGGCTCAGAATAGCAAGGGGAAGGAGACTGATTTTGGCCTGTAGGACCAAAATGGTCAACAAATTGGCGATTCCTAGGGGAAGCATGCCTGCTATGCTTAAGAAACCAATAGCCTCAAAGTCCATTGGGCACGGAGTCAGAACGGAGCTTGAAAAGTTAGCAACAACCTCGAGAGATCTAAGAATCAATCATGAAGCTTTTACCCCAAACACAAAGGAAAACACACACAACAAAGACTAAAAAACACTACTTGTGCAAACAACACTTAGGGAAAATAGGGAAAGAAAAATTGAAAGCAAACTACTATGAACAACTAATCAGGTATATTTGTCTCCCTCCTGGATCAAAGGGGAAACTTCTTAAGTCTCCTTTATGGCAAGAAAACTTATGATGCCAGACAAGTGGCTGAACGGAATGGAGATCTGACGACTTGCTCTTCTTGCCTGCCACCTTGATTGACTCATATCTGAGTGAATCGGGGGCAAACATGCTTCCAATATATATGTATTCATCTTGTTCTTGGAAGCTTGCCTCCTGCTGGTTCTTCATGCTGGTGTGTTTCATCAAGAAATCAATGGCTTCTAGCTTATCACCATAAGCCCTTTGATATGCATCATGGATTGGCTTGTCTCTTTCTGCCTTATTGAAGACGCCGTCAAATTCATCTTCTGCTTGATCATGGCTTTCTTGAAGAAGGGTGACTGTTGTGATGTCTGAAATGAGATCACAGACTAATTGCTCATCCCACAGAACATCACCTTCTTGTTCAAGGCTCTCTTCTTCAAAGCTTTTCTCAAGATAGACAGGCCTCTCCTTTTCTTGCTCAAAGACCAGTCTCTAGTTGTTCAAAGACATCCTCCTGATCCTCCTCCAACTCGGGTTCCATGGCATGGTCATCCTCCTCATCAAAACAACAAGGAAGTTCATCAAACAAGGGAGGAGAGAGCTCAATCATGCTTACTTTCCTCTTCATATTGCTGGAACATCTGCATGTATGCATGACCTGTGTCTTCTCCATTGTTGATGATGTCTTCAAAGGGAGCATCCATGATGATTTCCTCATTGTCATCCATGATAGCCTCTTGGGCCGCTGCAAATTGGATCCTCTCTTCTTCACTTGCCTCCTGCAAAATAGGTTCCTCCTTGAGAAGGGATGAAGTGGAAGGCTGATGGTTAAACTCATGTGGAAGAGGAGGCAGTCCTTGAGCTAGAATCGAATGATTCTTCCCCTTCTATTTGGCCAGCACCTCATCTATATCAGATGTGGCTTGATAGCTCTCTTGAAGGAGTGTAGATGGGGTGTGTTCAAATGTAAGATCTTCTGCTTGATCTGAACCGTCCATCACACTTTGGCTGAGGAATCTCATTCTAGACTCCAATTCTGCAATTCACTTGGCTATATTCTCTTGAAAGAGTCTTTCTTGGAGGTCACAAGCATCATCATGATGAGTAGGAGCAACTTCATCTTCTTCAAGGTTTTGAGCAAAACCTTTCTCCTCCTTTCTGCCCCATGATTCCATTGTTTGCTTCCAACTCATGACCTTGGGATTGGAACTTTTCCCTTGTGAACAGGCAACAACTTTATCTTCTTCAAGGTTCTGAGCTGGGTCATGATATTCCCTTTTCCAACTTGGAATCTTGACATCATGTTGAAAGACTTGAGGAGGCTGAGGAAGATTAGGAAGGGACTGTTGATGTACAAGAAGAGTTTCCTGAAGAGAGGCGTGCTGGTTCATGGTATTCCCTTCAAAGGAGGATTCACAATCTAAAGAATTGAGAAGGTTGATCTCCATGAGAGGTTGCTTTAACGCCTTTTGATGTTGGAAAGCTAGATTCAAGGGATTAAGAGCAGGATTGGTTACTGCATTAGATGAGCTAGAGTGAGCGCGTGCTAACTGGTAGAAAGGATTTGGTGCACAAGAGGGGGCTTTCTTTAGAAAAGGAAGGGGCTGCGTTGGAATGGGAGAAGGCACACAAGGCTGATTGCCTTGAATGGATCGATTCTTCCATTTTGACACCTCCTTCATGGATTGCAAGGCCTGAGCTTCCCTGAACAAACACTCCTCTTTGTACATAAGTTCTTGCTGATATCTATACTGCTCATCCAATCTGTCTATCTCCATCACCTGCTTCTCAAATTCTAGTGTTACTTGCCTTACTGTTGAAGGGCAACTAGGAGAGCTGCTTGAGGTGATTCCATGAACAACCTGAGCTTGATCAAAGTTATATGAAGGAAAACAAGGTCCATGATTCTGAGCAATGGAATTATACATACAAAAATGTGATTTCTTGATGGCACCAGGACTGCTTAACCAGCTGATTTAACTCGGAGTCGCCATTGGTGTTGATGAAAAGCCTCCAAAGGCTGGTTGGTTGAAGAACACACCAAAATTCTTCAACTCTTTGGATACAAACTAGTTTGTCCCAGGCGTGCCAAAAACTGTTGACGCTGTGGATTTGCACCTTTGACAGAACGCTGAGCTTCTGTCTTCCACGTGACACAATGGAGACTCTCCTCTTGCTGTGGATTTGGCAAAACTGAGGGGAGAATCTCTAGATAAGGGCTAGCTCCCTTTGATGCATCTCTGAGGTCCTGGATTTTCTACTGCTAACAATGGGGGGAAAAGAGAGAAGGCTTACTGAAAACAGAACCTAAACTAAACGGTGATGCACCAAAAATGGTTGATCTACTCAGCTTTGACATACACTTTCCACCAAGAACAAGTTGACATACACTGCATTTGATATGAGAAATTCTTCTGCGTCAGTGAGCCAGGGGTCCGTGGAGATACAGGGAGGAAGAATTACCAAAGGCGTTCTAAGACGCACTATGGCAGCCTGTTCACATGCGCCTATACTCTGCTAGGGACACTTCTAGCTAACCTGCAAAAGAAGAACTCACAATACACTAGACATGTTGGAATTGTTCTATGAAAGCATAAAAGAAAATGAATTAACACAGGACAAAGCCACAGACATATACGAAAGTGCAAGCTCAAAATGGAGGTAAAAATGCTTTTTTTTGATTCAAGGTAAATTTTCTGCAGGGCTACGCCATACAAGCTGAGAGATATTCCTTCTCAAATGAGAAGTTACCATTATATATCCAGAGGGAAGAATCAAATGGGGCCCTTTGGAAAAGACTTTGGCGCCCTTTTACAAGTAGCCCATGTGCGTTGAGAGCATTGGGAAGAGGAAGCCGCTTGAAAGAGAATGCTGTGTCAGCTTCAGTTTTGACTTTAGGCGTTTAAAATTATTGTGAAAGCATGGGCTGCGCCTCTTTGTCTGCAAACAAGACCGCTCCTTCAAGACATTCACGTGGTTTGTCTGCTCATCAATGCAAAGTGTGGAAGAAACCGATGCGTCTTCATTGTTCGTGCTCCTTGATGACCGCTTGGCGGAGACTATTTCAACTGCTGGAATAACTCTCCTGCCGGCGCCTCCCTTTTGCCACTTGGGCTGTTTTGTCCATATCTCGTTTGGCTCCTTCTGGCTTTGTCCTTTGTCATCCCTTGGCTACTTCTGGCAATCTGAGCCCTTTGGCCTGAAGGCCTCTGAATTCCTTCGGGTTCGCGCTTAAGCATTTAAAGATCAACGAATATTTCATTGTCGTAAAGTTGACGTTCGCGCACCCGTCGCCATTTGGTCAATTCCTTCGGCCTTTTCTATGTTCGGGTCTCAGTCGTTGAACCTTCTGGTTGAACCTGAATCGTTTTTTGGAGTTCAATGGCTCAACGGTTCAATGGTTCAACACTTTGTGTTCTGCAAGGAGTCGCGTCCGTTCAATTCCCTTGTGAATTAGATGTATCGTCGAAACGACCGCTTAAACCAACCCGTTGAACCAACTAGTTTAACCAAACACTTTGAACCTTATGATTGAACCAACTGATTGAACCCTCCGATTGGACCATCTGATTGAACCAACCGATTGAACCAACACTTTGAACCAACCGATTGAACCAACAATGGTTCAAAGTTCAAGGTTCAAAGTTCAAAGCTCTAAGCTCTTTGGAAAGATCATGTCGTTGAACTGTGACGTCGAACCACTTTTTCCAACCTTAAAGAAAAGTGTCTTGAACATTTTTGGTCTCTTTCCTTGTGAATTTCTTCCACCAAAAGTCTGAAGAAGCTTTGTAAAAAGCCTTGCATTCTTCAAACTGGTTCATCTTTTGCCGAAAGACTTGTGCAAACCAAATTTGAATTGGCTTAGAACAACAAAGGGAAGAAGGAGATTAATTTTGGCCTGTAGGACCAAAATGGTCAACAGGTCAAACACGAGAACAAAGGCTTGAAGATGAGATACATGAAGACTGCTGAGTTGAATGACTTCCAGATCATGGTATTGAGCAGATTGGCTAGCCCTGAGCATGAGACTTACCTATTTGGCTAATTACTTAATTCCTTACTTGAAGGGATTGTCAAATGGGTTGTCTATAATTGTGCAGAATATATTTCATCTAAGATGGTTGTTCCATTTATATTGTCACAGGGGATTCTATATGTGTTTGCATGCTTTAGCCTTGTTCCTTGATGCTATGGACCACATCCAGCTCTGAGCAAGAGGAAGGGGATTCAGAGGTGTTTGCATCGGAAGAAGAAGATGAAGATACAGGGGAGCACAATAATGATAGGGTTGTAATGGCAAGCAAGAGACTCTGCCAGCTACGGCCCAAGAAAGGACACGTCTATCTTTTTGTTCGCCCCCTCATATCATTGATTTAAATGATTTGAATAGTGATGTTATTGATGTGTGAGAAATTGGGAGAGTCAGAAAGTGTTGGGGCTAAATCCTTTAGCTAGCCTCTCTGTGTGTGCTCTATTCCTTGGAATTCTGTTGTTGTTTTCACCAAATCTGTCAAAGTTACCTCTATAGAGGAAACCTAGATCATCCACTCTCTGTGTCTGGAATAGAAAATTACTTGGATTGTATGCATAAACTAGTCATGGGTATTTTTCTTGATGACACTAGGATATTGCTAGTTCCCAATATCCTTTGCAAAGAAATATATCTGCTTTATTTGTATCTGGTAACATAGCAGGAGTCAGTAGGCCATCCTGGATTCATTTTTGCTTACAGTGACTCAACATAATCGTATAGCGAAATTGCATAAAAATGCAGTAGATAAGTTCAAACCATACATTTAAAATTTATAAAATGATAGAAGGAACAAAAGGCATTGAAAGTTAAATTTGAAAATGGTAGACTACTGTTGCTGTTGAAACTGCAGCATAGAGAGGCAAATTCAGCAGAGAACTGAAGAATAGCATCTAAAGACAAGTCAGGCAGCCAAGCAGGAAGCTGAACACAGTAGACGGTTGACTGAGGAAAATAAATAATATGGAACAAAGATTTGTGATTGTAAACAGAAGGTTTTGATGCTTGCAGCTTGAGATGAATGTGGAAAAACAGACCAGAAAAATAGAAGAATGGCACTAGAAATGTGAGAAATACAAAGCTATGGTAAAGGGAAATTCTGATCTGGGAACTTAAGTTTCAGACATATGTGCTGAGCATGAAACTGAGTTGCAGTGTAGCATAACCAGAAAGACTCTTTTGACTGCTGAATGAGTTAGAAGAGTCTTCATGTGGATTCAATGGAAAATCAACAGCTATAGAAGGTTACACTTACAGGGACAATATAAACAGGAACAATGGCATCACGTTCCACATTAGTCACAGTTGGCTCTGAGAATCTGTATCTCATTCTGCCAAGATAACATTTGTCATCATTGTAGCCCATGCTTTTATGTTCATTTGACTGACGTCATTCTTTGACCATGCCCTCTTGAATTCCACCCATGTTTCGACCAACCTTTTGTTCTCTATATGTGGGTTAGGGTAATTGGCTTCCTTTACTTGTGCTTAGGTACTTGCCATAACTCTTTTTCTCTCGGCCTACTTCAATTCTATTGATGTTGGATTGCTTTGAACAATTGCCATTGTTATGGTTGCCAAGGCCCCACCATCTACAAAGAAGTCCATTGTCATTTTGGTTAGGGCAATCTCTTGCAAAATGGCTCTACTCATTGCACTCCCAACATTGTACAGTTGATCGTCCTTGGGAGTTGTACTGAATCCGACTCTTTCCACCATTATTATTTAGTCATCGATAGTTCCTTGGTGGTGTGGTGGGTGGTGTCCATGGATCGCCTTGTACAAGTAGTCCTTGACCTAATGCCCTGTAACTTCAAAAATACTGCACAAAAATTCCTTGCCTTCGTTCTTACTGTCTCCCTTTAGTTCATCATCCAGAGCATGTCCATTCTCTAGGTGCACATTGATCTAGGTCCATTGGCATCATTGGGGTTAGGGTCATCTTCTTCTCGTGCTTTCGAGTGCGAGCACATTTTTTTCATGCTTTCAATGTCCATGGATCGGTTGTATGCATCTTCATAAGATGAAGGTGGAACCACCTTCATTGTCCTCCACAATGAGGGTATCAACCCTTCAATGAACCATCCCTTCTTCAAGCCATAATCAAGTGCTTTTTTAATTTTTTCCAATAGTTCTGAGTCTTCTATTATAGGCACGAACATTCTTGTGTTTCTTTGCCCGGTTATTATAGATTTCAGCAACAATCTCATTGTCATCGCTGAGCTTAAATTCATTCTCGAATTCTTTTCTCAATTTATCCCATGAAACTTTATGAGTGTTTGGTGCATTAGTGTACCAATCAATGATCCCTCTTTGAAGTGTTGTTGGAAAATATCGTAACCACATGCGTTCATCTGTATGCCATTTGGTAGTCTAGCTTTTCACATGCGTTCATATGTATGCCATTTGGTAGTCTAGATGTTGATGCACGTTCTGTACTATTGTACGAGATCATCCGCTTTGTCACCAGTGAACTTTGGAAGCTTTTGCTTTTCTGGAGATGGAATTGATGGGGTAACCATGGTTTTAGCCTTTAGGTATGGGTTACTTTTAGCGTGGTTTTTTGAATACTAGTCTTTCCCATAAGAAAGTCTTTGTTGGACATTCCTCTACTCTCTTAGCACTATCAAACACATCCCTATGCTTGACTCTTCCTCTGGCAGCCATCTGTACACTATCTTGCATGCCATCAGATCCTCTTTTCATGCGACTCCCTCCTACTTGTTGTTTGGGCTGCCTCGGACTTTTCACATGATTTTCTTGCAGCACCCTTCAACCAACCTAGTCAACAAGGTCCGCACATCCTTCGACCTGAGAGGGGCTATGGCAATCTCTACCCAATCCATACTGAGTGGTGGAAGGTCCACCAGTTCTGGCCAAACCGTTGCTTGGTTTCGGCTTTGGGTATGGCTATGACTTATTCTTACGCTTTGGCCTTGGCTTTCGCTTCGGATTCTATTTTGTACTTCGTACTTTGCTTGATGGATTTGTAGCAATGGCTGCAAGTCGCAGCCTTTATCTTCATCCACGTTGCTCGACCAGTCAAGTATACAATTTAACTTCCTGGTCTTCTACTTGACCTTGTTGCCTTCTACTCTTGCCTTTGTTTGGGGTCAATAGTATGATTTTTTTAAATTTTTTTCTCATATGTGTTGGTCTTTTGCTTCTTCTTCTTGAACTCATGGTAATGTTTGGCACATAGATCCTATAAGATAACGGGCTGCCTCATGACGCTACTCTTTGAACCGACTTTACTTGGCCCCTAAGTTCTTTAAAGGCACGGTGCCAGAATGTAGATTAATTATAGAGATACTAGACTACCCGTAACAGCATATACATAAATTGATTGCACAACATACCATGACAGAGCAGAGTATCCAGATTCCAAACAATAGCAGCTTTGTATTCATAAAAGATAAGTCTTGATATAGTTCATACAATATAGGTGAACCCTAATAGCAATACTCTTATCCTGATTTATATCCTTCTATTTATGAGACAAATGACTAAATGGTTGTCGGTTGACACAACTGTCAACACCCGAACATAACCTACAATAGTTATTACAAACCACGTAATGCTGACAATACAGTCATTAATTACATAACAATGTCAGCTACTAACATGTAATTAATAAGACATTGATAGCAATATTGATTGTCTACATCATTAAGGCACATCATTATGTGTTAATGAAGTGGTTTGGCAGAGATGACTGTACCTAAGGTTTTGCAAATGATTTGGCCTTGCTTGATACTTGATTATACTCTATGCTGTCATTAAAGTTTGTAAATTTTCCATATCTATCTCTGTTTTTAATATATGTGTTTGGATATGTACTGTCCCTAGATGGTTTGCATATATCTTAGCTGCATTCACTGAAAGCTACTTGCATAGGAATATAAGCTCGGATTGGACCCCATTATATTGAAGTTTGCCATCAAAAAGGTTATTTACTAGGATAGAGTAGAGTAATTCCATATCCGGTCTTATCAGTTGACCTTGAAGGGTAGGAAAGGAAAAAAAGAAACAATACTTATTACTTAGTGTTTGTGCCATATGTGAATAAATATGGTGAGTGGGATTGGGGAACATGATTGTGCTGTATTCAAGCAAGGAAGTGCATTCAGCATCTTTGTCCGATAACACAGATGAAAATACATATTCAGAAACCTAACGAAGTTCAAATACGTCCACTCCAAAAGGAGTCATCAAAATTATATGTGCACTCAAAAAAAAAAACTTAAAATCATTCACTATTTTATAGAAAGCACCACTTTGAATGTAGGCAATAAACGGTGGTATATATGGAACACATACTATTTCATGTGTGAAGTTGATAGCAATATTAGCTGAACTGCTTCTCATTATGACCAGCTTTGCACTCTCAAAACTCCCTTGTTTTATTTTTGTCTATGGAATGTTAAATATGGGTTGTTTATGCCTCATGTATTCCATCTTGTGCCTGATCATTGTTTCTTTACCAGTCTCATTGGTAATGGTTGCGTTTTGTCATTTGCATTTATATGTCTTTTTTGTCTTTGCATTCTTGAGAGCTATAGTCACTGCTTTCTGCTAAATTGCACTTGTTTGTTCATTGTAAAATAGATATACTATTTTAAAACTTTAAATAGTGCAGGCAATCCTATAAAGGATTCCTTTAATGCCTATTTAGTGTGAACGGTATGTTTTACTGTTGATGTTTCTAACTTGTGGTTTCAAATATGCTATGCAGCTGTATTGGACCCCGCACAACAGAACTAGTGCTCGCAGGATACAGAACATGGGTTGGCGTGCTGATGGTGGACTATGGCTTGTTGTACGCGGTGGTGGTCTTTATCTTAGCAAAGGCACGGGGGTAAATTCAAAATGCTAGTATTTAAATACTCAATACAGTATTGATGATTCCTTCACAAATGTCTGGTGGGCCTTTGGGTGGATGGAACTGACTAAAATTATGTATCTGTTGTTTAAAGGAAACATTTAGTACTCTGCTTGAGGATAGTAATAGGAACCTAATATTGACATTGAGATTCTTAATTAACCATCATTTTTCAGATAAATGCAAAGGTAAATGATACAGTAATTGTTACTCCTATCTTAGATGATGCGTCCATCCTTTCAGCAAGAGAAATAGTATACAATTTATAAAAAGAAACCTACTAATTAAACTTGGAAGCATTATGTCTTTCTATGGACTAAGTTATAGATCTGAAAAAGTTGAGAGTCAGTATAAGGGGGATCCATGTCACCAAAATTGGCGATTAATTGGAAAATTCCCAATTAATTGCAATTTAAAGTTTGTGCCAATTTAAAAAAAATGAAAGTTGTGTGGATTTTTTAAGAAATTGGGAAAAATAAGAAAATTTATCAAAGATAATAATTGATTTTGGTCAAAGAGAACACACAAAAAACTAATGCATTTTATTCATTGAACAAAGATGTACATATGGGCATGATCTCTTACAATTGTGGAGTTAATCTTATCACTCCAACTTAATCCCTATTCTAACAGGGTGCATTTTTATCACAACTCGTGCACGCACACAATCTAATTAATAGATTATTTTTACGTATGTAGTACTAACTACCCTAGGAATTCTCTGACATCCGCCCCCCCACACCCCAACCACCTTTAATACGAACATAGGGAAAGGGAGTACGACATAGGTATTGAAAACAAACATGTAGTTTGACACACATTTTGATGGACGCGGGAACACATCATCAATCCACGAATGAGAACACTAGTAAATCCTATCCTTGAATCTCTCATTCACAAAGAAGTTCAAACAGTGCTCTCAGCCCAAATTATTTTTTCAGTTTGTCATTCTACTTGGGTGGCGAACTTAGTCCTTGTCTATAAGAAAAATGGAGAAATCAGACTCTATGTTGATTTCGGGGACTTGAATAGAGCGTTAGACAAAGATAAATATCCTTTGCCATCTCTTGATAAGATAGTTTAGATGGTTAGTGGCTTCGAGGTGATCTCTTTTTTGGACGGATTCTCCGGCTATAACCAAGTCTTAGTCAATCAAGAAGACAGGGTTAATACAACATTCACAACCAAATGGGGAATATTTGCCTACAAAAGGATGCCTTTTGGTTTGATAAATGCAGAAGCCACTTTCCAGCGAGCCATGGATTTTGCTTTCCAAGCCTAATTGGTAAGTGCATAATTATTTACATGGTTGACTGAACCATTTTCTCCAAGCACAGGTTAGACCACTTGCTTCACTTTCAAAAGGTATTCGAAAGGTGTAGAAGGTATGGCATATCTTTGAATCCCAAGAAGAGCATTTTTGGTGTCACCGAAGGTTAAGCTTTTGGGCCACATCATAAAAAAAAGTTATTTATATTGACCCTGAAAGAGCTAGTGCAATTTCGAAAATACCTCTTCTTAATAGTAAAAAAGAGTTCAGATGCTTCTTTGGCAAAATAAATTTTGTATGCAAATTTATTTATGTTTTGTTGAAACTGTTAAACCCCTTAACAGTATGCTGAAACAAGATGCAAAAGTAGAATGACCAAATCAGTGTTCCAAGATATCAAGAATGCCATCATGCAAGCACCGACCCTGATCAACCCAAACTTCACAAATGATTTCTATCTCTACTCGTTTGCCTTGCAACATACCATAGCAGCGGTATTGATTAAAATAATCAAAGAAGAGCATCCTATTGCTCTCATGAGCATGAACATGAAGGATGCAGATTTGAAATATTCCATCCTGGACAAACATGCCCTAGACAAACACGCCTATGCCTTGGTAAAGGCTATGAAGAAGTTCAGGCACTATATGTAATGTCCCCATTCCTACACAGGAGGCTTAGGAGGTCTATTCAGTCTTAGCCTTGGTCATATCCAAGGGACTAGAGACATTGGAGGCTATTGGATATGAGTTTCGACATCGACAATGGTAAAAATCATGTTACATGGAACTTTATGTTCTATTTCTTTGTTGGGGTCACTTAAGTGAACTTTATGTTATAATTCTTTGTTGGGGTCACTTAAGTGATATGTTATACATGAAAGGTAACTTTATTATTATTTTTAATCCCACATGGAGCAACTCAATGGGAAAATAGAATGAAAAAAGTATAAAAGGAGCTTTGGGGGTAGAAAGGTTTTCGTTGTTGACATATGTTATCTTGTGTTGGAGCTTTTAGTTTATTTTCTTTACTTGTGGAGGTGAAATTCTGCAAGAACCCTAGTTTCGGTAGCGAAAGATTTACCCTAGCTAGCAGAGCACTCTTTGTTAGTGAAAAGATCTACCCTAGTTTGCTATTTACTTAGGTGCAGCAATTTATAATCAGATGTTGCAGATCGGATTTGAAGGAGATTTTGTTATTGCTTGAGTCTAGGGTTTCAACCTTGACTAGAGCACCATTTTGAGAAGATCAATTGCAGATTTTATATTCAGATTTCAGACCTGTTCAAGGGCAGTTTATGGGCAGATTTGATTAGGGTTTCACCCAAAAAATTAGTTCACCATCATTAGAGGATCATTGGAGTGATATTGGGAGGTGAATTGTAATGACCCTCACTAGTAGGATCACTAAAACACTGATATAGAATTTATGAAATTTTGTCAAACACTTGTTATGATCATCAAAAAGAATAATATTGCCTTATAGACTTTCGTCAAACAGTTGATGGGATCGCAAAATATACTAATATTGCATTGTATTTTTGACAAACAGTTGGCAATCAATTAAATTATATTGCTGTAAATGTACACAAATTGACTCAGCTCAAAGATTCAATATCAATATATATTTATTCTTGGAAATACAGTCCTTTATACTATATGGTGATTTTCAGCCAAAATGGACAGAAGTAATATTCTAAAACCCTGATATAAGTATGCAAATACTAAATGGACCCTGTTGTTGACCAAAGACCCGATCTGTAAGTGACGCCCTGGCTGTACGCTGTCCACTGCTGACTGGTGTGATTTAATATTAATATTGTCTTCACTGGCAGGTGCGCCCAGCGCTCCAAATAAGCGCCCAGCTCGTAATAAATGCCTTGCTGTTGTTGCTGAAGCCCTGGTCTGTGAATGCCCTCTTAGCCGCTGTCCATACGCTGTCCCAACATTGCTGTCCGTACCCTACTGTAGGTACATTCCGTACAGTACGGACTGGTACGGATTTAATTCTGTCCTTCACCGATATGCTTCAACAAGGCCTAGAATATGGGCGCCCAGACTGGGGTAAGCGCCTACCAAAAATATAGAGATAAATCGCCCAGCTAGGAGCGCTGTAGAATTTTTCAGAATCGATTCGCTGTCTGCTGGGTAGTCTTCTGCTGTACGATTTGCAAGTACAGGCCATACCTGTACGGACTGCAAACCAAAAGTGTGGAATCCTGGGAGTTTCTTCAGATAGGTCGATGATATATTCACCCCTTCCAAATGGATTCAAAACGGGTTCAACTCACACTGAATTTGGATGATCAACATGAAATAGCTGTAGGCTATCTCCAATGTGCAACCCTTCAGAAGATCTCTCACTTCCTCAGTTATGCAAATCACTTGAGAGGTATCGTTCTGAAGGATTAATCTGAAAATTTGCAGACTCTGAAGTCTTACAAATGCTCAAGAAGATTCATAGATCAAAATAAAACTGGATGCCAAATGAGACACCCATAGGGTCTATTTATGCACTTTTGGAACTTCCAAGAGTTTCCGTAATACATCATATAAAACTTGTTATACTTTTTAATTAAAAAGTAATTTTATGAAAAATAAAATAAAAGTGCACTTAGAATTAAAATATAACATTTTGGCCTCCATAATAATAAAATATAATATCTCCCGGAGCATAGTGAGCCATCAAATCGCAAATATGACCCTCTCACCACCTTCATCTGCCTACGAGAGTCAGGGAGAGGCAAATCTACGTAGAATGTCACGTCGCACTAGAGAGGGGACATGACATGAATTGTGGAGTTGTTGGTAGCTAGGGTTTGAATATAATCTGATTTTGCTACAGCAGAGTTGCAGATTTGATTTACACAACATTGGAGGTAACTTGACATCAGATTTTTATACCAGCAATCAAGTCTATTATTCATCTAGGGTTTGAAGGTTTCATAGCTCAATTTCATGATGATTTTAGTATGTATGCAAGTGTAATTTGTAACAGCAGCAAGTTAGAATAAATCTGGAGACAATTTCATTGTGTAATTGCATCATGAGACAATTCTGATTTTTTTAGCAGCAAACTAGATATTTGTATATCAGAATTTTGGCATATGTTGGTGAATATTTGGGTGATCTATTATATTGGTTTTCATACTTATTCATGTTCAAACAAATCTGTTATGAATTTTGATTTTATGGGGATGATTAGATGCTGTTATTAATGCATGAATATACTCAGAATTTCATATCAGACCTAGGGTTTCAATCAGTATAAGTTGTAGGATTATAGAGAAGAAAAATTAAGTTGGTTTTCAGTTTGGAGGTCAATATCCTAGTTGGGATATTTCACTATATCCTTCGCAATAAAGTTCATGCTATTGTCCCTAACCCCACTGTGAAGCTCATTGGGCTAGAACGAACTTGGAGAACGTAGAGGCAATTGGATGGCTAAGCTAAAAGAGTATGACAACGAGATCAAGCCAGCCAAGATGGCCAGAGGCCAGGGTCTCACTCAGTTGATCACTGAAGTTGATCCTAGAATCACTGTGATGTAGATAAATCATTCCTAGACCTTGTCTGATCAATGGTATGATCACATTATTCATTACCTTATATACGAAACATGTCCTCCTGAGTTTAATAGTGAACAGAGGAGATCTCTCTGGCTTAAGGCATCTCATTACGTACTAAAAAAAGAAGTCCTGTATCGCAAGAACTATGAAGGAATTTATCTTAGATGCGTGACCAGGCCTGAAGCTAATGAAATTCTGAACAATTTATATAACAAACTAGGGAGAGGTCACCTATTTGGTAAGACAATTGCACACAAGACACTAAGAGCTAGGTATTATTGGCCTACAATCTTTAAGGATGTGCACAACCATGCCAGGTCATGCCACAGATGCCAAGTGTTTGCCACTAGGAAAACACACACAATTATGTCCCTGCAACCAGTTGTATAAGGCAGACCATTCATCCAATGGGGACTTGACTTCATTAACATCCTTAATCCTAATTCCACTAAGGGACACAAGTACGTGTTCATGGCTATTGATTATTGCACTAGATGGATTGAGGTAGTAGCAACCAAAGGTGGTACAACCAAGGAAGTAATCAAGTTTCTCAAGGAAATTTTTATCGCAAGGTTTGGTACCTCATTCTCTCTTCTGTGATAATGGACCCGCCTTCCAGTTTGTTGAATTCATCAAATGGGCTTATGACAACAAGATTGTATTGAAGTTTTCTTCAAACTATTATCCCCAAGGAAATGAAGAGGCCGAGTCAACAAACAAGAACCTTATCGATGCCATCAAAAAGTCTATTGCAGACAGACCAAGAAATTGACATTCGTTGCTGAAGTATGCTTTGTGGGATGATAGAACTAGACACAAGCAAGCTTTAAACTCTTCTCCATTCCTCCTCATGTATGGGCAAGAACCATTGTTTCCCTTTAATTTAAAGATTCCCACATATCAATTTATGGAAAAATACATGGGGGAAGATGACTACATACAGTTGATACTACTAAACATTCTCCAAATGGAGGATGCATGAGATGAAGCATTGCTGAACTTCAACAAACATCAAGATATAGTGAAAAGATGGTTTGACAAGAGGTCGAAAATCAAGGTTTTCAAAATCTCATATCTGAGCTTGTTGTGGGACAAAGCATATGAGAAGAAAGGGCAGCATTCCAAGTTGGATCTTCTTTGGATTGATCCATATTAGATTGGAACACAATGCTTTCAAGCTAAAGGATTTGCAAGGGAAGGACCTCACTCTACCTGTGAATAGGCAGTTCTTGAAGCACTTCTTCTCGGCTGTCCCATCCACATCCATCATGGAATGATTGTGAGTTTTAGTTTAGGAGTAGTTAAGGCTTAGAGTAGAATTAGATTAGTTTTGTTCCTGTATGTGTTCTTTTTTGTCTGCTTTCTTTGCTTCCTCTGTTTTGTTTTTGTTTTGGTTGTTTTCGCTTTGCGTGTTTTTGTTGTTTTTGAAGTTCTCAATAAATGATTTGTAGGACACAAGAAGAGAAACATAAAATTCTTTCATCTCCCCTCACATTTTTGTTGTTGGTTGAGTTCATACCCCCTTGAATACCATGGCATTAAGCCCTGTAGGTACTTTCAGACTGGCTGATGGAGTAGGGAATTCACTATGAAGAGTCAAAATCTGGGAAATCTGATTCTACTTTAAATGTTAAATGCCATGGCAGAATTTTTCATGTTCCCAAATTGAAACAAGATACTTGATTTAAGGATCATCACATGAATCAAGAACGGTTTTTCATATTGAAAAGAAGTCAACACTGCACTTTGCCACAATAAAATTTATCTTGAGGTCTATAAAACAGCAAAAGAGAAATCTTTTATGACAAGAAATTTTCTGAACTGATCCTTACACCTTTGCTATATTTTTTCCCAACCCTTTTGAAACAATAAAGATGAAATTAAAGCAAAAAGAGAACATGAATCTTAAAGAAAATTAAAAATTATCTCCTAAGAAAGGGTGATTTGGGTAACCTCCATCGGAGCTTTAGAGGCATGGTTAGCAAAGAGCAAGGCCTAAAGTGGCATCAAAGGTTCTCTGTTGGGGGTATAGATGCTTGGCTGGCAGCAGAGCAATATGCCCAAGCCTTCCCCTTCCAAGCCAATTAATGAATAAAATACAATGCCCTTCGGAAGTTCGATTCATGAGATTACTTCTATGCAATATCAAAAAAAACATCAAGTAAAAGTATATGAATCACGCTTCACACATGCTAACTTCTTTAAGGTATAAAAACTTAGTATGTTGTGTGCTGAAATTGACTCAAGTGTTTTGTTTTTCTTTGATAATATGAAATTTTCTCCCGTGGTTCATTTGATTTGATTAAGGTAAAACTGAAAGTTCTATATTCAAAACACTCAAGTAGTGTTTTCCCTGCATAGTTGCCATTTATTGTGACCAATACACCCCATTTATTTATGAGAAATGAAGACCCCTAAGATCCCATATGAAGTTTTGGAAATTTTGGAATGAGTTAGTGAAAAATCTTATGTATGGTTCTTTACTAAAGTTTGAGATCAAATAATAAATTTTAATAAACCCTTAGCCCCTTTTGGTATTTGCGAATTTGCATCAAAATCCTTTTAAATGATCACATTATTTTAAAGTTATTTGTTGATTTTATTAAAATTATCAGTTTTAGTTTTTCTATAATATCAAATGCTTTATACTTAGTTTTTCGAGAAACAAAATTTTATTTTGGTTGAGTTGGTGTTGACTATGCAGGGTTATACGAAAAAACAACTCTTGCATTGGCATACTTCCATACTCCCATCGTAGGGAACTTGTTCAAAGTTTTTTGGCTTAACTCTTTGTGCACTCCGGAAGCTTAGAGCCAATCTGAGCTGCCACTTGTCTACATACTATACTCCCACGATGCACAAAAGTCAGTTAGACTACACACAAATGGTATGATGCAAAACCCCCAACCAATAATAATGAGCCACATGTCTTTAACATAAGCCCACGCTCCCGCGATGCATATAGAAAATTTAAAAGACCAAGAGATGGTACGATCCAGGAATCCCTATGAATCAAATTAGGCTACGTGTCATGGTTGTACTCTTGAAATGTGCAAAAATCAGTTTGACCATGTAATAACAGTACAACACAGGAGCCCCAACCAATCAAATTTGTCCATGTGTTGATCGCCGTACTCCTGCAGATCCCTTTTCAAATCTATGCGCGCGTGGAGGTCATACGCCAAGCACCTTGTGGGTGATACATGGACCAATCTCGCTAATTTTGAGATCCAAGTCATCAATCAAAGTATAGGTAGTAAACAATTCTCACTATCTTGAGTGCCACGATGGCTAATGTGATGTGCTCAATGCTCTCGTGGCAATAAACAAGCAAGTTAACCACCGTCCCAGGGATTGCGTGATCTGATGCTTTTGACACATGGTTGGGTAGAACTACATTGTGGAGCTATTGTAGCGTAGAATTGCACCCTTGTGGGAGAGTTTTTCAAGCTCTCTCACTCCTAGCTACAATATTGGAGTAACCGCAGGCTGCTTGTATTCTGTAGTGAGGTTGAACCTCCGGAGAAGGCCGGCTTCCTTTTGGTAGATCACCTAAAACTAATGTTTCTGCTTGGAAAAGAGGTAGAGAGGGGGATAAGGGCTCCTAAGAAAGCTAACCAGGCGTTGCACTGAAATAAAATGGGAAACTCCCATAAGCTTGAACTCACACTAGTTCTGTAGAGGACAATACTGACTTACACAAACTCAAGATCAAGCTAGTTGCATTAATATTTCATGGAGGAGGTTCAGGGAGCAATGAATGCAAACAAAGAGGAGTTCTAAGACTCACTGAAAGTTCACATCAATGGCGGAAAGAACACTCAACCAGATCTGCAAGCATCGTTGAAAAACTCCCTAAACAAGGTCAAAAAAGAGGACCATGGATGAGGAAGATTATCCTTCACACAATGCCATAGTGCGCAACTCAATAGACACAAATCCAAGGCAAGAGATAGGCAAAGAAAATCCTTTATTGCATCAAGAGGTAGTTCTTAAAAATGCTTGAAAGGGTCGAGCCTAATCAAACTGAGCATATTTTGCAATATCTCTAAGTGTCCCGTCTCCCAGAGAGATAGATAAGTCTAAAAACTTGGAACCCCTTAAATGAAAAAAACATGAGATATATATAAAGGGAAGAGAGAAAGAAAGGGCTTGTGTGAGAAAATGGAGAGAGGGGTCATAAATGGCTGCAACCACCACTATGTCCTTGCAACTACCTTGACCATGAGATGAGCCGTCCAAGATCACCGCAAATCTTCTCGAGCCTCTTGTGCATTCAAGTCTCCCTTGATTGGCGCTGAGAGAGCCATGCCACGGGTAGCTGCATGTTCCCGCTTGATGTGAATGAGTCGATCCTTGCATTTAAAACTTGGCGTGCCCCTTTTGCCTTTGCATGTCCTGCTTGAAAAAAGACGAAATCCCCATTCTTTGAATCAAGACCTAGCCATGCTGCCTTTGATCGAGCGACCGCTTGTCGGAGGTGAGAGCCATATCGAAGGACAAAGGCTTCTCCATTAATCCACACCTACCAGCTCTTGCCAGTCGCTTGTGATTTCCTTTGTTTTGATTGGTCGTTACAAACTGACTCGGATCCTCGATTTGCATCGTCGATCTGCCTGACATGGATACCTGCGAGTCGTCGATCTCCTGCCAGTTGAATGCGTCCTTGACCCCTGTCATGTACACTTTCACCCTTGAGATTCGCTGCCTCCTTTTGACCTCTTTTGAATGCAAACGACTACTTTACGAGGCCCATCTTTGATGTCTGCAGGAATGTCTCAGGATTTCAAATTCAAACGACTACTTTTTCGGACTTTTTGCTTTGAACAATTCCTTCGGACATTTTGTCTGAAGGAATTAGGTCTTCGGGTTTTTTGCAATGGACAATTCCTGCGGACAATTTGTCCGAAGGAATTTAAAGAAATGATCCTCC
This sequence comes from Torreya grandis, assembly GCA_037957365.1. Taxonomy (NCBI): domain Eukaryota; kingdom Viridiplantae; phylum Streptophyta; class Pinopsida; order Cupressales; family Taxaceae; genus Torreya; species Torreya grandis. Next base: position 2,972,509 of record JARHVA010000897.1, read on the forward strand.
AACTTTTTTGAAAAGGACTTTCCGAAGGGAAAGATACCCTTCGGAATTCTTGTTTTGGTCCACTTCTCCAAAGAAAGTGCCCTTCAGAAATTTTGAAGTGGACCACTTTGCCAAGAAAAGTGCCCTTCAGAAATTTTGCAATGGGCCATATCTTGCGGACAATTCTTTCGAAAGAATTCACTCGGACAATTTTCCTGAAAGAATTCATTCTTTGACCTTTGACTTGAATGGACCTTCAAATTTTTTTGAAAAGTGCCCTTCGAAAAAATGAAATGGATCTTTCGGAAAAGATGAAAGAGTCCTTTTCCCTTTGAAAAATACCTTTGGAAAAGTTGCAATGGTCCACTTTGAAAAAAAAGTGACCGTTGAAAAACTTTGCTTGGATCCTCTCTATTTGTAAATGTTGGATCCATTTCTATGCCTTTGATCCACTGCTTCATCAAACCATGCAAGAGCTTTATATGTGGGCCAAAATTGGCCAACAGGAGCATTAAAGGTTAATTAAAGATTTATAAATCAAAATGGCAACTGCAAGGTAGTTAATTCAATGGGGACATCGGCTCAGAGTTAATACGTACGCGTGAAAATCTAATCGCTATCACACTCAGAGCTTGTTTTAGAAATTCGCAAGATATCTCCAAAGCAAAATTCAGACCCTGAACTAATGCAATGAGAGACTAGAACTTGTGCAATTTGACAACTAAAGACTCTGAATTATTGATCAAGTTGATCCATTGCTTGTCAATTTGCTTTTTGAGCTCTTAGTTTTAGCATCCGCCATGGCTGTGACTCCTCCAACCTTTGGGCATGTTTAAGAATTTAAGGACAACATTTGTGCTTGCGATAGTGAGATACAAGAACTATAACGAGGACTTCCAAGTACTAGAAGAAATGCAAAAAGTATTGGGAAACATTGGTGCTACTTAAGGACGAGATCGACTTCTTGGAGGACTTGCTATCTATCAAATAGTCGGGCCTCCATCAGGCAGTTGCGAAGCTAGAGGTATTCCCCTGTGAGATTTATTTTACAATTTGTTCATGCACTTAGCATGTAGAAATGATTTAATTCAATCTCCCAATGTGAAGTATAGAATTTCTCTCATTTGTGGTTTGGCCTTCAAAAAATACTATCACCTTTTAGAGCCCAACATCCCATACAATAGAGATATCGCTTTGCAGAAGATGGAAACCCATGATGTAATGGAGACCCTGAAAGATTGGGCAGAGGACTCTGGTCACTAGGTCGACTTCCAATATATTGACTCCTATACCATTAAAACATTTGGGGAAGGTATTCGGGTAGGAATGTTGCTATTGAACAGACTGTTTGGGGAAAGTGACATTGTGCATGTCAATAGATTTTGGGTGCTCTTGTTGAGTTTAATTATCGATGAGAAGCAAATCCCTACACTAGGAGATATCATCACCTTCAATCTGGCCCAATAGGGGCTAAGGGTGAGAAAATGAGAAAGTTTTTTAATGATGTCCTATTTGGTGGACACCAATTGTGCTACAGGTACCTTCCAACATTCCTCCTTTCCTCAATGGACACCCTCTGACGCTCCAATACATTTGGTTTATTCCAAGTAATATATTCATCATTTTAAGGCACACATCAAGGCTATTTGTAATCACTTCTACATGACCTTGTAACTGGGTATCAACGAGAAGAGGATGCCCATGTTGTTAGAAGAAATGGGGGCATCAATCATGGCCATTGGGCCCTGTTGGTATTATCATGATTTCACAGTGATTAGGGTTGAAGGAGTTTACATATCTCCTCTCAAGTTGCCCTATTATGTGCCAGATAAGCTGGGGGAGCAAGAAATATTGTATCAATATGTCCAAGGTGTTGCACGACACTGCAAGAGTAGGAGATAGGAGCCCTACCCACCCCTGCCTCTCAATATTGGCCTCGAGTATAAGAGCTTCCTTGCTGCACAAGCCATGTCTACTCAAAGGACATCATTCAATGTCTTGCAATTTCACGAAAATAGGAAGAGAGTTCATAGACATGTATATACATTGAGAACCCGATTCAATATCACCTACAGTCATGAGGCTTATGACAATGACAAGTTTTGTCTAAATTTGACAAATGACAGTGATAACCAACCTGAAGGCTGCAGGGCAATTGGAGCCTTGGGAGCAAGAAGGGCAAGTGTTAGAAGAGAGACCCACTGAGCACCTCCCATTGAATGATACACCAAGTACCAGTCAGAGATTGAAGAATATCATCCAACAAAATAAAGATCCGGACACCGCTGGTCAATATAATTGAAGAAAGTAGTTAGAGTGTTGTCTGAGTCTCTGTAGAGGTAGTGATATCTTCCCCGGATCTCATAATACATTGGGCATCTGAAAATGAAGTGGTCCTCGGTCTCCACCTCCCAGAGGTAGCAAAGATGACATATCCGGCCCTGACGGAGAATGTGGTGGTCTGTTTCAACCCATAGTTGGTGGGAACAAACTCTCATCTAGCCAAGGGGAAACCTCAAGCCGTGAGACCAATGGTGTTGGAGATAATGAGGGTGACGAATGATACCATCCACCACCTGTAGGAAATGGTCGGCATAGAAAGCAAGCTTAGGACAGAGCGGCTCACGAGGGGAGACCCAGGTGGTTTGGATGTACTACTTGGTGATGACGTCCTTAGTGGGAAGGAGCCTAGGAGGAGGATCCAGGGAATACATGTAAGGGGGCAGCTTGTCAATAGAGATGTCGATAAAGGAGGAGCAACCTAGTCGCAAAGTACCAACAGTGCCGACATCTGGTGGGGGATAGTGAAGCAATCCTCTCTGAAGAACAAAGTGCTAAGTAGGGATATCTCTCACAACCAGACGCTGAGTCTATAAAATCGCTTGCACAGATTTCAACTCAAATTCACAAAATATTTGATTTTTCTTGTTTAGATTTCCGTCAAATATTTGTCATTATGCTCATCAATCTGAAATTCTGGTTATAGACAATGTAGACCAGCTTGCGTAGAGATTATAAGAAACACTTACATTTGCTATTCAATATACAATGAATATATATGGGTAATTTGCCAAACAATTTGCAGCATACAATGAAGTGATTCCAACTGAGACTAAGAATACCCAAATGGTTGTTAACTTCAAAATTGCAGAAATAAATATTGTCTACAAAGTACATACCGAAAGGAGTTCAAACATCCGTGCTATATGAAAAATCATCCCATGAAGAGCTGCGCCCAAAAAAAAACTCAATAATGGACAAACTAGGTTTGCAGTTGTCCCAAGGAGATATTGCTTGTAACAACAAGATAATCTGCAATATTAAACTCCACAGAAAGTGCCAGAAACCATAGTGAAGATCCATGATTTTTCAGCCGATGTTATACTTCTTTGAAACCCTCTGAAATCGCTTAAATTCTAACATTGAATCCCCTTCAAATGCTACAATCTCCTTCAAGGCTTCAGCTCCAACAATTAAAATAATACTGTTTAGCACAAACTTCAAACCCTGATTCAATATATGCACCTATGAACTTTGAATGAATTTGTCCAGGTTGGTTGAATGGGTTTTCGTCCACACAACCAATCTTTCAATCTGTGACAAATCTGCACACCCGTGAATCCTGAATGAATCCGCTAAGGATTGGCTAGGTGGGTTTTCATCCACAAAACCAATATTCCCAAGGGTTTTCGTCCTAGGGTTAAGAACCAAAGGTTCCAACTCTCCAAGAGACTTCAAGAAAATATCAAAACAAGAATAATTGAAATGAGCCCCCAAAACCTCCTTTTATAACACCCTAGGAACTTTCCGGAAGTTCTATTTAAAAATTACTTTTTAAATAAACTTTTCCCCACTTAATAAAGTGACTTTATAATATTTTACTTTTTGGGCTCCAACACAAGTCATTTTATAATAACACTTAATCTCCATATAAGTGGCTTTATTTTATAAATTACTTCTGAACCCATAAGACAATGTTCATCTTTATAAATAATTAATATAAATTTTCTTTTAATTAACCCCTTGACAACTTAAATATTCATTATTTAATATATTTATTATTTTCCTCACATTTGCCCAAAGTTGTGGAGAAAACAAAAATAGCTCGACAGTGAATTCTGAAGGTGCCAACAAACTCAAGCAAACTGGGGATCCAATTTAATGAAAATTAATACATTTCAAAAATAGTAAGCTTCTCCAAGAAATGTGGAGAGCTCCTAGAATGTCGAAGCTGCATTTGGAAAGTACCATTAGACATATTTTGATCTCTTGAACTCATTGCCACTGTCATAATCCCTACCAGATAACAATGGCTCACTCCAAGATTCTTGGGATCTTCCAAGAATGTTGGAAAGGACTAAAAAGGGACATCACAAGTCCTCCCCACTCAAATATTTCTTGTCCTCAAGCAATGCTGACCCTGTATGCCAATACCAAGATCACATATAAACCTAAAGGATTCTTCACCACATTTTCGCTGCTCCACTCTGATACAATCACAAGCTGCCACTTTGTTATACCATGAAGCAATCCTATCAATCATATGTACTTCCGGATCCCATATTTTCATATTCCCGTACATACTCAAAATGAAAAGAGGAACATCTATCATCAATTAACCAATAGTAATCACACATTCCCCCTCAAAGCTGCTGGTACAAATGATGATGGCAGTGTTAAGACTGAAGATCATATTCATAATTACCTTGGGAATGCTTCTGCTGTTATAAACTGATAGTAGCTCATCAATACTCAATTTCCAAGTGCTATAGTGACAGCCCCATGCACACAAATCCATGCAATCAGCTGCAATCATCAATGCGAGGTCTGAAAATTTAATAATCAGCGTTAAAGAACAGCCACTAAACATCAATGTGTAAGCTGAAAACCATTGAACCAAGTCTGAAAATTCTCCAACAACTCATTGCAAACTGTTGAAATTCTGCCAATTCAATACTCTTAAGATATAAAATACTGGATTCTCTGAATGAGCCATATTAATAATAGTCCAAACTATTTGAAACATTTCAAAAATAATCTCTTCACAACCAATATCTAACACGATGTTACAAAATCTAATTTTTGCAAAAGTTTCTAGTATTGTTACCCTCTTGGCAAAGGAAGGGCTTCCAATATCAGCCAACCCACGAAAACTTTCAACAATCAGCAAGAAAACTTCCTTCGTGATACTGCTACAATAAGGTTGCTTTGAAACTGTTATTTTGGTAATTTCACTAAGGCAATTAGTGACTACAAGTTTCACCTTTTCATCTAAGTGTTTCATAAGCTTGGGTTTAACCAAATAAGTCATTGATGGCTTCACTGCCCATAGCAATTTCTTAGAATTTGACTGGTCTATCATAGACAAACAAATCTCCACTTCCTTTAAATTGAGTAAGACATCCTTTGACTGATGCAAAAACTCAAGATTCTTTCCTGCTGTGTAAAGCCTATTTCCCACATCATTTTCTTTCTGTAAGGATCTAGATTTAAAAGGTTTTGGTGTGAACTAATCATAGTCTGATGATCGTCTAAGGGACCCTTGTTCTGAGTTAAATCTGTCCCAAACACCTATCGAAAAGTTCTTTCCAATTTACTCTGACTTTGTCTAAGCGATTCAAGGAAAGAATCCATCGTCTTTCTATCTTCCATGATTCAAATGATAAATGAAGACCGAAATACTAACATGCAATGCTCAAAATCAACATGCAAGTGCTGATCACTAACATGCAACAGGGAAAACTGACATGCAAAGCTCAACTTCAACATGCAAGTGCTGATCACTAACATGCAACAGAAAAAATTGACATGCAATGATTGATGCCACACATGCAACCACTGACCGCTGATATGCAACCATTAGAACTGACATGCAATCCTCTAGGCTAACAAGATCACAACTCTGATACTACTGTAAAATCCCTTGCCTGGATTTCAACTCAAATTCACAAAATATGTGATTTTTCTTGTTTAGATATTCCGTCAAATATTTGTCATTATGCTCATCAATATGAAATTATGGTTATAGACAATGTAGACCAACTTGCTTAGAGATTATAATACTCACATTTGCTATTCAATATTCAATGAATACATATGGGTAATTTGCAAAACAATTTGCATCATACAATGAAATGATTCCAACTGAGACTAAGAATACCCAAATGGATGTTAACTTAAGAATTGCAGAAATAAATATTGTATTACAAAGTACCTACCAAAAGGATTTCAAACACCCATGCTATATGACAAATTGTCCCATGAAGGGTTGCACCCAAAAAAAGACTGAATAATGGACAAACAAGGGCTGCAGCATTCCCAAGGAGATACGGCTTGTAACAACAAGACAATTTGCAATAATAAACTCCACAAAAAGTGCCAGAAAGCATAGTGAAGACCCACAATTTTTCAGCTGCTGTGATACTTCTTTGAAACCCTTTGAAATCGCTTAACTTCTAACATTGAATCCGCTTCAAATGCTATGATTTGCTTCAAGGCTTCAGCTCCAACAATTAAAAGAATAATGTTTAGCACAAACTTCGAAACCTATTTCAATATATGCACCTACGAACTTTGAATGAATCTGCCCAGGTTGGCTGAATGGGTTTTCATCCACAACCAATCTTTCAATTTGCAATAAATTCGCACCCCTGTGAATCTTGAATGAATCCGCCAAGGATAGGCTAGGTGGGTTTTCGTCCACAAAGCCAATATTCCCAAGGGTTTTTGTCCTAGGGTTTCGAAGAACCACAGGTTCCAGCTCTCCAAGAGACTTCAAGAAAATATCAAAACAAGAATAATTGAAATGAGCCCCCACAACCTCCTTTTATAACACCCTAGGAACTTTCTGGACATTCTATTTAAAAATTACTTTTTAAATAAACTTTTCCACACTTAATAAAGTGACTTTAATATTTTGCTTTTTGGGCTCCAACACAAGTCATTTTATAATAACACTTAATCTCTATATAAGTGGCTTTTATTTTATAAATTACTTTTGAACCCATAAGACACTTAATATTCACCTTTATAAATAATTAATATAAATTGACTTTTAATTGACCTCTTGACAACTTAAATATTAATTATTTATTATTTTGATTATTTTCCTCACATCTGTCCAAAGTTGCAGAGAATACAAAGATAGCCCGACAATGAATTCTGAAGGTGCCAACAAACTCATAAGCTTACTGGAGATCCAATTTAATGAAAATTAATACTTTCCAAAAATAGTAAGCTTCTCCAAGAAATGTGGAGAGTTCCTAGAATGTCGAAACTACATCCATAAAGTACCATTAGACATATTTTGATCTTTTGAACTAATTGCCACTGTCAGAATCCCTCCCTGATAACAATGGGTCACTCCAAGACTCTTGGGATCTTCCAAGAATGTTAGAAAGGATTGAAAAGGGACATTACAGAGTCCCCCAAAGATCTGAGTCTGTGGATGTAAGAAATAAGCTGGAAGATAGTCTCAAGGCATAGCGGGGGGGGCAACAAATTCAGCCTAGATGATGCACTGAGGAACTGTCCATTTGCAATGGATCATGCGCTATAACGTGAGACCCTGGACCCTCTCTACACAGGGCCAACCAACGGCCCCCAAGCTAGGTCCCCATACCTTAGAACCATATAAAACTGTAGGCTTGATGATAGAATCAAACAAGTGTAGCTTGGAGGGGATGTCCTGGAAGTGGATCTGGAAACATACACATTCCAAAATAGAGAGGCATACCCCTTGCAAAGGCGTGGTTGAGAAGCAAAATTCATGTTAATGCATGGACCACAAAATTGGACCCCCAAATAAGTGTAGGATGATGTGATCTCAAGAAGTTCCCCTTTGTAGATAAACTGGAATTTGGAGAGAGAGCACTTGGAGATATTGAAGATCATGACCTTAGTAACACCATGTAAGGTCAAAAAACCCCATTCATCAATCTCATGAATGTTAAGGGGCATTACATACCTAAAAAAGCATCACAAGCTATTCGGAGAAGCCTTTGGTTGGATTTGAAGGTTCTTACCCAAGTCTCATCTTCATTAATAAACCCCTCAGGGTAACTATGTTTAAGGTCCAACATGGCTAAGATTTTAGCTCCTTGGAGCTGGTCTAACAAATAATCAATCCTCAATAAAGGAAAAGACACAAAACCTAACTAGAACAAAGACAAACATGTAAGCAAATACCTCAAGCAAGAGACCAAATACTCCTTTTTTGCCTCATGATAATCAATTTTTGTTATTAATTTAACGAAATGAACTGCAAGGCATATTTCCACATCTAGTCTCTCAAAAATCACTTTTTTCAGTCAAGAAAATAAAAACTATGTTCCATCATGTCCCCTTTTGAAGGATGAGGAAAAGTGGGGCATGTGATATGGGGATGAATGGAAGTACTCCCCAAATCTTAGGAAAAAGGTAAAGTGGTGTAATGGGGCATGTCTAATGAATAGTTGTACAAAAAAATAAAAAATAAAAATAATTTTTTTTAAATGTCCCAGGGGTTGTGGTGTAATGGTAAAGTGGTGCATTTGTAAAGACAATGATTCAAGTTCAAATCTTGACATTACAACAGGGTGACCCACAACTTTATGGACATGTGCGTGTAGTAACACGTCCAGGATCGGGCCCGGTTTATCTCTAGAACCAGTCTGGACCTGGTGATGTTCCTAGTTACCCTAACCAAACAAAAAAATTACAAATTAAAAACATTTAACTGTAGACAAATTTGAATTTATTTATTGAAAACTTAAAAGTCTCCAAAAACTTAAAAGGCTCACAAAAGTTATCAGCCTGTTTGTGACAACGCAAAAACACCTTACATGGACATATTCAAAGTGCAAAACTACAATAACAACACACGAACAACAGACAAAGTCAAAATTTATTCATGTTTCCTCCAATAGGTGTGCTTTAGGGGGTAGGTTTATTGGTATTATTTTAAGTTTTTAGAATATATTTATGAATTCCATGTGGGGCTCTAGTCAGGGGATGCAAGGGCTGCTTAGCATCCTTTATGTGTACTAATGGGTTTGGGGATTGGTGGATGTATTAGGGATGCTCTTGAGCCATCTCTGGTCAAATTGGATGACTTAGGGATGCCCCCATTACTTCCCCTCATTGTCCCCATGGGAATGTGTCCCTAGGGGTCCCAAGTGCCAAGTAAGCATCCCCCTAAAATACACATATACAAATAAATATTAAAATAAATTGCCATATATACAATAGTATTCACTCAACCACAAATATAGACACCTCCTATACAATATTTACATTTAAATACCTTCTATAAATCACTCTAAACTAGGAAAGATAAAAGACTATAGAAAACTATCTTCAAGATATTGAAGACCACATACAACAATAAAACTTATGGATTGGTCCATAAAATTAATATGGTAAGCAACCAAACTTGGCCTTAAAACAATAAAACCCATTGATTGATCCATAAAATTAATAAGCGACCAAACTTGGCCTTTCAAGGGGGATGATTTTTTCTAAGTGGAGGGTGCTATTATGACCTTGGTTGGGTCTGCACCATATCAAGTGTGTTCCAAACTCATGCAAGAGAAGTTTATAGAGAACTAGGAAACAAGGACCCTTGAAGAATGAACCAAGGAATTTATTGTGTCATTGTTATTCACCAATAGGACATCATAGAGGCATAAAATATGAAGGGAAAACCTTTGTATAGCTAAAACCTAGAAAAATCAAGAATAAAAGTTGTTACATGTGAAAGTATGTGTTGAAAGCTTTCAAATGATATATACCTTTGTAATAGACTAGGAAAAATACATTTTTTGAATATCAAATTATTTTCCCCTACTGATTGGGCCTACCTACTAATGTAAACCCACATGTCAATCATAAGTAACTACATGTTTTTGAAAATATATAAACATAGGGATTTTCACATCATTTGAGCATATTCATCAACCTTTTGCCTTGGAATTATCAAAGGATATTTGTGGTGGAGAGCATTGGCCTTGGAATCTTAATGTGACATCAATTGTTATTGCTCATTTGACACTATTTTGACTGTTGATATTTGTGATGTACTTTGTTGACAGTATGTTCTTTAACCAAAAATAACAATCTTCCTGTTTGTTTGTTTCATTTTTTAGTAGGAGCCTCCTGTTCAAGTCAGAAGATTGCACAGGAAACTTGGGTAGACGCAGAACGATGTCTCCTACTGTTGGGATATGTCTCACTAATTGTCTCCACTCCCCATCTTTGAGATGTGTCCTAGGTTTCTGGAGTTGCATCTCCTAGTTTCATCATGTCCTTATTATGACTATTGTATCTTTTTTTGACCCTTTTTTGATTGAAGAAAAAACATTTTCTAAGGGTCTTTGGTGGGGGTTAGTTTAAACTTAGTAATGATTAAAATTGGAGTTTAACAATTACATACAAGAGAGGCACAAGCACAATATTATCCGTTTGCTGCTAAAACAATGCTAAAGGAGATCAATAAAACCTTCATAGCTGTTATTCCTAAAGCTATTGAAGTGGATGAAATTTCTTGTTTCAGACCCATAGCTTTGTGTAACGTTCTGCTTAAAATAGTCACCAAAGTTATGGCAGAAAGATTGAAACCTCTTCTTGACAAGATCCTATCTCTAGAATAAGGGGGATTCGTCTTAGGTTGCCAAATCCATGATGAGATTGTGTTAGCCCAGGAAGCCTTACACTCCATGGACATCCATAAATCTTCTTCTATGTTTATTAGGCTTGATCTTTCCAAAGCCTATGATCAAGTGGATTGGGATTTTCTATGTCAAGTTTTGTCTCAGTTTGGCTTCTCTAGGAAATGGATTGAATGGGTGAGAGCATGTTTGCCTTCAGTGTCCTTTTATGTCCTTGTTAATGGCACTCCCTCTCAGATCTTCTTGCCTTATAGGGGGAGACGTCAAAGGGATCCTTTATCTCCTTTTTTATTCAGTATTCTGGGAGAGTGCCTTGGTAGATTGGCAACTACAGCTTGCCAAGGAAACAAGATTAGTGGTATTAAATTGGCCAAAGGAGCTTGTCCTTTCACTCATCTACAGTTTGTGGATGACTATGTTTCTTGGCAAAGCCACTTGAGGCTCAACAATTGCATAAGCTTCTTTAGGTCTTTTCTAGAGCTATTGGTTAGTTGGTTAACCATGCCAAATCTAGCATCATTTTATTTCATTGCTCTAGCAGATAGGAAGAAAAAAATCTTAATATCTTCCACTTCAGAGGAGGCTCTCTTCCGACCCAATTTTTGAGGGTCCCTCTTGCAACTAAACAGATTAGAGAGTGGCATTGGATTACAAACAAAGCAGATATGAAACTTTAGAAATGGACTAATAATTGGCTCTCCTCAAGTTGAAGAATGATATTGGTTAAGGCAGTCCTCCAAGCCTTGCGAATATATGTTTCCTCTATCTTGAATATTCGAGTTACAATTCTGAAACAATTGGATTCTCTTTGTCAGAAACTCATGTGGAGTGGCTTGCAGGAAAAAAGAAAGTGGTCTCTAGTCAAGTGGGAAACTCTTTGTCAACTTAAGCAAGAAGGTGGCTTAGGATTCAAATCCTCCTCCAAGCAAAATAAGGCTTTGGCAACTAAACTCTATTGGAGATTGCTAATGGCTCGAACTGATTTGTGGGCTGCTAATATTAGAGCCAAATATGCGGAGAATAATCCCCCTGAGAGAATCATTCAGTTGTCTTTTCCCTCCAAAGGATCACGCATTCTTTTTGTTATAAAAGTGGGGGAAGAACTTATAAAAAAGCTATTGTTTTGGATTGTCAATATTGGTCAATTGCCAACATCTGGACTGATTCTTGGGATAGGCATCCACCAATCATGACCCAATACCCATAGTTAAAGACAACCATGGATGCGATACATGAAATGTGATGGATTACCATTGCTAATTATTGTAAGCCCACTATTCACCCTTGGGAGATTGGATAGTGGTGGTTACCTACTCAGGAATGGCCAATGCAAATTGAGGAGGAACAATCACAGATTAATTATATTCTTTTGGCCCATCCTCTGTCAACTTCCCCATTCCCTGACTCCTTAGCTTGGGGTAAAAGTTCTATAGGGGCCTATCCAGTTTCTTCAGGCTATGCTTCTATAAGTAGGGGCATTTCTCATCCTCTTAAGGATATCTTTAGCCACATATGGCAACCTGCTTTGTGGCCCAAGGTGAGCTTCTTTGTGTGGTTGGTCTTAAGGAGGAGAGTCTTAACTGGAGATAGACACATGAGACGTGGATTTTATGGCTCCTTTCGATGTGCTTTGTGCCTAGATAATGAAGAAACTATAACTCTTTTGTTTTTCCAATGTCCAGTAGTGGTCTACTTATGACAATTTTTATCAAAATTGTTTAACCTTCCCTGGGTTAGCATTCAGTCATTCGAGCAGCTGATTAGAGAGTGGCATAGCCACCTACGCAAGGGTAAAAACCTTCTTCTGTCTATGTGATCTGGCATCACCCTTTTGCTTTGGAACATTTGGAAGGAACGAAACAACAAAATTTTCAGCAGGTCAGTAGGGATATTACTTATGTTTGGGAGAAGATTAAAATCAATGTAGCAGGATCTATCAAGCATAAGATCTGTTTACCTCATGTTCTTACGCCGGAATGGAAGCACTTGTGCAAACAACTCTCTTTGCAATCCATAACTTCAACAATGATTGCCTATCGACCTAAAAAGAAAACTCAGATGGATAAACATTGGACAACCCTCCAATTGGGTAGGACAAGTTGAATATTGATGGTGCTTCAAGGGGCAATACGGGTTAGGCTAGTATGGGAGGCATTGGTAGATCTTCTGATAGGTCTGTAGCCTTATTCTTCACGGAAAAGCTCGAATATAACCAATAACTTAGTGGAAATCAAAGTAGTTTACAAAGGGATGCAAGAGGCTTTGGAAATTGAGTGGCAAAAACTCCAAATCGAATCAGATTCCAAGGTAATCGTTAGCTTGTTATCTGACCTTGAGGGAGTTCATAGTAAAAACTAGCAAATAGCAAGAGAGTTGGGGAAAATTCACAGGGTTTAGGACAAGTTTCAAGAGGTTCAATTCAACCATGTTCCCAGATAAAGTAATAAAGTAGTAGATGGGTTGGCCAATTGGGCTCTAGACAATCACAATCTTACTTGTTATGGTTTGCCTCCCTTGTGGTGGTCGACCAAGTTGCAAGGTGATTTGAGAAAGCTTCTAGATTCTGATTTGTACTAATGAATGCTAATATGTATCCTTTTCTGTATATTGCCCAGGCTTGGACTAATAGCTTTTATGTCTTGTAATGTCCCCTTCTAGCTAGACATTGTACTTTCGGCATGATTAGCCTATCTGTGGTCCTCGTAGGCTAATATGGCATGGTTAGAGGGTCTTCTCCGCAGTTACCCAAATGGCAGTTGGTTTCTTTGGGGAAGTTTCGACATATTCTAGAGGTTTTCCAATGATTTATTATAATGTTTCTATTTTTAGAAACCCCATGTTACAAAATGATGTTATATTTGTACTTTATGTTATAATTCATTATTTAATATTAAAATGCAAATATATTAAAAGGGAAAAATAATAATAAAATATTATGATTTTTCTAGAAGCTTTCCAAATGAAGGAAAGATAAAAGTATAAAGGAAGGTGTGGGCTGCCATTATGAATCATCCAAATTTGATGTTGTCTTTGTTGTGGTATGCTTGTGGAGCCTAGAGTTTTCTGCAATGAATCAATTTGTCTTTGGGAACGATAACTACCATTGATAGCATAACTAAGGGAGTGAAATATCTCATGAAGGGTTGCATTTTGGAGGTGATATTTCAGTCATCTCAATGGAAGCAAAATTTGTGGCCATTGGCCAATTTTGGAGAAATCGATTTGGTGAATTTGTGGAGGTTGCATAGCTAGCTTTTGGTGTTGGTTTCTATATAGCTTGGCATCGATTTTCTTTGGTTAAGAGAGCAGATTGCATTGTAGAGAAATCTGATATAAAAATCAGATACTTACAGTCAAGGAAGGATGCCATTAGGAGGGACGTTTTTGCTTTGGGAGTTCCAATTTGCATCGATTCTTTGCTTGGCTTGGTGCGCCCATTTCCTTGGAGCATGGAGATGATATTAGATGCTTGAGACAGCGCATATTCATTGCATATTATTTTAAATTTGATATCAGACCAGAACAGGGGCGGCTGGCTTGGAAAATTCGATTTGACTTGGGAGATCATCCTTTCACTTGGAAATTGCTTGCTCCATCTATTCTCAAGGGTGCCTCAATCCAACTAGGGTTCATTGCATACAATTCATCCTTTAGTATATTTTATATTTGCAGCTGTAGTTGTGCATCTTTCATACCAGCATACCATATAATTGTAATTTTTGTTTAGGCCAAGAGTCTTGGCTAGTCTAGTGGAGCATTGTATCGAATCATCAATACAAATAATAATCACAAGTTGCTGGTCATTTATAGTTATCTTTTGAGCATTTGAATTGAGATAGTAGGTTGCATGCCAACTGTTCGACTAAATGTTCATGGGCTCTAGGTGATTAGTTTGCTTTGTGAATTCATCTAATTGCATAGATAAGAATAAAAAAAGAAGTCATTCTTGCATCTAGAACTCAGCATTGTCATTCTTGCATTGTTCTATAAACACTTGAAGCTTTAATCCATTGTCATTCAAAACAAATCATCAAACTGTGACAAAAACCAAAAAGAAGCACTTTGCATACAAAGTGTTTGAAAAAATTACAAGGCAGTAGATTGAGACGATTAAGGGCAGATTTGGTAAGGATTGTTATAGGCCTCGCATAGTAGAATATGTACACTTTGAATTCTCTATAATACAAATGGGTTTTTAAAAAAATAAGAAAAATAAATAATAATAATTGATAGATGGAACACGCTGAACACCTCTCTCTATATGGCTTCCTATGCCTTGAATCCAAATGGTATGATATTCAAATGAGAAAAGAAGAGGCCTCCCATGATAAACAATAATAAAGAGATTCTTCATTGTAGTAAACAAAACCTATGGCATTGGAGATAGTTAACCTCCATAATGGATTTAAGAATTTGGGATATTTGTTGCACTGTAAGGAATATTTCATATAGTTTGTTGGTTTCATACGTGATGCATGATATAATAATTTGTACTTTTTTTTTATATTGAAATATCACGAACAAAACACTAAATCACCCAAGGGTGAATAACAGAGGTTCTACCGTATAGGCATACAAATGTAAACATCCAAACATATATCAAAGTTTTACCAAAGTTAACGATATGCCAATATAAAAAAGCCTCATGCAGGAGGCACCAACAAAAAACTACAACAACAGGATGACAGTGTCACCCTCAAAGTGAGTTAACCATCCAAAGTCTCAGTGTTTTCAACATTACAAATCAGATTCTCAAAGGTTGCCAAGTTTCCTCAGGTCCCTTCTGTGTGTCCTCTTCAACCACATCCTCCGACGGAAAGTATCTATTAACTTTTTCCAATAAAGGGCTAAAAATGTTATCTTTGATAAATTTCATTACATCAGCGGCCTCTTGCAAACTACCTGATTCGTCCATTTTTTCCAATTTGTTCGTTAGTTCATGAAATTTCTTATGAAATATTTTCCATGTGTGGTTTTGCTTCTCAACTATGATCAAAGAAGGCCCCAAACATTCTCTAGACGTATGCTGAGCGAGAGTATTATCTGCCATGGGAGCATCTGTTGAGTTCCATACAACCCTTCTTCTCATCCACCCAGCACTGGGTACCATTCTTATCTGAATCAGAACAATACATCTAGGACCGAACGGGGTCTTTAGCCTGTTCAAAGTAAGATTCCTTGATACATGACCAATCATATTTCGAGATAGTCACCTTTGCCGCAGTGGGATGGGAGAGGCTCCAGTCAGGGTGCGCGCTGAGTTTGGGGTACCCACCAGTGTCCAAAATATAGTCTGAAGTCACTTTTAACAGTCCTATCTGTAGGAACTGTTCCAGCTGACTCTGAGGAATCTTCAACTGTAAATAAATCTGCACAACCACAATATTGACAATGACTTCAACTATGAAGTTAGTAAGTACTCTAGTTCTACCTTGAAAAATATTTTGGTTCCTTTGCTTCCATATAAACCAAAGAATCTTAGTAGAGAAAACCAACCAGAATTTGTGAAAAAATGGATGTATTTTCTTTTTAGAACAAACATATCCAAAAACAATATTAAACCACTTAATTTCGTAGTAAAAAGCAATAGACCAACTATAGAGACAACATTTCCAAATCTTAGCGGCGTATTGGCATGTAAATAAAAGATATTCAATTGACTCTACATCACTACACACAAGACAAAAGGGGAAAATCACCACATTTAGGAAGAACTTCACCAACCGCTAACTTATTATACAACAACCATCTGAAACACGATTTTTTTGGTTCAAGACAGGAGGCCCAAACCACTTGAAATATAAATGCCCACCTACGGTAAGAGTCACAGACATTCTATGCACTGTTAAGCGTTAGATAAGGGAGATGACTGGAGGACAGTTTAAGATAAAGCATTTTGGTAGAGAACTTATGAAGGGGAGGCCCTTTGATCCACTTGATACTGTCCCAAAATTCATTATCATTGTCAGGGCGATTCACTAAGTTATTGTGCCTGAGTGCTTTCCTTACCATGGAGTAAGTCCTATGTTATGTAGTAGGAATATGATATTTGTGCTTTATGATGCCCCAGGAGGTCCAACCCTCAGGACCAAAGAGATCTTTAAAATCCCTCAGACCTTTTTTGAACCATTCAAACATAGAACATCCTTTAGTAAGGGCCAGTGGACGGTTATTGGGAAAAAGATTCCACCGTATTGATCGATACCCTTGACAACAATATCCCATCCAACTGAATACATGCTTTGCAGTTACAAGGTGTTTCACAAGGTCCCAAGCCTTCTAGATAGATGCAAAAATAGGAGAACCAACTATTTTAAAAGAATAAGGGTTAAGAAGAATGTCGGCAATGTGCAAGCCTTTCCACCCTAATTTACCTTTAGGAAACCCTCTCAGAGTGTTATATATAAGCAACACTTTCCAAGGCTCATCCCCCTTTAAGGCTTTGATGATCCACTTAACGCCTAGGGTGATACCTTGAATACGTAGGTCTTTTAGACCTAGACCACCAATATCTCTTGGTTTACAACCGAACTTCCAAGCAACTGCATGACTTTTTCTGTTCCCCTTTCCATCCGAACATAAGAAGTCTAATAATTTTATGCAACAGGTTAATCTGAGTTTTGTTAAATAGCCAACATGAATCATAGTATAAATTGTATGATGAAAGAATTTTCTGACAAACCTGTACTCTATCCGGGAGTGAAAGAAGGTGACTTGCCACTTTTCAATTTTCTTGTTAATTTTGGTGTATACCCATTCATAATTTGTACTTTCTAAAATATTACTTGCAATATTTGTTTGCTCATTTAAGTTGTTGCAAGTTAGTTGATTCATGGTGTCATATAGCGTGATTTTACTTGTTTAACAAATCACTCAAGTTTGGTGTATGATAACATAATGAGAACATTGTTTTATTTTTTGAAACCAGATCACTGAAGAGTTTGATGAAGTACCAGTTTCAAGTAGGGGATTTGGGATTCTTGATGTTGGATATCGTTCAAAGGTAGAAAGTGATTACATATTTTACAAATCTAAGGTTTTCTGTGAAGTGTATATATTATAAAAGTTTCATTGTTGAATGTTGCAAATAATGTTTGTTGCAAGTTCCTTTTACGTCTTGGTTAATTTCAACTCCATGTATCCATCTAATGATTCAGTGTCAAGTTTACAATCCTAGAGATTGAATAATTTAAGGTTTGATGGTCTAAATACTCGCAAATGTGGGTTGTTATTTTCTCTATTATCATCGCTTGAAATCCTTGGGCTAGTAGACTTTAATTATGCCAAATTTATACAAGCTCAACTATCTTATGCATGATTGGCATTCAATTTTTTTTAAGAAAGTGTATTATTTAATGCCCTTCTCAATTTATGTACTTCTTTTGTATGTTGCTTTTTTTTTCAGCAAGCTTAAATGTCGTTCCTAGTTTATTTATATGCAAGTTTTAGAGGTCATAAGGGATCAGAAAATCGTTAGTAGCAACCTGTTCACTGTCTTCCTTGTGATACACTGCCTTGCACTGCTGTCCCTGTTCTTTCAGATTTTAGTTGCAGGTTTAGATAAGCTTATGACAGTTTCTTGGATTGTAGTTCATTGGATTTGTGTCTCTTCTGTGATAGATACATGAAAGCCCTCCTGGAGGTCTCATAGCTGAGAATATTGCACGTAAATCTATTTATATCATATTTGCATGAAAAAACAAGTTTTTGTTTGTCTATTTTCAGTTTATAGTTTATTTTAATATTGTTTTTATTAGTTTAGTGCAATTTTGATATTAGGAGTAGTTTATATTGCCTTTTCTTCGTTTCAGTTTGTAATGACCATTTTTGGGCAATATTAGAACAATTTGGGTTTTCAAACAAACCCTAACATAAACACATGCAATTTTTGATTTTTTTGATTCAAAGCCTAAGCAAATAAAATCCAGAATTCTGAATATGCCAATTTAGGGCACAAATGCAATATTTTATTTACCAAATAATTGCCCGAAATTCAGAAATATTACAGCCAATAATAGTACCTTCAAATCTGATTTTTATTATCAATTCAATAGCTGAAAATATTATAAAAATTACCAGCAATGTATGTAGGCCTTCAACTGAAGTTTAGGCATGAATAAGCCTTGCAAAATGTACTTTCAACCCCAAAGGGGGGGTTGCCACCCCCCCAAACCTGTTTGTTGTCCTTGGTGATCTGTTCTCTGCCCTCCTAGGGCTTTCAAACCTGCTTGCTGCCCTCCAAATGTAGTCGCTGCCCTACTAGGGCTCCCAAACCTAGGTGCTGCCTCAAAATAGCTGCGCGACACACTTTTGATGCGCTATATTATTGTGTTTCATTCCGAAATTGTGTTTAGACACCTCAAACAAACCAATGTTGCCCTTTGCAACCCTTGAGATGAGACTGCCCAACTAAAGGTAAGGGTTTTCATCCTTACTTCAGTCTTCCAATGATGGGTTTCAACTTCAGTGGGTGCAAGTCAATCAAATTTTGCCCAAACTTATGATTTCAATTGATAAAAATAACATTTCGTTAATGACTCTCCTTTATTCTTTTTATATCGTTTCCCTCAAAAGAC
Source organism: Torreya grandis (assembly GCA_037957365.1). Classification (NCBI taxonomy): domain Eukaryota; kingdom Viridiplantae; phylum Streptophyta; class Pinopsida; order Cupressales; family Taxaceae; genus Torreya; species Torreya grandis. The sequence continues at coordinate 2,991,710 of JARHVA010000897.1, forward strand.
TTTTCGAAAAGGTGAGTGTTCCACTTGGAGGGAAAACTAAATTTTCAAAAAGCAACTTTCTTATAACTTACTTAAGAGCTAACTTGCCCATGGCCAAAAAAGGGTCCCCTCTTTAAGGCAAAACAAATTAGAATCAAGTTGCTGACATAAGTTACTTTTTGGCAACTAAGACATTATTATTTTACTTTGAAGTATTTAAAAATACTTTTTATTTTAATAATAATATAATTCTAATCTCAAAAAAGGGGACATTACACAGTTCTTGGTCTAGCTGCATTTCATTATTTGGATTAAGATATTGCAAGGTTTTGGGCATTGCTGATTTATAGCTTTAGCCTCACACTCCTGCATAATCCTTACACCTATGTGTAGATTGCATATTTAGACTTTCAAATCATTTGTTAGACACCCCTTTTTCTTCTTGTTCTCAAGTTAGGACAAGGATATTGAAGATTTGGGAATTGCTCTCGCATAACATTTACCTCAGACTCCCTTGAAATATTGATATCCAGTCTCTCTTGTGCTTGCAAACATGATCCCTTGTTGTTTAGTGTTCCTCCTATTGAATTTGATTGTATGTCATGTGTTTCACATAATTCCATAGTTATATCGCTATTAGTTTTGTGGTTTTCCAAGTGTTTTATTACATTCTCAAGTTGTTTGTGAGTTAAAATATTGTGGCACTTCGTCTTCATTGTTGTTCCAAAACCATTTGTGCACTCATTTACTCATGTAGTGTTGTTATTGTTCACGTGTCATTTATTTTGGCTTCTTTTTTCCACTTTCTTGGTCCATTGTATTTTTCATCACTTATGCATTCCCCACTTAGCGGTTTTTTGTTTTCTCTCATATAACACTTTCTTTTTATCTAACCCTAAATTTAGATGTGTGATATCATCTAAGGTTAACAATATATAAATGAATAAGCACAAGGGTAATAAATAGATCTATAGTAGGCCAATTAATTTGCAAACTCAGATGAACAATATTCCGAATTTATAATATTGAGATATGCCAAAAATAGAAAGTACAACTATTAATTGATCTTGCAATAAATTGAAAACAAGAGTACTTAGTTGGTTTGCTGTGCACATGCAGATCTGCGCTGAAACATGCTAGAAGTGTACTGGATTAGGGTTCTGAAATAGTTGTCAAATTCTAGAATTTTGCATTTTGTGGTCTCGAATGCTTGCAACAAATCTAGATAGTTGCATCGACACTGGTGTTTAAGTTGAACGCAGGTGTCCAATATGAAATAGTGATTGGATCTGGTTGCGACCACTTAGAGCCTTATGGGTTTTTTGTTTCCTTTCTTTTGGTGTGTTCAGATTGCGTGCACAGGTTGTCACTCTTTGTCAAATGATCAAACCTGCTTCCTCACCCCTGGAGTGATTGTGGAAAAAATGGGTTAGTGGGCACATGGTGTCGAGTTGCTCCAAGGACCCCCATGTCAATAGGCGCTATCTACGTAGCCAATACTCTGAAGAGGGCCCCAGACTTATGTAGTTCTCTCCTGTGTATTGACTTGTGTGTGCATAAGGATGCAATGTGTGATAAGCAAATACATAAAGTGACTTAGCTTGTAACTTGACAAATATGGCTCAGGGGATGCTTCTTCAGTATTTCAGACCTATGGGGATACTACCCCTATGCTCGATATGGAAATAGGGATGAATAGGGCAAGTTTACTCACTTGAATGCTTAATTGAGTGCTTTTGGTAAGTTGCCTTGCGAGTTTTCAGTATTGCTAGGTGATGAATGAATGAGGGTTGATCTTGTATATATGCCAATCTTTTTTGAACATATCTCGCACTAAAACACTTAGGCCAACTTTCAGGATATGTTTCATTTGCAAACTGGATGACTTTTAGGAACTTGCCACTTAGTTTGAAAATGGACACTAGTGTCAATGCATGCGTCTAACTGGGATGCAAGTGTCCAAAAAGATGGAAAATAGGTACATGTCTAAAACTTGCAGAGTGATAATAATCAGGGTTATAGCTTTTTTGCATGGTATAGAAGGCCTGGTCATCAGAATAACAGTGGTCAGACTAAGAGATAAGCAATTTGGCACAAAGATATAGTGAACGAGAGCCTTTCGGTAGCAAGGTCTTAGAACTTAAGGGTATAACCATGATACATATTTGCCAATTGTACAAGACTAAGGTGCTATATAATTTAGATTTAGTGTCTACACTTTTTCTTTCACATTTTGGAAACTCTATGATAGCTTTTACAACTTCGACAACTTTTGTAAAACCTTTCTATTTGCTGTTCCATGAGACTTTGTTGCACATTTTGATCCAATTTTAATCTACTTCAGCCATTTTCCATGCCCTAGTCATTCGACACTTATTCTTGCATGTTTTGGCAATATTAGCAACTTTTGCAACATTGACAACTTTCACAACTTTCTAGTTCTTGTTGTACCAATTTGCTTTCCTTTGGTCATTTTGGCATTGTATGAGTTTCATTGAGGATCCTTGAAACTCATCCAACTTGGTTATTCTGTTTGACATCAAATTTTGGTTTGATTCAAGGCATTTCCATTGTACTGTGAATGTGTATGAAAAGACATTGCATACCACCTTTTTGGTATTTTGAATGTGTATGAAGATACATAGCACACCATATTTTTTGTACTATGAATATGTATGAAGAGACATTGAAGAACAAGACTTTCTTGGCTACCAATGATTTACACTCTAGTGCTCAAGTGGTGGCATTGAGGAAAACACACCAAATTAGCTAGTAATTCTAATGTGCTTTGAGAAAAATGAATATGCAACATGTTTCAATTTAGTAATTAACCATTAAAAATTCACTCAATATGAGGAAATAGCATGATATGATATTTTGTTCAATCGAAATGAGATAATGTACATATGATACAATGATTAGGTAAGAATAGGAATCCCACCCTCTCCATTCCAAAATGCGAGCACAATAGTTATATGTATACATGATGATTCAATTACAAGATGGCTCAACTTCTACCAATGGTCCTTGTACGTTGGTTCATATTTTGTTTGGCACTTCAACTTCCTTGCACATAGTTGGCACAACTGGCTCAAGCAATGGTTGCACGAGGCTATTGTGGGGGTAGAATGTGTGAAGACAATGTGTAAGTTTGTTGCACTTGGATGAGGTGATGCCTACATGGGATTTGGATCCATCCTCCTTGAGTCCAAAAGGCTCTAAAATCTCAATTTTTTTTTAAATGGCTGAAAACAAAGGTACAATTAATTTATGAAGGTTTGGAGGAATTACTGAATTCCGAGAGAGCCAAATCAAACTTGCAAAAACTATCCAAGTTGGTTGTTCAACTATGTCTAGTTTAATTTCATGAGTCATCATAATGGCTAATCAAAGCAGTAACGAAGTTATGGCCTCGACAAGTTGTCAGTCCTAAACTCTTAACAAGCATGCCAACTCAATATTTTAGTAACGTTGGATGACAAATCACCCCATCTTCCAAAAATTGACTCTACCACTTTTATTGTAGACAATTTTCTATAGATCTAATGCCCAATACTCTAAAAATAGGGGAGTAATAACTTCACATTTTGTAATGTCCCCTTTTATAGATTAAAATAATTAATAATATTATTTAAGTTGGGCCTGGTCATTTCTAATCTTTTGGGCAACTTAATAATAACATTATTATTAAAATAAAAAGTATCCTTAAATATTTTAAAGTAAACTTAATAATATGACTAAGTGGCCAAAAAGTAATGTGGAAAACTTATGTTTTATTATTAAAATGAAGTAAGTTTGGAGTTTGAGTGGGAAAATGTATAAAAGGTGGAGAGGTCTATTTTTGGCATCTACCTATCATCTATCAATTAATTCATTTGATGTTAAACACGTTTGCTTGCATTGTCAGCTTTTGAGGATGAAAACCCTCATTGGTTTCAGTATCGAGGATGAAAACCCTCGATGCTTTTCTTGTGGCTTCATTTAGGAGTCACGTTGTGCATCAACTCATCCTTTTTCAGCACAAGGGTCACCTTGGAGGGTGGCGATTCAGTTCGGGACAGTTTGAAGGTGATCAAATCAGATTTGACAGCCCTAGGAGGTGGGCAGTTTATTTGAACAGCTTTAAGGTAGTAGCAGATCAGTTTTACGGCCCTTGGGAGTTGGGCAGTCTAGTTGGTAAGTTGTGGAAGGTCAACACAGCAGTAGCGCAGGTTCTTGGTGGATCATTGCAGCCCTAGGAGACCTCAAGAGGTGTGACGAATGGCATATATGGTTTGATTTTCAGTTGGAGCAGCAATTGGTGGGTGAAAAACTCCACTTCATCTGTCATTGATTCAGTGATATTCTATTGTAATTTTCGGGGCTACGAATTGTCCAAAAATCAGTGTTTTGAGGTCAAATAAATATTTTGAATATTCTGCAATTGTTTGAGGGTTATTTGATGTTGGAGAAATTCATTTTTGTGCTTAAATAATCAATTTCAGAATTATGGAATTTTTAGTTAGGGTTTCAATAAATAAAAGTTAGAATTTAAATTTCTATTCCTAGGGTTTGCTGGAAAACCCAATTTTTTTTAAATCTGCCCTAAAAGTGATGTAGAGGCATGGGGAGAAGTTAAAAAACATTCATTATCTTATCTTTGATCTTGGAAAAGATCACTCTGGCTTGTCATGCTTCCCTTGTGTTCCTCTAGCTTCAACCTTGTCTTTATAGCCTGATCACTGTCCTTATTAGACTCTTTCACTTTACCCTGTGTCTTGTAATATTTGTAGCACTTCTTGATGACAATTAATGACCTTCATGACAGTCACTCACATTTGTTTACCCTTTGCAATTCATTCCCTTAGCAAACTTGTTCTTGTGCTTTCACTAGCTAGGATTGGCAAGTAGTCCCTTGGTCTCAAGAGCCAATTCTTGTTATAGATGTTGAGGATTCAACTTCAACTCATGGATGACCTTATATTGTCATTTCACACTTTTTCCAATACCTTTCAAGTCCTCAAACTCAGTTCATCAATCATTTCCTCTTACCAAGCTATCTACAACCATAGGAGGCTTGTAGCCCTTTCTTGAGGTTTTTCCTTGGTTCATTCAATCTAGGCACTCGTTCCAAGAAATAATCACATTTATGGACTCCCTCTGTCCCCTTTGAGATATGTATAGAGTTTCTTGACCTGATTCATCCCCTATCTATCACTTCCTTTGTAAAACCACCCTCTTTTAGGCCTAATTAGGCCTGTTCCAACACCGCAGTCCTCAAAACCGTACTAGTCCGTACTCTTTCAAACCAAAATTACTTGAATCAATTTAAGCATGTCTAAGAGGGCAAGATTACAAAATTTCACCTTATTCTGACGGTTAAATCTCCCTAAAACACCTAAACCCTAATTCTAGGGTTTCTTTAGCCCGGCACAGGCCGAGGGCACAAATAATTCTATATCTGGAGCTCTACAACGTTTCAGAAGGTCAAATTACCATCATTAGTTCTGTTTTGTAGCGCTTTACCTTATACAACTGGCAAGAATCCTTTTCTGGTCCATTTCATACTTCAAATAACTTAAACTCAGTTGACTGAGTGTTCCTTTGTTGACTGTGAAGAGGGTTTCCATGTCTTTTCTCCTTCAAACATATTCTAAACCCTACCTGGGTTATAACTTAAGGTTCACCCACCTTGGACATTATAAATCTCACTCAAAACCATCTCCTTACACTTTGCATTGGTAATTAAAAGCTCTCTTTGTGTACTGACTATATAAAACAGGGTATGACTGTTGTAAGACTGTGTCAATGTTTCCAAGCACCCAAATGCATT